>OX454525.1:194347877-194955560 GCA_949715645.1 Portevinia maculata
AACACGATCCGAATTAACGAAGCAGTTGAAAACTCTCGGCGTGGATTTCCCAGAAACAGCCACACCTCAGCAGCTGCGAAATCTCCTCGGATCCACTGAAGACAGAGGGGATTCGCCGCCTAACAGCCTAAACGCAGACAACGTGCAGCTTTCCGACATTATTGAGCCTTCCGACAACGTCCAGCAGCCCGACAACCTTCAGCGTTTCGACGAACTTCAGTTTGACGATACAACCAAAATAGACGATGACGCAATAATCGAACAGCTCGAGAAAAAGAAGAAAATTCTCCAACTTCGTCGAGAACTTCAAGCACTGAAAGAAAAGAACGTCATCAGGCAGTTGCAAAGACTGAACATTGCCGACATCGAGGGATTAGTACTACCGTTTAGTGGGGATGACGCGTATAGTGTCGAAAAATGGATCAACGACTTCGAAAACGTCCTAGAGACAAGCCATAGTGACAACCACTTTAAATTCATGACAATGCGAATACTAATGAAAGGCACAGCAGCGATTTACTTGGGAACCAGCCACGCCGGCGAATTAAAACAAGGATTACTGAAACAGTTCAAGCAAAATGTCTCAATCACCGACGTCTATTGCCAACTGCAGAGACGAACAAGAAACAAGGGAGAGAACGTTATTGCTTACATGCTGTCTATACAGGAAATAGCAGCGCAGGCAAAGATCGACGAGAGTGAAGTAATAGCCTTCGTTATCGAAGGACTACGCGACAGGACTGCCTACAATCCATATTGATCACCTAGGGCCGATGCCTTCAATCAAATCTAAGCGCAAGCATTTACTGGTCGTAGTTGACTCTTTTACTAAGTTCACTAAACTCTACCCCGTTAACTCCACCAGCTCGTTAGAAGTAATCTGTTCACTTAAGAAATACTTCGAATATTATAGGAGACCCAAAAGAATAGTATCTGTTAGGGGGACTTGTTTTACATTTTTAGAATTCAGCGAGTTCCTCATTCGAAATAATGTAGTCCATGTAAAAGTAGCCACGGGTTCTCCCCAAGCAAACGGCCAGGTCGAGCGCGTCAATCGCGTACTCACCCCGATGTTGAACAAACTTAGCGAGCCTATTGAACACTCTGATTGGTCCAACAAACTCTCGGAAGTTGAGTTCGCTATCAACAACACTGCGCATTGCACTACGCGACAGTGTCCTTCGGTGCTCTTGTTCGGTGTGTGCCAAAAGGGGCCAGTAGAGGACTTCCTGACCGAGTATCTTGAAGAAAACACCTCGCATGAGCGCGACTTAAAGTCTCTAAGGGTCGCCGCCTCGGCAGCCATAAGGTCTTCTCGGCAATACAACGAGAAGTACTTCGAGAGCAATCATAAGCCAGCTGAAATTTTCGAACCCGGAGACTACGTAGTTATCAAATGTGTTGATGTCTCTCCGGGTAACAAGAAACTTATACGAGGTCGACCATTTTGTCAGATCGGCCGAACTGTAATGTATTTGTCAAGGCCATCTATGTATTGTCGCACAAATTGTGTAAGTAATTGTAGTCTGAATGTAGTACCTACTGGAGTACGCGGACGGTATTGAGTATTGACATCACTGGCCGCTTCGAGCATGACGTGTTTGAGGCTTTGGCGGCGATCGAAGAACAGGATAAATTGGTTGGTCCTGAAGTTAATGATGCCAAGAACAAGTACAACAAACATTTGTCCATCGCCTAGAACAAAACGTCTCTGTCGATAGCAATAAATTTGAGGTGGTTAAGGAGTCAATCAGCTTCGGAGTTAACATCAACTCCACATGATAACCTAGTAGAGATCCGACTAAGAATTATCCAAGAAAGCCGCTGCAACTTCGCTTTGGCAACTCGAAGAACAAAAAACTCATAGTCAGCCATCGCCATGTAGTTCTTCTGACGTGAAAAGCTATCATATGCAGTGATGAATAAACGGTGAGTCTAGGCTTGAAATCCGCTGGTCTTTTCCAGGATTTGTCTCAGTGATAACATTTGGGCTTTTTGGTATTGTAAATCTTTCTTCTTATTCCTTCGCGGCGAAGCTATGAACAGGATTGAATTTACTGCATTTCTATTGGTCCACCTGTTGGGTTCCCCGGTTCGACCTCGATGCATATTGGCAGGGCTCTTGGTTCCGGATCATTTCATTGTAAGGAGATTCAAATGCTACTGGTGTTGCCTTTGTGTGGTCCAGGAGTTTTTAGTATTACCCATTTGTTTATTTTCCGATTTTGAAACGTGTATGATCCCGTTATTGATTTATTATTGTTTCAACTTACTTGACCGACAGCGGTAATCTCCAGTCGTATCAAACCCACGAATTTGCATACACACTTGCGGAACAGTTTCAACTTTCAATCAACCCAATCATTGCATCCGGCGAATCTTATCCGATCCGCATCCGCATCCTTGGCCTATGACCGGCTTCATTTATTGTTTCGCTAAATCTCATTACCGAAAAATTCTCTTCAATCGCAAATGAATGCAATTAAGAAGTCTAGTAGTCCAAATGGAATCATGCACAAATTCAATTATAGACGGCGTTGTTTCCACTCTTTCGAAACAGCTAATTTTGGGTGAAACTAAAACGTGTTTTTATACGTACATTCAAGCAAGTGTCAATTTTATTATTTCGGTACACTTTTTATAATTTTTACTTTCCTAATCAATTTTCATTTGCAGTTAAATGGGAGGGCTATGATCCAATTGATCCTGATCATAGCCTCACCGCCATTAAGGGAGAAGAAGAAGACGGGGTGGTAAATTTGTTTAATATTAAAGTCTTCGGTAACCCACGGACGACATCAGCGGATACATGCAATTTAGAAATGCAGAAATCTACCAGACTGATTCCTATAGAATCCGCTGCTACTTTAGTGCGGATTTAAAACATAATGCATTTTATGAGCTGCTGATAGTCTGCGTTTACAACGATACCTTTTTCTAAACCTTCCTTACCGATTTCTTTTCAGGCGTTTTCAATAATATCGAAACATAGAAATTGATGTGATTCTCCCTCCCAAATGTGTCGCTAGGTTCATATGAATGGTGAGATATCCTAGATGTAAGTCGCCTTATACGATAAGCCCTGTATTTTGGGGAACGCTGCAGTGATTTTCTTAGCTCCTCCCTGCACGGGCAATTTTCTATTTCTCACGAGCATCGACCGATCTTTCACCAAGTAACCTAAGTAAATGTTCATACCTCAAATTGATCAACGAAGTGCAGTTCAAGATTCGACACATTTTTGACGAAAAAAATAGGTATGCCACAGGTATTGAAATCATCGACCGCTCCCAGCCTAACGTGGTAGAGGTTTTCATGGCATTTGATGAGCATGTTAAAATTGTTGATCTTGAAATCAAAGAAAAAATGTATGGAAGAGAAATCTCAACACTTCAACTCTGACTTTCACAGTAGCGAGAACTTCAACGTTTGAAGTAGAATCAAACAAATTGAAAAATGCAACTTCGAGAGCGAAACATGAAATTATTGTAAACACAGAAGAGAAAATTCTTTCAAAATACAAATAAGATAGCAAATTCGCTCAAAATATAAGCATTTGTATGTTGGAAAACTAAAAACATCGCCGAAAGGACTTTTAGGATTTGCACTTCAACTTCGAATTTAATTAAGATCGAACGTTGAAGCCGAAGCTGAAGTTGATGTTAGATGATAGTGCGACTTTGTTGTCAAAGTCGCAGTGGGCGTGGCTCTGTTTATCGATTTCTACCATTACTCCTACATGCTGAAAGCAAACAAGAATCTCTCCATATGTCAAAAAAGTCACTGTTAATCGCAACAATTAGTATTTATCCCCAAACCAGGCAACAAACCCAGTGAACTACCTAAATCCTATCGTCATATAAGCTGGACATCGTTTTTCCCAAAAACAATCAGAGAATGCCTAACTATTAGCATACCTCTACACCCGTAAAAAAAACTAACTACACATATTAACAACGCCTACCGTTGCAAAAAAATTGCACTATGCGCTTTTCTTGACATAGAGGGTGCTTTTGATAAAACCGGTTATGATTCAATATCAAATGCTTTGCATTACCGAAATTTACACCTCCCCACCATAAATTGGGTAAAAGCGATGCTTGCTGTCCACAAGGAGGAGTTCTATCACCTCTCTTGTGGTCTTTGATCATAGATGACCTACTTCAAAAGCTAAGTAGTTTAGGCTACGACATAATAGGGTACGCCGATGACTTGGTCATCATTATTAGGGGTAAAGAGTCAAACGTAGTTACCTCACGTATGCAAAACGCCCTTAAGATAGTCCTAGACTGGTGCGCCAAGGAAAATCTCTCCACCAACCCCAGTAAAGCTATTATAGTTCCTTTTACAAAAAGAAGAAATTTGAACTTAGCTTAGATTTCACTGAACGAACATTGAGTATTCCGACGAAGTCAAATATCTTGGAGTAATCATAGCCCACCGAACCGCCAAATCCGATTAAAGTGGTATACGGATGGTCCTAAAATGGAATCGGGCACAGGAGCTGGTTTTCACGGCCCAAAACCCAACGTCACAATACCAATGGGAAAAAGCCCTAGGTTATTCCAGGCAGAGCTCCTCGCCATTCAAGAATGCGCTAATCACATCTTCAACACTGGTATCAAAGGCGCAATCCCGGCCAAGTCCATTACTTTATATCGAATACATAAAATCTTAATCTCCCTAAGCAACTTAGGCACCACCCGTGGAGAAAAACCTTACAACTGCACCCAAACACTTCTTTGCTATCTCTTTATTCTTTCTAAGAGTAAGTAGCACTGAAAAGAATGCAATGAAATACGATATTGCCAGGTGCTGCTTGCTGTTAAATACAAATGCTTACGCTGTGTTCTTAGCACTATAAGGGTACTGCAACAACAGAAAAACACCTTTAGCGTAAGCAAATTATAATTATAAAAAAAATAGCTCACACACAATTGCCTCCAAATCAGTCTTACACTGCTTCAATACCCTCCAGAAAGTCAGCCACAGAAACAAAACCAAACTGTCGTGGATTTCTGGCCATGGTGGTTTTGAAGGAAATGAAAAAGCTGACGAACTAGTCAGAGATGATTCAGAAACCCCTTTCACAGGACCCTAACCCTTCTGCTACACACCTAAATCAGCTACTAATTTCGCTATAAAAAGCTGGGAACACTCAAAATGAATCTCACAATGGGAAAACACTCCAGGTCTAAGACAGGCCAAACGAGCCATCCAGCCCTTTAAAAACAATGCCAGCAGGATCCTAAACATACGTAGACATGATGTCAAAAACCTAATAGGCTACCTCACAAGTCACCACGGTTTACGACACAACCTTAACAAAATAAACTTAGCCGACTCTTCAGAGTGCAGGCTGTGCCTCTTGACGACGAAACTACGGAGCACATATTGTGCGAATACCCAGCCCTCAGCGGAATCAGAAAGAGGATCTTCTTCAAAGAACTCTTAAGTAATGAAGACTTGAAGAAATCCCCTGCTAGAAGCATTAAAGGTCAAAATGTGGAAAACGCACTAGCCTAAAATTGTCTCTGATCTATGGTACAATAGATCTATCCAGGTCGACGTACCGCTTTTCTACGCCTAGGCAGGTCAGGAGCTTTAACAAAAAATCGCAACAATTTTGAAATGGTTAAGAAGTTCATCTATAAAATAAATATTAGGCATAAGTGGCCCATACATGATCTAGAATCTAGCTTCCCCAACCATTGCGAAGTGGAAGGCACCTACAATTTTACGCCGACAAATTTGATAAGCACCTCATGACAGTTGATTCGCTTGGCTCCGTAATCTTACTTGTGATTTAACGAAGAAACTGAAAGCTACTTCAGTTTGGGAAAAGAAAAAGGTTCAAAACTCCTTTGACTCTACTGACATGAATTTATCAAAAGGTCTGAAGTCTGATCGAATTGCTATTTCTACCATAATTATTAAAAGGCTTTCCTCTTCTCTTTTGTTTTAGCTAAACTAAAAGCCCTTAATATCTAATATTGCATTTATTAATTTGATTATTCCTTTTCATTAAGTCATTATGGTTATTATAATTATTTTCGATTTAAGTAATCTAAAAGTCAAAGTTATTTAATAAGTGTGAATCTCTTAAATAAGTTAAACATTTATTGTAAAATCGGCAGACGACTTTTTTTCGCCATGCCTTGTGAGGTTTATTGAAAACTATTGTTACTTTTTTAAATAAATGTAAATAAAGAATTATAAATTAAAAATTAAATTAATAACACTGATCCTGGCAATTTTCTGCTCTATGGTTGAGACTGAGCTCCTACAAAAGAAAAAGTTTTTTTCCGGATATTTGGTCTTCTTGGCGAGGAGCGCGAAAGAATGAATCAAGTGTCTAGGAACACAGAAAGTTGAAAGACTGCAGTAAATCAACAGAGACACTACAGAGGTTGTTAAATAAATAAATGTGACCAGGCAATGTGGTGACTCACTTTTATGACGCGCATATTAGGGCTTTTTTATTGGAACGATGGAGCTGATTGGATTGTTGGGATTCTGTACACTCTACGTCATAAGTCCCAGGATTCTTGAGTAAACATACAAAATCAGTGCAAGCCCTGACCTATTTTTTGGACACCATACATTGATGGAGAAAAAATGTCTTCTTCTTCTTCCTTTTCGGCGAGGTTATGATAAGGATTACGGGGATCGTAACCCTTCCATTTTCAGGCGGCACTTGGAACTTCACCTAGTCTTATCCTATCTATCAGGGGTAATATAATCCGACTGCAAGTGATGAAGCAACTATCATGCGATAGAGATGACTTTCGCTAAGAAGAGTTCGCTGTTAGAAACAGAGACATTTAGTGCAAGCATGGTACCACATTCAAATTACTATAAGCGAAGAGAAACTTTCACTGCAGTTCATTAGAATATACAAAAGAAGGGAGTAGCTGGAATAGTGTTGTTGTTGAGCCCCATATCAAGCAAGATACCCAACGAAGAGCATGCCCAGACATATCATTTCTCTAGTCAAAGAAAAATAAACTTCCCACTATCTTTCAACAAATTGATAAAAATTAATGAAAGTAAGGAAACGAATGATTTCACAAAGCATTCTGAAAATACAAACGAAATGCAGTCAATCAAATAAATTCCTACCTTCTTTTGAAGGTTGTTCCTCAATCAGATAGAAAACTACAAAAATTTGGATTTGGTTCAGTTTAAAAGGTTTAAAAATGTCGAAGTTTGGCCACAAGCGTTTAGAAGGAATATCCCCGAATTAAAATCTACAGAAGCGAATCAAAAATGTGTTCCAACTTACGTGGCACAGCAGCGGAGAAACGATCTGAATCGGCCATGAGACGCTGTCGCAACTCATGTCGTCCAATATTTGGCGGTCCTATCAGCACAATCGGTCTTTTATGTGTGGCACGTGGGTAGTATAGGGCAACTTCTTCGTATGTGAGTATTTCCTCCAGGTCTGGCTCATCGGGAGCTGTAGTGGCATACAAAGGGTACCTAAGTGGATAACAATTTTAGTAAGGAACGCATTGCAATAGTGTTTTTTGTTTTCTAAACTTACCCAGCTTCCGAGGTGGCCTTCTTCTTCTTTTTTCTTCCCTTTCGTGCGCATAATAACGTCGCACCTTTGCTACTGTCCTTTCCTCGGTTGCGAGCCAAACCCGCTTCTTCGGCGATGGCCAACTTCATGGTCTCTCTCTGATGTTGAAACGATTGACTAGGTATCAAGCCAGCCAGAGTTTGATCTTCCTCTCCTTCACGATATGCTTGCCACCAGTTGGGGTCTTCGCGTGAGATTACGTGCAGGACGTCGCCCTTCTGGAAGCTGATACCCAGCTCACGACATGGAATGTATAAATCATCCTCCGGGTCGTAGTCGAAGTGGGCTCGCACATGCAGTACGGCAGATTCTCGGCCGCCACCAGGTGGTGGAGTGCCAGCAGGCACTATCAAAAATGTAAGTGTGCCTTGCATGGCGCCCAACAATGAACACACTTCGTTCACCGTCTTCCCGCGTAGTTCCTGGCCGTTTACCTCCAGAATTTCATCGCCCTCGTGTAGGAGGCCTGACTTTTCAGCTGCTCCTCCTCGCACTATCCGCCCAATGACAACGGCTTCGCCCTCATTTCTCACAGTTGCGCCCAACGGTTCCGAAGACTTTTCAATTTGTATTATCCGAATGTGATCATTCTGATCGTTCAATGTCCCAAAGGGCGTACTCAGCGGTTGAGGAGATTCCGGACGCTGTTTGATGAAACTGTTCGTCAATGGTGTCTGTGGTATAGGCACCGGCATCGGCTGCCTATGCTGATTTCGAACAGATGCCGAGACAGATGCTGCTGCTGCTGCCGCTGCAGCTGCTACTGATACTGGTTTTTGGGCCAAATGGCTTGCGATCACAGATGGGGTACAGTCAGTCAGCGTTGCTACACGATCGTGCGCCAATAGAAGGCCTTCCATTTCATGCGACGTGAGTAGGTTGCCTAGTTCAATTGCGATCGCGGAATTCGATTGCGACAAGACCTCGACAATATCTTTGGACAGAGCCTGCGCATTGGCGCTTATCGGTTGGGCGACACGTGGCCGTCGCCTTTGTAGGACGGCAGTTCGAGCTGCGAGCGAATGAGCCACACCCGGCCCGAGAATAATGTTCTGAGCAGCACTCACTCGGCCAGCAAGTGTTAGCATACCACTTTTCGTCAATTGATTTTGGAGTCTTTGGAGGGCGGCAACCAGTTCGCCATAGCCTAAATAGGAAAAAATACAAAAGTTAGATGTGATATAATGAGTTTGTGACTGTGCTAAGCTCACCAAGAATCTTCTCCGCTTCCTCGTCGTCGGTGTAGGCATCATTGTCAACACCTGAAACACGTTCGACAGCTGGTTCTTGCTGCTGTTGTGCAATGGGATTGTCTTGAAGCGCCTTAAGCTTTCGAGAACCGCGTAAACTTGCCCGCAAAAATTCATTTTGTTGGGCTATTCGTTCCTCTTCTTCACGTCGACGGCGGAGTTGTTCCTGAAAATAAAATCAAAACGTTTTAGTAAGTACGGTGGCTTTTCAAATAGTTTGTTATATTTATTTATAGAACGTGACAAGAACAATCGAAGTTGTTTCAGTGGTTTGAGGAAGTACTCGAAGGCGACTGATACATGCAATAATTTTGTTTTGTACGCACCATACTTTAAGAGTCGATCAAATTCGTTTATAGCTTGCGATCAACTGCCACCATTCCATTAAAGAGTGATGTTTGAAATCCCACTTTGGCCTGTCACTACTAAGTTTGATTCTTCTACTACGTAATTTCTCCTTAACAAGAGCTCTTAGAATTGTCACAGAAGCTGAAGATCTTATTATTTGTCATCCAAATATGTCCCTATTAATGCTTGAGTAAAAGATTGCTCAATAAAACGCCCTCAAAAGCAATGTATTGTCTGTACGACATTAAGACAAGATACGTTCGTAAGGAGACCTATTTCCAAATACTCACCTCCAAGATACTTATTCAAATTAGGTAACTTTGTTGCCGCCTTCCCACCGGCAATTGAGTATTTTGTTTACCCCCCTTCTGGTTTGCGTTGTTGGTATATTTTATTAATGAGTATGTGGGAGACAAATTCATCGCTCGCGATTCCTTTGAGGCTAAATCCGCTTTATTGAAACAGAGCCACCGTGTAATAGCAAATATTTCTGCTGATTCAATCTTGCAGTAATTTTTGTTTTGTACACATAACATAAAATTGTCATATACAAGCCCACTTTGAAAGACATTTTGTATCAGAGCGTTAGACGACCTCAGAACAATTGGCAAAGAGAATAATTCAATTAATAGCGACTACAATAGGAGTAGCACAAAGCAAACATAAAAAAACCTTCGACTCGGCTAATCTTAAGCCAACGATGATGTTTGTCGTTGTTAGTGGGATTTTTGTCAAGCACCTAAGGAATTTGCGAGTTCTATAAATGAGAAGCACCCAACGAATGACTGTGTACGAGAATAGGTGAAATAAGCTTTTCATGGCTTTGAAGCTTTGATTTTTACGGTCTGGCCTTTAGATTTGACACTCTGACTCTGTGTTATGCAACGCGATTTGTCGAATTGATGATGAATACGAATGGGTTATGGAGGCATTTTATTTTTTTTTTTTTAAATTAGAACGACAAATATTAAAGCTGTGTTGATGGTGAGTATTAAGATTCAAAGTGCAAAATAGAAACATTGACATAGTGAATACGATATAGAAGGGGAAATAGACGTTTTTTTTTTTTGAACAGCCAGAAACACACTGCAAAGTCAACTATTTGAAATTCATTACATGGTCTTTGGAGTAAATTTCTGAAAATGTGATCGAATTTTACCCAAATCAAAGTCTAATCGAAGAACGATGAGGTGCTAATGCCAGAAGCTCAACGAATCTAGGCTCATTAAAATAATGATAAGTGTAATACAGGGATGGAAAATGATATTTCTGAATTGTATTTAAAACTGTTCTAAGATTGTGCTGAAATGGAGTCAATTGTATTGAAAACACTTTTTTGCATGAAAATCATATAAAGTGAACCAAGTATATATTTTTTTAATTTTCTTTTTATTTTTAAGCTAATACACTAACAAAAAAACATAAATAAATTCGTAACAAAACCTTACAAACAAAAATAATTTAGTTTTTAACACATCTTCAGTTTATAGGTTAGTCTAACAGAGATGGCTGAAATGCATTTTTTTGGAGAAACTACATTCGTAACTTCTGCTACATATTCGTGTAGTTAGCGTAGAAATCGTAGATAACTGTAGCAGACGTAGTTAACATAATGTCATGTATAGTTTTTCAGTTGTCAATTTAACATCTTAACGTCACTGACATTAACAGGAAAATCAATTTATTAGACAAGTACTAGACGCAGTTAAAGGCAGTTTATGGTGAAAAGTAATTTCCCTGCAAACTACGCGTAGTTAAGCAAGAAGATTACGTGAGGTAGTTCACCCTGTCATCTCTGGTCTTCAAGCTTAATTCCCTCATATTGCACATTTGTGCTCCAAATATACCAAAATTTCCATCTGGAGATTGAAATAATGTGTTCAGAGCGTCGGGTTGTATAAAATTGAATACAGTCAACGTTATATTTAAAACTTAAAACAAATAGATGATCATTAATTGATTCGATTTTTTTTTTTTTTATAATTCGCTTACGCTAAAGGGGCTTTGTTGTTTTCTGTATATGTACAGTACCCTTATAGTGTTAAACACAGCGCATGCATTTTTTGTTGAACAGTAAGCTGCACCTAGCAATGTAGTATTGTATTGCATGATTTTAGGTGCTACTTACTATTCGAAAGAATAGGAGGATAGGAAAGAAGTTTTTGGTGCTTAGTATTTTTTTTTCTCCACGGGTGGCGCCTAAATTGCTTAGGGAGATCTCTATTTATGTGAATTCAATTTAAAATCATGGCCCTGGCCGGGATTCGAACGCACGACCTGCCAATCAGTTAGTGAATACACTACCATCGCACCAATGCCACCCTCTTTTTTTTTTTTTTTGAAAAATACAGATTGCAAAAGAATTTAAAAGATGCAGATTGATAAAATGTATCGAATAAAATCGAATTCTACTTTTGTACTTGAACAAATTGATTTGTCTTGAATTCTGTACATTTGTATCGACTTTTCCATCCCTGGTGTAATATATGAAAAGTCGTAAGGAACATTTTGAAAATTCGAGTATGTTTCATTCTGTGTGGCAGTAGATACAATGGACCAGTATTGAGTCAGAGTGCTCCAGTATAGAAAGTCCCGTACCCCGAAAAAAACGTTTAATTGTTGTAGATGGTAGTGCCAGAGTCTACCGAGAGAGAGCTTGAGCGAGATATTCCCCGCTGTATACTCACTTCCCACATATGTGGCACCGGCACCGACACCGCAACATCATCAAAGAGTTAGCCGAGAGCACAAAAGCTTCACCATAGAAAAAGCCCGTGGTGTGATTATTGTGTATTCACCAAAAAAATGAAAATAGAACGCACCTAGCCAGGTGATCTAGAACTGGGGGTTACTGCTGAAAAGCAGTTTCGTATCATTCAGGCTTCCAATAAGTTGCTGATTAGTTTGACGACTAGGTGTGATAATATTACTCATGATATAACTCACATCTACCCGTCAGTTAGTTAGTTAGTTAAATTGACTTTTATTTCTATGGGCGTCCACCAGGTTGACAAAATATAAACTAAAGTTCTTGTATTAAAAATCTCCTTTTATAATACGTTCTTTATAACGAAGTGCTGCAACTGAGTAGTTATATAGGACATCGCATCCTTTTTTTTCATTAAAAATATTTATTGCTTTATCTTCCTCTAAGACATGTTTTCCAAACATTGACAGTCGAAATTCTTTTAGAATTGGACCAATACCAAGAAAGTGCAAGACATCTTCTATCTTTCTCATGTTGCAGAGGTCACAAAGTGTTGGTAAATCTGCTTGATGCGTCATAAAATTTAATTGGACAAGTTCACCTCTCATTTTGAGACAGTACTTATTTTTTCAGCTGAGTAACTGTTACGGAAATACGTTTTTTCATTTAAAAAACTGTTAAGTTTGCTGTAATACGAGTAGTTCCTAAATAGTGACGATTCGGCTCCTTCAACATATTGGGCATACGTATGTCTGCCAAGATTCTCAAAAATTGTGTAAATTTTTTCTCTTAAGAGATGAGGTTGCTCGTTGACCTGAACTGTCAGATTCATTCCACATTCCGCCGCTACTTTCTGCATTCCTCGCAAATGTTTCCATTTGTTCTAGCTATGATTTTAAATACTACGTTTGGTATTCTGGATTCATTCTCTAATAATTTTAAAACATAATTGAAGTGCATTTTGATGGTGTACAAGCGCAGGGGAGGAGTTTCAGTTTCAATGTATATATTTTTTTTTTTCATTATAGTTAGGGTATTTCTTGATAACTGGAATATCCTCTTCAAGAAGTAGCGAAGAAATTTGTATACCTCCTCGTAGCATTTGTAACCCCATATCTGAGCTCCGTAGAGCTTTATCGAGGCTGCAGTCGAATGGAACAAAGACACATAATTGTTTATGAAACAACGTTCCTAAATTGCACAGATAGCTCTTTTAGCATCAGCTAATTTTTCACCAAAGTGCGGTTTTAAACATAAAGAATTCGTTAACAGGATACCTAGATATTTGTATTTGGATACAACTTCAATTTCTTCATCGTCTAGATTCCAATTTTCCAAACGTGAGTAACGACCTCCTGCATTTCTAAATATCATGACTTTTGATTTCTCAAGATTAACAGTGAGATTCCAACATTTACTATATGCACTATGTCTGTTTATTATTAGCTTCATTCCTTGGATAGTTTCACACAGAAAGACGATATCATCCGCATACATCAATGCCGTGATTGTTACATCGCAGAACCTTATTCCACCTTTGACATCATCGGTTATATCATAAAAAGTAGTGCACTTAGAATACATCCTTGTTTAACGCCCATTGACGTTTTGAATTCTTCAGAGATTAAATCTCCATCCCAAACGTAGGCAATGATTTTGCTTGATACACCGATTTTGGAAAGACTGCTTCACGTGATATTGTATCGAAAGCTGCTCGAAAATCTACAAAGAATGCGTACAACTTTTTTTTCTTGCTCTTGTAAGATTCAGCAATATTAGTTAGGCAGAATATCTGGTCGATTATAGAATAACCTTTTCTAAATCCAGATTGAAATTCTTAAAGAATGTTATTTTCTGGAATCCATTTCTATAATCTTTTATATATCAATGCGGAAAACAGTTTGCCTGAAGTGTTCAAAAATGTGATTCATCTGTAGTTCTTCGGGTCTTTGCAATCGACTTTTTTATGAAGTGGGAAAATGATTGCATTCTTGAATGCATCAGAGTGTAGAATCAACGATTCGATTATATTCTATTGCGAGATAATTTATAAACTCGTTTGTGCAATTTTTATAAGATTCGAACGGGATGCGATCAATACCTGGTGCTTTGTTTGATTTCGAGTTGTTTATAACTTCTCTGACTTCTTCCCATGTAAACGCGGTGTCTAATTTTTCATCTATGAGTAGCGGGGCTGCATATTGAAATAAAGGAGAGGTTAATGGAGCATTGAGGAGCTCATCGAAGTGAGTCCGAAGTTGCGAGGATTTAAGAGACAAAGAGATGTTTGACGTGTATCCGTTTGTGTTCCTGACACTCTGATAGCTTTCCAGAATTGCGCCGAAGACTTTGAGGTGTTTATGAGCGCAATATTTTGCTGTTCAAGATCTACTTTTTTGCTATGAAAAATGCGCTTGCATTCCCTGTTGGCGTCTTGATAGTTTTTTGAACATGTTGGAGTTATTCGTTAACAAAAGTTTCAAACATTTAAAGGATTTGTCTCTTGCCCTCAAACAATCTGAATCACATCATACCATCTCCGCGTGTTTTTAGTGGATTGAAGTTCCCCACTCCACTACCACAATCGATAGCTTTCGATGATTTAAAAAAAAAAACTGAGCCAAAGCCCGAAAAAGTTCAATGAATTCAAGTCGGTATCCACCATGTTTTCACCGACTTAAAGCCGCATATTATGATAGCATACATCGCCACGAGCTCTACTTGGCGATGGCGGAATTCGGTTCGGTTATGCCTAAGCTGATTCAGCTATGTCGCATGATAATGGAAAACACGCGGTGAAATGTACCTACTGCAGTTTGGAAATGTTCCGAACTATTCCAAGCCAAATTAGATCACTGCGCCACTTTTGATAGTAGCAACTTCGAGGTAGTAACAGTTCATCTATTACCTCGGAGTAATCATCTTTTTTTAACCACGAGGTTATCGTAACCCTCCTACTTGACTGCAATTCCACTGTTCCCCCGTTCGACCAAGCTTTGTTATTCCTCCTTTCCACTTCATTTTAGCAGCCGTTAATTTGCCCTCATACTTTTTGTACGCTGTCCAACATTGTGAACCGTATGTGAGCGCAGGGCGCGCAGCTGTGGTTTAGAGCCTTCCTTTCAGATAAAGGGACATTTATCGGTCACAGAAGATGGCTCATTTTTCCCGCCACTTCATCCACCCTTCGCATACACTATGATTAATGCCATGATCACAGGTTGCTTCGCCATTGAGTAAACTTCAACTCAACGAATAACACCAAAGTGAAGATATAACGAAAAATAAGGTTCCCTAAAAGACCCTCGCTACTTCGGGTTGGGAGAACAAATTGGTCTAAGGCTCTTTCTGACTCTGTAAAAGTAGAGACACAGTTAAGCTTTTGTAACTTAATTAGAATCCGTGTTTCGGTGCTAGTGTATACCCAGCTCAGCATAATTTTACAAATAAAACGCCTAGATCGTATTCTATATTCACTTTTCATTTTTAAGGATGTGTTCGCAGTGTATGTACTTTAAAAGAGTGCGATTTGGATTATTATTAAAGCAAGGATGCAAATCCAAACGTATTTTTTAAAAGTTTTTTGAACATCATAAAATCCTTTGTGTTTGAGAGCAAGGAAAAGAACGGATGCTTAATTTTTTTTTTTTTTTTTTTTTAATTTTCTTCGCATAATTTTCTTTGAAATGAAGATTTTTTTGTTTACTCGACGAACACATCCACTATCTCTGCATAACCATCGGAATATTTTTGCTCCCAACTTATTTTACCGCGATCTAGTCGCTTCACGGCATCAACACTCTATGTTCACTTCGTCTCAGTCCTCGACTGAGAGAGGTCAGCACCTCTTTATCTTCAGCACTCCTTTTTGTTATTATTTACGTGTAAAATTATGCTGAGCAGGGTATACACTTAGCACCGAAACACGGCTGTTGTGCGTTTCACAATAACCAAATAAGAGTAACGAGTGGTTAATGTTCTAAGTACATTAATATGTGGATGAAGAACTGTCGGTTAATAGTTTGACATTTGCATTCTGCCTGTCACGAGAAAACATAATTTTCGTTTTGGTCTTTCGTGGCAGTGTTATTTTTTTTTTTAAATTTTATTATGGACATTGGAAACAAAAATCAATTAATGCCAGAACTTTGAGAGAATTGAAATTGGAATCAAGGCATATATTTATATATCATCGCTGTAGGCCAAGACGGATATGTGTCGCGATTTTTTGATAAAACTGAAAAGCCCATCCCTGCACGGGTAACATACAGCTCCAAACAAATCCTGCTTATATTTTGAAGGCGATTTTTTGGACGCCCGTTACTCAATTGCGCTAAAACGCCCGTATGCATTTATAAGATTTCTTATGATTTCGGAATAGGCTATCTTTACCGCCCACATTTTAAAAAATTATCGTTTTATCTATAATTTTGACGGAAATTAAGGTTGCACTCATCATAAAAGTAGCAGACAATGTCTTTCTTGGTATTGTTTTTTGTGACGTGCACTTTTTTGGACCGTTTTTGACTAAAATGTTGTTTTTTTGCATCATATGGTCTGAACAAAATGCATGTGTAGGCAATGTCCTTCTGAACAATTCACCCATACAAACTGTTTTGCCACGACTATTTTTTGGCACATTTTAGACCACAAAAATATATTTATACCCTATTCTAAGGGTATATTAATTTTGACGCATAGTTTGTAACATACCTTAATATTGCCCGTAGACCCCTAAAAGTTACTATATTTATGATCAGCATCGATAGTAATGTCGATCTATCCATGTCCGTCCGTCCGTCCGTCCGTCTGTCGGCAAAAATTAGGCCTTTAAACTGGACCTAGAGAGCTGAAATTTTAACCATATACTCTCTAGGGTCCCGAAATAATCAAGTTTACGAATTTTTGAAATCCGCCCACAGACACGCCCACAAACTCAAAAAAACTAAATTTTGGAAAAAAAAAAATTTGAGCAAGAAAGCTGAACTTTTTTTTATATATGATCTATGACTCCTAAAACAGCTCGGGATAAATTTTCAAAATCTGCCCACTGACACGCCCACAAATAAATAAAATAATTTTTTTATACCCTATTCTAAGGGTATATTAATTTTTGAAAATCCAAAGTTTGAGCTAGAGAGCTGAAATTTATAATATATACTCTCTAGGCCCTTTATTCTCATGTGTTAATTTTTTTTAAATCCGCCTACTGACACGCCCACAATTAAATAAAACAATTTTATTGAAACACCCAAGTTTGAGCTAGGGAGCGTTTTTTTTTATAAAATCCTTTAAATGTTATATAACAAAATATGTAGAGCGTTCTTAACAATTCAACCAAACTTAGACTTTTGTCACGCCCAGTTATGAGGGATAGGAATAAGAATAGGGTATCCAACAGTTCGCCCAAGCGGACTGTAGCCCGTCCCTATGTTTTTTTCCTGACTTCACTTCTCTTAACCTGTCAATACTTACATTGGTCTTATTCAATACAAACAAAATTAAAACATTAAATTCAGGGAACAGAGAAAGTATTTTGGGCTATCAATCAGTTTTTCTCTCCATCCAAAAACAGTGGAATCTCCAACGAGTTTTATAAGATCAAATGTGAAAGTATTCCAAAACAATTTTGTTTATTGAAGGCTGCATTTGCATGCCAAAAACACCGAAATTCAAAGTAGAAGCGCAGTTAGGTTAGGTAAGGTTAAGGTGGCTGTTAGCTAATAGCCAACACACTTAGACCAATGAAGTCCGTTGTGATGTCACGTGGATCGGGGGAGTTTCGACCTCTACTCGCTAAACCATTTGGAGCTTCTAATGGTGCCTCGATAGACTCCTAACATCTGTGTTAGCTAAGTTACTGATTTCATTAGGGAAGAAGGCTCCTAGATAGAGATTTCTTTTATCGGATAGTGCAGGACATGTACAGAGGAGATGAAGTGTAGTCTCCTCCTCCTCCTCGTCCCTGCAGCTTCTACAGAAGTCATTTGAATACACGTCCGGCCTACGATGGAGTTTGAAGAGACTGAGTCCAGGGACTTTAGCGCGGCTTGACTATCCGAGAATATACGGATGTCCTTAGCGGATACCACATTTCTCTTCAGCCACGACAAGACTTCCTTAATCGCCATGATTTCCGCCTGGAACATGCTACAATGATCAGGAAGACGGAAAGAGAGACTAATATTTAGTCTTTCTGAGAAAACACCCCCACCTACCCCACTAGTTTTTGATCCGTCGGTGTAGAAGTGGATCGATTTATTCTCCGTGAATGCATCATCCTCCCAGAACGATCTGGTGGGGTAGTGATTTGGAAATTCTTCTCGAACTGTATGGTGTAGTCGATGTTCCTTGGTATATACCCAAGTGAGTCCAGAATGATAGAGTGGCCAATATTCGTATGGATCCACTGTGAGGTAGCTTTTAAGCGGACAGTGGAACAGGCATCTATTTGCCTGCTAAAAATATCGAGGGGTGATGAAGTAAAATGTCCAGTGCAGCGGAGGGAGTCGTTCCTAGTGCTCCGCTGATGCACAGACAAGCTGTACGTTGCTCAGCTTATCAGCGCAGTACTGAGCACGAGCTGATTTCTGTTATGTATGTCGAAAGTTGTAGTTTTTGGCTGTATAGCAAGGAGAGAAAGGTGTATCGTGTATTAATTAATGTATTTTCTAACTTGGCGATTGGTGCAAGATTATTTGTTGGAAAGGTTCTGAACACATTCATGACAGCGAAACCAAAAGTTTGCTTTTATGTCATAAGCCGCACTAGCGTCCGTTCTCCATTTAAAAATTACAAGATTTGTCAGATTAAACTGAATGTCCTTGCCCAGAGCTGCGAAGGGAGGTATCTGTAGGAGACTGTAGTTCGAATGCATTTTTCAAGGAAAATGACTTTTTTCATTTGTATTGGTTCAATTCATTGCCAATGCTTTCCGAATTTTTTTCCCAATGAAAAAATAGCAAATAAACTCATTGACTGCCCGAGCGAGTACCTATACCACGCCCTTTATGGTTTATACAACAAGAGGTTGTATTCTCTCCATTAGCTCCATTAGTTGGACAAGAAGTCTTGCTGACCATAACAGGAAAAGAATAGGGTGATCTTTTTGCACAAACGTATGTTTTCTGAAAATTCAACTCCTGATCCCGGGCTGATAATACCCCGAGTGCAGTCAACATAAAGAAACAAACGATTTTGACCACGAGCACTCCGATGCACTCTCCCAAAATCTGGATTGCAAAAAGGCAATGCGACCGGAAGAAATAACTGCCATCTACCAAAGCACCTTTGCATCAGAAGCTGCAACTATTTGATTCTTTATTATGTCGTGCTCTCAGAAAATGGTGCCTTCTTGCTGGAAAGCCAATCAATTTACAAAAGAGGGAAAAAGTGCTTGCCACAAAATTGTCATCCAATAGCTATACTGTCCATATTGTTGGTAAGGTAATGGAAAAGGCACTAAATGTGAAATTGGTCAAATATGTATAAAGTCACCACCCACTAATAGATGACCGGCAATATGGCTTTCGAAACCGACGTTAAACGGCTGACCTACCCAGGTATGTAACTTATCTATGGACGGATGCAATTGAACGGCATGATGAATCAAGAGTTGTAGCTTTTGGGCATCTCAAAAGTTTTCGATCAACTCTGGCATGAGGCCCTGCTGAGCAAACTGACTTCTGAAGATAACCAACTGCGGTTGGATGCAGAACTTCCTTGAAGGACGATCATTTCAAGTTGTGATCGATGGATTGGTTTCGGACTACTTAGCCTTTAATGCAGAAGTGCCGCAAGAATCGAGACTTTTCTCAATTATTTTTTTATTTTTTTATTTAATTCTTATATAATAATAATACAAAAATCAATTTCGGAGTGGTTAAACGAAAAAATCAATTTTTTAATATTTTTTTAAAAATACTGCTTTCACTCTCTTACACCTAAGGTAATGCGTTAAACAAACCAGGCGCAGTTACAAAATAACAACGTGAATAGTGCACTTTATGCGTTGCCGGCACAATAACGAAGTATCTGGTATTGACTTGTAGGTTATGACTAATGTGACCATTTCACCCGCTTTTGGCGGGTTTTACACTCTTTTTTACATAAAAACCCTCCACCCGCCACCACAACCATTTTCCCGCTTTTTGATAAAAAATCAGAATTTAATTCTTTTAAGAATTTTCTTTAGTCTTTTTTAAAAGATTTCTGCGAATCGGTGAATGAAGAGAACATGAAACTTCTTGGATACACAAAAACTCGCTGTTTGGCTCCAGGTCCAGCAAACAGGGCGATTTTTGGCAATAGTTGATGCAATGCAAGCCTATTTTTACAGCTCGAAAAATGTCCGCCCAAAATTAAGACATTCTTTGAAGATCCATTGGCAAAAGCGTTATTTATGTTCGTAAGCGATCAAGCGAAAATGTTTCAGGAAATCGTTGTGAAAATCGAAAGCGACGACGTATCAGCAGTCGAAGTAAGCGGCGCACTTAACGATTTTAGTGAAAAAATGGTAAATCGGAAGGAACAATTATTTCTGCCAGCAAGAATTCGTTCTGAAATCACAATAAAAACTTAATTGAGCGAGTGCAGTGAGAGCGCAGAAGACCGGATCGAAAGAGTTGGAAAGATTGCCGAAGACTTTTATGGTAAAATTGCAATTTTTTAAAAACAAAAATTATTTTCTTTTGAAATTATTTTTATACCCTATTCTAGGGGTATATTAATTTTGACGCATAGTTTGTAACATACCTTAATATTGCCCGTAGACCCCTAAAAGTTACTATATTTATGATCAGCATCGATAGTAATGTCGATCTAGCCATGTCCGTCCGTCCGTCCGTCGGCAAAAATTAGGCCTTTAAACTGGACCTAGAGAGCTGAAATTTTAACCATATACTCTCTAGGGTCCCGAAATAATCAAGTTTAAGAATTTTTGAAATCCGCCCACAGACACGCCCACAAACTCAAAAAAACAAAATTTTGGAAAAAATCGAATTTTGAGCTAGAGAGCTGAAATTTTTTATATATGATCTATGGCCCATAAAACTGATTGGGACATAAAATTTTCAAAATCCGCCCACTGACACGCCCACAATTAAATAAAACAAATTTTGGGAAAAATTGAATTTTGAGCTAGAAATCTGAAATTTTTTATAAAGGGTGATTTTTTAAGAGCTTGAGAACTTTTTTTAAAAAAAAAACGCATAAAATTTGCAAAATCTCATCGATTCTTTATTTGAAACGTTAGATTGGTCCATGACATTTACTTTTTGAAGATAATTTCATTTAAATATTG
The DNA here is from genome assembly GCA_949715645.1 of Portevinia maculata. Lineage (NCBI taxonomy): Eukaryota > Metazoa > Arthropoda > Insecta > Diptera > Syrphidae > Portevinia > Portevinia maculata. Next base: position 194,369,069 of record OX454525.1, read on the forward strand.
ACCGCGGCTGCGTCTTAGGTGGTCCATTCGGAAAGTCCAATTTTGGGTAACTTTTTCGAGCATTTCGGCCGGAATAGCCCGAATTTCTTCGGAAATGTTGTCTTCCAAAGCTGGAATAGTTGCTGGCTTATTTGTGTAGACTTTAGACTTGACGTAGCCCCACAAAAAATAGTCTAAAGGCGTCAAATCGCATGATCTTGGTGGCCAACTTACCGGTCCATTCCTTGAGATGAATTGTTCTCCGAAGTTTTCCCTCAAAATGGCCATAGAATCGCGAGCTGTGTGGCATGTAGCGCCATCTTGTTGAAACCACATGTCAACCAAGTTCAGTTCTTCCATTTTTGGCAACAAAAAGTTTGTTAGCATTGAACGATAGCGATCGCCATTCACCGTAACGTTGCGTCCAACAGCATCTTTGAAAAAATACGGTCCAATGATTCCACCAGCGTACAAACCACACCAAACAGTGCATTTTTTGGGATGCATGGGCAGTTCTTGAACGGCTTCTGGTTGCTCTTCACTCCAAATGCGGCAATTGTGCTTATTTACGTAGCCATTCAACCAGAAATGAGCCTCATCGCTGAACAAAATTTGTCGATAAAAAAGCGGATTTTCTGCCAACTTTTCTAGGGCCCATTCACTGAAAATTCGACGTTGTGGCAGATCGTTCGGCTTCAGTTCTTGCACGAGCTGTATTTTATACGGTTTTACACCAAGATCTTTGCGTAAAATCTTCCATGTGGTCGAATAACACAAACCCAATTGCTGCGAACGGCGACGAATCGACATTTCACGGTCTTCAGCAACACTCTCAGAAACAGACGCAATATTCTCTTCTGTACGCACTGTACGCATTCGTGTGGTTGGTTTAATGTCCAATAAAGTAAACTGAGTGCGAAACATGGTCACAATCGCATTAATTGTTTGCTCACTTGGTCGATTATGTAGACCATAAATCGGACGTAAAGCGCGAAACACATTTCGAACCGAACACTGATTTTGGTAATAAAATTCTATGATTTGCAAGCGTTGCTCGTTAGTAAGTCTATTCATGATGAAATGTCAAAGCATACTGAGCATCTTTCTCTTTGACACCATGTCTGAAATCCCGCGTGATCTGTCAAATACTAATGCATGAAAATCCTAACCTTAAAAAAATCACCCTTTATATGATCTTTGGCCCATAAAACTGCTTGGGACATAAAATTTTCAAAATCCGCCCACTGACACGCCCACAATTAAATAAAACAAATTTAGGGAAAAATTGAATTTTGAGCTAGAAAGCTGAAATTTTTTATATATGATCTTTGGCCCATAAAACTGCTTGGGACATAAAATTTTCAAAATCCGCCCACTGACACGCCCACAATTAAATAAAATATTTTTTTTGAAAAACCAAAATTTGAGCTAGGGAGCTGAAATTTATAATATATACTCTCTAGGGGCCCTTTATGCTCATGTGTAAATATTTTCAAAATCCGCCTACTGACACGCCCACAATTATTTTTTTTTTATTTTTGAAAGTCCAAAGTTTGAGCTAGGGAGCTGAAATTTATAGTATATACTCTCTAGGTGCCCTTTATGCTCATACTTAATTTTTTTTTAAATCCGCCTACTGACACGCCCACAATTAAATAAAACAATTTTATTGAAAAACCAAAGTTTGAGCTAGAGAGCGTTTTTATTTACAAAAGCTTAGTTTTTTCGATAAAATCCTTTAAATTTTTGTCACGCCCACTTATGAGATATAGGAATAAGAATAGGGTATCCAACAGTTCGCCCAAGCGGACTGTAGCCCGCCCCTATGTTTTTAATCTACATGTTATCAGCGAACGCAATCGAGTATATATGTCCAAATGGAAGAAGTATTTTGATGTCGCAAAATCATTCGCTTGGACATTGTTATGTAATTGCCCTGAATGGAGAGATGTCGAAGGAGCAATGAGTGAATTAGCTGAAAAGGGATATTTCAACATTGACAAAAGTAATGAGCTTTTTGATCAAACTAATTACGTACGAACGAATGTCACCGTGGAAAAAATAAATGAGTGGACACAGAAGCAGACAAATTGTGATCAGCGTTGGATTGAGGTATTTCAGTACTTCAAAACAAGGAATGTCCCACACAACGAGATTGAGACACTCATTTCATACAACTCAACTGGATGTTGGAACTATCGAATCTGTTCTCTACGTTAAATATAATATCTACAGTAGTTGTATCGATTTTTATAAAACACTAAAATCACATCCAGACATTCTCCGCCAAATATCTTCTGTGCAGAAGTATGAACGTTTGCCGATTCCGCAGTTGCCAGCCGATGATGATTCCGATTCATCGAATATGGCCGGAATGGACTCAAATTCCGATTCCGAGGAACAATAAAAGAATCAAAACCAGATAGATCTGACGAATATTGAATTCCACTTATGTTTTTTTTATGTTATATAAATACACGTAATAAGAATTAATTTTACATGAATCATTGCAGTGTAAACATATTTTTTAAAGACTTATATTAGATTTTAAGTGACAATACGTGAAATAAACTGTTTTCTATTATTTTGCACTAAATATTTCAGGTCAGAATGTACTTTTGGGAAACCCGCCGCTTTTTGCCAAAAAATAAATGGTCACGTTAGTTATGACTGTCATGGAATTTAACATCCAAAGTAACAGTAAATAATGTCTTAAAGGAAGAATTTCAAAATATTTCAACAATTCAAAACTGGGAGAACTGCGAGTTATTTTAGACATCATTCGTACAGCATGCTTTTGTTTTGTCAATAAAGTTTCAATTTTATTGAAATATGTACGCCCTACCAAGAAATTCCATATTGCTGCTTTGACTTTGGTAAACCATTATAAACCAACTTCAAAAAGGGTAGATAGAGTTGTTGACAACTATGTCAAGATACTGCTTCAGGAAAGATGTATGGTCCCTCAAACTAAATTTATGATCCAATGAAGTACTGAACTCTTTTAATTTTAAAGCTTTCTATACCTACTGACGACCTTCTGCAGTCGACACACATGTAATAAAATTAATGCAAGCACTGCTCATTTTCAAGTACTCTCTGGAACTCTCTCCAATATCTCTCTTAACCAAAAAATAAATAAATATTAGGCATTAACGGCCCATACACTGCCAAAAACCTTGCTTCTCCAAACACTTTCTTCTGCGAATTGGAAGGGACCTACAATTTTAAGCCGAATTAGAGCGGCAAATTTGAGAAGCTTCGCATGACAATTGATACTCTTGGATGTTTGTCAGACGTTCGCAAGATCTTAACCAAGATCTGGATCAAATACGCATGTGAGGCAGAGCCAATCTGCGCAGAAAAGGCAATTGACCACTTTTTCTTCTCGAAAACAAACTTCGACTGTTGCTCAGATTCAAATCAATGGTCAGTCTATTATCCCTAATGAGACCATGCATCTTATTGGTATAACAGTGAACTCGGGCTTAAGTTGGCGTCATCGCCTATCTAATATTACAAAGTTTGCCTCTGTAAAATTAAGTGACCTTTTCGGAGCAAGAAGGTATGTACTTTACTCCAAAGCAACTCCCCCTCCTGTTGATGAATCGATTAATATCCGTTAGAGGTATTCCTGCTAGGTTGTCCAAACAGTCAAAAAAACGTGCTTTCATCCAGGGAACCGTCGTTCTTGGAGTGCCGTGCAGTGGCACAGGAGGTGTTCCATAGATTATATTTTCTCATCATCTCTGCAGCTTCTGCAGAAGTCATTTGTAGGGATCCCCAGCCCTCTGGCCATCTTCCCGATTATCCAGTGTCCGGTTAATACCCCGACGAGTACACGTCTTTCTGTCAAAGAACAGTACCTAGGGACTTAGTTTTTCTATAGACTGTGAGTTATGACACAATTTGTGGTGTTGTCCCATATTTCCGTACATAGTCTTGTCGTGATACCGTCGATTAAGCTCTTAGCTGTGGCTAAGACAGGTAGTACCTACATATCAGTCTCGAAGGGGTTCATATCAGAGCCGCATCTGGCCAGCATATCTGCTGTCTCGTTCAATGTCACACCAACGTGCACATGAACCCGGCAGAGTAGTACCGAGTGATAAATAATTGCTCTGAGTACCTCGTGGTACTCTTTGACGCATTTCGCATTCATGAGGTTAAAGTCGATCGCTTTAAGAGCGATCTTCATTTATAATTGTATAATTTGTACGTGAAAAAGGGATTTCAAGCACCCTTATAATATACATAATTACACAGCACGAGCATTTAGGAAGAGAGGGAGAAAGAAGAAAAAAAACAGAGCGTGATAGAGCATTCCACATTCGTGTTGTACGGCTAAGGAACGGTTTTTTGTATTTTACTGTACGTCCGAATATAGGCTTAAGAGTGAACTGTTGCGCATTCCTGGCATGGCGGGTATTGCGGTTGAAATGTTGTAGGGATGGAATGCAGGTGGCTATTCCATTAGAGCAATTTTGGTGGCATCGATAAGACAACGATAGGCAGGAGACATTACGACGATGGCTCAAAGAGTCAAGCGATTTCGTGATATCTCGATCGCCAATAAGTTTTATCGCACGCTTTTGTATTTTGTCGAGAGGCTCCAAATACGTATGTGACTGGAGCCCCAGCCCAGATATGAGCGTTGTGCTCAAGTTTTGGGATGAATAAACGCCTTATAAACTGTAGCCAGATCAGAAGGGGTGAAATACTCCTTGCATCGCTTAAGGAATATTAGAGATTTTGCAGCGTTCTTGGCGACATCGAAGTCATTCTAACGAAGGTTGTCATTAACACAGATACCGAGAATGGAAAATCTTTCGGTTTCAGCAATGCAAGTGCCATTCATTTATAATGGCAGACTGTTAAGGTTTCGCTTTAATGACAGAAGACAGTATTGCGTTTTCGAAGCATTAAATTCCAACATATTGATTGTACCCCATTGAACTATGCTGTCAAGATCGCAATTTAATGTGCTTACCACGACACAGTCCTGCACTTCCTGTGCTCGTATCCGGCTTTTGCCAACATAAGGAGGGCTGCTTTAGATCAGTCATCAGTACCTCTTCCTTGATCTGGATGATCTTAACTATGCTTGTACGGCTGACATTAACAATTTCATTAAGGAAATCAATTGGCTCTAGGTGCCGGCAGCATGACCCACCTGCCCCAAACCAACCAACTATGTAACTAACTTCTGAGAGAAGAAATTACAAAAAAAGAAAAGACAACAAATGTGCTACTTCCATCTCTGGTTATATATGACATTAAAAAATCATGTCTGCGAACTCACTGCATAAAAAACTATTTCAATATAAAATATAATAATTTAAGTCGGTTTTTTGATCACTGATCTACGAGTGTGCAACATAGCCGTGTTTCGGTGTATACCCAGCTCAGCATAATTTTACACGTAAACAATAGCAAAAAGGAGTGCTAAAGATAAAGAGGTCAGCAGTCGAGGACTGAGACGAAGTGAACATAGAGTGTTGATGCCATGAAGCGACTAGATGGCGGTAAAATAAGTTGGGAGCAAAAATATTCTGATTGTTATGCAGAGATAGTGGATGTGTTCGTCAATTAAACAAAAAATCCCCATTTCAAAGAAAATTATGCGAAGAAAATTAAAAAAAAAAAAAAAATTGGCAAAAATAAGCATCCGTTCTTTTGTTTGCTGTCAAACACAAAGAATTTTATGATGTTCAAAAATCTTTCAAAAAATATGTTTGGATTTGCATCCTTGCTTTAATAATAATCCAAATCGCACTTTTTTATAGTACAAACACTGCGAACACATCCTTAAACATGAAAAGTAAATATAGAATACGATCTAGGAGTTTTATTTGTAAAATTGTGCTGAGCTGGGTGTACACTAGCACCGAAACACGGCTGTTATGTGCATTTAAAAATTAGAAATTTCTTGACAAATCATTTTCAAATTTGTTTTAGATGACATTTCAAACGGCCTGTTAATTAGGCTAATGAAGCCGAACTTGTGTAGGTAAATTTATATTTTTATTTCATAATTGGTAGCAGTTTTATGTTATTATTTTTGTACATATACATATGCATTTACCTGTTGTTGTCGAAAACGATTTGAACGATTCACATGCGTGCTACGCCTCAAAGACACTCGTGACGCGCTTTTATCAATGCCGCCGAACTTTTCAAAATATTCATCGGAATTTCCTTCAAAATTACAATCGATTTTGTTTTTATTATTAACATGATCATTATTGTTATTATTCAAAATACTGTTATTGTTTAAATTCACTGGCAGATCGTCGGATGCCGGTATTGTGGTTGCCATTGATTCATTATCATCAAAGTCACTCTGGCAATTACTGAGAGTAATATTTAACGTTGACACGACCATTTTTCGTTTCGTGCGTGGCGCATTTTTTTTTCCAAACAAAATTACTTTTTATTTACTTTTTTAATTTACTCGTCGTTTTTCTCTTGTTGTTGTCAAGTCAACAATTTTTTTTCAATTTTTGTTTGCTTATTGAAACTCTTTTAAAGAAAATGTAAACAGAATTCATTGGTAGAGAGTCGATGTGTGTTGGTTGAAGAATGACTCAAGTACAGAGGTAGAGATATGCAAATGAGTACCCGCGAATAGCGCAGTTATAGTGTAAAATTATTATTTTATCCAAGTACTTGTGTTGGTAGGGTAAAAATACAATTTCCGTTCATGAACCCAGGTGACTTTATATCCAATAATTGACCAAGGTTCTTATTACGCCTGCTGATTATCCTTTAATAATGCAATTTGTCAGCAAACACCGAACAATAGTAACATTTAAAAAAATGCCTTTGAAAATACGCTTTTATAGATATTATAAAAAAAGCATAAGGAAAGGCTACACAGTACGCTTGGCGAACTGTTGGATACCCTATCCATATTCAAATCCACAAAAGTGGTCGTGGCGAAAATCTAAGTATGGGGGAATTGGTAACAAGGATATTGTCTGCATAATTTGTTATATCGGGGCTTACAATAAGGACATAGCAATTTTGTATTTAAATAAAATAGAATAATTAAGACATCGGGATGAAATTAATTCCAGGTGTAGTACACTGGGTGGGATCAGAATCCTGAAAACCGAAATCTCAAAAATCTAAGATCGCAAAGCATCACAAGTAGATCCCACAAACGCGGTAATCGGTATGCACAAGGACCCCTACTTGGGGTGAATGTTGGATTTGGAGTAGGTTTGAGGTTGGATATATACAAATTTAAACATCAAATTTTTAATTCTATATAATTTTTCGGGATTCTGTCTCTTGTGGTACTCGTGTTAAACTTAAGTATCTTGAACTCGTTTATATGACTACAGCGAGCACGTTTGCAGCGATCGATACGTTTGCAGTCAATTTTGCACTAGTCTTCCAAACATATCGGCGGGGCCGTTGGCAATTTATCGATCGATGTAGTTCCAGAGCTCCTCTAACGTTGTAAGCATAATCCAACGAGTTAACGTACTCCCATAAAAATAGATCCAACAGCGTTAGATCCCATGCGCGAGGTGGCTATTCGACGCGACCATTACTCGAGATTGCAAGATTACCGAACTTCCCCTTCAATCGGGGTCGTGCCACCCATAGAAACGAATGAAGCATATATTTGCTTCATACTGAGTGTGTGCTTATGGCACTGACTTTTAGTCCGGCAAAAAATCTCTGATTATTCTGAGGATCATAAGGCAGGTTGATGATCGGTCGAGCGAGTGTTGGAACAGGCGGCTGTTAGTTTGACTTTGCATTGGTGGTGTGTTGGAACGGCAAACATTTACTGCACATGCCCCTCACAGTTAGGAGTTAGCTGATAGTTTGGCCTTATGTTGGAACATACCTAATAAATTATTAACGCGAATGCAGTCAGTTCTCAGTTAAGGGCAATCTTCGAAGTATAAACATACGAAATTCGTTACTGTGTTCCGCGCAAATAAGCTACCGATAATATTTCAACTCACTGCAAAATGAGTAAACGCGTGAAAGAAAGCTGACACCAGTTTCGTATGAAAAAGACAAAGAGAAAAGAAGAAGCAGCGTATTAAGCGGCCCTCTACAACAATTTGTAGTCTTGCACAATCTTCCACTGCAGAAACTGAATCGTCATCAAACGTGCTGTTTTCCCACACAGGAGAAAGACATATTTCAACAATCAAAAATTCACAAAATTCCATTACGAACAGTGAGAAAGAATCAGTTGCAGTAAATGAAGTCCATATAAATGATGACCATAAAACAACCTTCCAATAGCCTAAGTCAAGGCGAATCAACGTCGACTGAGCTGCTTTTATCCGAGCAGAGTCTTCAAACTCACGATCCAAATACTTGGCCTGCTGTTATATTTGATGCTCTGCGGGACAAAATTGCATAGTTAGGACACAGCTGCCGATAAACAAGGAATATCCCATTTCAAATCAAAATGCTTTTATTCAACGCTGCCCAACGAAAAAAACTGCAAAGATTTACTGTTTTTTGCTAATTTTTCGTTCGAAACTAAAATGTCTTTTGTGCTGCCGGTCTTGGTTTTTCGGATTGGCAGAATTTTACTCGAGCCACGAGATTTTAAGCAACATAGAGCCTTCAAAACAAATCAAATGCTGGTGTTGCTGCATTTGTTTGATCCAGAAGTTTCAAGGCCTGCCTCTCTTTGTACGGAAAAGCCTTGTGACATTAGGATCTCTTCTTTGAAGATGCCAACTGAGCCGTTCGCGTACAAGTTGTATTGATACAATAAATTATTCAATTTTCAATTAAAAGTCGAATGTCTTTGATAAAAGAAAATACTTAACTAAAATTATAACGTTCCATGTATCTATGAAATTATAGTGTTTTTACATAAATAAAAATATTAGCCATACAGGGCCTTAAACGTAGCTTCTCCGACCACTTTCTTATGGAAGGGAAGGAACCTACAATTTTAAGTGGAAGGGACCTACCGAAGCCGAACGGCAAGTTTGAGAAGCTTCTCATGGCAATTGATACTCTTGGATGTTTGTCAGACGTTCGCAAGACGTGGGGCAGTGGAAAAAAACTCTAGATGGTACTTCGTCCCGGCGGGTATTGAACCGGTCACCATTTGATTAGTAGTCTGACACACTAACCACTGCGCCCGACTAACATAAATGTTGTCTAGTATCTAAAGGTGAAATTTTGTTGTCTAGTATTTTAAGGTGACATACTGTCTCAATCATGGATGCCATCAATTGTTGGACCAGTGCCAAATTCCATCTTGTAGGAACCGCATATCACTGATGTCAAGTCCGTCCAATTCTGGCCAAAAACAGTCTTCCAACATGGCACGATAGCGAACTCCTTTTTCATCGACGAAAAAATACGGTACACACCTCCGGCATGAAATCCATTCCACACGGTCATTTTTCGTGGATGCATGGCTGTCTCTTAAAGCATGTGGGTTTGGCGATGTCCAATTGACAAAGCCATTGAGCCAAAAATGAGCTGGAGACGTTTTTTTTCTATGAAATTCATGATTTTGGCCACAATGTGGACTCAAAAACTCTCAATTCCTGTGAGCGGCGTGAAATCGGCTGATTTGGTTCATTTTGAATTGAAGCACTGGCACAGGAACAATCAATAGTGTACATGTTGAGTTGAATTTATCCACTAAAGCATGCACAGTCAGTCTGGTGGGAAGATTATTACGACCAAAAATTGGAGTAAGCGCTCTAAAAAATACGATCACCGACTCGAGTTCGGTAGCATTTTTTTAATAATTTCCAAACGTTGCTCGTTCTCGAACCTCACCTTTGTAAAAAACGTAAACCAGACGTTAGCCTTGACTGCCTTTTTGACATTGACAGATCATAAAAAAAGTTCAAAGGTGCGTTTGTATTGAAATACAAAATTGTATGTACCACTAAACCCTGTATGTACATAGCTTTTTACCCCTTAAAAATGGGCGTGGCAAACAAATTTGTATGAGGGAATTATTCAGAACGACTTTATCAACATACTTATGAAAGAACTGGACTTTATTTGCATTGTTTTTTTGCAATAAAAGGTTTTCATTTTAAAAAAGTGGGCGTGCCAGTAGGTGGATTTTAAAAGTATTTACACTTGTTTATTTCGAGCCCCTAGAGAGATATGTTCCAAATTTCAGTTTTCTAGCTGGAATTTAAGGCCCTCAAAATTGAAAAGGGACAGACAGACGGGATGAACATGGCTATTTCGACATAACTTTCGATGCTGATCACAAATAAAGTAACTTTTCCTTGTCTAGGAGTAATATTAAGGTATGATACAAACTTTGAGTCAAAACTAGAATACCCTCAGAATAGAGTATAAGCGTAAGGAAATTCTAAAGCCCGCTTGGGAGAACTGTTCGTTACCCTATCCGTATTCCTATCCCCGATAAAAGTGGCTTTGGCATTTGGTTGAGAGTTCTAACAAATTAACCAAAACTGGAACAAATTTTCCAAACGCCCCCAAAAGTGGGCAAAAACATGTTCAGGTGAGTTGTTCAGAAAGACAATGTCTGTCTACATATTTTGCTATTTTCTTGGGCGAATAGTTTTTTAAAGAATGAAATCATGAACAAATAAATGTTGCTAAAATCTTCCCCAAAAAGTGGGTGTGGCAAAAAAAAACAGGGGCTAATTACCGCATCAGTAAGCGAGCAACACATCATTGAATTAGTTGAATTTGTGTTGCTTAATTTACATAATTCAGTGACGTATTGCTCGCTCGGTATTTCAGCCCCAGATATCTTGCTGCTTGAACTGACACGAATTCTTATTTTGACATCGCAAAGATGTTTTTGTACCACTAAAGAGTGAGACTTTGTTTTCTATGCACGCATTCGCATTAGCCAAAACTAAACATCAGATACTAGACAAACCATTCTTTGATGACCTCTCGGAAATCGGCAATAGTGTGTTGTGTTTTCAAAACGGCCCTGAAGCACTTATCGCGTGTTCCTGGCAAGAAACCGGAAACCACCCACTTTATCTAACTACTTCCACTACCCGTAGGTTGTAAGCATCAAACGAACGTTTTTAAATCGAGGTTCGCCTCCTCTCAGCCAGGTAAAAATACGAGCATAATATATCGGGAGAACAAAACTAAACAAAAATACGTATCACCAGCTTAGAAGCCTCACTTATTTAATTTCCATTTGGAAGGTCAAAATCAAAAATGATGTCAAACTTTCCGCCATCCAGTCGGATTCCACTTCACATGTGTTTGTAAATCACAGTGAATCACTGACATTTGAAATCTTTACTGCCACGATAAATACCCAAATGTACAAACAATTCACGTACGAGATAAAAGTCGTGTTGCGAATGCCTCGTTTTAGAGGGTTTTTTTTTTCTTTTTGTATTTTCGGAGTGTGGCGACGCGACGTGCCAATCATCATCGATAACGCAAATCGTATATTTTTCCTGAATAACCGTTTACTATTGTTCATTTTTTTGTACAAAATAACAAATTTTAATATGTTATTGGAATGCGGTGTTCTGTATTCATCCGCCTACTGTCAGGCAGCTCATCCAAATCCATTTAAATTTTAATTGATATTTTTTCTCATCGCGGTGTCATAACCATCATTAATTAAGAAATTTTCTTCTCTGCTTTAATGGGAGGGTGTCTTTTTACATTCTTCATCAACATTTTTCTTAACTTCACGGAGCCATTAAAAACTCATATGCGCGACCGAGTCATTATAAGCGGATTAGTAATGGCGATGCAAAAAAATATATCTATTTTCAACGGGCAATATGTTGTTAATTTATGAAGCAAATAAAAGGCGTAAGATCGATGAGATAAGGCGGTATTATCCTAAAAGAATTTAGAAGATGTTCGGACTGAGCCGATGATGAAACATTTGTATAGAAATATTTAAAGGCGCGCTTGAGCTACCTTTGTGCGACTTATGGAAATGGTAATTTATTTATAAACTTAGCTTCCCGTCAAGCTCCGTAAATAAAACTTTGAAATATATTAAATGCTTGTCAGTGACGATGACGGTGATCATGCATTACTATAATGGCTGGTGTACGGAAGACATGAAGGATATTATCCCTTGAAATGCTCTACACTGCTGGCAATGAATTCATTGTTCGAGAGTTCGACATAAGTCTACAAGTAGCCTCCGTTTGTGCCAAAAATGTAACTTCAAACACGCGAATCGTTAGGGAACTAAGGTATTAATCGGCAACGAGCGAGCTGATGAACTGGCAAGGAAGGGTTCTGCGATGCATCAAGAACAGGCACTTTATTCGAACCACCACTCTGTAATCTCAAAGAATGGGTGATCCGAATAAAAGTCAACCACAGGTATAAATCCCCAACCACTTGCGACATATCACGCAAACTGTGGACAAAATATGATAAGAACCGGACCAATAAACTTTTACGTTCTGACAGAACATCACTGTACAAGCTGGTCGGAACCCTTACCGGTCATAATTTGCTAAGGAACCACACAATTAAACTTAATCTTAAAGATGACGACATCAGGTTGTGACGAGGAGACCCATGGGGATATACCTCACTTTCTCTGTCAGTGCCTAAGCCTATGTCACCTGATGAACTGAGCTACCTGATGTCTCACTGTCTAATCTTTACAGGTTTATATAGAAATCTAGGTGGCTGGACAATGTAGATTAAGGAAAGAAGACCCAGAACGGATGATCAAAGCTAGAACAACTAGGCCAACACTCCCAACGAAGAGTATCACAATGGGTCCACATGGATCTAAGTTCGGTGTTACAAATGAGCACTGTTTCATCAACCCAGAAAGCTAACCTAGGCATTAACTTTGTTTCTATGGGCTCATGTGCCACATATTTCTATTGCATGTGTATTTGTGATAAGGAATGTCGCGGTAGTCTTTTGACGAAGATGGGGAGGTTTATAGCTTGAAATGTAATGACATTCAATTCTAACAAGTTCATTTTTACAAATGTTCTGCAAGCAGTGGTATCCAAAGGACGATGAAATGGTTATGGGAACACTCAGGTTTAAATCATAATGTTAGAATGAAGTATAAATGATAGGTCTAAGCTGACTTCCTTGTGGGACCTCAACAATTGTTTTAAGGGTGAGAAGCTTCTCATGGCAGTTTTTACTCTTGGATGTTTGTCAGACTTTTGCAAAAGGTTGGGCAGTGGATCCCTGTGTGGGATTTAAGCCTTGAACCTCTCACTCAGTATTCGAACGCCCGAGCAACGGAGCCCACAATATTAATATAAAGGTTATGTACTTGCATATTTCTTTGATGCAAAAAATCGTTAATGTTTCCAGCAAATATTAAACCTGGTTTAATGAAAAGAGATTAAGAGTTTGTTCCCAAACAAAAATTTAATTATTTTGAATTTAATTTATATCCACCCTTTTTAAAATGATTTTACAAATCTTATAAGAAAAAAGATTTATTTCCAGATTAACTTTCAGTTTTCAGTTTGAAAACATAAAATTTGTCTTCAGTTTTGTGAGACTGAGACGGTTTTCGCTCCATGGAAATGTTGTGTTAAACAAATGTGTTTGTTTAAATAACAAAAATTTGTTGACCGAAGTGATAATAAAGGTAATAAATATAAAAAAAGCTAAAAGAATTAAATTTTTAACAAATTTGTTGATAAAAACAATAACCGCGACACTTAGTAAGAAGAATGCTAGGAAAGACATTGCCTTGAAAAAGTTATCAAAACCAACCTTCAAAATCATTTTAATTTATTTAACATTTTGCCAGTAGAACAATTTGATAGAATAAAAAAAGATATTAAAAGTAACTTTTCACTTGGGCAAAGAACAGGACTAGTTTTACTTGATGTTGATAAGGCTTTCGGCACCGTATGGCACAAAGGTCTTATTCATAAATTAAGAATTTTGAATTTTCCTCATCACATTAATAAAATAATTTTCTCGTTTTTAACCGAACGAACATTTAATATTTTTATTAATGCTGCATGTTCGGATACGAAGGAAATCATTGCTGGTGTTCCCCAAGGATCTATTCATTCTTGTATAATATATATACATCTGCCTTTCCAAAGCTCAGCACTGTAAAATCGCTATCTTCGCAGATGACACGTGCATTTATTCAGCGGATTCTAATGGTTTAGTTATTGAAACCAATTGCAATCTGCTTTGGATGATATCAAAAATTATTTCAAAAAATTTAAGATTAAGGTGAATGTTGGAAAGACTTAAGCCGTCTTTTTCACAAGAAAAAGAAAGACTTGTCATCTGCCCAGCAGAAGGTTAATGATTAACGGATCGCAGGCCGAATGTAAATCCAGCGCAAAATACTTGGGGATGCATCTTGACAAAACATTAACTTTCGGATTACACATCCAACAAACAATAAATAAAGTTTATGTGACAATACAAATTCGTTATCCATTGATTAATAGGAATTCAAAGGTTAGTGATGAAAATAAGTTATATACATACATATTAGGCCATTAACGGCCCATACAGGGCCTAGAACCTAGCTTCTCCAACCACTTTCATGCGAAGTGGAGGGGACCTACATTTTTACGCCGAATCCGAACGGCAAATTTGAGAAGCTTCTCATGAAAGTTTGATACTCTTGGATGTTTGTCAGACGTTCGCAAGAGGTCCCAACAACACGTGGTATTCCCAAGTGTTCCCCCATCTAAGTACTAACCATGCCAACGTCGTTTAATTGCGGTAATCTAACGAGAACCGATTGATTCGACGTGGCATATATAAAGTGATTTTCAAAGCATCATGCTGTACGGTTCACCTGCCTGCGGAAAATGTGCAGAGTCATATATCAAAATGATGCTTAATTTGCCATCGACAGAAAAACTACATAGAATCACGAACATTGAAAAAATTCCATCTAGAATAACGAAATTATGCAGCAGTTACGACATGTCGTGTAGTTTATCTCTTACCTGATCTCAAATCTGACTTTATGAATATTAAAATATACCTATAGAAATTTAATAATTATTTATTTATTTATTTATTAATAAGAGAGATTTTACTTATTCATATTGAATTTATTATTTCGTCTACTATTTATTTATTTATCCTTTAATATATTTATCTATATATTTAATTATTTATTTATTTATTTTATATTTAAATATTTATTTATATTATAGATAAATATATAAATAAATAAATAGATAATATTTATTTATATATTTATCTATCTATTTACTTAATTGTTTATTTATTTACTTAATATTTATTGTTTATTTATTTGTGTTTGTTACTTTATACATTTATTAACTTATTTATTTTGTTTTTAATATTAAATTGAGTGATACCCAAATGATACTATTTATTTCAAATACAGTTTTGAAAAAAGACATTGATTTGTCGGGGGTATTTTTTAGTTATTCCCTCCCCTCCCCTAGATAAGATACTATTCATAAAAGGTTTTACATGTAGCTTTTCCTTTTACCAGCTTTTCCTTTTACTTTATTATTTATCTAAGACTGTGATATTAAAAAACATTGCTAAAAAAATTTCAGCAGTAAGGTAGCTTCATACCAAATCTCTGTAAATTGTGCAATATAGGTTTAATGAAAGATTGTATAATAATTCCGCTACAATAAACAATCTAGCTATCTATCTATTTACTGTATTGTATTTACTTGACTAAAATAAAAGCCTTTACCAAGCGTGTTTTCGAAATGTTTATTTCCTAATTAAAATGTTTTACAGAACCCGGCTTTCAGAGGAGTTGAAAAGAGCGAAGGAAATTCGGATCGAATATGGCCGCAGCTTAGTTAATAGTTAACATAGTTCTAGAGTAGATAAGAGAACGTCTAGATACAAAAAACTCGATACGGAAGAATCGGTCTTTCGGGCAAGACCCTCCTGCATAGAGCACAAAAACTCCTTTTGGATCATTATAGAGCAATGCGCCAGTTATACGAGTACGCAGCATCTAATGTTAATGGATTTCAAAAAGACCTTCGACAACTTGAAAAGATTTGCTATCTGGTATCTATGAGAAAAATATTTCTATTTTTAAGCCTGCGTATATATTATAAAGGTGGTTAAGTCTACCAAAGTCTTTCATAAGGTTAGGTTGGCAATTGGCTAAAATATTAATAGGCGACGCATATATGGAACGATTTTAATCACAACTACATTTTTCTTTTTCTTTCCTAAGGTCGAGAGTATGTGTTAAAGTTAGACTATCCTTAAACAGACAACGCTGTTTACAGTAGTTAATTTATTTTAATAAAAATAAATAATTTGTTAACGAAAACCCTCTGTTATATGTTTTTTTTGTTTCTTCAACCAACACAATTGACAAGAAAATCTCCACCAAAACGCCCCGAAACCCGTTCACATGATCATTAATTTGAACTAATTCATTAACAAAAAAAAGCAAGCGTCCGATAAGAAAATAATTCAAGAACCAACTATTATAGATAGCACAATTTTTTTCTTATTATTTCGTTATCACTTTTTTATTTAAAAATTATTTTTATTATTTCGCATTATTATCGCCACATTTTTACTGAATTGTATCATCTCCTGTATCAACAATGAGTCGGTCTGGGTTGGGTTTATTGATTTTTCTGTTTTGTTTCTTATGATCAAATTTCACGGCACAAAACACAATTTTATTGAAATGAAACCAGTGCAATAAAAATGCATTAAAGGAACTCCTCATGTTTTACTTTATACAAAATTGAACATACACAGTTGCAAGGTAGATAATTAATAAAATAAGCTATTTAACACAAACACTTATGTTGATGTAAATCTGTGCATATTTTTGAAATGGTAATTTGTAGGTAAGCCGATGCACTTTCGTTCCACGACTTGAACACTTGAACACTTTGCGTATAGTTAAACTACGGCTTGAGAACGAGTAATTAATTTAAATCTATTCCCGTTCGGTAATGACAAAATCCACTCTAAGAATAGATTTGTGATTACATTTTTTGGTTGAACTAAGATGTTGTTTCGTTGATGGTACACAAATCTGATAGGGAGAAGGTTAAAGCGAAACATTTTGTGTTGATGTGATCGCTGCGTAAAAATCAAACAAAAACAGGAACGCGATCGGACAGATGGCTGATTGTGGTTTTAAAAGGGTAGATTGGGACCTGCGTGTATCTACTTCATTTATTTGAAAACCTTGAAAAGCATCTATGGATCTTATCCTTTTTTTTTAACGAACAAGATCGATCGAGAACACTCTCGGATTTACCTCAGTAAAACCCCACTGCACAAGTTTCTTAACCGCACTGAAAACTTAAAGATAGTATTGTCAGCTATCTAAATCTTCTTTTCCAATCGGAATAGATAAAAATAAACCGTGAACCTGGTTTCCATTAACACTAAATACTGAAAACAATTTCAAATCACATTTTACGTTTGCAAATAAACCGCAAAGGCAACTAAATAACAAAAAAAAAAAAACGAAGCAAATGAAATACTAAACAAACCAAACGTAGAGAGAGAGAGGAAGCAAACTCGAAAAACTTTTGACCGTACCGTACGTAATCATTTACCAACTGGTTTTCTCGGTTTAACTCAATGTAGCACGTTCCTCGTCATAGAATTCTTCATCCACTAACCCAAGAAGTGGTAGTATCTGGTCGCTGATACTATTCCCAGCCCATACCCAAACGAGCAGAACGGTCTGTTTGGTCGGGTACGAGCATAAGCTATATCAGAATTCGCATATAGTACGCTGGTCGATACCTTTTACAACGAAAAAGTATTTTTTCCACTGCCACTTACTCATATAAACTTGCATAGATACATTCTGTGCATATAGGGGGAGGTAGACATTTTTTTTTTTTAATTTAAGAAAAAGTATTTCTAACCTGAAGGTAGTGCCTGCGGTGACGGTGATTACAGCGGGGAGAGAGAAAAAGCGTAATTGTTTAACAAAACCATTTGCACATTTTTGGTTCATTCAAAGGTGATAACCAGGATTGCCATGACGCCACAGAGTGTCTATAGCGGTAGGGAAAGTGTCCATAAGTTTGAATTGTGCTTGTCATGGAAGCGAAATAATGGTGCACTTGCATTGACCATACGAGAGGTTCTGGTGGTGGTGGGTTATAAAATCGGAGAAGTGAAAAATATTACAGCGAGGGGATAGTATGCATTGTTCAGTGACAAGATATATAAAATCTGGAACATATGCATAGCAAATCATCCACGAAACAAAGGACGGCTGTTCCTATTGTGTGAATACAAATATATGCTGGTGTGCAAGGGACGAGGCATTTTTTTAGGTTTCTTTCAAACAGGTGGCACTTTTAAAAATTCAGAGTGGAGGAAAAAGGGCAGCCCGTATAGTGAGTCGTTTCGTTTAGGTATGTTCATTAATATGAATGCAAAGTAGGTACATAAGTATACCTTGAACAAAGAATGTATTTAAGTTATAAAGATTTCATGGATATATAAAGTTTCTATTCAAAAAATTCAGTTAGAAAGACTACAAAATCAAGGCAAGGTTTCCACATAAAAAAACATACGAGTGTCTATATATAGATTAATATTTATATGTAAATCAGTATTGCGCTGAATTTGACATGAGGAACATGAGAGATTTTTCGGATTACCTGATGTTTAACCTGAACGTTGAAGTTCTCTTGAGAAGATATTCATTCCCACTTTAAGTAGATTCACTATTTACTCTACATTTCAACGGATAATTTACCCGAAATTAAAATTAAATTACTGACATACGGAACATTTGTAAATTTCAAACATTTATATTATGTATTTTGTTTTTCGTCTAAGCGGACACTTAAGGAAACCTTTTTCTTTGTACCTACTTCAGTATTTCAATGCCAATTTATCTCAAGGGTTTTTTGTGAACGAAAATTAAGTCGTCATTTTTCAACTGGATTTGGGTAGGTAGATAGTTTTCACCAGTTAATTTATTGTTAATAAAAAAACATCATCAAGTTTAGGTAGTTTTTTAAATGTTAAGAATACTTAATTAAATAATAACTCTTGGGCACAGCGGCTCATTGTTTATTGCGTTGGACTACTGACCGAGGGATTTCAGGTTCAAATCACGCCAGGGCCCACTAACACCTAACGTTTTTTCCACTGCTCCACCTCTAGCGAAAGTCTGACAAACATCCAAGAGTATAAATTGTCTTGCGAAGCTTCTCAAATTTGCAGTTCGTTGTTGGGCTTATAGTTTAGTTCACATTGATAGTGCTATGTAAGCAACTTTCGCGCAAGTGCCAACAAGAATTGTAGAAAGTTTCAACTCCATTGGATAAACGACCGCAAACGCATAGAAGACGAGACATTTTTCGATACGACATGCGCAGTATGTCAGGAACTTTTACGCAAGTGCCAATAGCGGCTAAAAACGTTTTCAACTCAATCGGATGAACGATACGCGAAGGCATAGAAGACGAACACACAAGCATACATTTCTATAAATTAGATAACATAGAGCGAAAGTCGGACAAACATCCAACAGTATCAATTGTCATGAGAAGCTTATATTCACATCACACTGGGAAGTTGATCGTGTGGACCTCTTGGTTCGCACCTACCCTACTTATTTCATTTTGATTTTGGGGTCTTATTACCAAACGCTTTATTTCCTATAGCCAAATATTTAGAAAGTCATAGCCTAGTCAATGATCTGCAATATGGTTTTCGGAGCCGACGCTTGAACTACTCAGCTATGTAACTTATCTATGGACGAAATCGAACAACATGGCGAATCAAGAGCTGTACCTAACTTTGAATATCTTTATATTATCAGAATTGTTCTAAAGAATATATTGCACAATTTACAGAGATGTGGTATACTCTTATCAATTTAAGATCCTAGGAACGTAGGCTGGATTTCATAAGAAAATACTTACAAACTATAGCGACAACAATTAGTAAGTAAGTAACAATTGATTAATAATTTACCAAAATTTAAGGACTAAAGAGTAAACAAATGAACTAATCAACAGATAAATAAATTAACAAATGAATAGATAAATATGTAAACAAAAAATAAATAAATAACTAATTTGGTTAACAAATGAATAAATAACATATAAATAAATAAATAAAATAAATAAATAATTGAATAAATAAATAAATAAATATATAAATCAATAATAAATCAATAAACAAATAAATAATAAATAAATAAATAAGTAAATAAATTATCACATTCCCTTAATCAAATATGTACTCGTAGCTAGATTTGAAATCAGGATGTTGTCGGAAGAAATACATGCAACATTGTATCGATCATGTAATTTTAGAATTCTTTCTGATACTTTTACAATATTTGCCAATACATGCAGCTATTCGGTGGAAAAACGCCAGGGTAGATCAAAAATCATTTTTTAAAGTTTGTTTTGGGTTATTTGCAACTGACGAATATGGCTTTTTGCACACTTCCCCCAAACAGGGGATCCATAAAACATTATCGCCTGGAAGATAATGATCATTTTATTTTCAGGGGTCAATTGTGACTTACGACTAATAAACGGATAAGTGTCTTTATTGCTATGTTTACCTTCGTTTTTATTTGCTGTATATGTGGCCCGAAGGTCAAAGTTTTATCGAGATGTACCCCTAGGTACTTTGCACTCTGCTTCCATTCTGTCTGAATAAAACTTATTTGCAGTCTGTTGCTTGGTAATAAACATGTTTTTCTTTTTCTGCTAAAAAAGACAGCCTGAGTCTTTAAAGCATTTATTTTTATACCCTATTCTAGGGGTATATTAATTTTGACGCATAGTTTGTAACATACCTTAATATTGCCCGTAGACCCCTAAAAGTTACTATATTTATGATCAGCATCGATAGTAATGTCGATCTAGCCATGTCCGTCCGTCGGCAAAAATTAGGCCTTTAAACTGGACCTAGAGAGCTGAAATTTTAACCATATACTCTCTAGGGTACCGAAATAATCAAGTTTACGAATTTTTGAAATCAGCCCACAGACACGCCCACAAACTCAAAAAAACAAAATTTTGGGAAAAATCGAATTTTGAGCTAGGAAGCTGAAATTTTTTATATATGAACTATGACTCCTAAAACTGTTCGGGATAAATTTTTTTCAAAATCCGCCCACTGACACGCGCACAAATAAATAAAACAATTTTATTGAAAAACCAAAATTTGAGCTAGGGAGCTGAAATTTTTTATATTTATATATTATATATATATACTCTAGGGGCCCTTTAAGCTCATGTATAAATATTTTCAAAATCCGCCACACGCCCACAAATAAATAAAACAATTTTTTTGAAAATCCAAAGTTTGAGCTAGGGAGCTGAAATTTATGATATATACTCTCTAGGGGCCCTTTATGCTCATGTGTTAATTTTTTTTAAATCCGCCTACTGACACGCCCACAATTAAATAAAACAATTTTATTGAAACACCCAAGTTTGAGCTAGGGAGCGTTTTTTTTTATAAAATCCTTTAAATGTTATATAACAAAATATGTAGAGCGTTCTTAACAATTCAACCATACTTAGACTTTTGTCACGCCCACTTATGAGAGATATGAATAAGAATAGGGTATCCAACAGTTCGCCCAAGCGGACTGTAGCCCGTCTCTATGTTTATTTTCCAATTACTGAAATATATTTGAATTGCATTCAAGGCAGATTCCAAATTGGTTTCAATGTTGGAACCGATTGCATCTGATGACAGAATACATGTATCGTCTGCAAACATAGCGGTATCGCAATTTCTAAGTTGTGGAAAGTCAGCGGTGTAGATGATGAATAATATAGGACCAATCATCGAGCCTTGGGGTACGCCAGCAACAATGTAGTAGTTTTCTGAAAACCAGTTGTTAACTGACACTTTAAAAGTACGCCCAGTTAAAAAGGACTCAATAATTTTGATTAGGTAAATATGGGGAATGTGTGATTGATTCTGCCTGGTTGCATTCAATGGACGACTTTTTATCGAAAGAATACTTTGACTGTTCCTCAAATTTCAATGGATGACTACCCTATTATTCCTTATGACCATGCATCTTCTTGGTCTTTAATAAACTCGGGAGTAACTTGGTATAACCAGTTGTCTAATACTGCAGTCTCTATGAAAAATCGAGCTATGTTTTCAAGGAAAGGTTTATCTTACCCCGAAGCAACTCCTCCTCTTTTATAAAGCACAAGTTAAGCTAGGGATTCAGGATTGCTCTCACATCTGCAGTTCGGCTTCCAAGTGCTTAAGGAAGACTTTTCGTTGACGTCTATTCAATAGATATACTACCATGGGAGATGTTCGGAGCTGCGTCCATTAGGCCAAGATTTATCGCCCTTTATTACCTTTTTTTACTTTTCAATGCATTTTTATCATTCGAAACTTTAAAATTAGATACAAGACAAAAATGATTAGATCTAATTTACAACTAACATGTTACTTATTTTAGCTTTTTTTTTTAAAAAAAAAAGGAAATCCAAATCCCAGAGCACTCAGACTCGGTTACAGTTCACTGTACTACCAGGCAGAAATCCTTCTTTTGGTGTAGAGGCTGAAGAATGGGTGGCGTATGATGTTGTTTCCCATGGGGATTGAAGCTGCACCGCACGGGTCACAGGCCAACATACTAACCTGAAGAATGGGTGGCGTATGTTGTTGTTTCCCATGGGGATTGAAGCTGCACCGCACGGGTCACAGGCCAACACACTAACCTCTACACCGTCGCCACCCTCTTATTTAGCCACCCTATTATTCTCGCTTACTAAGCACTCGTTGCGTACACACCGAATGGTCGCCATCCTAATTGCATTCCGGTTGCCTGGCAGTCGCCAACATAGTACACATGTGACGCCGGGAGGTGAGCGAGGCTGTAAAGCATCGGCTGAGCCGATCATGTCTCGTTCTGCGGTGGCGGTCTTTTTTTTTCTTTTTTTTTTGTCGGGGTGCGAGATTTCCTACACTGGAGCACTCAGACTCAATACTGGTCCATTGTACTACCAAGCAGACACACCACATTTTATTGTGACAATTTACGTTTTCCAAAGAAAAATGAGAAGGAGCTTCAATGATAAGGAGCTTAGGCTTACAGCACTCACCATATCAGCACCAAATACCTGCCACCTGATGAGCAAAAGCAAGACAATCACAGAGGAAATGTTCCGCAGTGTCGCCGCTTTCTCCACAGGCTTCGCAGTTGGTGGTTTCGCAAGAACGCCAGTAGTCTGTCTGCAGTCTTTTCTGTTGAGAGACAACAAGAATGCCGCGGATTTCCTACAGACGTCGAGAATTTGCTTAGTCTGTCTGCACCCTGGAGAGTCATGCTAACGGCGATTGTGTTCATATGAAACCCATCGTGAATGGAAGCACTGACCGAGGACGCAGGTACACAAACCGCTGGTTCAGGTCCTTAGAAGTCCCCTTCCGAGCTCTGTCTAGCAAGTTCGTCGGAAATCTCATTTCCCGTGATCCCGTTATGACCCGGGACCCAGACAAGTCTAAGTGAATTCAGCTTTCCGATCGAATTTAGAGAGATCTTGCATTCACGAAGTATTTTGGAGTCGGTTAAGGGGTTGAGCCAACGACCTCGCGATGTCGAATCAATCGGTTCTCGTTCGATCACCGCAATTAAACGACGTAGGCCGTGGTTACTACTTAGATGGGGGACCGCGTGTTGTTGGCATCTCTTGCGAACGTCTGACAAACATCCAAGTGTAGATATCAAATTGTCTTGAGAAGGTTCTCAAATTTGTTGTTCGGATTTGGCGTAAAACTGTAGGTCCCCTCCACTTCGCATGAAAGTGGTTGGAGAAGCTAGGTTCTAGGGCCTGTATGGGCCGTTAAAGCCGAATATGTATGTATCTAAGGGGTTGAGCAAGGCCTTAAGCGCAGTCCGACTGTCGCTACAGACGCAGATACTTCGCCCCCTCCACCTGTTCCTCGCAACATAGTCCATGGCCATTAGGATAGCATAAGTATCCGTTTGGAGGACTGACGCATGTTTACCTAACGAGAAGAAAAGTTTAATGTTCTCGCTCTCCATGAAAACATCAGCACCAAATCCTTGATCGGTTTTGGAGCCATCCGTGAAGATTCGACTGCATTCCTTTCCAGGCTCAGAGTCTGACCAGAGCCAGTCCTGAACACGAGGAAAGTCGACTTCGTAGTTGCGCTTCAGCCGATGGCGGTGGTACAATACCAGGATACCATTCCTCGTCTTACCAGTCCTTTTGCGACAACCTAAACCATAAAGATAGTTTTACTTGTTTTATTTAAATTAATTGCCATCCATAATTTTAAATTCATATCTCATTATAAATTCATATTCTCTCTCACATATTCCTTGCCCAATCCTAAAATCTTCATCTGATGCGAATATATGTCTTTTTTCTTCTTTTGTAGTGTTCTCTCACTCTCTTACAGCAATAGCTTCGACGCGGTTCTTCATCTAAATTAAAAGTATATCTAATGAAAACGCACTTTACACTGGTATCCGTACCACAAAGTGCATGATACTCGTACCATTTCATTCTATAATTCATGGTCAAATACTCTTTTGTTTTCTATAGTTTTCATAATTTTAATTTAATGAGTAATGATTTTTATAATACATTATGTACAAAATATAATTAAATACTTATTGTTAACTCTACGCTATTAATTATTATAATTAAACATTATTTTGCTAAGACAATAATTGTAAACATGAAATGGAAATAAATATTAAATCTTAAAATGTGCATTAATGCCTCTGGCGGGATAAGACCATACCAGAGCGTACTCTCCAAGTACATTTTATTGGGGTAATAAGCCCCAAAGATCCGGCTATTGTATAGAAATTTAATTTTTGGCCCTTCTATCTTCTTCCTTTGTACAAAAGAAAAGGCAATACGCAAAACTGG
Source organism: Portevinia maculata (assembly GCA_949715645.1). NCBI lineage: Eukaryota > Metazoa > Arthropoda > Insecta > Diptera > Syrphidae > Portevinia > Portevinia maculata. Next base: position 194,393,869 of record OX454525.1, read on the forward strand.
GATAATTACCGTTCTATCAAGCTGATGTCACACAGAATGAAGATCGTTGAGCGGGTAGAATGACGTGTTGGCTTCCTTTTGGACACTGCCTGCTTATGAAGCATACCAAGAGACTGGGGGTCTCCGAGACAGAAATGAAATGCGACAAGAGGCGATCCAATGCCTAGCCATTAGAAGGACAGTTATCTTCTTCCTTTGTACAAAGGAAAAGGCAATACGCGAAACTGTGATAATTACCGTTCTATCAAGCTGATGTCACACACAATGAAGATCGGGTAGAATGACTGTTGGCTTCCTTTTGGACACTGCCTTCTTACGAAGCACTTCCACTGGGGCTCTCAGAGACAGAAATAAAATCCCTTGAGGAAGGTGTTAAGGATGCTGGCGACTTTGAAGTTTGTTTCGAAAACAGTCGCAACGGGCACATTATGGTGCCTCGTGTTTTATGATAGCAGTTGTCATAACCCTGCCTAGCCTAACCTAGTGAATGCCATTTAATTATATTGCACTACTCTAAGAAGGTGACGCATTTTACTTCGGTATCAGTGTGTCATATCTCGTCCATAGATCGTTAGGTACCAGTCACATTTAAATTCGCTGTTCAAACTTCCACTTCTGAACAGAATTTGTACGATGAAATCTTTAAAAATAAGCGATGTCATCGCCCACTCAAAGCCGAATCACTCACAGACATTTCTTGTCGACCATCACGAAATACATCTCAAACAATATCTATCGCTGAATGACGTCAAATATGCCACTTAAACATACATAATCATTTAAGATTTAAATAAGTAATGCACCTGTTACTATCATAAGACATTGCAATTCAAATAAATCTGTCAAGACCGCACATAATGGCATCAACGGCAGCATTGCTAAATTTACATTAATCCACTTAAAAGAGATTTAATGTTGGGTTTTTTTCAATGATTCCCTCCAGCTAAAGACGCAATTCCAATTTCAATTTCACCTGCCAACTACAAAAAAGTTCCATTCGCCAGTTTCAAGCCATTGTGTGCGCCCCTTCCTTTCAGACCGATGCACGTCACACCGTCACACTCAACGCATTACATAATGCGAGCGTCATAGAAAATGCAAGATACAAAAATACAGTGACACGAGCACAACGAGAATAATTTTGGTTTCCACGTTCTCGAGAATGTAAAAGAAGAACAACTGACACATTACGTACACTTTCACATAGTCCAAAGGGTTGTTATAGCGTAAATATCCCTCTTCAAGTCGCTCGTAATATTACATAGATGTTTGCAGAGTGAGCTGAGTGGGAAATGGGGTGTGGGCAGACAGATACAACTTAAAAGCCATCTGAATGGAACTGCTGCAGAAAGTGTAGAACAATAATATGGATAAATACACTATGAAGAGAGTAAAAAAGACGAGAAAATTGAAAAAAGGACACAATCCACCACTTCACCTGTTATCCTAGAATGATCAAAATGTATAAAACGACGATTAAATGTTGAATAAAGTGGGATAGAACAAGAACACGATATTAAATTGACTGACAGCTGGGGATAGTGGTGTGCAATAGTTTTGTTAACACTTGGGGAATGTAAACTTTTTTAGAATTTCAGTAGGATTGCAAACTCTCATGCTCTCATTAGGCTTAACGCATAATGTACGAGTAGGTGTGTGAGTGATACCCTTCGCATATATAAGTATCTATTCAAATTAGTTTTTTTAGAATGTTCATTTGTAGATAGAAAATGCACGGAGCACATAACAATGGCACCGGATCGCCAGTCAGATGATGTAGCAAGTTGATACCATGTCAGATCTAACGTATACTCCCAGGCGTACGCGGATGATGTTGCCGTATGAAGCATGCCTAACGACCATATGCGCCAAAGAACAGGCGGTCCTAGACATGATCGACGAATGGTGCGAATGGGCTCTCGGTAAATCCTCTCTAAACTGAGGTTGTTCTCCTTACGAGAAGGAGGAAGCTGCTCGGGTTGACTCATCCAGTGCTAAAAGGCGATTCAACTCTCCAAAGGAGCAGAATATCTGGGCGTCATCCTTGATAGCACTTTGGTCCAAGCATGTTGAGCTGACGACTGCCAAGTCGCTGTCGGTTTTCTGGCAGTGCAAGGGCATTGGATTCGATGTTCGAGTTCGATGGATTTACACGCCCATATTAAGACCATTTCTAGCATATCAGCATCGGTTATTTGCTAGAATAAGCCTTGATGTCAATACATTACTGCTGCTTTCGCCAAACTCTAAAGGAATGTATGTCTCCCTTCATGTTAACATATTGTGTTGCACAATCAAATCTATCTCACGTTTAAGAAGAGGTGGCTTTTGGTATAACTAGCACTGGAGTTTTCATGAACTTGCGCAACGGTTGTTTTTCGACTCCTGTCTTATGGATATGCCGTTCGATGCAATGACACCGGAACTTCCGCAGATCGCTATTACAAATTCGACTTTCCTCGTGTTCATGCCTGGCTCTGGCCATACTCTGAGCCTGGAAAGGAATGCAGTTGAATCTTCACGGATGGCTTCAAAACCAATCAAGGATCTGGTGTTGGTGTTTTCGTGGGGAGCGACAACATAAGACTTTTCTTCTCGTTAGGAAAACTTGCGTCTAGCTTCCAAATGGAGACTTGTGCTATTCTATTAGCTATGGACTATGCTGTGAGGAACATGTAGAGGGGGCAAAGTATCTGCGTCTGTAGCGTAAGTCAGGCTGCGCTTAAAGCCTTGCTCAAACCTTTAACCAAGTCCAAAATAGTTCGGAATGCAAGATTAATCTGAATTAGTTCGGAAGGTTGAATTCACTTAGACTTGTCTGGGTTCCGGAAATGCGGAAAGGAAATGCGATCACCGATGAACTTGCGAGATAGGGCTCAGAGGAAGACTTCTCAGGACTGGAACCGGCGTTATGTTTACCTGCATCCTCGGTTAGGGTTTCAATTGACGGTTGGGTTTCATGTGAGCACAAACGCAGAAGGCATGAATCTCCAGAGTGCAGACACACTAAACGAATTCTCCTCGACGGTGTCTGTAAAAAATCTGCGGCATTCTTGTTGTCTCTCAACAGAAAAGACTGCAGACAAATTACTGGCGTTCTTACGGGCCATTACCCTTTTGCCAGGCATCTTAAGATGCTAGGCTTAAGCGATACCACCAACTGCGAAGACAGTGTAGATAGTGATGACACTGGGGAATATTTCCTGTATCATTGTCCTGCTTTTGATCGTATCAGGTGGCAGGTATTTGGTGCCGATGTGGTGAGTGCTGTTAACCTTAGCTCCTTATCATTGAAGTGCCTACTCGTCTTTCATAGGAAAACGAGTAAATTCAAACAGTAAAAGTTTTGTGTCTTCCTGGTAGTACAATGGACCAGTATTGAGTCTGAGTGCTCCAGTGTAGAAAGCCTCGCACCCCAACAAAAAAAGTGCAACCCATTGCTTGGGTTCACTCGCACCTACTCCAAATCCAACAATGAACCCATGCAGGGTCAGCATGCCATCCTCCCTTCCACTGAAAAATAACACTGTTTTTGGGATCCACTTGTCATACTCTAATACATTCACACTTTTCTATGGACATAATGTTCGTGGCATTATGCCAATTCCAATGAGACACTATGTTTCGATCAGTAGGCCAACGCACAAACCACCGAGCCATTGTGACCACAGCATGCGAGGCACAAGCATCCCCAAGCACCCCTGGCCAGGCCTTGTTATTTTACTTTTTTATGTGAAGCTGAATTTATGGTTCAAAATAAAGAGTTTCCGAGTTGCAAGTTTAGGAAGCTTCCCATTACAAGTAATACTATTAGTTATTTGTCAGACTTCCGAAAGAGGTAAGGTTAGTTTAGGTTGAAGTGGCTATCAGCCCTATATGCCCACACACTTAGAGCAGTATACGGATCTAGGGCAACTTATCAGATAGTTGTGATACAAGACGGAAAGTAAATAATGCAAATACACTCCGTTCCATGTACGGACAGTTTCTTTATTTAATTTTAGAAATTGTTTTAAATCCTTCGATAATATATAAAATATATGTGAAAAACCAAATGCAATATGAAAGAAGTCTATATTATGTTAATGTTGTAAAAAAAATTGGGATTAGGCATATCATATTTCAAATCAAATATAATGACATTAAGAGTACCGGGACCTTAGTTCAAAGCATAATTTCATAGAAACAACAACTATAGGTAAAAGGAGCAAGGCAAATCTATCCGTTTTATAGGCGATAAGATTGGAAGAGGTGCAACTGTTGTTAGCAGGTATCTTAAAGACCCTGAGAACTATGGAAAAACAAGGAACGGAGGAATAATTAGAGCAACAGCAAGTAAGGATCGACAGGCGATACTGAGGGCTACTTCAAATTCAAAACATTCCTAAGTAAAATCACGGCAGAAACTGAAGTTGAAGCTAGTGATCAACTGTTTATCGAGTGATATAGCAAACCAACCATATTAGACACAAAAAAATAAATAAAAGAAACCACCATTGAACGCCGCACGCAAAAGTCAGCGATTTGATTTTGCAATTCGCCACATTAGGTGGAGTCGAGAGTGGCATACCGTTGTCTTTACAGTTGAAAAAAAGTTTAATTTGGATGGACCTGATGAATATAACTATTAGCATGAAATAACCTTGGATAAAAGACACAGCAAGGGAGGTGGAGTAATGGTATGGGGAGCAGTAAGCTTTTACGGAGCTGCAAACCTTGATTTTCAAAGCTTAAGAATGACCGCAATCACCTACAAATCTATACTGGAAAGAGCTTACCCTCATTTTTCCGAATTGTTTGGTGGCCAACGATGGATTTTTACAACAGGACAATGCACCGATACATACCGCAAGCATAACCAAAACTTGAACTCAGAGTCAAAATGTAGACCTACTGGCATGGCCGCCATATTCACCGGAACTGAACATCATGGAAAACGTGTGGGGATGGCTTTCAAAAAAGGTCTACGAAGAAGGAAAGCAATACTCCAACCCGGAAGAAATAATTGAAGCCATAAAACAAGCCTGGTCCGATATTTCACTAAATTGCTCGGAATAACTGTATAAATCTCTTCATAACAGGCTTCTTGAAGTGATACATCGGGAGGTAGTACACATTATTAAAAACTATTGTTATAATCTTAATAAAACCCAATTAATTTATTCCAAAAACATAGGGACGGGCTACAGTCCGCTTGGGCGAACTGTTGGATAACCTATTTTTATTCCTATCCCTCATAAGTGACCGTGAGAAAAGTGTAAGTATGATTGAATTGTTAAGAACGCTCTACATATTTTGTTATATAATATTTAAAGGATTTAATCGAAAAAACGAAGCTTTTGTAAAAAACGATCTTTAGCTCAAACTTTGATGTTTTAATGAAATTGTTTTTTTTTTAAATTGTGGGCGTGTCAGTAGGCGGATTTAAAAACTATTTAAACATAAGTATAAAGGGCACCTAGAGTCTATTTTATAAATTTCAGTTTCCCAGCTCAAACTTTGACTTTTCAATAAAATTGTTTTATTTAATTGTGGGCGTATCAGTGGGCGTATTTTAGAAATTTTAAGTTGTAGGAGTCAAAGATCATATATAAAAAATTTCAGCTTTCTAGCTAAAAATTCGATTTTTTCGATAAATTTGTTTTTTGAGTATGTGGGCGTGTCTGTGGGCGGATTTCAAAAATTGTATCTTGATCATTTCGGGCCCCTAGAGAGTATATGGTTAAAATTTCAGCTCTCCAGGTTCAGTTTAATGGCCTAATTTTCGCCGACAGACGGACGAACCGATATGGCTAGATCGACATTACTATCGATGCTGATCATAAGTAAGATTTAGGGGTCTACGGGCGATATTAAGGTATGTGACAAACTTCGCTTCAAAATTAATATACCCTTAGAATAGGGTATACAAATGTGTTGTTTTATTACCTTTTAAGCATCTAACAGGTGAAACGAAAAAAAGGACTAATTGTATGACCTTATTGGGAAAAGCATAATAAAAATTGAACTTATCTACTTAATCCCAATTTTTTTTCGACAACATGAACTGATAGAATGAAAAGTGTATCACTACCCGAACTGCGCTTCGAAATAGAGAAAATAAAATTAAGCAAAGCTCCTGGATATGACTTAATCACAGGACAGATTCTTAAAGAGTTACCTAGGAAAGCTTTAATCAAGTTTGCCTATCTTATAAATGCATCGTTCAGGTTATGGTACGTTCCACGACAATGGAAGGTAGGTAAAGTTATAATGGTTCCAAAGCCAGGTAAACCACTAAATGACAAAATATCATATAGGCCAATATCGCTCTTACCGATAATGTCGAAGGTATTTGAAAAATGTTGGTTAAAGCGCCTACATCCGATTATCGAAGAACGTCGATTAATACCTGATCACCAATTCGGATTCAGGACTAAGCATTCTACAATCGACCAGGTTTGCAGAATAACCAATGTAATTGAAAAAGCCCTAGAGGAGAAAAAAATATGTTCTAGTGTTTTTCTCGACGTCTTTCAGGCCTTTGATAAAGTATGGCATACGGGCTTGAAACATAAGCTAAGACAAGCTTTTCCGAAACAGTTATCTGATATCCTTTGTTGTTACTTATCAGACAGACTCTTTCGTGTAAAACACGGAAATGATTACTCTGAATTTAAAGAAATCGCGGCAGGAATTCCCCAAGGAAGCGTTCTTGGACCGATCCTATTTCTAATATACACTAGTGATATTCCTCAAGAAGAAGGCACAACAGTAGCCACATTTGCAGACGATACAGCTATATTAGCGGTCAGTAATACCGTTGAATCAGCAACTAATAAACTCCAACGTTCTATTGACAAAATTTGTGATTGGACAAAGACTTGGCGTATTGCTCTCAACGAGGCCGAATCAACGCACGTGAATTTTACTTATAAAAATGTAAACAACTTACCCATTTTCATTGATTCGGTACGAATTCCGTACGCAAACGATGCAAAATATTTGGGAATGACACTCGAAGCGAGATTAAAATGGAAACCGCACGTCAAGAAGAAACGCGAAGAGCTCGCCATTCGATGTAAACAAATGCACTGGCTGCTTGGTAGATTTTCCCAACTCAGCATGCAGAACAAGCTGCTTTTATACAAGCAAGTACTAAAGCCGGTTTTTTGGGGTTGTACCAAATCCAGTAATATCAAAATTTTGAAAACTTTTCAATACAAAGTGCTAAGAAAAATAGTATATGCACCATGGTTTATCAGAAACACTGATATCCACAGAGACCTAAGTATGGCTACCGTCGAAGATGAAATAAAACATTTTGCCCGCAAACAACAGACACGCCTTCTCGGTCATTGCAATAACACCATGCTACAAATTCGAGGCGATACTAACCTAGTGCGCCGATTACAAAGGATAAAACCATTTGAATTAGCGCAATAAGATGTAACCGCGTGCTTATGGCGGTATTAGCAGGTGCCTCCACTGGGAAGCTGCCTGCCAAACGCGTATTTAACAGTTTAAATAAAACTACTGGATAGGAATAACCTAGTTGTAGTATGAAGGTTTCGAAGGGAGGTGGTTTTTGTTTTCTTATCTTAAGTGAGAAAGAGTCGCATGTACGATTTTCCACCTACCCCTATTATTTGTCCGAGCCTAGTTCTGGTTCCAAGTCTCGTGCTTTCAACCAGGATAGGTAATTGTCAGCTTGTTGAGAGTAACGTTAATATTACTATGGCGTGGGAGTAATATTAGAAACTCTATACGAAAAAAATTAACTGAACATAATATAGCCTTCTTTCATATTGCATTTGGGTTTTCCCATATTATCGAAAGATTTAAACAATTTGATAAAATTAAATCGAGAAACTACGTGTTCGGAAACACGTGGAACGGAGTCTATCACGTGCGTAACAATTTAGTGTGTCACTTAATGGATTTCACCAATCTAAAGATACAAATAATTTTTTTCCAATAAAAGCAAACCACTCAACACTTGAAAATATTGACTACTCAAAATTCAAAACAAACAACAGCAACTGAACTTGTTTATGGCCAAGTTGCTAATCTTTTCCGTTAATTTGTTTAGCATCACTGCTTCTTAGTCGCCTGTTGGTTTAAATGCCATTGCTGAACTTTTAACATTCATAACATTATTGAAACTCTCCCACTGAGTGCATGCAATTCAGGATTATAGCCCCCTCAATTGTGATCATAACACTTCGCCGTTAAGGAAGAATAAGGAAAAAAGATAGATGCGATGGACAACGACATTGATACCCGAATTTCAGAAAACACAAACAGAAGTGCATAAGCTTATCGTGGAATCCGTGTAAGGGTGTTGCACAACCCCAACGGACAATGAATATGCTTTTCATTAAGCGAAACTCAAAAAAAAAAAATAAAAAATATGTACATGTCTGGTTTTTCTAGTGCAAAATTGTTTATTAAAATGAAACACATTCTTAACATTTACTGTCCCTGTACAACCAAGCGTCATTCCGTCGTCGTACTGCTTGACCCACAATCCCTGGAAACGTCAGCACATACGGTATGACAAATTTTATATTTACAAATGACACCAGATTTTCCTTCTCATTTTTCATTTGTTTATTAACTTTCCCAACGTCCGGCCGCCGGAGTCATCATATCTTGAACATGCTTTCCGTTTTACTATCTGCGTATCTTCTTGTGTACTCGTGTGGAGAAATGTATAGCATTGGACCGCCATTTTTATAGGGCCATAAAAATAAATTATTAAAAATATTAAAAAATCCAAATTTACGTTCTAAACTGGTTTTATCTTGTATCTGGGATGGATAAATGGCTTCAATTAAATTTTTTTAAGTGGCGATACATTTTGGATGAATTTTGCGCCATCAGTAGGTACCTAACCTATAGCAAGGTAGTTAGGTAGGTATAGTCCGTCCAATATCAAGAGACACAAAGCTCCATAAGAAAACCAGTTTTTTTACATGGAAATCTGTGTCTCTTTATATTAGACTGACTCTACAAAATAATAAGGAAAAGAAAAAGAGAAAGAAGTACCAACAACAAAAGGCAAGGGAAAATGTAAACACTGACCTAGTGTCCGAGTTTCATTTGTTTTTTTTTTTTGCAAGTAGGTATCCACCTAGGTACACTCCGTACCACTTGATTACGGATAGGCTATTTTTTAAAAAAGGGTACATACGATATTTTTAAAACAATTCACTAATCTGAGAAAACCATTTTGCAAAATGAAAGAAGGATATTGGCAATCATGTTGTGAAAAGAAATTGACGGTTTGGTTGGAAGTTTTTTAATTTTATGAATTTTTTCCAATAAGGTCACAAAATATAGGTATCTCTTTTTTGTACCACTTGATTAGGGACAAATGCAAAATCTACTTGTTAGCTAATAAAACACTTCAGATTTGATTTAAAATAAAAGTTTTAAGTTTTTTTTCCGGTTAAAAGTAATTGGTACTAACTCTGGATTGTTGAATCACTTCGACTAGCCTGTTGCGTATACGTTCATAGAGTGTTTCTAGATAATTGAGGGACATTGCAGACCAGTCTCGTTTGATTGCTTCAATTATCTCGTCCGTGTTATTAGATTGCCTTCCTCCTTCGTTGACTTTCCTTGAAGACTATCTAAACACGTTTTCCATAATATTGCGGTTAGAAAGTGTATGGCGGCCATATCAATAGGTCCACCTTCCGGGTAAGCATCCAGGCTTTTGAAGTCCTTGCGGTGCATTATCATGCTAAAAAATTCATCATTGTCTACCAAATAATTCGGAAAAATGAGAAAAGCTCTTTCCAGTTTAGATTGGTAGGTATTCGCGGTCAGTCTTGAGCTTTGAAAATCCAGTTCCGCTGTGCCATAAAAGCTTATTTCTCCCCATACCATTACATGGCCTTCCTTTCTCTGAAGTCTTTATGGATGTAATTCATCCTTCCTCAAATTATGGAAATAATAATTGCATCCTTCAGGTCCGTCCAAATTAAACGTTTTTTCGTGCCAAAAGACGACGAATCCCCATACTCCCGACTCCACCTTATGTGCCTTCTTGCAATATCAAGTTGCTGACTCCTATGTGTTGCATATTGCATTCAGTGGTGGCTTCATCTTCATTTTTTTGTGCTGAATATGGGTGGCTTTCTGTAAGTCCCTGTGCTAGCCTTAACCCCAGTTTTAGCCTTGATTTTTCCGCTTTAGAGGTTTGAGTTGGAAGCAGTTCTAAGTATTGCTCGCAGTATTAGAGATTTTGTAAGGTCGAATTTGGCTCTTTCGCTTTCATAATGTCTTTCCTTTTCCCATAGTTGCTGATACAATAAAGAGATGTTTTGAATTTATGTCCCTTATATTGTACACGTGCTTTGTTATGATGTGAAATGTCATAACAGGTAGCTTTGCGTTCATTTTGTAATTTTTTTTAAAGATTTTATCAAAAAACAATGTTTTTGTAAAAAAAACGCACCTAAAAAGTGGGCATGGCAGAAAACTTTCTACGGAAGAATTGTTAAAAACTACTTTATCTACATAGTTTCATTTCCAATGATTCCTTCAATAAACTTGTTTTTAAAAATCTGGACTTGTCAGTGGGCGTTTTAGAAACATTTTTGAACTTAAGCATTTCGGGCGACAAGAGAGTATATGTTCTAAATTTCAACTTTCTTCCTAACGTTTTAGGGCCCTATTGCCGAGATGGACGGGGAAACTCAGGGTTTTACATTGATTGAATCTATTCAGTTAATATTTAAAATAAGGCAAATGAACTCCTCATTGCCTGAGGTATTCCCACGTTTACGTGAAGAAAAGTTTGAAAACAATTTGAACAATAACCCATTTAACCTTATATCAAATTGATAGCTTTATGAAAGGGATGGGTGAACTTATGCCAGAAACAAAGCACCCAAATGCAAATACTGCCCAGTTACCTTAATGGGTGTGGAACGGTCTTTTTTCACTTATAAAAATATTTTGAGTGGTCGAAGACAAAATCTTACCTCATTGGTACTGTCATGCTCAAAGGAAAGATCAAGGCAAAGGCAATATCAATCAACGTTCCAATACAAACGGGAAATGCAATTGTTGCATATTTTGAAGCTTTTAATGCATATTTGAATGCATTTTTCAACCTTTTATATTACATATAATCCGGTCTCTGGTGATCACAAATATGGTAACTTTTAGTTGGCTACGAGGAATATTAAGGTATGCTACAAACAATGATTCAACATTATAATGGCCCTATTGAAAAAAAATCATAAAAGTAAAAAGTTTCAACCTAACCGTGAATTTATTTTTACAAAATATATCTATGTATCTCCTTTTTTATTCTGCAAAATAATTAGTGAATGGTATTAAAAATATCGTAACATTTTCCAAAATTGCTTGTCCGTAATCAAGTGGTACGGAGTGTACCTACTCGTTAAATAAATTTATTTATTTGTCTTCTTGGGGACAATTAAATCATACTGTTGAGTTGATGTACGAGTACATTACAGTGCTCTACTAGAACAAAAAAAAGGGAAATTTTGTTTACATGGACGTTCGCCACAAAATAAAATGTAATTACGAATGTGGCTAACTGGGGTATATGATTTGTTTGCACCTGCCATTCTGTTTTGATTGAAATTGTTTGCACAATTTGATTCTTACTTAACGGGCTCCCGATCCATGCAGAGTCTCGGCCTGAGACACTGCAGCCTTCCATCCTCCGCGATCCTGAGTACGCTGCTCCATTTGGCCAGACCAAGCGCTCTGACATCCACGAGGGCTTGGTTGGTTGGTTGGAACCGGCACTCGATGAGGATGTACTTAGGCCAGAGATAGGTCCATTGTGCTGCCCACGTGCAAGTTGGGTGGGTCACCCTCTTACTCAGGGAACCATTTGCTCCACTGAATGAAGGAGCTAATCTTTGCTGTGCAGGCGTTGTTGAGATCGTTTAGATCATTGAAAAGGTATTGACACAGTGTAGCCTTCCTAATGTTTTCGAGTGCAGGACACGTGCAAAGGAAGTGACTTATAGTCTCCTCTTCCTCGTCTCCTGGGGCCTGCGAGTCGAAGATCCTCTTTGTTGCGGCATTATTGTCCATAAGCTCGTTGTGGCCGAGAAAATGTAGGTGACGCATTTCAGCTTTTTTGACTTCATGCAAATCTTGGTACTGCTCATAGAGTTCGCGGTTATATATTCTCCTCCAATTGCCCTACTCGCACACAGGTTCGAATATTCAACGGAGTATTTTTCTTTCGAAAGAACCCAAAATTAGCTCGCCTTTCCTGCTTATCGTCCATCAATCGGACCCCTAAAGCAGAACTGGCAGTATCAGTGTTTTGTAGAGCTTACACTTAGTCTTCCGAGTTCCCATTTGTTTCGTCAGACCAAAGTAGCAACGGTTGCCTAGGGTAATTCTCCACTAATGACATTTGTGGAGTTGATGATTAGTTCGAGGTAGGTGAACTCCCTTACTACCTCGAAGTTATGGCTATCGTCAGTCACATTTTGTCCTAGTCGGTGGACAGACGTTTGTTTGTTAGTTGAAAGCAAGTAGGTACTTCGTTTTGTCCTCGTTGACTTCAAGGCCAACCAATTTTACCAGTCCTTCAATCGCCATGAAAGCCTAATACGGCACGCTGAGATCTGCCGATGATGTCGATATCGGCCGCGTATCCCAGTAGTTAGACGGAACTGTTGAAGATAGTGCCTTCCGTATTGACACCTGCCCTGCGCTCTATCTGCTCCAGAACAAGATTGAAGAAGTCACATGACAGCGCATCATTTGCTGGAATCTGGTTTCTACAGGTTTGGAATAGTTCGGTAGAACAGTTTCCACACTGCATATTACACCGCGTGTTTTTCAGCGTCACGCGACACAACTGGATCAGTTTTTCCAGGATCCCGGATTCGGCCATCGCCAAGTAGAGCTCCTATCGATTGGTCTATTGTCGATCTACCGGGCCGGAAGCAACAGTGGTACGTGCCGACTAGTGTATTAGAGAACGGCTTGAGACGTTTACACAGTTCGTTTGATAGGATCTTATACGCGAATGAGAATAAGGACGTGGCAATTCTGCCGTCTGCCGGATATGACATTTCATATACATGGTGCGCCATCTTTTATGTCGGTATGTGAATATTCAACAACTTTTTGCTGCGTTTTCCATCGACTTTTCGAGCATCTCGAGCGGTATAACAATGACGAATGTTTGCCTTGAGCTCATCAATGGCCTGAGGCTTGCTGGCGTACAATTTGCTTTTCAAATAACCCCACAAACCTACTCCAGATCCGACAGTGAACCCAAGCAGGGGGGTTTCACGGCGAGAACATCACCCCCATACGCATTGCACTGTTTATGAGATCTACCTTAAGTATCACAAGTAGATCCCATAACCAGTGTATGAAAATATGAAATGGTGCGATGGTAGTGTATTCACTAAGTGATTGGCGGGTCGTGCGTTCGAATCCCGCCCAGCGCCATTATTTTTAAAATTGAATACACAACAACAGATCTCCCTAAAGCAATTTAGGCGCCAACTGTGGAGAATAAAAACTCTATCGCAATAAACTTCTTTCCTATCCTTCTATTCTTTCATGTAGTAAGTAGGTAGCACCTAAAAACAGGCAATGAATCATTTGCTAGGTGCTGCTTGAAGCAACAAACAAAATCGCTGCGGTTTCATTATATTTGTATCAATTACAGAAAAAAGGAATCCGTTTAGCGCACGCTAATTATAAAAAAAAAAAAATATGAAAGTACCTTTGAGCTTTATCTTTTTTTTTTTTTTTTTTTTTTTTTTTAAATGATTTTTATGCGCACTATCTCTACATAAAGTAGGATACAATTCACCTGCCCGGAAGGGGCTAGGCTCTGACGTACATATTATTAATAAAATATTATTACAAATTGCCCGCAAAACCAGTAGGTTTGTCTGCAGGCGGTTATTTATAAAATCGAAATGATCGAAATGTACAAATTATGCTGTAGCTTATTTTAATAAATACTATTTGCACTTATTCATTTCCCGGTACTTAACAAAACATATTAAAATCGAACATCAGAAGAAGATGTGTGCTCTCCATTAATAAAGGATAAATTGGTGTAATGATTCTTTAGTTTTTTTTATGCTTTTTGAAGTTAACAATATATTTTAGCTCATGTGGTAAGTTATTGATTACTTCCGGAACTGCATATTGTAGTTGCCTTCTGCCGTAAATATTGTTGAAAGGAGGTATATGAAGTAAGCCTCGTGCCTGTCTTCGTGTGTTAACGTTATGCTTAATTGGAACATTTAAGCGAGCATCTTGATAATACTCCAACGCCAGCGTCATCCGAAAGATATTTTCCACTGAAAGAACATTGAAATTTGTATCGCCTCGCCGTCCACTTCCCATTATAATCCGTACTATTGAGTTTTGTATTCTCTGTAGCTTTTCAAGATGCGTTTTCGCTGCGTTTCCCCAAGCAACAATCCCATAACGAAGTTTAGATTCTACCAGTGCGTAATATACCTGTCTAAGCACCTGGAAGTTAGAGTTTCGTTTGAGGTAGACAATGGCAAACATTGCCTTTTTTAATTCGCTTCTGACTTTATCAACGTGCTTGTTCCATTTTAAGTGGCAGTCAATTACTACCCCCAAATATTTAAACTCTTTTACCAGTTCAATTTCTCGTTTCAAGCTTCCGGCATGCCTGATTTTCAAAACATATTTTAATCTCCGTATCTTGGTAACAGGGTTGACGTATGTGCATGACTTTTATTTTTTCGGCATTTATTATTAGCCCCATATCATGGCACCATTGAACAGCTTTATTAAATTCTGCTTGCATTTTCTGTATTGCAATTTGTAAGCTTTGGTCGGACACTATAAGGGCAGTATCGTCAGCAAATGCAAAAGTAGAGTTGTTCTCAAAAGCTCTCAAAAGTTCGTTTGTATATATGATATACAGAATTGGCCCAAGCTTTGATCCCTGTAGTACACCGTAACGCACTTCTTCTTTATTGCTTAGATTATTATTTATCTTCACAAGGAATTTTCTGTCGCTGATATAATTTCTAAGCCATCTTGAAATTGGTCCCCTCATTCCAGCTCGATCTAAGGTCTCCATTAATCTGTCGTGGTTCAGGGTATCGAATGCCTTACTAAAGTCGATAAAAAGCACCAGCACATGATGGTTTTTATTTAAACTGCTATTCACTGTATTCGTAAACTCTCCTAATAGCTTGTTTGTGCTTTTACCTTTTTGAAATCCGTATTGATTTTTATGTATAAGATCGTATTTTTTAATAAATTTTCTCATTCGGTTTACTACTACTTCTTCGAGGCATTTTTCTATCAGCGCTAAGATTGATATTGGTCTATAGTTCTCGATACGATCTTTTATCCCACCTTTATATATAGGCCTTATTATGGCGGTTTTTAAGGTGTCCGGTATTATTCCTTGTTTAAGACTAAGATTTATCAGTTTCGTAAGTATAGGAGCAAAAACGTCGGAATTTGTCTTAAGGTCCAAAGCTCTGGTGTTATCACAGCCGGCAGCTTTTTTTACATTTAGTGTATTTAATATCGCCATTACTTCAGTTTCGGTTGCTTCTTCTAGAAAGAGCGTGTTCTCTGCGATGGTGTTGGTATGGTTTGCTGTCACTATTCTGCATTTATGCAAAACTTTTTCCGATGTTTCGGAGAAATGTTTAGCGCATTTATTGGCCACTTGTTTCATATCTTTTTCTTGTACAAAGTTCTTCATTATCGTGTCATCAATAGACTGTTTCTTTCTCCCCATGACCTCATTTATTAATCCCCAAGTTTTTCTGCTGTCTTTTCTCGCTTCGTTGAACTGCTTCTGATAATAAATTGACTTTTTGAGTTCTAATTCTTTACTTAGTTGATTGCGATAGCTTTTATATTGTTTTTCTAGGGAAATGCTGGATCTATTATTTTTCCATTTGCGGAATAGTTCATCTCTTTTTTTACATTTCCTTACTAATTCAGTAGATATCCATGTTTTTCGGGGTTGTTTTGCCCTAAATGTTGTTTCTTCTGATGCTTTGCTGTATATAAGATACATTTTATTTTTAAGTTTGTTATAGAGCGTGCTGACTTCCTCTTCTTCGGCTACCTCAGTCCAATCTGTTGCTCTGATCATCCTACCAACTATGCTGTTTCGTAAAAATTGTCCACTTATTGTATTTACTTCTGCCTTGGTGTCAATGAACATCGTACCATAAATAGTTGCAAAATGATCTGAAATATCAGTCTCTACAACCGCTGAATACATTTGATCTCTCGGGATGCTTATTAGTACGTGGTCAATAAGCGTCTTGCTACCGATTTTGAGGTCAACACGTGTATTTTCCCTTATAACATTATACAATCCTTTTGATGTTAACATTTCCAAATAATTGTTGACGTGTGATCCATCTGTGTTTTGTAAGTTGATGTTTATATCTCCGGTTATTACAATGTCGCTACCTTTAGTAAAATTTTCGATTTCATCACTTAGTTCGTTTATGAATTCATCAACATTTAGATTAGGAGGTCTATATATTGCGCATATATGCTTCTGCTTGTTGCTTTTTATCTTTATCGATATGCTCTCATATGAAGACGTGATATTGTTTATCCTTTCATAAATAATATTATTTCTTATGAACATTGCAATGCCTCCTCCTCTTCGTTGTGACCTGTTTATAAATTCTGTATTGAAACCATCCAAATTATAAAAAACGTTTTCCTCATTTTTAATATTTGTTTCCACCAATACTATAATTTTGAAATGATCTTTGATGTTTTGTATATTTGCGCAAAAGTTATTCCAATTTTTTCGTAATGATCTTATATTCAGGCTTAGACATGAAAAATTTAAATCCTTAATTTCATTTATGTTAATCGCGCTAAAGCCATGTATTACCCTATATTTTATATCTAGATGCACTGTATCGTTTTCTTCGTTTTCGCTGTCCATTATTTACAATCAAAAATGTATGCTTCTCCGTCGCTCTCACATCACAGCTTTTATATGCGGGTAATTTTGCTGACGTCCGCTTCGGTGCAGATGTGCAATGTTTTTGCATTCTCACTGTGCTTTGCTAAAATTTTTCCGGTGCTCTCCCAAACAAATCTCCAGTTCTCCTCTCTTGCTAATTTTTATTCATGCTGTGATTTGACTCTAATGACATGTTTTGGAAAACTTTCCCGGTAGTTAGATTTCTATTAGCGCGCGCCTGTTTTATAAACTTGTTTTTTTTTGATATGTGTTGTGAACGATGTGATTATCGACGATTTGTCCAAGTTTTTAGTTTTGGTTCTGTAAATGTCTGAAATGTCCGAATCATTTAGCTCGCAATTAATAGACTTTCCTATTCCCTTCACAATTTCGATTAAGTCTTCATCTGGTGTAGAGGGAATGTTTCTTATTTCGATGTTGTTTTTTAGTGCTTGTTGTTCAAGAGTGTTTAATCTCATTTTTGTTGGCTTATTTTCACTTTTTTGAGCTTAATTTCCACAGAGGTTTTTTTTTCATTTTGCCCTTTGGGGCGTAATTTCCTTGAACGTAATTTCGACCCAGAATTTAAAAGTTAAACAAAAAAAATACGTCATACTTCCGTTTTTGTTGCACTCCAGGTTTAAATTATTGCATTTGATTAGGTTATTTTCTTTGGCGTTATTTTGCAGCGCCGTTTCAAAGTAGAAACAATACAAAGATATCGGTATAAGAGAGAAATTCGTGGGCGGATGAGGTAAAGTTTTTAAATTTCTTAGTTGATCCCCTAAAAGGTCAAAGCTTAACAACAGAGTTCGTAAGCAGAGCTGTCGTTTTGAAATTTCATAGGGGAGTACTTTCGATGATCATAATCATAATATACATTATTGAAAAAAACAAAAACCGACAAAATAACTAAATCACATTACATTTAATTAATACGTGTTGTAAAAAATAATCGTTTTGTTGGTATTTTATTTAATTTACCTGAGCAATATCTCTTTTGATATAATGATCAAAATTAAAGGGGTTGTAACCATCCCACTTTATGGCAACCCCGCATTGCATTTTCGACCGGTTTCGGATAACATCTTTGCTGAGGCCCACAAATGCTATTGTTATTGCATTTGTATAATCTAGTTACTCAGCGCGGGCAGAAGGGAAATTTGGATTAGAGAAATAGAGGAGATGCCAATGCACGTTGGTTTTAAATGTTTGTAAATTGTAATGCGAAGAAGAGATAGAGCATGGTAGAGCATTCCACATTGATGTGGTACGGCTAAGGTATTTGTGTATCTTGAGATTTTTAAGAACTCTTGCCAATGTAAGACTGTGAAAGTGGATTGGTCCCATGGTGTATTCTACGCGCTCGAGTACAGGGACAGATAGAGCACATTCGGGAGCGTTGAGCTAGCTGCAAAGTGGGCAGCAGCAGATTTGCTTTATCTAAGAGCTGATTACGAAGCGCTATTGATTTTTGTTTGAACGTCCTTTTGCGACACCGGTGTTTTCGTGCACACTCTTGCGGAAGAATTCCAAGATGTTAAATGCGATGCTAGGCATACCTGCATTTTTATATTGCCTAGATGTGATTTGTCCCCTTAGGCGACTTTCACGATAAGCGCTCTTTTTTGGAAGGCCTTTGGGAGGCTGCCCATCCCTGCACGGGATTTATGAAGTCACCATTCAATAAAGTTAAAATGTCCTTTCAACAATTATAAATTTATTTGAGCGGAGTACCAATCGAAGCGAAGGAAGTACGGGCCTAGTACTCACTTCGATAGCCCTGGCTCCGAAGTGTTGCTTAGCACGCAATCCATCTTGACAAGATGAGTGAGATTATAATATACAATATTTTTTACCTTATAGTCAAATATAGTGAAATTCAGAACGATTTAAAGAGAGGTCGTCACTAGATAGCTGTGTTTTATTTTTCAATTGATTACGAATAAAGGGAATTCGGAGTTTGTATTTTCATTTATGTTTGTATGTTATAATGTGTAGGAATTTTGTGGTGGATGTTAGTAACATTCGTGGCTTGAGGAATGAGTTTTTTCGTTATACGCTCACGCTTTCCACAACAAACAAGCTGTTTTGGCATTAATGAAACTCAGGTTAGCGTTGGCTCTGATTTAACAGAGTATAGTCTACCTGGGTACAACTTAGTGTCATTATTCTGTGCTCATCGCGGCCTCGCCGTCTATATACGTAGTGACGTAGCCTACCAACTTCAGCCTCAATATGGCCAATGTTCCAATCCGGAATTTAATTTCATTTGGCTCAAATTTCATGTCCGTAGGCAATTAATCCACTACTGTTTTATTTACAGAAGCCCCAATTTGGACAGACATTCAACTTATAATGAGTTGGATGCGATGTCTGACTCCATTACAAGAATTGTGACCCTTCATCCTCGTACTGAAATCGTCATTGCGGTGATTTCAATATACACAATTCACTCTGGCTTCGACATTCTGGACAGACAACACCCGAAGGAAGGTATGTTGAGATTTTTGCTGAGGTTAACAATCTCACTCAGCTTGTAAATGAGCCAACACGAATACCGGACATAAGCAGTCAAACCGCCAACACACTGGACTTGTTTCTCACCTCTCACCCTGAAAAATACGACATAAACGTATTACCGCCTCTAGGTTCGTCAGACCATTGTGTCATATCAGCTAATTTCTCGTCGGCCACATAGTTAAAGAACAAACTCCTAAAAGAACCGTATGGCAATACGAGAAAGCCAATTGGGAAAAACTAAACGGTTTCTTTAAGAGTTTTAACTGGTCGCTGTGCTTCCTCGACAGCGACGTGGATGCTGCTGCTGACATGATAACAAACATGATTTTATTGGGTATGAAATGCTTTATCCCTAACCGGATAAAAAGTATCAAACCCAAGGTAAACGCGTGGTTGTGAATCGAGCTGTAAAAAGGCTATCAGGTTAAAAGAGGTAAGCTTTCGGTCTTATAAGGCCAACCCATCTGAGGAAAACCGGAAAAAACTCAAACGAGCCAGAAATGACTATAATGCCCTTATTAATCGTGTAAAATTCTCCCACGACCAAAAGCTGAGGCAAAATATACTACAAAGTCCCAAGGATAGTAAAAACTTTTGTTCGTTTGTCAAAAACATCAAGAATTCGGCCTCGTCATCTATCCCGAAACTCATTTACAAAGACATTCCAGCCGTCAGCTCTTTGGACAAAGCCAACCTGCTTGCTGCTCACTTTGCAGCTCAACGCTCCCAGATTGCGCTTTACCTCCCCCTGTACTCGAGCGCGTAGAATACTCCATGGGACCAATCCACTTTCGCACTCGTACAGTGGCTAGAGTACTTCGAGATCTTGACATACACAAATCCGCTGGTCCAGATGATATTTCCCCCATCGTTCTGAAGAGGTGTTCTTCTACGCTGGCAAAACCACTGCGTAAGCTTTTCTATCTGTCCTATTCTTCAAGGCTCTTTCCGGGAAGATGGAAAACAGCATTTGTCCAGCCTGTACCAAAAAAGGCGAGTCGTCTTCTCCCTCCTCCTACCGACCAATTGCACTTACGTCCCTTCTTTCTAAGGTCATGGAAACGCTAACCAACCGTCAGCTAATGAAATATCTTGAATCTCGAAAACTTCTTAATGACCGGCAGTACGGATTTCGGGGCAACAGGTCCACCGGTGATTTGATGACATATCTAACCGAAAAGTGGAACCAATCTATTCACCAAGGTAATGAAAGTAAGATCGTTTCGCTTTATATTTCAAAGGCATTTGACAGAGTTTGGCATCAAGCTCTCTTGTCGAAACTGCGTGCATTTGGAATCGATGATAATCTTCTTGAATGGATTTGAAATTACCTTTCGGACCGTTCAATTCAAGTTGTTTTGGACGGTTTCAAGTCTGCAACTCACCAAATAAATGCTGGTATTCCCCAAGGCTCCGTCCAGTCCTCGACTCTCTTTCTCATTTTTATAAATGATCTCCTGTCTGTTACTTCTAATCCAATCCATTCCTTTGCTGATAACAGTACCCTCAGCTTTTCATACTCGTTTCTTGGCTAACGCCCCTCATCTTCGGGTGTGGAACTGGAACGGCAACGTATGTTAAGCTCATTAAATTCCGATCTTAACAGCTTAACTCAGTGGGGTACAACCAATAGAGTGAAATTTAATGCTTCCAAAACACAATGCTGTCTCCTGTCATTAAAGCAAAACCCACACACACTGCCATTATCCATGAATGGCACTTGCATCACTGAAACCGAAAGACTTTCCATACTCGGTATGTGCGTCAATGGCAAACTTCGCTGGAATGACCGAAATGTCTAGACTTCCTTAAGCCATGTAAGAAATATTTCACTCCTTCTGATCTGGCTACAATTTATGTGGCGTATATTCGCCCGAAATTCGAGTACAACGCTCATATATGGTCTGGTGCACCAATAACTTATTTGGAGCTACTTGACAGGGTCCAAAAACGCGCGATAAAAATCATAGGCGACCGAGACATCGCGAGATCGATTGACTCACTTAGTCATCGTCGCAATGTCTCCTGTCTTTCGTTATTTTACCGGTATTTCCACCGTAAGTGTTCTAACGAAATAGCCAGTTGCATTCCACCCCTTGCATATTTCAACCGCAATACCCATCAGTTCACCCTCAAGCCTGTATTCGGACGTACAGTGAAGTACAAGGAATCTTTCCTCTGCCATACAACACGAATGTGGAATGCTCTTCCACGCTCTATTTTTCCTCTAGGTACATTATAACCTACAAACATTTAAAACCAACGTGCATCGGCAACTCTCCCCGTCTTCTAATCCTAATTTCCCTAACACCCGCGCTGTGTAGCCAACACATGATAAGGGTACTGAAAAATCCCTTTAGCAAATTATAAAAAAAAAAACGCGTTTAATGTTTTGAGATACGTTCTGTTTGTTGCTCTGTTGTATTAATCTCTAACACTATGCGTTCTACAAGATACAAGTCAGTTGCTAACGACTCTTAAGAGAATCTTCCCTGCTGTTGTGGCACTTATCAAACTCTGGCGTATAGTTAGAGTGGCATTAATACCAAAAATTGGCAGATATGCACTACACAATCGCCAAGAGCTTCAGACCAATCAGTCTGACATCTTTCTTGCTGAAACGCATGCAAAGACTGGCCGAGCTTCATGTGCGCAAAACTACTTTGCGATGGCATACCCTGTCTCAGATTCAACATGCCTATCAACTTTGAACCATTATTGAAGAAATAATATATAACTCCAGGCGCACCTCTTGCGATAAGCCTAACGCCACTACAGGATAATAGAGAAAATGAATTTTCCTTGACTGCTGTTGACATATACAATGTAGGAAACGCAATCTTCTCTATCAAATGCAAGACTGTTGGCTTTGATAATATTCATCCTAATTTCATAAAAATGCTCCTTCCTCTTATACCTCCTAACATCACCCATATATTTAACATCATCATTATGACATCTACCTTCCCGTCCGCCTGGAAAAAATCTAAAATCATCCCGATTCCTAAAAAAGGAACAAACTCTGAATACAGACCTATAGCAATCCTTCCTTTTTTATCCAAAGTATTTGAATCAATTGTAAGCTTCCAAATAAAAGTGTTTATCAAAGACAATCAGCTTCTTCATCCTCTGCAGTCAGGTTTTCGGTCCGGACATAGCTGTACATCTGCTTTACTTAAAGTCTCTGACGATGTTAGACAAGCAATTGACACTTATTATACAATATCACAGTTATCACATTACTTGACTTTTCTAAAGCATTTGACTGTGTTAATCCAAATATTCTCTGTGATAAACTTATGACATACTATAACTTCTCTGACACTTTTAACAAATTAATTTATTCATATATGACTAATCGCTTGCAAACTGTGTCATGTAATAGTAAACTGTATTCGTTTCTTCCTGTTAATTGTGGTGTTCCTCAAGGATCTATTATTGGCCCATTATTGTTCTCTCTATTTATTAATGATTTACCTTCCGTTTTATTACATTGTCAGTATCATATACAAATATGCTGACGATGTTCAACTGTACATAAGCTTTCCTATTGGCATGAGTAAAAATGCTGTTGCAAAAATAAACGACGATCTGTGTTCTATTTACAAGTGGTCAACTCGCAATGGGCTAAAGCTGAATCCCGGCAAAACAAAAGCCATACCAATATCCAAACATCCACCACATCATTCCGATTTTCCTCCTATCTTTTTAAATTCCTGCCAAGTTGAATATGTTACCCAGGCAAAAAATATGGGAATTATCTTTAACAATAAGTTGACATGGGATGTTAACATAAATTCAATAATTAATAAAATATATGCATCGCTACGTGGTTTATCAATTACAAAAACAATTGTACCTACCCAAGTCAAACTGAAATTGGTAAAGGCACTAATAATACCCATAATATCATATGGCTGTGAGCTGTTTGCCGATCCTAACTCATACTTGCTTCAAAAACTAAAGGTTGCTTTCAACTCAATTGCCCAGTATGTTTTCAATCTTCGTAGATTCGATCATATATCATCTGAAGCTCGTCAACTCCTTAGATGTAGCTTGGAGACTTTTTTCAAATATCGTTGCTGTGCTTTACTCTCCAAAAAAATTCACATGAAGGAACCTATCTATTTGTTTGATAAAATTAATTTCTGCTCATCAAATCGCTACATAGTCTTACACATTTACCTGCTTGACATCACGCAGGCAATTTTTCATTTATGCTGTCAAACTCTGGAATGGTCTACCCATTCCTGTGAAGTCCTTAATCGAACGCCGTAAATTCCTAACAGTTTGTTTCGAACACCTCCCCGGTTTGAACTGATTTAACTTTCTTGTTTTATATGTCTTTTTGATTTTTCTCTTCTTTGGTTGCGCTTTTATTTTGTTGTACTCTAAATTTAGTTTTATTTTACTTATATACATGTATTTTCTTTTATTTTCATTAATTTCAACAAAGCATTCTTGCCATTAAATGTTATATTGTGTCATTTATATCCTGTACTAATTATAAGCTTATCTTGATGTACAGCGTTTCTGAATTAATAAATATAAAATATCAAGTTGCATCAGTAAAAAAAACTGCTTAGCATCAAAACTACCTTTTGGCCACTAAAATAAGTATTTAAGCACTGAAATTACCGCTGAAAGCACTGAATTGGCAACGCTGCTCCTAGCCCTAGTGTATGCAGTGTTGCCATGAAGCTTGTTCGAAAAATCTGCATTTTTGACGGAAAAAATCTGCAACGCATGAAAAAAATCTGACTTCATAAATATTTTTATTTGGGTAACAATAACATTAAAAAAACATAAAAATTCAATAAAAAAATCACATAGTTTCATCAATCTTTGTACATACTGTAATTAAATGCTTTAAGCTTATTTTAAAATCAGTGCAGTTGTTACGATTCAGTTTTATGTAATCCTTACATAGTAAGATTCCATTCAATGTAGACGCTTGAAGCCTATTCCTAATTTTAGTCTTATTTAAATTAATTTGTGAAAAAATGCGTACCACATTTGCTGACGATACGGGAATTGATAATATCGACATGACAAAATCTTTGAGAACTGGGAAACATTTGCTTCCATCTCCACATTTTAATTAAAATATTTCATTCCAAAAACTATCTAGCAACATTTTTTCATTTACATTCATATCGCAAAATTTTAGCCTCCGAAGCTCTCGCCACTCGTCATCTAAGTTCTGTGAATTTTTTGGATCTATAACGTTAGGAAAAAATATCAAAAGAGATCCAATGGAAGTATTTTTTCCCTGAATAACACTTCGAGGCGATATGGATTCAAAGGCAGCAAGTAATTCATTTCCAAAATCAAATTTATTCAATAAATGCTTACATACCTAACTCTTTATAAAAAGCAAAACAGTTAAGCTGAAACTCCTTTTCGTCTGTATCATTTAAAATGTGAGATTTTAAAGCTACTGTCACATCTGCACCAAAATACATTTTTTCTAAGTCTTTATAGATATTGGCGTCTGTTAAATCAATATCATGCAATCATTTATTTGACAAATATTCATCCTTTATACAATATTCCAAAATCTTTAAATACAAGCGAACAATTTCAGAATTAAGAAGGTGTATTTGGGGAGATTCACTTTGAAAAAGTTTGTTGAGCTTATTTATGTCAGAGAGAATAAATCTAAGAAACTTTAAGTATAGCTCAAATTGTTTTTTTATTTATTATTTCTAAAATTCGTCTCGTCGAATCAAAGTTTTCAACATCTTCATGAATAAAAAGAGTTTCAAAACCTCGATCCGACTCAAAACCTGATTGATTGTTGCTTCAACAGATAGCCAACGTGTTGCGGATTGATGAAGCATTTTCCTTGGCTTATACTCAAGAAGGGTTTGCAGATTGGAAAAAAGTTCAATTCTTTTTAGGGAATTTTATATAAAATTGTAGATGCGCCTTGTACATTCTTCAACGTAGCTCGGAAGAAAACTGCAAGCATGATTTGCACAACGGGAAGCTCGCTGGAAGTATTTTTCTATACCGTTTTTTTGGTATTTTGCAAAAAATAAGTCATTTCATTTCATTTCATTTATTTTAGCATAATAACGTTACGCAGTAAGATCCAAAATCTTTTTAAATTGCGTAAGTTCCAAAGGTACATTTTACTATTTGTTACGTTACTACTATTTATTTACAACAATAACAACAGTTAAAATTTAGAAATATTGTTCATAATTCATCATCAAAAAAAAAAAAAAAAGATGTAAAAAACTGAATTTAGAGAAAAAAAAAAAATTAAGTAAAAACAAAGAAAAATAAAGAGAAAAAGAGAAAAAAATTCAAAGAAAAAAGAAAATAACAGATCATCATCATCAAAGTGTTTCTAAGTATTGCTTAAGCTTCGTTTTGAACTGGGTTGTACAGCTTACCATTCTGATAGATCGGGGAAGGGAGTTCCACAGCCGAATCGCATGGGTGAAAAATTGGCGTTCCGATACTAAATAAGTGTAGCGCATAGGTAAGAGGTCACAGCTTCTGACAGATCGCGGGAATCTTAACTTATTATAGAGGTAGGAAGGTTGACGCGTTTGCATTATACCATGTAGTAATGTTAATGTTCTTAGCTTAAAGAGGTTTTCAATGGTAAGTCCGTATATTGATTTTGAGAAATTGGATATGTGGTCGAACCTCCTAATCCCATAGATATAGCGCGCGATGCTATTATAAGCAACCTTAAGCTTACGTTTATGCTCGTAATCACAATTTGCAAAAAGCTCACACACATATAATAAAATCGGAACTAGTAAGGTTTTTGCAAGAATCATTCTCGTTTTAATGGGGGTGATTTTTTGTGTAGCCCAAAGCATACGATGGCTACCATATAATCTACCAACGGTTAACCTTATGTGGACATTCCAAGTTAGCGTTTTATTAAATACTAAGCCAAGGTTTTTCGCAGAATCTACATACTCAATGGGTGTATTGTTGAGACATATTTTGTGGAAATACGATGTATCTACTGGCTTCCTGGATATTAATAGGCATTTCGTCTTTAATGGGTTAAGACAAAGCCCATTTGATCGAGCCCAGCACACAATCCTATGTAGATCCTAGTCGATGCTAGTATTCCAGACGAGACGCCAGACTAATCCGTTTGAATTTGAATTTTGTTTGAGTTTAAAATCAAAATATAGGTATATGTCATTTTGACAGATAACTGCTCTCGCAGTTTTTCTGAACATTTACAGTAGAGCTGAAATTATTGAAATTAATTTGTTAACAAGATGAAAATTAGTGCTAATGCAGATAAAATCTGCCGTCATGTTTTAAAAGTCTGCAGATGTGTTGAAAGTCTGCAAAATGCAGATAAATCTGCACTTATGGTAACGCTGAGTGTATGTATCTGACCTGACACAATACAACTCGAAAAGGAATCCCGAACAGTTGCCGATCACATATGCCTTTAGCTGTAATTTATCTGACGGAGAAAACGTATACAACTGACCATCATAACCAGTTTAGGCCGGTAACAGAAATAAAGCAACGTTACTATTTAAACAAATATAAACGAGCACTTCAATGGTTGCTGTTGTCTGTGATTATTTTGAACATTTTCATGGTCACACAACATTTTCATGACAAGAAAAAAAAAGAAGATTCATATCAAAACCTAAAACATGAAAGAAAAATATCATTTATATGCAAACAACACGAAGCTGTGGAAGTGCCCGTGTATCTAAATAAAAATTACGCCTTACACACGACCAAACGATAAATTAATTTCCATTTCAGCTTTTGATGAATCACTCTCTCTCTCTCTCCTTTTTGCGTATTTTTGTAAGCTTGACTCGTGAAATATTAAGTTTTAAACAATAGCTTCGAGAGTGGATTCGCGGTTTATGTCCGAATAAAAGAAGAAAAAAAGGGAGATACCTACCTACTTCTATGAAAAAAAGACGCCTTGCCGGAAGTCATTGTGCTCAGTATTATGCATATCAATGCGTTTGCATTTTTAATTTTATTTATCGCTGTCTGCCATTGGACACATAAGAATGAAAACAAACAAAAGCGAAAAAATATTAAAAATAATACAAAAGGGCTAAGGGGAAAAAAGGTAGCCTTGTTATGTTAGGTTAAAGGTGGCAACCAACCCTTCGTTAAAGGTCTCTTGGTAAGCTCGTTACAAACGCGTTAAGGTTCTTAGGGAAAATAGCGTTGTTTGTTCATTAACAATTTACAATTGTATTTCTTTAAATTAATGTTTCTTCGGTGAAACCACATAAATGAACCGAGGGGGGTTGTTGTGTTAATTTTAAATAGAAAATGCACTGCTATCCTATTTGTAACTGAATTGTAGAATAGATGTAGGTACAAGGTGTGAAGTAGGTTGATATAGATATATATTTTCATTTAGAACAAAATTAATAGCGGTCTTGTCGATATGGTTCTCAAACCGTGATCAAAGAAAGAAAAAAGAAATTGAAACAGTTTTAAAAGCAGCAGAGCATATTGTTCTGTTGTTGAGAGTTGCATATTTTTAGGCGAAATAACTTTAGTAGGAATGTTGAATCGCAATAACGTACGATTTTGCCGCCAGGCTTAAATTTTTAACGAGATTATTTAATTTATCAATCAGATTAATATAATGACAATAATGCTATGTATAATCTAATAGACTACGAAATAACAATAATTATGAATAATGAAAGAGTTAACATATGGATAAATAATTAAATCACCAAGTTGAGATAGGACAGATAATGAGCGCCTCTTGAAAGAAATGGAAATCAATACACAAACTAATCGAATCAGCTTCTCCTCTGATGAATCATGTAAACGGGTCATTAAGCCCGTAATTAGTTCGATGGATTGATTCCTGGGAAACAGGTGCGATGTTAATACATCCATTATGGATATGACAGATAAGTACATACATACTTACGGCGAACTTCTAGGCACTGAAGGCCAATTAAACGGCATCTAGAAACATAAGAAGCCATATTACAGTGCAGGTGATAGAAAGGGTCTTCCATTAGCGACTGGACAACTTCAAACTTTCAGTGTTAACGCACCCTTAAATACCAGATTACCGAACTGGCAATGTCATGGTGAAGTACACGAAGGAATAACGTTTACAAATAATTAAAATTTACTATCGAAATCCCGAGTTGGTGGTCACAACTTTAATAGCGTTAACGCCAATTTTCGGCCGTGATTCTCGTCAAAGTAGACAAGCAATTCATGAAAAAAATTGAGTCAGAATATTCGCTGCTTGATGTTGCAGTGCCAGTGAGACTACGTTTTGCCCGAAGTGTGGAGAATATTGCTGCCGTATTTCATGGCGTTCTCAAGAAGTGGGCCTCTCCCAGACCACATTATGGTAAGTTCTGCGTAACTATCTTCGCCTACACCCTTACAAGATGAAGCTGCCTCAAGAACTAAAGCCACTTAATCATATGAAGCGACGTACCGTTCTAAAATTGGGATCTGGACATGATGGAAGAAAATGAAAAATTTCGTCGCAAAATCATCTTCAGCAGTGAAGCGCATTTTTGGTCAACGGCTTTGTCAATAAGCAAAATATGCGTTACTGGACAGGTGAAAACCCTCATGTGCTTCATAAAAAAGCACTTTATCCGCAAAAAGTCACTCTTTGGTGCGGTTTTCATGCCGGTGGCAGCATACGCTGTTTTTTCGTCGATTAAAATGACCGTCACGTTACGGTAAATGGCATTCGCTACAGAGACATGTTGCAACGTTATTTCTTTGAGCAATTGCATGAATTGGCTATCAGTGACATGTGGTTCCAACAAGACGGTGCCATAAGTCACACAGCTGGTCCAACAATTGAGTTATTGAAGTCCCAGTTCGGTGAACGTTTTATCACAAAAAACGGGCCCGTCTATTGGCCGCCGAGATCGTGTGATTTAACTCCATTAGACTTTTTTATGGGGCTACATTAAATCATTGGTCTATACCAATAAGCCGGGGACGTTAGAGGAGCTGAGAGCCCATATTGAACTCGAAATAGCGGCCGTATCGGTCGAAATGTGCGGCCTAGTCATCGAAAATAGGGTTCAACGTATCGACCGCTGCATACGTTCCTGTGGTGGACATATGAACGAAGTCGAATTCATAAATTCTTTGATGTAATTCAAGCCAATCAATTTTTTTTTGAGATATCTCAAGTAGTTTGCATTTTATTTTAAAAAGAAGTCGTCAAGTCCTTAATGAAAGACCCTTTATTACCAATCTTGTAAAACGCTTTTGGATTTTCGATATTCTGGTAGAATGGACATTGTTAAAAGGGTTCCAGATTACGCAACAGTATTCCAGTATTCTTACATACGAAAGAAACTGCACCTCGATAGTATAACGATCTTAAAATTCCTTAGAGCTTCGGACCATAAATCCCAGCATTTCAACATTGCAACTCTATATACAAAGGCAGTAGCCTCAGAGAATACACTGCAGTGTGGTCGCATCTACGAAGGCCATGCACATATCGCACTGCATCATTAAAGGCAACATGCAACTTACGTTGCGAGAATGAGTCGAGAGTGCTGTAGACAACATCAGCATACAGCATACGTAATGAGAGGTAGTACAAGGTTTATTATAACATTTTGCCGAGTTTCAATTCGAGTAAAGTCTACGGTAAGCCATAATTAACGTAGACATCCATAAGTGGTACTCCATTTTCTACAGACCATCTATGTATTCGCACAAGTCTTCGTTGAAGGACAGCGAGTTCGGCGATGTTACCAAACGACATTGCGGCATGAAATTGAACCTCATCTGCATATAGGTGAACCGATGTGTGTTTACAAACACATGGAAGGTCGTTAATAAAAATGCAATATTAGATCGGTCCCAAAATTAATCCCTGTGGTACGTATGATTGCTTTCAACTGAGAATGGTTTTCATGAGTGATAATCCTTTGCAACCTTCCGGAGGGGAAACTATTTATCAACATTAGGCGTTTTTCTTTTTTAGCTCCGAGCTGGGCACTAGCTGTCAAAAAAAGAACTGTGTTACTTTTTTAGCTCGGAGCGCTCTGAGCACAAAATTTGTATTTCTTTTTTATCTCTGAGCTAGCTCAGGGCTCGCTCGATTAGCTCGATTAAAAATGACCGAGCACATCGAGCGAAAAGCTGAGCGCCGCTGACTTCATTCATTATTTGTACTTTTTCCATAGTTTATTTACTAGAAATTATAATTTAAATGGAACAATCATTACAAACACCAATTTCAGAAGCAAACCTGACTATTTTGAAAATTAATAAAAAAAAATTATCTAATGACAGTTCAGTGCTCAATTCTGTTTCTTAATTAGCTCGGAGCGCTCAGGTTACGTTCAGGTCGGAGCGAGCTCTGATCGCTCGGGCCCCGCTCTGTTCCCCGCTCGGGGCTAAAAAAGAAAAACACCTATTGTGGCCAAACGCAAGTCTATATACAAAGGCTCCGCAAGATAACATCAACGCTAGAAACAGTATATTTCTTCGCAAAATCATAATATTTTTATTTTTCTGTAATTCATACAGTACCCTTATAATGTTGCCACAGCGCAGGCGTTTTTTTGTTGCTGCAAGCAGCACCCAACAAAGATTCATTGCCTATTTTTGGCTGCTGCTTACTACTTGAAAAAATAAATAGGAGGACAGGAAAGAAGTTCTTGCTGCGATAGGGTTTATTTCTCCACAGGTGGCGCCTTAATTGCTTAAGGGAGATTTGAATTGTTGTGTGTATTCAATTTTACAAAGCATGGCTCTGGCCGGGATTCGAACACACGACCTGCCAATCCTACCATCGCACCATTGCCACCTGCAATCTGTTACACAGCCAATGCCCTGAATATCTGTTCAATAAGCTTAATCTTTCTCAATCTCCTAGAACTATAAATATGATCCCCTTCAGTGTTGCCGAAAGTACTCCCAAAGGAGTATTGTACTACTTTCAATACCTCCGTACTCCCGTACTCCTAATTTCACATTCGTACTCCCATTATTTTAAGGACCTAAAATATCTTACACTTGCAGCAAAGTGTAATGTCAACCTCAATAAATTTAATTCACTTAAAATTTAATGCAAATTGGTACCAATTTTATCTTCCAAACTGTCGTCAAAAAAGGGAATTTCCCTCTTTCTTGTTTGTTTTTGTGTTTCGTTGGATACATCTTTCATGCAATTTTCATCTCTCAGTTTGGTATATATTTTGTAACCTGAGATTGTGGTTTGTTGGTCGTTTTTTTGTTTGAACTCCGTGAATTTTTATGTATAGATAAATAAAATGAAAAGGTTTGTTAAATTAATACTTGAAATATTGTAATTCTTGTTAGAATAATTCAAATTAAACTTGTATTATACATATTTAGTATATTGGATTCCTTTGAGGCGGTAAAGGCAAAAAAAGCTGTAAATGTGTCTTGTGTTACTGGAGGGTCTTCAACAAATGAGTATGCTGCTGTTCTTAAAAATTTAGCACTAAAATCACCTGCTACAAGAGCCAACGATATTGAGTTTTCAAATGCTGAAAAAGTATTTGCTGTTGAAGTTGATACACCGACCAAATCAAAATCGGTAAATTCAACAAAAGTTCCAGCCAATGTCGATGTGTTTTCTGTTGCTGGTACAAAGCCAAATGAGTCTGCTACTGTTCCTGCAAATTCGGTTCCTGAATCCCCTGCCGAAAGAACCGACGATGTTGAGATTTCTGATGCTGATGAAGTTGATATACCTACCACATCTTCTTTAGAAATAGCAAAGTTTTGGTCAGAGATAATTGTCTTAAAAAAATGCCCTTAATGAAACACCTTCCCTCTGACAAGGGATTTTGTAAGTGCTTTGTTCAGTCTTCCGTACAGCAGCACAGCGGTAGAACGAGTTTTTCCCTAACTATTTTTCATTAAAGATAAAAACGGAACAGATTGGAAGTAGATACATTGAATGCAAATCAATGAAGCATTTTTAAATAAAGTTTAAAAAAAATTGTGGACACACTTATTTTTGAAGACTAAAAATTGTCTGTACTACTATTTTTTCAAAATAATCCCCTTTTTTGGCAGCAGTACTACCTTATAATAATTCTCTCCGGCAACACTGATCCCCTTTCGATCACGCATCTCAATTCCTCGTGTCTATTCGTCATTCACCTGAATCAAAACCATCGCTAATTCCAAAAGTTTTAAAAGTGTTTATTTTTCATTGGCTACCTCTCGCACCTAATACCTCTCAGTATCTTTTATCCTTCCTTTCCTTTATACTCCTCTTATCTGTTTAAACCTAGAGTAATTTAGTTTTAGGGCATTTGAATTTACTCTTAATCAATTTGTACGGTCTAAATACATACTACAAAAGATACTTTTCTTAATGTGCAAATCAACAAAATAAATAATTTGAAATCGAAAATTGAAAAAATGTCAGCATAGGAGACAAAGGTTAGTTTGGAGTCAGATAATAATCCCAAGTTTGTTTTTCACTAATTTTAGACAGTGCTGTCATCAATTTATATATATATTCAACAGGTGAACGGATACGACTGACATTTTGAAATATTTAAAAATAGCTCGTTGGAACTACACCACTCCGAAAGCATCTGAAGATCGGTTTGGAAGGATTCGCAGTCGGCTTTGCACCTAACATATCTAAACAGTTTTAAGCCATCAGCATAAGACATTGAAACTAAGAAATATATCGGGTAGGTAGGTTTAGGTTAGGTTAGGTTAGGAGGGTTGCGTGCAAAATTATGCAAGTATCACCCAGATTCCAAATTGTCCAAGTAGTCAAAGAACCGTGCACCCATGTAGTATAAGCTTCTTTCCTGGACACCCGGGCAGTGGAACAGGAGATATTCCACTGATTCCAATTAGCCCTCGTCTCCGCAACTTCTGCAGATGTCATTTGTAAATACCCGTAGCTTTTTGGTCATGTTTCCAATTATGCAGTGTCCAGTTAACACCCCGACGTGCATACGGATTTGGTTTCTGTCTAAGCACACTAGGGACTTTGTTTTCTTTTTGTCAATTGCGGTCCACAGCCTACGAGTTACGATACAACAACAAGTCTTGTCCCATTTTTATATAGTGCCGTGACATAACCCCAAGCGTCATAAGCCCAAATCTCGAAATTTGGCCTTATGTCGCTTTTTGAAAGTGACATAAGGCCAAATTCTAGCATTTGGTATTATGTCACTTTCACAAAGCATCATAAGGCCAAATCCGGAAAGTGACATAAAGCCAAATTTTCAAAACCGTATCTCGCACCTACTCCAAGTCAAACAGTGACCCCAAGCAGGGGGGTTGCAGCGGCATTACACTGTTTATGGAATCTACTTGCGATTTCGTAACTAATCCCATAAACAGTGCAATGCATACGGGCGGACATGCTGCCCCCCTTCAACCCCCCTGCTTGGGGTCACTGCTTGATTTGGAGTAGGTGCAAGGGCACATTGTTGAAAACAGCACCAAGCGAAAGTGTCATAAAGCCAAATTGGCCTTATGACGCTTTTTCAAGGTGTCATAATACCAAATGCTAAAATTTGGCCTTATGTCACTTTCACAATGCGACATAAGGCCAAATTTCGAGATTTGGGCTTATGACGCTTGGGGTTATGTCACGGCATCTTTTACATCGCCAGTCTTATCGTGAAACCGTCAATGAAGCCTTTAGCTGTATTTAAGGCAGGTAATATCTGAACGTCAGATCCAATTGGGTTCATATCAAAGCCGCATCTGAACATCACATCCGCAGTCTCGTTCCCAGTCACACCAACGTGATTAAGATCACAGCAGAGTAGTAACGACTGATAGCTGATTGCTCTGAGTATTTCGCGTTTATGAGATTGCAGTCGATCGATTTAGGAGCTGACGGTTAATTCCATTTCTGATGGTAGTTCCATCATTAGGACGCTCTAGGCTGCAGCGATCTGGCAGCCGGTAGGACTGGTTAATACTAAGTGCCGCTGAGAAAACTCCTGCTCCTGTACCCTTCTTCGAGCCATCTGTGAATATAGATACATATACCTTTAGTGACTATACTGGGGGAATTCCAATCTTGTCGAGCAGACTTTTTAGTATCAACGTTATACCTAGGATTCCCATAATCAGTTAGTGGCACGAGCCCCTTTGATTAATGCTGCCCAGTATTCTAGAGTGTCCGAACGTTCACGGCCTCCACATTTTGATCTCATTCAGTCTGAGAGCTCATTTGGCTGCCACGTTCTTAGTGAAGAGCTCCAAGGGTTGTTAGTTCAATAATGTTTCCAGACCCAGTTAGGGTGTGCATTTTATTGAACCAGTAATCGCCAGAAAGCAATCCTTTGTACCTTCCCAATTTAGATTGTTGAGGTAGGATTTTGTGTTAACCGCCTCCCGCCAAATAACCAAACCATGTGTAAGAACGGGTCTAATAATCGCGGTATACAACCAGTGTACATTATTCGGCTTTAAGCCCAATTACTTTCCGAAAGCTTTCCTACAGGCGTAAAAAGCATTTAGTCACTTTTTCATTTTTGTTAATTTCCATTTGATGTATTTCTTTGTAAACAGGATGAGCTCGGTCTTTCTGGGGTTGTAGACATTGTTGTCGCCTTCTGTACTAAGGCTTCGAGGATCTTGGTCTCTACCTTGAGCCTGTTGTCCATCGACAGATTACCGTACGAGTTGCTGCGGTCGACAATCACCAGGGTGACGTCATCGCTGGGGTGGAATATGCCTCCGAGGGAGGACATTCGTCACACTTTTCGACAAGTGTGGCTCCATCTTCACGATTGGTCAGAGAGTGCACAGCCTCGATTGGCATTGGCAAGAAGTGTGTCTTGTGCCTATGAAGGTGCTCGTTCTGTTTGACTTTCTTAGCACGCTTCCTCACTTCTGCTTTATCTCTGTGCGAGAGCTTGGCTACATCTTTTCTCTCTCATTTTTTTCAAGGTCCTCAGGAATTCTTTTGCCGGTTTAGGGGGACCAATGTGTCCTCCAGAAGTCTTCCCTCTGTCTCGTAGTATATCTACGGGCCGTTACTAGAGGAGAGTCTCTCCCAGTGCAGACATGTCCGACAAGGAAGTCTCCAACGGAGTGTTCAGCTTTTGATCAGTGGGTCACCTGCTGCCTCTATCTGACAATTTCCAGTCGGGCAAGTAGCAATCTGCCATCACACCCCTGACTACCATCGTGATCTTGAATGCAAGTTGACTCCTCCAGACTTCGTGATACTAGAGTAGTACGAGTATAATCTTTTTGTTGTCTTTCTATTGGAGACAGTTTTCAGGAGTCAGTCGCTCTTCAAAGTGTTGAATCATTGCGACATTGCCTCCGCACCAGTGTCATATAAGATGAAACCAATGCCAAGGTACCTGCCGAACATAGGGCATGCAACAATTGTTGCAGTACATGTATTTTTGAATGCAAATTTGATCCGGACCAGATTTGCGCGATATAAAAATGCAGCTTTTCTTATTAATACGAAATCGTTGGGTTCGTTGAAAGATTTACGATTTAAACCATCTTAAAAAGGTTGAAATGAAACCCAGTATTTACCTTTTAGTTTCTTCGTAAGAATATTATGGTTAAGCTTATCAAATGCCTTCTAAAATGCAGTGTAAATAACATCGCACTGATAACCATTTTCCATACACTTTACCGCAAAATTGCACAAAATTGCTGTTTGATGTTGTGGACCTACCAACAACAAATCGGTGTTGACGTCTCAATGGTACCCTCGGATAATGACATATAGTGGGTGATCAAATTATTACGGCCACCTTAAAAAATATATTTTTTTCAGGATTTAGTGCAAATAAATGAATTATAAGACCTTTAAAATAGATTTATTTTATTTAAAAATGGATTTATCGGTAATAAGCTTTTAAAAAAATAATAAGTCTCAACACTAAGCAGTGCTTATTTTTTGGCAGCAATTTTTCAAAGTGGATGCCTCATTTTTTTATGGGGTAAGCTTTTCATTTCTTGAGCTTTTTAACGTTTTTTTTTTTGAAAAATCCAAGGTTCCTGTTTCGGAATCGGTATTTATGATAAAAACAGGCTGTGTATTTACTTATTTTTAAGTTTGTGTGCATTCAGTTTGGGTGTGAAATTTCTTATAGAGCTCTTTTGGTAAGGACACCGTTCAAGCCATGGGTAGAAGAAAAGACCTTCCGCCGGCAAAAATTTCTGAAATCAAGACCCTGCTATTAAACACTGAGCATTCTCAGAGGAAAATAGCAGTAATTGCGGGAGTGGCAAAGTCCTCTGTGGACAAGATAAAAAAAAAAGTTGACGAAAATGCTGCCCTTTCGCCTATGAGAGCCGGAAGATCTGGGCGAAAAAGAATAACAACGCCACGAAATGAGCGCAAAATTAAAGAGATTTGTGATAAGAATAGAAAGAAACCACGTAAGGTTCTAACAAATTTGATCCATGAGTCAGGAATTGAGATTTCAGATATGATAGTTCGACGTCGCCTAAAAGAAATGGGTTTTGCTTGCCGCCGTCCAGCAAAGAAGCCACTCCTTACAAAGGCGATGGTGGAAAAACGCCTTAAATGGGCTAAGGCTCATAAGGACTGGACATCCGAAGACTGGTTAAAGGTGAGAACTTAATATGTCGGCTTTCAATAGATTTTTTTTTATATTTTGGAGATATTTTAACGATTTTCGTGGCACGCATTTTTTTGTAGGTCTGCTTTTCCGATGAATCAACGGTTCAGATTTTGTCGGATAAGTGCGAGTTTGTTAGGAGGAGGGCAAACGAAAAATATAAAAGCGAATGCATAGTAGAACGTGTGAAACATCCTCTAAGCATTATGGTTTGGTCAATCATCAGTGGGCAAGGAACTGGACGTCTCTACATTGTTGAAGGAACCATGCGTCAAGACCAGTACATTCAGGTCTTATCATCGAAAATGTTACCACAAGTGCAGGAATGGTTCCCAAAAGGCAATTTTGTTTTTATGCATGACTCTGCACCTTGCCACAAGGCAAAAAGAGTGACTGCATTTTTGCAGGAAAAAAATGTCGAGGTTCAGCTATGGCCGGGAAACTCTCCCGACCTTAACCCCATAGAAAATCTTTGGGAACTGATGAAGAGAGAAAAAGGCAAGGAAAAAATTACAAATAAGCGAGCATTGATCGAACGTCTTATCGAAGTATGGCATAGGAGCGAAAATATTAAAACTAATTGCTTTAAATGCATCGAAAGTATGTCAAAAAGGGTTAAGGCTGTTATAGCAGCAAAAGGCAATGTAACAAAATACTAATTTTGTTCAGTTTTACTGTTCTCTTTCTTATTAAAACTACGTTATTTTATTAGCTTATAAGTCACTTCTAATATGAATAAATAAATAAAGCTTTAAAAATACAAATCACAAAAGTTATGTTGGTCTATCTTTCAAAAAGTTATATTTTTCCATGTGGCCGCAATAATTTGATCACCCACTGTACATCAGCCGCATACCTAGTAGGACATCAAACTTATGCGTTTCTATAAATAACTTTACTTCATTTCTTAGAACTTAAATCATTGTAAGTGCGTGTGTGCCACCATCGGTATGGATGGACGAAGGAAACCGTAGACATATGTTGACAGCATATCAATAGTATTCTTAGCAAACCTACAAATACTTTAGTGAAGCCAAACTCATCCAAGCACCGACACTACTGGGACACAAATAAAAGCAGACTCTCAATAACTTTAAAACTTGTAACTCACAAATAAATTGTTTAACGAACTGATAAAGCATTTAGTTAGCGTAAGGTTATTACCATTAACGGCACTCGCTCTGTTTATAAATAGAAAAAAATATTAACTACGACCAAAGAAATGCCATTATAATGCTTTTAAATAAATGAAAATTTTCTAAAAGTAAATAACAGTAACTTTACCACTTGCAGTTGCATACCGCCAACGAGTAGTTAAGGTTTGTCTTAAAGGAAATAACTATCTGCATTCATCCCCCACACTTGACTTGATAGAACGTAAGCAAAAGATGGCCAACTTCATGCCATGATGTAAAAAAAAATTTAAATTGCATTGTGAATCAAACCTACTGTGAGTCTGCCTTGCACGTTGGCTCTTGGGCTCCTTTAAGGCAATGTGCATTGTGCACTTCAATTTTCCGCAGTTTAATTAAATGTGAAATTTATTCCACACTTGTAGCGCCGCCGCAATTGACAGCGAGGAAGGCACCTGAAACGCATCACAAAGTACAAGTCGCACCGTAGTGCCGACGATGGTTGTTTTTAGTTTTGTGTCTTTGAACTTTGAATCTTAAAAGGATTCATTTGCTCTTTGTAAGAAAACAACATGTCAAAAGAAGGTAAACCTATCACCCCATCATAGTTAAAGACTATAGGGGCATTCACGATCCGATGCAACTGGTCTAGTATCATTGCGAAAGTGCAACATTTTCTTGCACTACAACAAGAAAATATACTGACTAAAATGTTGCAACAGGTTTGCACTTAAGCCCAACCCTATTGCAGCAGAAAAATACAACAGAATAAAATGTGGGCTTGTGTTTTTGACAGCTCGCCAAATGTCATTGGGCACGTTCAATTTCCAAGGCGGCTACTAGTCCCTACTATTTTACCTTTCCTCATTGATCAAATAACTCACGTGACCATCGTTTGGCAAGTGATAGAAATTTAATTAGTAGGGAACTTGCAGTTGCCTTGCAAATTCAACGCGCCAATTGTTACGGCTGCTGTACGCGCTATTCCAGATATAAGCAGATTCCAATTTCTTGGACAATGGAAATAAACAATTCAAGCAATATATGTAAGCGCGCCGAAAGGAAAAACAAGTGCAAAATGGATAGAAAAGGATGAATATATGATAGGCGCGTTTTATTGGAAACTTATTTCAAGCTCAGCAATGGAAATCCTAATAAAACGCTTTGTTCATTTTTATACCCTATTCTAAGGGTATATTAATTTTGACGCATAGTTTGTAACATACCTTAATATTGCCCGTAGACCCCTAAAAGTTACTATATTTATGATCAGCATCGATAGTAATGTCGATCATGTCCGTCCGTCCTTCGGCAAAAATTAGGCCTTTAAACTGGACCTAGAGAGCTAAAATTTTAACCATTTAACCATAACTCTAGGGTCCCGAAAGTTTACGAATTTTTGAAATCCGCCCACAGACACGCCCACAAACTCAAAAAACCAAAATTTTGGACAAAATCGAATTTTGAGCTAGAAAGCTGAAATATATATATGATCTGTGACTCCTAAAACTGCTCGGGATACAAAAATTTCAAAATCCGCCCACTGACACGCCCACAAATAAATAAAACAATTTTTTTGAAAATCCAAAGTTTGAGCTAGGGAGCTGAAATTTATAATATATACTCTCTATGGGCCCTTTATGCTCATGTGTAAATATTTTCAAAATCCGCCCACTGACACGCCCACAATTAAATTTTTTTTTTTTGTTTAAATTCAAAGTTTGAGTTAGGGAGCTGAAATTTATAATATATACTCTCTAGGGGCCCATTATGCTCATGTGTTAATTTTTTTT
This sequence comes from Portevinia maculata, assembly GCA_949715645.1. NCBI lineage: Eukaryota > Metazoa > Arthropoda > Insecta > Diptera > Syrphidae > Portevinia > Portevinia maculata. The sequence goes on from OX454525.1 coordinate 194,433,845, forward strand.
AAATCCGCCTACTGACACGCCCACAATTAAATAAAACAATTTTATTGAAACACCCAAGTTTGAGCTAGGGAGTGTTTTTTTTGATAAAATCCTTTAAATGTTACCTATAACAAAATATGTAGAGCGTTCTTAACAATTCAACCATACTTAGACTTTTGTCACGCCCACTTATGAGGGATAGGAATAAGAATAGGGTATCTAACAGTTCGCCCAAGCGGACTGTAGCCCGTCCCTATTTTTATTTTCACCTTTAGTTCAACTGTCAAATTTGGAAAAAAAAAAATGGAACAGGTGGCGTTATTTCTACTCTTTTGTTAAACAGCTGATTTTCAGTGAAATTAGAACGTGTTTTCAGACGTATATTCACGAAAGCAAGTCTCAACTTTATTACTCCTGTAGGTTCGTTTAATCTGTTTTTTAATTTTCAAATCAATTTTCCTTTCAACTGTGAGTGAAAAGGGTTGTTGAGGGTAGTCAATTTATTCCTGCAACTTGGCTTATACATTAAAAATCGTAGTTTAGGTTCGGACACCCGCTTATGTGTCATTTCCGCAACTTAGCTTAGACATTGGGTGCGTTCAATTTACAAGGCAACTGCGAGTTCCCTACTAGGGCTGCAGGAAATAACCCCCCAAATGAAAGATGACATAACTCCCCAAAATTTGTATGGAGGTGGGAATTTATTTCATATGAAATAAGCCCCCAAATTTGGGGACTCAAAGTGCAATAAGGCCAAGAGATAAAATAAAACCTCGCACCTACTCCAAATCAAACAGTGACCCCAAGCAGGGGGTTGCAGGGGGGCAGCATGGCCCCCCATACGCATTGCACTGTTTATGGGATCCCAGGGTGCGAGGTTTTATTTTAGCACTTGGCCTTATTGCACTTTGAGTCCGTGAAATAAGGCCATACGAATTAATTTACCCAAAGTGCAATAAGGCCAAGTGCTAAAATAAAACCTCGCACCTACTCCAAATCAAACAGTGATTCCAATCATGGGGATTGGAGGGGGGCAGCAAACCCCCCATACACATTGCACTGTTTATGGGATCCCATAATCCCTGCTTGGGGTCACTGTTTGATTTGGAGTAGGTGCGAGGTTTTATTTTAGAACTTAGCCTTATTGCACTTTGGTAAATGAATTCGTATGGCCTTATTTCACTTTCAGAAAGCCATAGTGAGTCATAACACCTTGAACACTTGAAATCCATTTTGGGGAATTATTTCATACTTATTTGGGGACTTATTTCGTACCATTTTGGGGACTTATTTCATCTTTGATTTCACTGTGAAATTATTCCCCAATTTTGGGGAGTTACTTCATTTTTCATTTGGGGGGTTATTTCCCGGAGCCCCCTACTAGTTAAATCTTTGTCACTTGCTAAACGATGGTCATGCGAGTTATTCGATCAATGAGGAAGGGTAAAATAATAAGTTTAGGTTAGGTTATAGTGGCAGTCGGCAGAGGCCGACACACTTAGACCAATAAAAAGGTTCCTTGTGATACCACACTGATCTATATTCTTCCTACTCGTTGAACCAGTTGGAGCTTTTGATGAAGCTTGGCAGACTTTTGATCATTGGAAAAGAAAGATCGTAAATGGAGTTTTCATCATTGAGAGAGAGCAGGGCATGTGCAAAGAAGGTGGAGAATAGTCTCCTCCTCCTCCTCGTCGATGCAGATTCTGCAGAAGTCATTTGTATAGACGCCAAGCCTTGTTGCATGCTTGCCTATGAGACAGTGTCCGGCTATTACACCAATTGTAGCATCCAATGTGCAGTCTGACCTTTATTGAAGTTTCTGTCAAAACGGTGGTGAGGGGTGGTGTAGTCTGTTGCTAGGGAGGATTAAAAAACAATTTTTAGTATAGAGGCGCGGCCGATTTCATTCTCGGACCAGTGGAACGTTGTCAAGGGGTGTCAGGTGAAACAGAATGTCCATTGCAGTAGAGGGAGTTTTGCGCAGTGTACCACTCAAACAGAGACACGCTGATCGTTGAATTTAGCTTAGCTTATCGCGATTTATCACTTTGTCCGAGACAGTCTACCAAACAACCATCCGTACATAAGTATCGGTCTTATTACCGAGATGTATAGCCAGTTAGTGATGCGGGGTTGAAGGACCCATTTATTACCGATGGCTTTCTTGCAAGAGAAGAGTGCTACCGTAGCTTTACCAACTCTTTCTTGTATATTAGGATTCCAGCTGAGCTTTTTATCCAGAATGAGACCCAAGTATTTAGCTTCATCAGAGAAGACTAAGCTTGTGCCCCTGATTGAGGGGGGATCAATGTGTGGAATTTTATATTTCCTAGTGAATGGAACAAGTTCGGTTTTGTGGGGGTTAACACCTAACCCACAACGATCTGCCCATGTCATTAACTTGTTAAGAGCGTTTTTGAGAAGTTATTTCAGAGTGTTTAGGTGCTTTCCTGAGGCGGCAATTGCAACGTCGTCGTCTGCATAGACAATCACCCTGCAGCCCTCCTTTTCCAGGCACATGAGCAGCTCGTTCACCACTAAGTTTCAGAGGAGAGGGGATAGGACTCCGCCCTCCTCTACTGACAGATCTTGTGGCAGATGTCACACCCAGTTTTGAGTTTATAATCCGGCTTGTGAGTAGTAGATTAATTAGCTCACCAAGTGAGTCATCAAATCCCGAAAACCCAAAATCAAGAAAATCCAAAATCCCGAAAAGCCAGAATCCCGAAAAGCCAAAATCCCGAAAAAAGAATCCAAATTTTTCATTTTATATATTATTTTTCGGGATTCTTTATTTAATTTTGAATGTAAAATAGACAAGTGTTTGTCCATTCCATTTACCGTAATAATATTTTGCAATTGTTTGCGTTGTAATGTTTTGCAATTCGCAATGTGCATTCAGTTGAGCTGATCTCAAATAGTGTGATAGCTGACCGACTAGATTTTTGTTAGACAGTGAACATCGTAATACAAAGTGAGTATCGTGCATGCCTTTATAATTAAAAACTTTATATTATCAGTGACATTTTGTGTTTGAAGTCTTAAGTAGAAATGAACGTGTCCATCCACAAAAAATACAAGGATACATTTTACTGGGAGTGTGGGCAGCGAAAGCCTTCTGAAATAAGTTATCTCAGAATAATTGCGTACAATATGAACTACGAGTAGAACTTGTATTATATTATTTTGTCATTGATCGTTTTTGATATGTTTTTGTAAGACTTGAACTGTTTTTGTTATGTTTTATTTATTTGAAGTTTTTTAATTTGTTTATTTTGTTAAATAAATTTGCCAAATTTTTTTGTTGGTACAATAAAATTTTTAGTTTCATTTTCGGGATTTTGGTTTTCGGAATTTTGGATTTTCGGGATTGTGGCTTTTCGGGATTGTGGGTTTTGGGGATTTTAGTTTTTCGGGATTGTGGCTTTTCGGGATTTTGGATTTTCGGGATTTTGGGCTTTCGGGATTACGTTTTTCGGGATTCTGTCCGACTCCTGAGTCATCTGCCTTCAGAGCTGAGAGTGCATTTGCGATCGCGGATGTATTGACGTTGTTAAAAGCGCCTTCAATGTCCAGGAATGCAACCATACTGTATTCTTTATGGTGAAGGGAATATTCGATTGAACGTACTAACGTATGTAAGGCTGTTTCAACAGATTTACCCTTGCAATATGCATGTTGAGCCCTAAACAGGAGTCTTGTTTCAATGTTAAATATAATAGGGACTAGTAGTAGCCTTTCAAATTAAACGCGCTAATTAAGGTTCGGACAACCGCTTATGTGTCATTTCATTGCAGAGGTTCCAATCCTTTATCTTCACTTAATATGTTCGCCCTTGTGACCCATTTATCATCACTTTTGGTTTGTTGTTGTTTAAGATCTAAAATTTTGCTGAGCTGGGTATACAAACGGTATATAAACGCGCCTGATATTGATTTTGACATGTGTTTCAGTGTTGCTACAGATTAGAAAAAGTGCAGTGCAGTAAATAAATTTTACTAGACCATATAGTGAATACCCCATATATTAAATATATTGTTGATAAATGAAGAAGTAGACTCACCTGATATTTTTTAATGCTGTCCAATTGTTCAAGCGTCGGTTCGACTATTTGGGCAATCTGTTGCTGTTGAATGAGTCCAGTGCCGCCACTACTGCTGTTGTTATTGTTGGCCACTTTGCGATCGGGCAATTGCGGCGCCGGTGCTCTATTAACCAGACGTCCATCTTTTTCAATACGCAGGTGATCACGAGGCGGTGGAACTGGCTTCACGGAACCGTTTAGCTGTGGGTGAGATGTTATGATAATTTCGTTCTTGGCATAGAGGTAAAATTTGTTGTTTTGCAGAATTCCTTTTTTGTGAAATGTTACATGGAAATGAAGGTGTGCTACAAAGAATATGATAGCAGCTAAAGTGGCAGTGTATGGGTTAGTTAGAGTAGTGGATCACCCAATTACCTACATGAAGATATATAAGATGACCCCTATTTGAAATAAAAAAAGGAGGTACCTACTTCTAGATAAGAATCAAAAAGAAGAAGGTTTCAACAAAGATTTTAGACACAGACCACGACGTAAGCTCCTAAGGCAGTGAAATCACGAGGAAACTTTGTTCTTAGAAAGGGGTACCGATGAACGTTTTTATTTATTTATTTATTTATTTCATCAATGGATTAAATCTGCTGACAACATTAACAATTTATATTATATACAATACTTAATATATTTACATAAATTATGACAATTTTCTGTTACTCGCATACATACAAGAAAATTTACAGACGAAGACTTAAAAACTGTAAGACTTCTCGTTTAAATGTATCTCTATTCGTTACAATGTCGACTTCATTGCAAACGGTGTTGTACATTGTTAAAGACCGCGATATGGGCTCATTTTGACCATAGTTAGTTCTATGACTAGGTATATAAAATAGTACATTTCTGTTTCGAAGTAGTCTTTCCGGAACATAGAACGTAACCAAACACAATAAATCGATGGTATCTATTTTATTGGAAAGAATATTTCTAATAAAAATTATACTTTGTGCGTTTCTTCCAACTTCAAGCGTTTTTAAATCAATTAGAGCACATCTTGAACAATAGTTCAGCATATCACCAGTCCAATTCAAATTTCGAAGTGCGAATCTTGTAAATCTTTTCTGAATTCGTTCAATTCTTTGGATCCCATTAGCGTAAAATGGGCACCAAACTATAGAACAGTATTCAAGATAAGGAAGTACTAAAGAATTGTATAAGGTTTTAAGTGTGTAAGCATCTTTGAAGTCTTTTGAGTTTCATTTTAGAAAACCAAGCATTGAATTACCTTTAGAAGTGATGAAATCGATATGCTGCCGGAAATCCAACTTCGAATCCACAAGCACACCAAGATCCTTCACCAGTTTAACTCTTAATAGTGGGTCTTGATTGAATTTATTGAATTTATAAGAATAATTGATAGCGTTCAGTAATCTAGTTGCACTAAGAATCTTACATTTAGAAAAATTCAATTCTAGGTGATTATACTTATACCAGCCTAGAAAAAGATCTATCTCCATTTGAAAAATGGAACAATCAATTATCGATCGGATAGAATATAAGATTTTAACATCGTTGGCAAACATTAGACAAATCGACTTATGAAAGATCAATGGCAAATCATTAATAAAAAGAAGGAAGAGCAATGGACCTAGATGAATTCCTTGAGGAAGACCTGAGTCAACTTTAATTGGTATAGAGTAAAGCCCACCTATATCGACAATTTGTTTTCTATTAGATAGGTATGACTCTAGCCATATAAGAAAACGACTATCACAACCTAGCATCTTCAGCTTATGAAGTAGTAAACCGTGATGGACTCGGTCAAATGCTTTAATAAAATCTGTGTAGAGTACATCAACTTGGTACCCCTTTTCCATTTCATTCAAGCAAAAATTAGTGAAAATACAGAGATTTGTAGCCGTTGAGCGACCTTTTATGAAGCCGTGTTGTCCCCGTGATAAAAGTTGTTTCACAGAGTAGTAGAACTTATCAGTTATAATTTTTTCCAAAAGTTTTGGTATAGCCGAAATCATCGAAATGGGTCTATAATTTTTGATTAACTGCTTCGACCCACTTTTATATATAGGATTAATAAATGATACTTTCCATTCATCTAGAAACTCTCCTGACCAGAGAGATTTATTGTAGAGGAAAGTGAGAGGAAAACAAATAGATGAGGAACATCTTGATAAGAGAAGGGGCGGAATTGTATCATAGCCTGCTTTTTTAGAAACATCTATTTTAGATAAGGCATCTAAAACCTCATCTTCAGATAACTGCGGAAGCATAAAATTAATATTAGGTTCAAAATTTGAATACATTGATCTTAGATCTCCGATTGAGTCTGTATTATATGATGATTTAAACAATTGTGCGAAAAGATGACAAGAAGACTGTAAATCATTAGATTTTTCATCTTCATATTCCATTGACTGTGGGAACTGTGACACATTAATGCGCTTCGAATTAATAAAAATCCAGAAAGATTTGCTATTTGCCTTTATGTTTGACTCAGTTATACTTATATACTGCTTATATAAAAAGCAATTAAGAAAATCATATTCTCTTCTGAGTTGAAGGAACCGAATTCTATGTTCATGTTTTTGGCATTTTCCAAATTTTTTAATCTGCTATTATGCCATGGTAGCTTTAATGTCCTCTTATTTTTAGAAGTTGGGACGAATAGTTCTATACCTTGGAAAAGAATACTTTTAAACCTTGAGTACATATCTGTAAGTGAACCATTTTGAAATATATTTTCCCAATCAAATGTATTATAAAAGTTATTTAATGCAATGAAGTCGGCCTTCTCAAAGTTAAATTTTTTTTTTTTTTTCAATAGGTGAAATATTTGCATACTCATAAAATTCAAGATTTACCTCAATTGCAATATGGTGAACAGAATTATTTAACAATGGGAATTGAACAATTTCTATATGATGTTTTAAATCATTATTAATAAAAACAAGATCAAGAATTCTGCCCAGATAGTTGTTAATGTTATTAATTTGAAAGAGTTCAAGAGCAGCTAATGAATCGACAACTAAACTTTCGATTTCACTATTTGCGTTAAATGGAACTAACTTTTGTTCGCTTTCTATGAAACACCAGTCGATCTCACCTAGATTGAAGTCGCCTAGTATACAAGGATACTGTTCAGTTGTCAGTTCTTTGACTATAGAAATAATATTTGAAATGTGAACAGAATATAATTCTGTTGGACTACGTGGTCTTATATAGCTTACAATAAAGTAAATATCTTTAGAACAAAAACCTTTATAACTGACGCAGACACAAATCTGATCGATGTCATCTGAGTCGTTTGATAGTTTGCATTGCTTGCTGGTGAACTTCGAGCTAACAGCAATCAGCACACCTCCACCTCGCTCCATACCTGTTGATGGGGGTCGGTCTTTCCGGAAGATTTGGTAAGAAGTATCGAAAAATTCTGATGAGTGAAAGTGTGGATTCAACCATGTCTCCACAATGACGATGACATCGAACTCATGAATTGATGACGAAATGAATAATTGACGAGATTTTGTTGATTACAAATGTGTAGGTAATTTGTGATGGTAAAGAAGATGGAGTGCTCTACTCCCAATGTTCTGGTGGCCTAGCGGTTAAAATAATTTTAAACCGAAATTCAATTAGGCTTTTATATGTGCATTTGTGATGATATACTGCTAGGATTTCCATGCAAATGCATATTTTTTTTCAGAAACTTCAGAAACACAAGAATAAAATACAAACACGAATCAATCAATTTTCTTTAAAATAGCATTTAATCGTTAGTGCATATTTTTGCATATTTAATTATAAATGCATACCTATTTTACTTTTAATTGCATATTTTCAATAATAAATGCATATTTGTGCATATTTTCGAAAAACTAAATAATACTGAAGTAAAAAATGCACAGGTGCCTTTTAATTTTTACTTTAATCAGTTTCTGCGGACAGCTTCAATAACACCTTTCGCGACGACGTCTCTAAATGCAAATCTGAAAAAATATGTTTCGGACAACCCTTACACTTTCACAACCGATGGAACAATTCTTTTTTGTAAAATTTGTAGCAAAGGTGTCTCCTTCGAAATTAAACATACGGAACTGGAAATACAAGATAGGTCTTCAAAATCGCATTCACAACTCCTTTCGTTTAGAACAAAAAACAATTGCAGCTGGCTCAATAATCCCAATTTGAAAAAGTTTTTGTTTGAATATACCAAAGACATCGTGCCTAATGCTTCAACATTACGTGAAAACTACATTAATAAAATGTATAATTTAATAATTGAACAAATAAGATCCGATTTAAAAGACGAATATTTATAGATTTCAATTGATGAAACGACAGATATTCAAGGCCGTTTTGTGGCCAATGTTATCGCGGATGTGTTAAACCAAAACGAGGACTTATTCAAACAAAAATGTTGACAAATATTGTCAAATTAGAAAAAAACAAACCATTCGGCGATTGCTCAAGTTTTTGACGAAACTGTCAATTATTTTGGAATAAAAAAAAAACAAAATCCTCCTGTTTTTAACTGATGCTGCTCTATAGATGGTAGTATTAAAAATTTCATATCCAAAATTGATTCATGTAACGTGGTTAGCAGAGCACACGCAGTACATAGAGTGGCAAAACAGATATGAAGTAATTTTAAAAATGTAGATTTATTAATCTGAAATGGAAAAAATATTTTTAAAAGCTCCATCTCGCGTTGAGCATTTTAAAGCAAAGTATCCCTTGACCCCTCTTCCTCCACATCCAATTGTTACCAGGTGGCAAACTTGGTTGGGGAACTTGGTTGGAAGCTGTTGCTTAGTACGATAAAAACTATGAACATTTTGAAGATGTTGTGAATGATCTTGATAACCCGGATGCCGTTGCCATTAAAAATACAAAAGAATCATTCAATCAGCCTTTGGTAAGAAGTCAAATCATATTCATCCGTTCCAACTACAGGAAAGCGATACAATTGTACAGCTTGAAGGAAAAAATACGTTAAAAAACAAATCGATTTACCTAATTGAAATAGTTGTTTCAAAAATTAGTGAAGTGCAGTTGAAGGACCTTTTGGTGCAGCAATTAGAAAAAAACTGGATAATGTTCTGGAAAAAATTAAGGTTTTGCAAAAATAAAAAATATATGTAAGGCATTTATACTGAGTTGTGTCGATGAGAGTTACATTGAGAACTTAACACCTCCAGAAATATGTTCTTTAAAGAATGCTCCATTAACTTCAGTTGACGTTGAGCGATCATTCTCTATGTATAAAGCATTTCAGAGACCGAATCGTCAAAGTTTCACGTTAGATAGTTTGAGATAAAAACTTTATGATTTATGCGAATAAAACATACGAAAATTTTAAAATTAAATTTAATACAATAATGGATTCAATTCAAATGCTATGATATTTTGAATATTTTTTGTTCCTCGATAATTAAGACGGAATTTGTTATATACTCGTATGTAAACCTAAATACTATGTTTTTTTCCCATACAAATGGTTCGCCAGGGATATGGTTTTAACCCATTTATGCACCATTAACGCACCAAAATACATAGTTTTCATTTTTGAATTTTATTTTTTTTTATTACCCCTGGCTAATTTAGTTTTGCAAATAGTAGGCTTTATCATTTGCGTCATTATAACTTCATAAAAGTGCTGAAAAGTTGGAATTTTATGTTAAAATAAAATAAAAAAATATATATTTGGAAAAAAAAAATCAATCTACATAGCAAAATGGCAGAGTAAGTAAAATTCAACAGTGAAAAGTTTATAATTTAAAATTATTTGTTGAGATAAAATGTACCCAAATATATCAAAACAATAATAAGACAATAAATGTAATTGTGGAACATGTTACAACAAATGAAATTAGCATGGTGCGTTAACGCACCAATGGGATATGCGGGTGAATAATCGCTTAAAATTCGGGACCAAGTGGCAATAACTCCGCCAGAAGATGATTACCTTACCGATGAGGAATCAGGAGAGGATGAAAATTTGGATGCCAACCGATTGGGCTGTAAGCAGCTTAGAGCTTGTGGAGAAATTGAGTTTTTGACTGAAAATGACTATGTAGAAGCTATTCCGGAAGTACCTTGTGGATCAACAAAAGCCAAAAAAGTGATTCAGGAATGGACAAGTGGAAACGAATATAGTCTCCCACTCAACAGTCTGATAAATACCAATGGTTTTGCTGAAAACTTACGTTATCTTCGGAGAGTCATCCAATAGAGTTTTTTGAGCTTTATATTGATAAGGAAATGATCGATCTCATCGTTCAATACTCAAAGCCATATTCCCTGGTAAAAAGGAATATAACTTTTGATGTTGATCTAGATGAGATCTAGACCTAGTTGTCGAGGCAATGCGCAGAAATAAATTTGAAGACATTTTCTCAAATTTATATTTCGTAGATCCAAACACTCAATACTCTCCAAAAGATAAAATGAAAAAAGTAAGAGAAATAATGACAGAGAAACGATTAAATATACTTATATTTCTAATACATCATATGTATTTTATATCATTTAACAAGTAAGGCCATTGGTGGAACACCTAAGTAAGAAGTTCTTAACTTATTGCCCAATGGAAAATAATATATCAGTCGATGAATCAATGATTTTATATTTCAGCAAGCATAGTTGCAATTTATACGAAGCAAGCCTGTCCGATTCGGTTATAAGGCTTGGGTTGCTGCATTGAAATATGGATACTGTCTACAGTTCCAAGTATATCAAGGAAAAAGCCAAGATCGAGAACTTTCTTTGGGTTTGGGCGAGTCGGTGGTTCTTGATTTTAGCAAAAAAATGCATCTAAGTTTGCATCTTCGACAACTTTTTTTCAAGCCCCGACTTGCTTGCTAAATTATCTTCCATGGACTTCGGTGAAACAGGAACTCTACGTGAAAACCGGGTCAAAAATATATCTTTTGAAGAAAAAAAAAACAGTTTTAAAAAAGGGAAAGAGGCTATTTTGATACCTATTACGACAAAAGAAACTGCGAAATTTTGACTCGAAAAATATCTTTTCCTTATAGGTCTGAAACTAAAACGTTGCAGACTATGCAAAGCACATACAAACAAAATATGTGATCACTGCAAAATAGCACTCCATGATAAATATTTTGCGGAATACCACCACCAAAATATTAAGAAAAGACTTGCGCTATAAGAAATTTAATTATTATCGTTTTGTGGTGAGAAATAAAATGAAATATTAAAAATATATATATATATTTTTTATGCCGCTGTATGCCCAGTGGTGCGTTAACGCACCATTCTTAAGACCGCGATATCTCCAATACTACGAGTACTAAAATAAAAAAATATTTTTCTTCGCAATCGTTTAAGCTCATTCGCTACTGTGTGGAATCTGCAAAAACGTTGTACAAAATAAGAAAAAATATAATCTGGGCATATATGGGTTAAATGCATATTTTAGGTGCATATTTTGCATTTTTAAGAGCATATTTTAAGCGCATTTTTAGCATTTTTAAGTGCATGCAAATCCTAGCCCTAGCTGATGAAGTAAGGACTTCATTTAACACATTGACTGCCAAGTCAATTTTCGAAAAATAGCTAAAGGTGAACAAAAAAAACGCTTAGGTGTTTCATCGTCAATTTTAATCTTCAATTAAAACCTGATTTTCGCAGATTTGCCCGAACCAAGTGTACTACAATGATCACCAGAGGCCAGGCTTTTACATTTCTACTCAGTTTGTTCCTAGTGTCATTCATTTTGGAATGCCATAGCATGCAGTGGAATGTTCATACGCATATGAATGACGTGGCCCCCACGGAAAGATGAGTGCCATTCATATTTGTATGACGTGGCAGTCAATGTGTTAAAGCGTGTGAATAAATTATCTTAAAGAAACACGAACAGATTTAAGAACACAATTCAACCAGAATCACCCAAAAACCATCAAAAGCGCTATCAGCGATTAAAGACCTAATTAATCCCTTGGTTATTTCAAAGCAATATGTTTCCATGCCTTTCTGTTTTGCTTCATACAGATAGATTGTCACGAACATAAACCGTCAGAGAGGTGCTCTGACAGCCCTTTGACAGTTCAATGATAAATGAGTGAAATATAGGAGATTACGCATGCCCTTCCCAAATAACACTGCGAAGATGTTATATTAGGCATTAACAGCACATACAGGGCCTAAAATCTAGCTTTTCCCACCACTTTCTTGTGCGAAGTGGAAATTCCGAACGGCAAATTTGGGAAGCTTCTCATGACAATAATTGATACTCTCGGATGTTTGCCGGACGTTCGCAAGAGAAGGGGCAGTTGAAAAAAATCTCAAGATGTTACTTGGGCCCGGCTGGAATTGAACCGGGGACCTTTCGATTAGTAGTCCGACAAACTAACCACTGAGCTTTTGCGCCCGGTATTAACTTATCAGAGAACTGAAATTTTTCTACAGATCATCCGACAAGAAGTGATGAATTTACCGTCAAAGTTTTTGAAAAAAGCTGTGGAACCAGCCAGAATGTGCGTAAACTTCGTCGCCTGGAACTTGACCGATATTATCTTTGCAACATAATAGATTACGAATATACGCGCCTAAATAATCATAAACAATAATTTTTTGAAAATAAGAACTAACTGTCATAGAAAGTCGAGTGAGGTCTTTTACGCTACCTTGTATAATTCTTTGTGGTGGTGCATGCCTGAGGTTTTTAAAAAATAAGCAAAAAAAATAACAAAAGCTACCGCGTCGCATATTTTTTTGGTGCAAATTAAAGACAAGCCTTATTGAACACACTGAACTTATGACTCTGTTTTCGGAACTTGACATTCACTGCGCGTTCATTGACCGCCTTTAAAAGGCTTTATACTTCACCACATGAATGCCCACAGAAATCGCCAATAAAGAGGCATGGGTAAGCAATTATCCACAAAATGCCACAACGATATAATTTGATATACGGATTTTTTTTTATAATGTACTCGCACTAGAGGGATATTCTAATACCCTTATAATGTAATAGCTACACAGCGCGGACGTAAAGGCAATTAGTTTAAGAAGATAGGGAGAGATGCCGATACACGTTGGTTTTCAATGTTTGTATGTTATAATGTGTAGACAAATTGGAGCATTCTATATTCGTGTTGTACGGATAACGAAAGAGGAATACAACTGGCTATTTCGTTTGAGCACTTATGGTGAAAATAACGATAAAATAACGAGAGACAATATAAGCATTGTACTCAAGTTTCGGGCGGATAAACGGATAAATAGTAACCGGATCAGAGGGGGTGAAATATTTCTTGCAGCGCTTAAGGAACCATAGGCATTTTGCAGTGTTCTTGGCGACATCGAATATGTGGTCATTTCAACGAAAGTTGTCATTAACACAGGTCAACATGCCTACTGGGGGGTGCGTTACTCTAGCTAACATTCTCTTAGTTTATAAAATAAATTAAGTTAGCTAGGGCGTTTTTGGGAGACGCCGGGCTCGCCAATTTGTGGTGGTGCTTCCGGGAGGTGATTGACGCTGTAAGGCTTCAGTCGGCATACGGCGACGCGTTTGCACGTTGGCGACTGTCAGACGTTCGGAAAGCAATTGGTATTTTGACCACTTGTTGCGTAAGGGAACGAGTGCACAGATTCCCAATTATAGTTAGAATACGTTAAGTACATAGTTTAAGTAAGTTGAGTAGGTAGTTTGTAATTTGTTTTTATGTTAAATATAAAATTTAAATAATGATGCCAAGTTTTCTTTTTTAAATTTATCGATGAAAAATAATATGTTAAATTAGTTCGTAAAATAGTTTAAGGACGAAAGGCAATAATTATAAGGTTGCTTATTCACAGGAATCCCTGCAACTAATGATCAATCGACTGCAAGAATACTGCAAGATGTGGGGTTTGTCGGTGAATCTAAACAAGTCGAAAATAATGATCTTTAAACAAGGTGGCGGTATAATGTCCAGAAACGAGAGATGGTACTACAACCGAGAGCCCATCGAAATAGTTAAATCGTATAAATATCTCGGAGTGACAATAACCAGTTCTCTAAATATGGAAACGCACTTGCAAGAGAAGCTGGTAAAGGCCAAAGAAGCGGTTAATGCCACATGGAAAAATGTTTCTCTAACAAACTTTTAGCACATAGTGTCAAATATAAAGTTTTCGAGGCGGTTGCAGAATCCATTATGATGTATGCAGCACAAGCCTGGGGGTATCAGCGATATGAAACAGTTGAAAAGCTGCTACGTTACTTTGTAAAGAGATGGTTTCATTTACCAAAGAATACGCCGAACTACAAGATCACCATTGAAACGGGATTGTCACCACTGTTTGTGAAATCATTAAGGATGCATGTGGACTATCTAGCGAAAGTTTTTGGCATGCCAGAAGAAAGACTACCAAAGAAGGCGGCACGGTATGCTATCGAGACTAATAGCCTATGGCATGGAAAACTGAAGGAGCAAGCGATCGACTGCGGCCACGATATCCAGTTAATTGAAAGCGGCAGCAACTTAAAATATTCCTTGTACGAGCTGATATCCAAAATCGATGAAAAACATAGCGAAGACTGTATAAACATGGCTACATCATCAGTTCATAGAGCAACATATAGCCAGCTAGTGCACAATCTATATGAACGGAACTATTTTCGTAATAAGCATACGCAGGAATTAATTACTTCAATTTTTAAAATGAGGGGAGTACTCATACGGCTAAATTATGTGCCACATCGCGAAGATTTGCCTATTTACTGCAATTTATGCAATTTGTCGGCGAGGGAGGATATTATCCACTTTATTGGTATATGCCCGATCCTGAAGCAGCAAAGAAGGATATTTTTGGGGAGTGACAGTAAAACTGAGGATGAAGTACTAGCACTTCTTAATTGCGACCGCAATGTAACCCACCTCTACAATTATTATAGAGCAGCAATGTCTTACCGCAACCAAATTATGAATGAGGCCTTCAAATAAATATATTTGTTTTTTTTTTATTTTATATATATATATATTTCTATTATTTATTTAATTCTTTTTTTACTTAAAATTTTAATTTTTTGGAATCAAGCTTAATATTTTGCTTAAAAGATGTAAATCTAATGTCAATCGAACAGACGGCAGAGCCATGTTAAAACGATTTATATTTATAAAACTTGTAAAAGTAATGAAGAAAGCAATAAATCGAATCTAATTTAATCTAATCTTAAAGGGTTATAAATAGTTAAGTTCCGAACGTCTGCATAAGGAAAATTAATTAAGAATAAGTATCCTGTTAATTTTAAGTTAGATTTAATCATTTTTGTCTAGTATGTAAGTGGATATCTAATCTTACCGATAATAATGCAAAGACATTCGGTTTCATCGATGCAAGTGTCATTTATGGATAATGGCATGGTGTTTGGGTTTTGCTTTAATGACAGGAGACAGCATTGTGTTTTGCAAGCATTAAATTTCACTCTATTAGCTACACCCCACTGAGTTATGGTGTCGAGATCGGAATTTGATGAGCTTAACATACGTTGCCATTCCAGTTCAACACCCGAAGATGAGGGGCGTGAACCAAGAAACGAATATGAGAAGCTGAGGGTACTGTCATCGGCGAAAGATTTGATTAGAGGTAACAGACAGAAGATCATTTATAAAAATGAGAAAGATAGTCGTAGACAAAACAGAGCCTTGGGTGAGTTGCAGACTTGAATTGAACCGTCCGAAAGGTATTTTCTAATCCATAGAAGAAAGGTATCATCGATTTCAAATGCACGTGTTTTCGATAAGAGAGGGTGCCAAACTCTGTCAAATGCCTTTGAAATATCAAGCGCAGCGATCTTACTTTCACCACATTGGTAAAGAGATTGGTGCCACTTTTCAGTTAGATAAGTCATCAAATCACCGGTGGACCTGCGTTGCTGCGAAACGTACTGTCGGTCATTAAGAAGTTTTCGGGATTGAAGATATTTGGATGAACAAATGCCGTTTTCCACATTTTCGGGAAGAGCACTGAAAAAACGAGAGATAGAAAAGCTTGCGTAATCGTTTTGCCAGCGAAGAAAAACACCTCTTCAGAACGATAGGGGAAAGACCATCTGGACAAGCAGATTTGTGAACATCAAGATCTTGAACTACTCTAGCCACTATGCAAGTGTGGAACTAGATTGGTACCATGGAGTATGGTTTTATATGGTATAGGGGCTGGTATCTATGGACCTAACCATAATATGGGAAAAACTCTGGCTGGCAGTAAAGATGCCAACACTCGTTGTATTCATGGACAGTCAAGCAGCTCACATTTCACTCCAAATCAGTCATACACTGTTTTAGCACTTTTCAAACACTTGGCTTAAGAAGAATACCAGACCATGGTGGGTTCGGGATCATGAGGGAAATGAAAGAAAAGAAAAAAATTGACGAACTGACCAGGAATTCCACCCGAACTCCCTTTAAGGGTTCTGTACTCCTTGATATGCAATAAATAAAGTCATGATATATGAAAAGTATATGTTACTTAGTCACCTCGTCGGAGTGCGTGGTATGCCTTGAAAAAGGCGAAACTGCTGAACACAAACTATGTGAATGTCTAGCCCTTAGTGGAGTTAGAAGGTAGATGGTGTTCAGGGTTTAGGATCCAAGAAGGCAACAACACCAGCATTTTATTGGTATCAGTGAGGAAGTGATTCGAAATCGGGAGTCCAGCCGATAACTTTTGTCAAACCGGCGAACTCCACAGGCGGGCCAGTAGGGATGCAGTGAAGTGGGAGGGTCATGATCACTTTAGTCTAGATCACAACCTCGACGTTAAAGAAAAGAGGGAGACGAATAAGACCAATAGCTCTTCATATTGCTGCGTTCCAGTGAATGAAACTATATACTTTTCCATTAAACTAGGTTTAGTTGCTGGTGAAAACTGAGCTTGCCCTGTCTGCGGCCAAAAATATTTAAAAAACATAGTGACGGGTTACAGTCCACTTGGGCGAATTGTTGGATACCCTATTCATATTCCTATCCCTCATAAGTGGGCGTGACAAAAGTCTAAGTATGGTTGAATAATTAAGAACGCTCTACATATTTTGTTATATAACATTTAAAGGATTTAATCGAAAAAAACGAAGCTTTTGTAAAAAAAAACCCTCTCTAGCTCAAACTTTGACTTTTCAATAAAATTGTTTCATTTAATTGTGGACGTGTCAGTGGGAAATTTTAAAAGTTTTACCTCCCGAGCAGTTTTAGGAGTCAAAGATCAAAAATAAAAAATTGCGGCTTTCTAGCTAAAAATTCGGTTTGTTTTTCCAAAAACTATTAATGGAAATCACTTGATTTAAAAACAGTATGATAGAATTGACTTTTAGCTTTAAAAAAATGTGCAATTCTTAATTGTAAGTATTACCGTTATTTTTATTTTTTTTTTACCATTTGAAGTGTTTTTGTTTTTAGAAAATCGCTCCTCCCGCCCAAAAGGGGCGAGATAGACCCCCCTCCCATAGTAAAAAAATGCTTGTATCTAACTGTTCTACACAAAACCGTTATTTTTTCTTGTCGCCTGAATTACCTATCGTACTCTTGCCTTCGATTTTTTTTTTGAGTTTGTGGGCGTGTCTGTGGGCGGATTTCAAAAATTCTTAAACTTGATTATAACTCCCCCCCCCCCTGGTTAAAATGTCAGCTCTCTAGGTCCAGTTTAAAGGATTAATTTTTTGCCGATAAACGGACGGACGGAGGGACATACATGGCTAGATCGACATTACTATCAAACTTCGCGTCAAAATTAATATACCCTTAGAATAGGGTATACAAATCAGACGATGGGTACACACATGCGTGACTTTAGCATGTGCTCCGATCGAAGGGGTTTTTGTTAACAAATCTTAAGAACGTATTTGTTCGAAAAAAATTTGAAAAATTCGCATTCTATTGACACTTCATTAAGATTGCTTTTGTGTGAGAGCCGGAAAAGGGCCAACTAAAGAACCAGATTATTACATTTATTCTAAAATATCAGTTCCAAATGTAATAGGTGTGGCCCTATTACAAGTATTAGATCAAAACCAAGTTATATACCTAGAAGTAGTTGTATAAATCACTGAACCATGGGTTCAAGGAAATATACAAGTTAACCCAGAACCCTCTGTATAAAAAAAACTCCGATTGACCCCCCTGCACCTTAAAGTTCAGCTAGTATTAAAATTATAATCTAGCCCTTGCTATTACTCACGCTTTTCGTCATATACCACGGAATGGCATAAACTACTTTGACGACCAGTTTGATTTTATTACTGCTCCACTTGCCTGGATTAAAACTTGAAAAGTCAAAGTTCCATCATTTGAAAAAGTGTTCAAGTACATGCTTCAAAAAAATGCTATCCCCGCCTGTGTATGTGTATATCCAACTCTCAGCCAGACCCAAAGCAGTGACTCTCAACTCACATTCCGTGAAATAGATCTGAAACCACTCTACAATAATAGAGTAATTAATAACGCGCACGAAACCGAAGCCCGCCAACCTTATCAAGCGTGGATTTGAAGGAAACTATAGTCCATTCATTTACCACAAGCTCAAAATTTACATTCCAGTATTTAACCTGAGACATAGATTCCGTCCTGCCGTTCCACTTTTGCGAACCTGTTGCTCTATCTCTAGCTCGTTGGGCGTCATGTTAACAAGTTCGCATCATAAAATTCCCAGAGAACCGAAACAGCCCCAGGAACCATATACAAAAATAAAACTATTTAATGGATACTACGATAAAGTTGACCAGTTATTAAGTGTATAATGCAAGCGGAAATGTAGCCCATTCACACGTGCTGCAGTGCAACGCCCACTTTGGTACAACTCATAATGACCACGACAATAGTACGCAATTATTGATACCCATTCAGGAATAAAAAAATAAAATTACTGCCCGGAGATCCGGTGGCCAACTTTGGGTGACGACGGCGATAACATGGCGGCGAGGAAAGTAGCCCAAGTCACTGGAGCAGCAAGACTTCTCATCGTCATCATTCTGTTCCGATTGGGAGGCATCTAGTATTTCCAGATTTCTGCAGCAGGAGTGTACACATTTCAGTTTCTTTTTCCATTAATAACCCAGCAAAGAGTGTGGCAACGAGATCCAGATACAACACGGAACGGAGAGGTGTCAAAGATACAACGAATACCAGGCGAGGGGCTTGGGGGGGGGTTATGTATGTTGTTGTTCGCTCGTCACGAAACGAATGCAAATGACTAGACTTGAGAAGCGAAATGTTTGCAAATGTGTTTTAGTTCGTTCTTACTGGGAATATGCCTCATAACAATTGGAACGGGCCAGGCAGTTGGTCCCATAAAGTTGTTTAAATGGGGTATGGATGGATTAATTTTTAATAGATTTTCGCAGTCACAGGCATGCAGACTGTCTGACAATGAGTCATTAAGGAAGTGGAATATAAAACCGATTGAAAGGGAACAAATGACACATTCCTTAAGAAGTTTGTCGCTTAGTATTTAATTAAGTGACAGATGCATGAACGAGTGCTTAATTTTTATGAATTTGTTTAAGTTTCTATCTTTATGTGGATGTGTCAATTGCTACTTTCTTTTAATAGCCATTTTCTAAGCAATGCATCTTGACTGACCCCAGGTACCAGAAGAGAAGTTTAAGCTTAGTATTGCAAGCTGATGTCGATTTTATAACGTTCTACTACACATTAATAACTCCTTTTTTCATTCATCTTAAATTAACAAAAACGAATTGTGCGTGTATCTGCTGATCTGATTTTGTGATTGCAGGTTAAATGGAAAATGAGTTATTAATGTGTAGATAAGAACGCTCTTTCATCGTCTTTTAAGCCGCATATGACAGCATTCATCATGAGGAGCGATTGCGTGGCGATGGCCGAATTCGGGATCCCGGCAAAACTGATCCAGTTGTGTCGCGTGACACTTGAAAACATGCGGTGTATTGTGCAGTTTGGAAGCAGCTCTGCCGAATTATTCCAAACTTGTACTGGATTGCGGCAGGGTGATGCGCTACCATGTGACTTCTTCAACATTGTTCTGGATAAAGAGAAGACACTTTCTTCAATAGATCCGTTCAGCCACTGTGGTATGCCGACGATATCGAAATCATCGGCCGTTCCCAGCATGCCGTGTTAGAGGCTTTTGCGGTGATTGCAGAACACGCGAAATTGGCTAGTCTTGAAGTTAATGCGGTACATGCTATCAACAAACACACAACATCTGTCCACCACTCAGGACAAAACGTCACTGTTGATAGCAATTACTTCGAGGTAGTTAAGGGGTTCATTTAGATACCTAGGACTAAACATTAACTCCACGAATGACAACTTAGTGAAGATGCGACGGAGAATTACCTTAGGAAACCGCTGCTATTTAGGTTTAGCGAGACAAATGGGTTTAAAACTCCTTAATCGAAGCAGCGTACCCGGGATCCTAGCAAGTTAAAATCGCTACTTATGGCACTATAGGAGATAAAAACTCCTCACATGTGTAGCTACGGTCTAAGGCTGGTATTGACCGACCACTCATAAATCGATTTTCTGCTCTTAGATACCTTCCTTTGGACTTCAGCAGTAACGTACTTACGTGAATACGTATTCATATATTCATATGCAAGAAATGGTCTTATCATAACCGTGTAAATCCATAGGACTCTTTTCGGTGATAGGCCCCGTGTCTTGCCGAAAATGCCTTTGCACTGCCAGAAAACCGACAGCGCCTTGGCATTCTTCAGCTCAACATGCTTGTACCAAAGAAGTTTGCTATCCAGAATAAATCCCAGATATTTTGCTTCTTTGGAGAGTTGGATTGCGACGTTTTTAAGAACTGGCTGAGTCAACCCGATCAGCTTCCTCCTTCTCGTAAAGACAACAACCTTAAATTTAAAAGGATTGACCAAAAGCCCATTCCTAGTGCACCATTCGTCTATCACGTCTAGGGCCACATCTGCTGTGGCGCAGACAGTCGCTAGGCATGATCCAACAGAAAGCACGGCAACATCATCCACGGACGCCTGAGCGTATACGTTAGAACTGTTGAGTCCGTTCAAAAGAGAGTCGACCAGCATGCACCACAGCAGTGGAGACAGAACGCCGCCTTGTTTACCCCCGCCATAACATAACGGCCACAATCCGCATCCGCAATCAACGTTCTATTCCAATGACTCGTCTACGCCGTGTTGTCTGGCAGAACTACGATGCACGAGAGATCATAATAGTCCCACTTCTATTATGATCCCTCTAATCCTGATCATAGCCTCACCGTCATTAAGGGCGAAGAAGACTGTTTCTGTTTCCCGTTTTGTTATGTTTCGTTATGATTTACCATCAAATTTGTTCACAAACTGTAATTTGAAATTTTAGTGTTTCTGCAACTAAGCTGCCTGTTTTGTTTGTCAATTTTAAACTTTGTACTACTTTCAGTACTATTTGAGTACAGGGGGCAACACTGCCTGCAAGTACATGCTTCCCCGAATCGACGACGCAAGTTCACGTTTTACCGTCATTCTTTCTTATTTATGCCTATTTGGCGTTTTTTTTTTGTACAACGTTAACTGTGTTCATGCTGCAATTCATACAAATATTTTCAATTTAGCGGTTTTGTAAAAAACATAGGTATCTACCAAATCAACTAAGGTTTTGAAAATCGCCTTTTGAAGCAAAATTTTATAAATAAATACTCATTGTTGTTTTCTTTATGCTTAACAACCTTAGTAATTGAAAGCAAACGACTTTCAAAGTTAGGTCCTCTGAATGACCGGTTTGAACATGCGGTCGGCGATTCGGCGAAGAATGTATTTTACGTACAAACAAAAGCACATACTTTCAGGGTTAAGTGCAGTCTGAAAGAATGGGCTCATCTTTAAGCTACTGAAAGTCATCCCATGCCTAAGAACATCGCGTCCGTAATAAAAAATATATTTTAAAGCCGTCTATTACAAGTCTTTATAAATGAATGCAAAAAATGGGTTGATTATGCAGACGATCTGGTGATGACCACTCCGAAAGAACTCTTACTCTAGACCGTGAACAACTCGACGTATATTTTGGACAATGGAGGCTATGTCCAAGTAGCTACAGAAGCAAATTACAGTCTGAAAGTGAATTTATTTTGATGAAACGTTTGGTATCTTTTTATTCTTCCGGCAAATCTGTTTCAATAAAACTTCAATTCAATTCTGTTTGTTGTGTACAAATGAGTTTAGCAACTTCTAAATTTTGAGTAGGTTTTGATATGGAATTGTTTGTTATAATTTTAGAATATGTTTTGCATCAATTTTTATTTCAGGAAAATAATATTACCATTAACTTGAATTCATCTTTAACAACTGTCAAAATGGGTAAACAAATGGCTGCATAGCATGAGCGGAATTGAACACAAACCATTTTGAGTGGAAGCGTCTTGTGTTTGAAAGTCAAAATATTGCCTCCCTGGCGCCTAGCAGACAGTTATCGGCAAACCCCTAGCGAAGTGACAAGATCGAGTGTGCGGCTAAGGCCCTCGCGAAACTCGCTACATCAACACATTGCTTTTATTTAGTTCTTTTCATAGAAAGCAAACACTTTCGCTGAGAATCTTGAAGACGTAATCCAACCTTATGAAGATAAAGTATATCAAGGACTCGAAATAAGGTACGAAGAAGATAGACCTATTCGGTCGGTAACAGCTAAAGAACTTGCCAAAGAAATTATTAATGAAAGCATAAATATAAAAAAGGCCCAAGGGTTTTATTTGATTACAGGAGAAATTTTTAAACAATTTCCACGAAAATGTTAAAAAAAAACTAGCGCAGATTATAAATGCTGCATTTAAATTAATATATATGACAAGCATGTGGAAAGTCACGGAGGAATTAATGATACCTAAACCAGGCAAACCACCTAACGAAGTTACCTCATATCGCCCAATATCTATTCTATACCAATGTTGGCCAAGTTACTCGAAAAAGTGCTGGTAAAACGTCTACAAAAAATAGTAGACGAAAAATCGCTAGTCCCAATTCACCAATTTGGATTTAGAAATATGTAAGCACTCTACCATTGATCAGGTGCATAGAATCACAGATAAAATCGAAAAACAGTATTTCTTGATATAGCACAAGCTTTCGATAAAATCTGGCACAAAGGACTGATACACAAATTACAAAAGCAACTGCCGAAGCAGTATGCGACCATTTTAGAGTCTTATATATCAGATAGATTTTTCAGAATTAAACTAGACACAGCGTAGGTACTCAACATTAAGACAGATTAAACCTGGTGTACCACAAAGCAGTGTGCTAGGTCCAGTTTTATACATACTTTTCACTACCGATCTGCCTGAAAGTGAAGAAAACACCATAGCTACTTTTGCAGATGACACAGCTGTCCTTGCTGTGGGTGCAACTGTCCAAATAGAAACAAAAAAGCTTCAAACAGCAATAAACAATATTTCAGAATGGACAAAGAAATGACAGACTAGATTAAATTACCTTAGGCAGGTAGGATAGGTAGGTAGGTGTGGCGGTTTGATAAAGAAAGGACAAACCCAATTAGCACCGAGTGCCGTTTTGTTACCACAAACTCACGTAAACCTAATACCCAGATCGTTTGGTGGAGGGGACTAAATCCAACCTGTGGAGTACAGGAAAGTTATCAGTTCCTTAATACTTTTCTCGCAGACTTCCTAAAGTGTATTGAAAACATAGGGACGGGCTACAGTCCGCTTCGGCGAATTGTTTGATACCCTATTCTTATTCCTATCCCTCATAAGTGGGCGTGACAAAAGTCTAAGTATGGTTGAATTATTAAGAACGCTCTACATATTTTCTTATATAACATTTAAAGGATTTTATCGAAAAAACGCTCCCTAGCTCAAACTTGGGTGTTTCAATAAAATTGTTTTATTTAATTGTGGGCGTGTCAGTAGGCCGATTTAAAAAAAATTAACACATGAGCATAAAGGACCCCTAGAGAGTATATGTTATAGATTTCAGCTCCCTAGCTCAAACTTTGAGAGTTTTTTTTTTTAAATTGTGGGCCTGTCAGTGGGCGGATTTTGAAAATATTTACACATGAGCATAAAGGGCCCCCTAGAGAGTATATATTATTACTTTCAGCTCCCTAGCTCAAACTTTGGATTTAAAAAAAAAAAAAAATTGTGGGCATGTCAGTAGGCGGATTTTGATAATATTTGCACATGAGCTTAAAGGGCCCCTAGAGAGTATATATTATAAATTTCAGCTCCCTAGCTCAAATTTTGGTTTTTCAATAAAATTGCTTTATTTATTTGTGGGCGTGTAGTGGGCGGATTTTGAAAATTTTTTATCCCGAGCAGTTTTAGGAGTTTGTGGGCGTGTCTGTGGGCGGATTTCAAAAATTCGTAAACTTGATTATTTCGGGACCCTATAGAATATTTGATTAAAATTTCAGCTCTCTAGGTCCAGTTTAAAGGCCTAATTTTTGCCGACAGACGGACGGACATGGCTAGATCGACATTACTATCGATGCTGATCATAAATATAGTAACTTTTGGGGGTCTACGGGCAATATTAAGGTATGTTACAAACTATGCGTCAAAATTAATATACCCTTAGAATAGGGTATAAAAAGGGCTTCCCAATGTTCGTAGTCTGGTCCTAGCTAAAGCCGGACAGGTGCATAAAAAGTGAATTAGGGTTTCTTTTTCAGTTGTCACTTTGCAACTGGTCACCTATAGGCCAGTGTCCCGTGATGATCGCTGTTATTCTTGCGATGTCTTTTCGGGTTCTACCTAGAAGGTCGGTTGTTTTTGCCTTGTTGTAGTTTGGTCACATTTTCCTGGATATGACGCATGTAGTCAGCCTGCTCCATCTGAGGTTGGCTTTCTTGAGGTATTCTGCGGTGATTTTTGCCGTAACTGCTCCGAGCGGAATGTGGAATAGTTCCGCCAATGAGCAGTGGAGAGCTGAGCCTTGCCTGCCCAGTTCGTCGGCATATTCGTTTCCATAAACGTTACTGCGCCCTGGAACCCAGATCAGGGAAACCTTGAACTTATCAAGCAGGGCCAGCTCATTACTGCATTCTAGTACTAACTTAGAGGATATAGTGACTGAAGCGATCGCTTTAATGGCAGCCTGTCTGTCAATAAGTATAGCGATCTTTTGCCTCGGTGTTATCTTTGAGTGAAGCTTGATCTGGCGACAGGCTTCACGGATAGCTAGTAGCTAAGCCAGGAAGACGCTTGCAGTATCCGGAAGTCTGTACGATTTTGTAATGTTTAAGGATTCCGAAAAAACTCCCGCACCCACGCCGCAGTCCATTTTTGAACCGTCAGTGTCGATTGTTTGATCGAAATCCTTGTCATTTGGCCATTCTGATCTAGTGGTTATTTGAACGATGAAATGTTTTATGAAAGACATTCTGGGAATGATATAGTCTGTTGAAGGCGGAACTAGTTTTCTCGGTAGAGAATCTAGAATTATGTGGCCGTAGGGTTTTGTAGTCCAGCATCCGGACTCTTTGAGTCTGATCGCGCTGTGTGATGTGATGTTTGTTATGTGCAGATGTAAAAGATGCAGTAAGACTGTGAGTCCGTCTGACGGTGTTGACCGTAGAGCTCCCGTGGTTCCTATACATGCCGTTCTTTGTACCTTATTAAGTTTGGTTTTGTTGTAGTTTTTCTTTAAAGCCGGCCACCATCCTATTGACCCATACGTGAGGATTGGTCGTACCACGGCTGTGTACATCCACAGGGTCAATTTTGGTTGCAGGCATAGAAGGCTATACATGCCCTCTTTACCCGTTGTTCTATGTTTATTTTCCAGTTGAGTTTAGGATCTAGGATAACTCCTAAATACCTGGCACTGGTTGATAGGGATAGGGGTGTGCCGTTTAGGCGAGGTGTGAAGTCAGGTATTTTGGTTTTGGTGGCGAAGAGCAATAGTACAGTTTTTTCCGGGTTGACTCCAAGACCGCACTTTTTTGCCCATGTGCTAACTTTGCTTAGAGCATTTTCCATGATTTCGCTAATCACGGAGGGGAACATTCCCGAAACCAATATCACCATATCGTCCGCATACCCGACTACCTTGATTCTTTCTCCGTCTAAAGTTAAGAGGATTTTGTTCATTACTAGGAGCCAGAGTAGAGGTGAGATGACTCCTCCTTGAGGTGTTCCCCTCCTGGCATATTTGGTTATATTGCTATTTCCTAAAGCTGCTTGAATGATTCTAGTGCTGAGCATGGAAACAATCCATTGACTTAGATGGTTTTCTATTCCCAGCTCCCTCAGGGACTCTAGAATTGTTTCAGTGTGTACATTGTTGAAGGCTCCTTCTATGTCTAGAAAGGTGGCCAATGTGTACTCTTTGTAATGTAAGAATTTTTCTATTGTTCGCACTACCTCGTGTAGAGCTGTTTCTGTGGATCTTCCTTTGAGGTATGCGTGTTGAGATTTGGAGAGGAATGGGGCTTCTATTGCACCTCTCAGATGGTTGTCCAGGAGAAGTTCGAACGTCTTCAGTACGAAGGTGGTCAGGATAATTGGTTTAAAATCTTTCGCATTTTCATGGTCTACCCGCCTTTGGAATGAAAACAACTCACACTCGTCTCCATGAACGGGGTACATGATTGTAGAGTATACAGTTCCTGTAAATCGATGTGAGCCATGGAATTGCCAGATCCAGGGATTCATATAAATGACCTTAAGTGAGTCCATATTAATTTTATTTTAGAAAAAACGTACCACACATTTCAGTCTATATGGGTGGCATATTTGTGGCATGGTGTGGAAGGTTAGATGGTAGCTTGGTTTCACTGAGTTACAGAGAAGCCACAGGCTTCTATTTCTATTGATGTATCGTACGCTTTTTGTATCGATATTAACGATTTGACACAGCCCTAGGCTCGTGTGTGCAGTTTCTAAGTGGTTATCGCGTTGGACCATTGAGCGAATTATTTGAAAAACACCTATAAGCTTTTCCACTGGCCCACCTCTTGCTGTTCAATATTGTCATAATACTGTACGTCGCTCCCAAGGAAAGTTCGACGTGACAGGTGACGTTTTGCAGCCATTCAATGCAAATAGATAGTGCAAAACCGAACTTACATAGTTTCTGACGCAACTAATTTCCCGGCATTTCCAAGTTTTATACATAAATCCGTTATCCATCATAGTAATATACCCGGCTATTTCACCAATTTCCAAGTATAAGAGAAATTGTCTTCTTCCAAAGGATACCTGTTCCATCATATAACTCACCATCATTTTCAGTAGGCATCAGCAATCGTTCAACATCTGCGAAATGCCCCTGTTGCCTTTGATGAGTGCTATTATAGAAATAACCTTGAGAGGGGGAACTGAACTTTCATCCACGAAGGTACTTGCCAGGAGGTATTGTGTTTATTTCCGCAAAAGTTTTTTTTAAAATAGAATTGTCTAGGGCATGAAATTGTAGGTGGCAATCTGGCGGGTTGAAGAATAATTTATGCCAAACCCGCTAGTGGGAAAAGCTACTTTTGTATATTTCTCTCATTCAATGGCAGAAAATCAGTTAAGGTACTAACTAGGTGACGTCACAGATATTTGCCTAATTTCAGTTAACCAAAATTATATACATACAAGCACTCCAGTTTTATGAATTAGGGTTTTAGATTTGGAGAAAAAAAAAACAATTAAGCATGCGATTGTTATGGCTTGAATTTTAATTCAAGTTTTCACCGTTTCTGCCATTCCTAGTCCCTATTCGGACCCGGAGGATGTGCGATCAAAGCCATCGGCTGTTTTTGCTGTTTCAAGAGGAACTTAGAGGTCATAGAGGACACTCGATTGCACGGCTGTGCACAGAACTTTAGCTGGAGAAAATTGAGTGTGGTGCACGAGTCGAGACTGGGCGGTAGCGTTTTAACCGAGAGTTGGTGATGTGCGGGGTGATTTAATTTCTCTTAATTGTTAATCCATATTTATAATAGATGTATACATCTGGACATTAACAGAACAAATAAAACAAGACCAATTAATTTACTAACCTTGTTAATCTGCGTAATCAAAACAATTAATTAAAGTTAGATAAATATACGACTGAATTGTGTCGTCGAAGAAGAGATTTTGTTTTATCTTCAAGTTTGATATCCGTGCTCATCAGGTAATTTTCAATTGGATGGTGTAGATAGGTTTTCTAGTGTTGTAGTTTATTCCATCAGGTATATCTGAGGTTTTCCTCGAGGTCCCACAAATAACGGTGAATTTTGATTAACCTCGAACAGAAGAAGCCGCTATAATACCTTTAGCAAGAACTGGAATTTTGGCACTGGTATCTCTGTGTTTTTTTTTTTTTTTTTGTAAAGGGTAAAGCTAGTCATAAGAATTCCCAATTGGTATAGCCCTTATATGTAAGCAAGGGGGTAGCAACGTTGCGACGCCGTTAACGAGAGGTTCATACTGGGGCTCGGGTAATTAGCGTGGTATCGATGCCAAGTAGTTAACATAACTTAAGTCAATGCATATGGGGGGGGGGGGGGGGCATGCTGCCCCCCTGCAACCCTCCTGCTTGGGGTCACTGTTTGATTTGGGGTAGGTGCGAGGGCAAATTGTTGAAAAGAGCACCAAGCGAAAGTGTCATAAAGCCAAACTGGCCTCATGACGCTTTTCCAATGTGTCATAATACCAAATGCTAAAATTTGGCCTTATGTCACTTTCACAATGCGACATAAGGCCAAATTTCAAAATTTGGCCCACACATTTCAGTCTATATAAACAACAATGAAGTGGAATATTCAAACACAGACAAATATCTAGGCATGACTCTAGACGCTAAACCCCATTGGAAAGCCCACGCAAGAAAAAAAAAGTTGAGTTGAACATGCGATACAGTACAATGTATTGGCTTATTGGGAGATACTCATCCCTGTTCAACTACAATAAGTTATAGCTATACACGCAAGTTCTGAAACCAGTAGGTATGGACCTACGGGCTCCAGTTGGGGGCAGGCACATGCCAAACAAATTTACGAAAAATTCAGGTTTTCCAAAATAAAGTAGGTACTAGGGAACATAGTTAATGCACCTTGGAACATACGCAATGTCGATCTGCATAAAGATCTAAATGTTGAACTGGTTTAAGATGAAGTTAAGAAAGTTGCTCAAAGGCACAGAACAAGGCTTCGCAACCACGTAAACGCGGAAATAACAGAACTTTTAAATAATGACAATGTAATCAGAAGATTGAGACGGGTTAAACCTCTTGATCTAAAGGGTTTTTCAATAAGAGCGCTACAAAAGTTTTTTTAAATAAAACAAAAAGGGTTTTGGATATCAATGAAATTCTTTATTCCTCTAAAAGTGCGTTCGATTCCATTATGTATGGAACTCGATTTCTTTTGCATGGCCACCATGGGCACGCTTGAAGAAGTCCAGACGCTGAACCCAAAAAAAAAAAATCAATCGTCGCTGGCTTGTTGGCATAGACCATAGACTTGACGTAGCCCCACAGGAAATAGTCTAACGGCGTCCTGTGAAAGTACAGGAATAAAGAATTTCATTGATATCCAAAACCGTTTTTGTTTTATTTAAAAAAAACTTTTGTAGCGCTCTTATTGAAAAACCCTTTATAAGAGTTAGCTAGGGCTAAGAAATCATATTGTTTTCAAACAACAAAAAGATTAAAAATTCGACAAACGGCGGATTTATCTCTTAAATTCATTAAATAAATAGTTCAAAAACAAATTGCCGATTAGTCGGCGACTAGGTGCAATCTCATTCGGGATGGCGAATGTCAGTCCCCCGGGAGTTTTTTTTAGATGAGTTAAAGTCCATCACTATTGCAGAAGCATCCCTCGCGTACCAGCTCTGCAATGTCTTTCGATGATTTTTTACTTCCCAACACAAAACAAAAAAGAAATATTTCTTTGCTAAAGGTGAATTCCAAAGGAACTCTGTCATTAACACTGTACAACCGCTGAATAAAACCATAACAAAAATATCAATTTGCCATTTATCACTTTTATTTTCTGAATGTAACTTTTTAACAGATTTTCACTTACAGAATGTCATTTTGTGTCACTGGGATTTCAAGCTTTTATGGACATTTTATTCATCCAGCCTCTATTGAGTTTATATTCCAAAACGTTAAAATTAAAATTGGAAGTAGGTACATATACAAAAAGGTGATGAAAGGAAAACCGTACCACACGGTATACATATAATGCAATCATGTTTAATCAGAGATGGTTTGACGAGGATTGTCAAAAAGCTAGAGAGAAATCGTTCTCATTCTTAAAGCTGTTGAGGAAATACTCGTATAACACATCTTTTTTGAAAATGATGTAGGTACGCAGATGCCAATAAAAAATTTAAACAACTTTGTTATGCGAAAAGAAAGTGTCTGCATCAAAGAAACATAAGTGTCCTGAAAACATCTAAAAGCTGCCAAATTAATCAACGGGAGAAAAAGAGCGCGTCAGAACTGCGTGTTTATTTTAGGAAATTGCTCAACACACCGCAATTTTCACCGCCTCCACAGTACGCAGCGCCAAATTTTAAAGATGAGATACTGGATACACCATTTTCGATTGATGAAATTAAAAATGTGATTGAAAAATGCAAAATTGGAAAGGCTCCCGGAGATGATCGTATTCCAGTAGAGTCTTTTATAAATTGTTCAACGGAATTTTTGCACGTATTGCCAGAGGAGTTCAATAGAATTTTTGAGAGTGCAGATGTCCCAGGTTAGGTTAGGTAGACGTGGCTGTCAGCCAAAGCCAACACACTTAGACCAATGATAGGTCCATTGTGGTACCACACAGATCTGGGGATTACCCTCACTGCTCGTTGAACCAATAGGAGCTTCTTATGAAGCGCGAACGACTTCTAGCGCCAGTGCTGGCTAAGTCGCTTGTGTCATTGAACAAGAAGTCCCCTAGATGGAGATTTCTTCTATGGGAGAGCGCAGGACACGTGCAGAGAAGGTGAAGTACAGTCTCCTCCTCCTCCTCGTCCATACAGCTTCTGCAGAAGTCATTTGAGCACACACCGAGTCTAGATGCGTGCCTGCCTATTAAGCAGTGACCTGTGATAACACCTATAGTGGAGCTAATATGCAGTCGGTTTAATGAGATTATACACTTAGAGCGTCGCAGATCCAGCTTTGGCCAGATCCGTTTAGTCGCTAGACATGTATTGCTACTCGTCCACCTAAGGTTTGTTCTCTCGATTGCGGATAGCTTAAACAAGAGTTTACAAGTAGCGATTGGTATACCTAGGGAACCTTTATCAGGTAAAGGAGGTAATGTGGTTCCTTTTTTGGCGAGATCATCAGCCCTGCAGTTACCTGGAATGTCCCTATGCCCCGGCACCCAACAGAGGTGAATATTGAACTGCTCTGCCATCTCCGAAAGAGATGATCGGCATTCTTGGGCTATGATGGAATTTGAAGAGACTGAGTCCAGGGACTTAATCGCGGCCTGACTATCCGAGAAGATACGGATATCCTTTGAGGATATCACATTCCTCTTCAGCCACGTCAGGGCTTCTTTTATCGCCAAAATTTCCGCCTGGAACACGCTACAGTAATCAGGAAGACGGAAAGAGAGGCTAAGATTTAGCTTTTCTGAGAAGACTCCACCACCTACCCCATCGCTAGTTTTTGATCCATCGGTGTAAAAGTGGATCGATTTATCATTCGCAAATGCATCATCATCCCAGAATGATCTGGAAGGAATGGTGATTTGTGAGTTTTTTCCGAACTGCAAACGGGGTATGGTGTAGTCTATGTTTCTGGGTAGAGACTTAAAGTAGTCTAGAATAATGGAGTGGCCAATATTGTTATTGGTCCACTGCGAGGTAGCTTTTAAGCGGACAGCGGAACATGCCGCTGTTTGCATGCTAAATATATCAAGGGGTATCAGGTGTAGCAGAATGTCCAGAGCAGCGGAGGGGGTAGTTCGGAGTGCTCCGCTAATGCATAGACACGCTGAACGCTGGACTTTGCCCAGCTTGTCGCGGTTAATAGCTTTTTCTAGAGCAGTCCACCAGACAACCACCCCGTAAGTAAGAATTGGTCTTACCACCGATGTATATAGCCAGTGCGTAATGCGGGGTTGTAAACCCCACTTGTTGCCAATGGCTTTTTTACAAGAGAAAAGTGCTACTGTAGCTTTCTTGACTCTTTCTTGTATATTGGGTTTCCAGCTTAACTTCCTATCCCATGATGTCCCAGAAAGCTTTCAAAGATCAATAATATTTCCCCTACACAAAAAAGGCTCCTTTGACGTACCGGAAAACTATCGGTGCATTTCCTTTTTGAATTCGTCCGTGAAGCTTTTTAGCAGTCTGATTTCTAAAAGGCTTACACATTGGATTGAAGAGAAGAAAATTCTTAATAAATTTCAGGTGGGATTTAGGAGAAACTATTCTACTATAGACCAATTATTTAGTCCTTTAAACATTGCGGAGAGCTTTAAAAGAAGAAAAAAGAAACTTTACGCCTTTTTCGTTTATTTTGGAGCAGCGTTCGATTCGATCGCCAGACAAGCACTTTTCTCTAAGCTCTGTAAATTGGGTATATCAGGTAAAATTGTTGTCTTACTGAAAGCGTTGCATGATAATAACGTGCCTATGTGTGGGATGGGCAGTCAATATCTGAAGAGTTTTCAACATAAATGGGATTGAAGCAAGGTTGTATCTTGAGCACATTACTGTTCATTCTGTTCATCAATGACATCGTGGAGGAGATAAGAGGCGGAATCTATTTTGGAAATAGCCGGATACCTGGCCTTATATTCGCAGATGATATTGTTTTCCTATCTGAATCGGTAGAAGGAATGCAGCGAATGATGAACCGACTGGAGAACTACTGCGAAAATTGGAACCTGTCTGTTAATTTGCAGAAGTCTAAAATTATCATATTTAGAGATGGAGGCGGCAGATATGCAAATAATGAAAACTGGATGTATAAGGGAGAATATGTTGCAATTGTTCGAGAGTACAAATACTTAGGCGTAATAGTTACTTCAAATTTCAATATAAGAAAACATTTTTTTTTTTTTTATAATTTGCGTGCGCTAAAGGGATATCTTTTTTCTGTGACACAGTACCCTTATAGTGGAAACCACAGCACAGGCATTTTGTTCGTTGCTGTAAGTACTTATCTCCCAGCTACTGGGTGCTACTTACTGTATGAAAGAATAGAAGGATAGGAAAGAAGTTTGGTGCGATGGGATTTTTTTCTCCGCGGGTGGCGCCTAAATTGCTTTAGGGAGATCTGCTTTTGTTGTGTGTATTCAACTTATAAAAATCATGGCCCTGGTCGAGATTCGAACGCACGACCTGACAATCACTTAGTGAATACACTACCAACGCACCATTGGCGCGAAAGAGCTTCCGTGTGGGCACGTTGTATCGACAACAAATACATTGAACATAGCTCAAAGCTTAACATTTTTCACGCGACTGCAGCTTCTATAATGCTTTATGGTGTGCAGGTTTGGGGAGTTTGCCAATACGATGAGAAAGGTTCCTCAGATTTTTTTTAAAACGCATTTTTCGGCTGCCACGCTGCACGCCAAACTATATGTTGCATTTGGAAACAACTGAGCCTCCATTATTTTTAAGGACCCTATAGCTGATTACATTATGAAGGTGATGGAAATGGATGAAGTAAGACTTCCGAAGCGAGTGCTTAAGAAAATGTTGTCAAGAAGGGGTAATTTTGTCGAGAGGTGGGAGGAGCTAGCTCGGGGTTTAGGTGCACGCGTACAGTTTTCACCTGATATAAGCATTCCAGATTTGAGAGAGAAATTCAATTCAATTTTAGAGAAAGTAAGCCACTTCGCATATCCAAATTTTAAACAAGAAGCACAATCTTCTCAATATAGAATGATATACAGTCAACTTAATTTGGATCTTCGAGAGCAAACATACTTACTCAACCGCGGCCCCATAAGAAAGATAAATGTACTCGTAATATGTATTTAAAGTTAGAGGGGAAATATTAAATTTAAACTACATTCTACATCGACCCGATCTGCCGATCCTATGTGACCTATGCAACCTCAAGGAAGGGGAGGATGTACAATGTGCGTCATCAGATTAGCGCCCCCCTTTTACTCTTTTCTTATTGCTAATATCTATTTTCCTGTTGCACGCAGCTTCGTATTTTTGTTTTGTTTTTGAGATCCACATATACGCTCTCTGTTACAAAAAAAATAGAGCACACCAGAAGATCCGTTATATATTTTTTGCTATTATGTTTTGTGTTCGACTAAAAAGTTTGCACTTATTTCGCGTCATCAGATTAGCGCCTCCAAATGCAATTTTAGTTATCTCGCTTATTTTGGCAAGCACAGCTACCATTTTTTTTCTGGTGTAATTGATTAATATTCTTTAATTTAACGCTCAATATGGGAAGAGGAACAATCTTGTCTTTGGAGGAAAGATCAAAGATAGAGCATACTTCGAGTCTGAGCTATCAATACATACAATTGCTAAAAAAAACGGGCAGACAAATAGAAAAACGATTGTCAGTTTTCTTCGAAATAAGGAAAAGTATGGAAAAAACTTCAAGGGCGGTAACAATGAAGTGGTTTCCCAAGCAGACAGAAGAGCCATACTAAGAGAAGCATTAAATTCGCACGACTCGTCCTCCGAAATCAAACAAAAAACAGGTGTTAAAGCGAGCTTATCAACGGTGCAAAGAGTTATTAGAGGAGCTACACACTTACGAAGGCAAAAATTGAAAAAAACACCGCTCAATATGGCTCGTAAAGAAATGCGGTTAAGTTTTGCTCGTACGTACATGTCGTGATCTTCTGAAAGGCGATACGTTGTCTTTTCAGATTAAAAGAAATTTAATTTGGAAGGGGCCGATGGCTACAATTTTTATTTCCATGATATCCGTAAAGAGGAGCATCAATTGAACCGGCTGCACAGCCGGGTGGGATGCGTGATGGTGTGGGGAGCCATATCTTAAAATGGCACCTGCGAGTTGCAGTTTTTAACGCCAAAAATGAATGCAGAGAACTACAAAAGCGTTTTAAAAACTGCATTTCCCCACTTTTAAAATTTGTTTGGAAATCTGCAATGGAATTTCCAGCACGATAATGCGCCAATTCACACTGCCCGAAGTGTAAAATCGTGGATTCAGAGCCAAGAAGTTGATATTCTTGAGTGGTCACCATACTCGCCTGATCTTAATATCATCGAGAACGTGTAGGGGTGGTTAGCTAGAAAAGTGTATGAGTCCGGAAAACAATAAAACACAAAAACGGAGTTAATCGAAGGCGTGTTTTATACACGCTTGATCAACCATTTTTTTGAACTACATAGAAAAACTTTATGATTCAATTCCCAGCCGAATCTACGAAGTTATTGTTAACAAAGGCGGGACCACACATTATTAATATTGCTAAAAAATATTTGAAATACAAAATAAAAATATAAAGAAACACTAATGTTGCTTAAAAAAATAAAAAAATATTGAAATTAGCGCGGGTGGCAGTATCCTGATGACCAATTTTATGTTCTGTTTTTTTTTGTATACTTCTACTTAAACATTTATTAATTCATTACAATAAATGTTACTGTCATGACCTAACTTAACCTCATTTTCTCATTCTTTTGATACATTTTGCATGAAACTACGATAGTGCCGCTTGTGTGGACACACGGTTACCACTGCAAACAATTTTAATTCGGAACATCTACTTCGCGACACAGTGTCGATAATTTTTTGATACACAGATATATATATGCACCAGTTGTGAGTGGCGAAGTAAACGGAGTACAAGCCCATATCAGGTCTCATTTTCCTCTTGCAATCTACGTTCATTGTGCCGCGCATGGCTTCAGTTTGGTCATCAATGCCGCTTGCGGAGTTTCGGGTATAAAAAATGCGTTAGGAACTGTCGGAGCAATAGAAGCATTTTTCCACTGGCCGAAGAAACAAAGCATTTTAAAGGAAGACATTTTGAAAATGCCGAAAAAGAGTGACCGGCGAAAAAAAAAATTGAATTCTTTCGCTGTTACAAGATTGGATCAGTCTCATGAAGCAGTTTCAACTTACCTCGAACTTCAACCGGCCGTTATAGAAGCTTTGGAAGAAATAAAAAAGTGGAAAGATCGAGAGACTTCACAAAAGACTTCTCAGCTTTTGACCGCGATTTTGACAATCGAATTTCAAATCTTCTGTCATATAATGGAATCGACAATTCTATCGTCTTACCTCTGAGTCGGGAATTGCAGACGAAAAATCAAGATCTAGGAGAAGCCACAAAGTTAGCTGATGATGCTACGAAACGAAAAGCGGGAAAACGTTGATTCAAATTCTTGTATCATTTACGATAATGTAGCTGAAATCTGTTCTTAGTATGAAATTGCCTCGTCGTTGCAGTCAACAGAAAAAACCGTTGCAACGTTGAAACACAAAATATCGAAGATTATTACAGAATTGCCTTTTACATTCCATTCCTTGATACGAGTACTTACATTTTTCATCTCCAAAGTCGGTTCGAAAAACACAAATCGATCTTCCACAGTTTCCGACAACTATTTCCTTCCAAGCAGGAATTTGATGAGGAAAAATACGCAGATCTTTACAAGTTTTATGATGTTCAGAAAGAAATTTTATCTCAGAGATCAGAATGTGGAGGCAACGGATCTTTGTTCAAGATATTCAAAATGCGCTCGATGCACTATCAGTGAGTAACTTCAGATCGGAATTTTTACTTCCAGAATCAGTTTCTATAACCCATCGAATACTTAACTTTCAATGGTTACGTTATTTTTTAGGTTATCAATGAAAAATGTTTCAAAAACGTGAACACGATATTACGAGTATTGGCGGTGTTACCCGTAACAACAGCAGATCCAGAACGATCATTTTCGACCCTAAGAAGAATAAAAAACTATCTTAGAAGTATAATAGCACGGGAGCGCCTGAATGGACTCGCTTCTTTGAGTATGCATCCTGAAATTGGACTAACGGAAGACGAAATTCTGCAAGAATTCTTCAAAAAACCGCGGAATTTTAAAAACAATTGAGATTTTCTCTAGATTTCGCACTATTGCTAATATGCTAATATGTTGTAGTAACATGAATTGAATAATAATATTATGCATGACAAAATACGAGAAATCATTTATTTGCACATTACAATCTTTTTTGGATTTTCGAATCGTAACATAGAATATGCAAATTTTCGGCGAAAGAATACCAGCATTTCAAATTCTGGTCGGTTCGGACCTCCCTGGCGGGGAGGACCCGATGACCCCCCCCCCCCCCTTGGATCCGCCACTGTTCTATATAGACAACGTATTCGCAAAGGAGACTTTTAAATAAACAAATAAGTTCATTATATCGAGTGCAAGCTTAAACAAATTGTCAATCTGGTAGACAGCCATTGGCCAAGCCATATTACACTTAAATCAAATTATTGTAAGAATTTCAAATTTCAAGTTTCTCTAAACTAACTAACTAATGCAATCAAAGATCATTCGGATTTGAGTAAAAGTTTGTCGCAAACTTCACAAATGACAGTGTTTTTATTAAGCTTCTTAAAAAAAATACATCATCTCATCACAAATGTGAAGAATTGCCCCTTTCAACAATACATGCCAATACATGCCCATTGACGAGTAGACACAACACACAAATGTAGATCTCATGCAAACGACTAGTTGCCGTTTAAAAAGCATCTTCT
Organism: Portevinia maculata; assembly: GCA_949715645.1. NCBI lineage: Eukaryota > Metazoa > Arthropoda > Insecta > Diptera > Syrphidae > Portevinia > Portevinia maculata. The sequence goes on from OX454525.1 coordinate 194,471,510, forward strand.
TGAACGTAAATTAGTTTCTACATCGCTCAAAATGAAACTAGGTATGAAGGCTTTAATCACTCCTGCTAGGTGCTGACAACGAAAAATAAAACAAAGAATCTTTTCTTTGTTGTACCCACTTGGAACATCTCAATTCAATGTCGGTCCCTAGCTCACAGCAACACTAGAACTGTTGCTTTTTCCATTAGCAACACTATGGCAGTTGCAATTAAAATATCACCAGCTCCTTTACCCAAATTACTCCCACAATAAGGGCGATTTTCTACACGACGGCGACACAACTCAAACTTAAACCCTTGCCCGACTTGTACGAGCTCCTTAAGTGCAAGTGCCAAATGGATTTTTCGCAAAGAATGGAAGAAAGAATTACATACAGCGAGAAAAGGGATGAGAATGATGAAGATGATGATTTGCAAAATGTACAAAAGTACGCAAAAACTAAAATGTTACCATACTTTAACCCCCCTGTTTTCAAGTTGACACCATAAGTGGGAAGGATAATTAGCTACTAAAAAACAACAACCAAATAGGAAAAGGTTGGAAAATAAGAGGCACAAGAATGATGCAAGTTACCAAATAGAGGAACAGAGAAAGTTTTCAACGAAACAGACAAATAAAGAAACACGTACACAGAGGAAAACAAAATATAGTGAGAAAGGGGTGGGAAAGGACAACAAAAAATATACAAAATAGTAGAAATAAAAAATAAAAAAAAAAAACTGAAATGAAAATACCTCATCGTTTCGCCTCACGGCCACTTGAGGCTGAGGCTTTTGACGTTCAATGGAGCCCTGCGAGGACGATAATGAACTCTTTGCCTTAACCACCTCCTTTACGATTTGTGGAGGACGCTTTGTTGTAGCCGTTGTTGATGTTGTTGTTGTTGATGATAAGGATGAAGACGTCGACGATGATTGCGTTGTTGTTGGTGCCAAATTGATGTTGTTATTGTTCTTCGATAATGTCGACGAAGAGAACGACGACGGCGATGATGACAATGACGTGGTCGTCATCGTAGTGTACGACGCGGCAGACACAGAATTCGGCAATTCATGCGAATTGTTATGCGGCAATGGTGTGGTGGCCGTGCTGGCATTCGACAAAGACAGCGATGACAGGTGCGGTGGCGGTGGATAGCGTGGCGGTGCCTTGATTATTTCGATAAAACTATCGGGCACATCGACAGGCAACTCGCGATGCTTACGCACCGATACCCGGGGCTTAAGTTCACGCAATTCGTACTCCGGCGGACCCAATTCACCCGAAGACGAGCTGCGCGTACTTAGCGAGCCACCGCAAGATGAGGTGGTGTTCGCCAGCAACATGTTGCCATTGGTGGCCTTCGCCATATTATTGTTATTTTGAAGCTGATGGTAGCTAATCGAGTCAAAGGACTCCTTACTGCTGTCATCAAATGATAACGACCCTTTGCGATAGAGTTCGGACAGAGGATCCAAGTCAACGGACAGATTATCAGTTACAACTGAACCGCCACCACCCACACTACCGCTGCCACTGCCACCACTCAAATGTTTGTGTTTTAATGGTGTTTCGTGTTGTTGTTGTATGTGTTTTGTATTGTGTTGTGGTTGTGGCTTCTGTTGATGATTACTAACCACGGTGTACTGTTCGATTTGTTGCAATTTTTCGTGTATATGTTCGTTATCAACATTTTGTTGCAGATGATCGTTATGATGATGATTAAGATGATAGACATGTTGGTGATGATCATGAATTTGTTCATATTTAGAATGCAATGGAACCATTAGTTTACCGCTACCACACAACAACAAATTTGTATTTACCTGTGCAGCGGCATTGTTGAGTATTGCGGTTGGTGTAAGGGTAGTTGCTGCACCCGGGTTTGTAGCTCCTGATGGTGGACGGGGAGGTGGTGGATATCGTGGTGGTGTTTTATTTCGGGCTATAAATGTATCGGGACAATCGACTGCCATCTCACGATGTGGACCTAAAAGCACATAGATACACATTTATGTTGATGCAACATATTTATAAGAGAAATATTGGGCCTGTTTTTGAGCGAAATGTATCCACTGTTACTCAAAAGAACGATCCCAAGTTACATGCATTTATATTCGATTTCGAATTCTCCATTTCTATTTCCAATACTGCTGCTGTTATGTTGGTATCACTGTATTGGCAGCATGTATCCAGAGCAGCACTTCGCTGTAGAAATTACCGACAGTGGCAGTCGATATAATGTCGTTTCGAACATACATGTGGATACATTTAATAAAAAAAAACAGACCCATTATACAACAAACCGTTATCTTGATTAAGCGGCAGCATTGTCAACATTTCCTGATCGATCACTTTGCTACTATCCGAATGCTGGCGATAATGTTGACTACTTATATAATCATCTGGCAGACATGGTTTCAAATCATCACCATCGATCACAACAATGCTCGATCCCGATCGACGGCGGGGCCTAGAAAAAAAAGAAGGGGACATATTTTATTAGATGCTCTAAGCAAGTGGATGAAAAAGATAAAATAGAAGTCAAGACGTGAGACTGTAAACTTTACAATCCGTCTTCGACGAGTGGTAGTCATCCAGGACTTTTTATATCTTAATTGCAGCAACTTTTTGCTTTTCAATGCATGGCACGCAAACTTACGAGTATTATACCATCAAGGGGAACCTTTTTTTGATAATAGCTATTCTCCCTAATTGTAATGGGTTCCATTTCCTCCACAAAATATACTCTTATTCCACTCAAAAAGGAACAAATCCAATTAACTGCGCAACAGATAATTCCCATTATTTCGTGCACTGTGCGGCGGAAACAGTATAATTTACTGAAACTATCATGCAAAAAAAATTGCTCCCGGCGCGCAATGGGATGTCTGTTCCATAAGCGAGGAAGCAAAACATCACAAAAAAGGAGACATCCTTCCCTCTATCCCTATCTCGGGGAATATCCGACTGAAATAATTACAACAATGAAGATAATTGAAACTTCCAGTACAAAAAAAGAGTTCACCACCTGTAGAGACTAGAGAGCATTCGCTGCTGCTGCACGAGCCCGGGTCCCTTGCTGAATGTGTCAGTGCAACAGCCCTATTCCAACAGAGACCGGGGATTGAGTCAGTTTTCCCCTAAAACACAGAGTTCACTGTTGGATGACGATAAGCAGGCATACAGGTTACCTAGTAACTACAGGTGAATCCATCCAACTAAGCATGGAGAGTCAAAATTCATGTAGAAGAATGTCATCGAGTTGAGGCAGCGCTGTAATAGCAATAGCAACCCTTTAGGGCACACTTGCTGCAATTTGACGAAGACAAATTGCTCTTGTATTGTATCTGTGGGAATAGTTATCCTCTGGTTGGCATATAACGTGTTTGCCACAAAGTGGGTTAAAAGGATTCTCTCGATTTATATTCATTGCACTTCTCTTGGTTTCTCAGAATAGGAGAGGAAGTGAAATTTATTGAGCGAAGACGACCCATGTGTCTCCTCTAACTCTGGCAGTAAGGAGAAGTTGACATCGCCTAGCCTAGGTGTGGAAGTATTCCATATAAATGTATGTTTACCACGAAATGTTCCATGTTTGGGGTTGCTTATCTTCTATTTATTGAGTTCTCCGATTTTCTTTTTCTCTTTCAGGTTAGGGTTTGCGGGAAATGGATAGAATACGTGTTTTTGTGGTGTTGACTCTTGGCCTTTGTGCTTGGTTTGTTTTTTCCTGTCGACATTTTTATTCATGCACTTTTGTATGTGTTTTTTGAAATTGTATAGCTGCGGAGCAGGGGGCAGGATGTCAACACTACATCGAGGAAGAGCACTAGAAAAACATCCTGTTTGACAGAGACATGGAAATATTTTCGAAGCATGGTGTATTTAATGTTAAATAAAAAAAAAAACGCTGTCAAGACTCAGTTGAAGTAAATAAGAAAATCGATGAAACAAACAAAATCTATTTTGAATTCAATGAAATAAGAAGAGGATTCAAACTGATGAAGTAGCGAATAGCAAGCAACACGTTCAACCAGTCTTACCGATTCGATGTACAAACTGGAGTATTTGCAAAAGAGTCGAGGTTGCATTTGATGTCTTAATAAATGTTCTTTATTTCGAAAAAAAATAATTTAAAACAAAAAGGTATTGTTATTGAATTGTGGAACGGAATAACGAATAAATGCATTTTCGTCCACTGTTATAGCATGCCAACATCTTTCGTTCAATTGTTCCATAATTATGTTGGTATAAATCGTGCGACCCGTGTCTCACTATCATGCGTATCTCTTAAGGCCCTTTTAGACATTCAGTTATCAATTCAGTTGTCAGTTCAATTGTCAGTTCAGTTAAAAAAGACAGTGCATTTAGACATCAGTCCGGTGTTCAGTTGAGCTTTCATTTTACTTGTGAGCAGTTGAAAGTCAGAAGAAATACATTGCGTAATGGACGATGAAAGCCTAATTTCAATAGCTATAGTATTGTCGCTTAATAAATCACAAAGAAGAAGAAAGAAATGGAGTAAAGATTGGTACTTAAAAAGACAAACCCTGTCGCACGTAAATTTAATGAGGAAATTGAGGTTCGAACATGGTGATTGGTCAAACTATTTACGTATGAGTGAAAGCGTATATTTGGAGCTACTCCAACTAGTTATTCCAATTATAAAAAAAACAAGTTACGAATATGATAGATAGACTCTCAGATTTTTCTGAACGAATGCTGTTAACCTTTGCTCTGACCTTTGCCTTTGACGCTTTCGTATCCACCTCTTTTAGTTTTTGCAGCAACATATTGTATGCTGCTTCTCTTTTGACGGAATTGTGATAAAAAGGGTCACTTTTCTTTTACAAACATGGATACGCGCGATAAATTCCAATAAAATCGACCATATTATCACTTCTATTATCACTCTGTTTCGACATATTGAAAAAACAGGATCTTGAAAATGTTGATCCACCGCCAACTGCAATTGAAATGACGACTGAACTGACAACTGAACTGAAACGTATTTACACATCTGTTTAACTGATAACTGAACTGTCAACTTATGGGAATTCCATCAGTTTCAGTTTCAGTTAAACGCTTCAATTTTTGATATTAGGACAACAGTTTAACTGAAATCTTAACTGATAACTCAACTGAAATTGATATGATCGTCTAAATGGGGCTTTAATGAGATACAGTGCTACAACACCCTTTGCTTCGTACCAGGTCATAGGGATGCCCAAGGGAATTGTGAAGCTTAAGAATTGGCGATAAACTACGAGTACATTGATGCACCAATGTCATTTACTAGGCAACTCACCCACTTAGATGGAGTCATTTTAGCCACTGTAGCACCGCTAGACCGTTATGACAAAGCTGGACTAGAGAAGATCCCCTGGACTTCAATTTTAAGAAATAAGCGAGGAACCCTCTCTTATAGTGGCCACTATTATTAAAAAAAAATTCCCTGACTTTCCCTGACTTTCCCTGACCAAGTTTTGAAGTTTTTCCTGACAAAATTTTGCAAATATAGGAAACAAAAATGACGCATTGAAACACTAGTCCCAAATATTTAATAAGAGGATCGAACACTAAATATTAATTTTGAATTTATTTCCACTTTCGATACTCCCCCAGCCTCTTTGACGCCATCTAAGACTCTTCTCTGAGCGACTAGTGACTCCTCAAGGAGATGTTCGACCAATCGCGTTTCCGTGCGATAAATAGCATCACATTTTTATACCCTATTCTAAGGGTATATTAATTTTGACGCATAGTTTGTAACATACCTTAATATTGCCCGTAGACCCCTAAAAGTTACTATATTTATGATCAGCATCGATAGTAATGTCGATCTAGCCATGTCCGTCCGTCCGTCCGTCGGCAAAAATTAGGACTTTAAACTGGGCTTAGAGAGCTGAAATTTTAACCATATACTCTCTAGGGTCCCGAAATAATCAAGTTTACGAATTTTTGAAATCCGCCCACAGACACGCCCACAAACTCAAAAAAAAACAAAATTTTGGAAAAAATCGAATTTTGAGCTAAAAAGCTGAAATTTTTTTTATATGATCTGTGACTCCTAAAACTGCTCGGGATATAACATTTTCCAAATCCGCCCACTGACACGCCCACAAATAAATAAAACAATTTTATTGAAAAACCAAAATTTGAGCTAAGGAGCTGAAATTTATTATATATACTCTCTAGGGGCCCTTTAAGCTCATGTGTAAATATTATCAAAATCCGCAAACTGACACGCCCACAATTTAAATAAAAACTTTTTTGAAAATCCAAAGTTTCAGCTAGGGAGCTGAAAGTAATAATATATACTCTCTAGGGGGCCCTTTGTGCTCATGTGTAAATATTTTCAAAATCCGCCCACTGACACGCCCACAATTAAAAAAAAAAACTTTTTTTGAAAATTCAAAGTTTGAGCTAGGGAGCGGAAATTTATAATATATACTCTCTAAGGGCCCTTTATGCTCATGTGTTAATTTTTTTTAAATCCGTGTACTGACACGCCCACAATTAAATAAAACAATTTTATTGAAACACCTAAGTTTGAGCTAGGGAGCGTTTTTTTCGATAAAATCCTTTAAAAAATGTTTTATAACAAAATATGTAGAGCGTTCTTAACAATTCAACCATACTTAGACTTTTGTCACGCCCACTTATGAGGGATAGGAATAAGAATAGGGTATCCAACAGTTCGCCCAAGCGGACTGTAGCCCGCCCCTATGTTTATAACATGCCAAAGATCTTTAAAATTTTCAATTTTGCCAAAAATCTGAAAGTAGAACCCATCAAGTCTACAAGTAGATTCGTTGATTATAAAGCTTTTGTACTCCTCTTTTTAGGGCTGTCTTTGCATCTGTACATGCATTTATGTACTGCAATTTTGCCCTTTCCGCGCATGTACTCGTATCAAACAATCGGTTGGCATTATATAAAATTTGAAGCAAATTGTTGAATCTTTTACTGTACAGACCGTTGTTTTGCAAAATATTTCTAGGATGAAGACTGCTCACGTTTACAATCAAATCGTATTTTAATGGGCTTCGTTCTTCGATTTTTGATATTATGCTTATAATAATTTTTGGTTTATTGCATTGATGATTTTTGTTGCTTTGAAGTCAACGTCAGCGTTTTTTATTTCCAGAAGATTGGAATCACTTGAAAGATCTATGGATAAAAGTTGAAATCCTATGGAGCATTCGCTGATATCCTTTTTTTGACGATGCGACGCAATAAGTTTTTAACCATTATGAGGAGATCTTCATAAAGGTAAAATATCAATGGTTTCTCGCCTTGAAATTTTGATAAAAATGGTTCACAATCAGATGTAATTGTATGGAAAAATGCAAGTTAGCAGTCTAACAATTTGTCTTGGAAGTTTTTTTTTACGTTTTCAATTGGCCTTGTTTTTGGTAAATCTAAATTTGTCATAGAAAAAAAGTGCTTCAACTCATCAAAAATGTTCAAGCATCTCTCTAAACAGAGTACAACCAGTTTTGGAGGTAAATAAACTTCTTCTTGCAGGACTGTCTTTGAAAACGTGATAAAGATGCCTTAAAAAAATATGCAGGTCCCATGAAACATTTGTAAGTCCGGTTTTCATGGCTCCATGTATTACATGTAGACCACACACGACACATTCTAGTAGCTGCGTACCATCCGGATAAATTTCATTTCGCTGTTGTTTTAATTTCTTTAAAAAAGATAAATTTACGTTTAGGCCATCCATATATACTTGAAGAAGTTTCTCTTTTTTCAAAAATCGGATTCCATTGTCAAAATGTTTTAAAATGTCATCTGACTTTGAAGATCCCATGAACTCGCTTTCTAAGTACCTATTGCAAACAATTCCTTTTGACTCATCAAAAAAACCGACAACTAAATCTATTTGTCCTTTCTGAGCTATTCTGTTTAGTGCAAAGCATATAACAAAGTTTACTTTATCCAAAAGATTGTTATGGAAATATGGGGAGATACCGTGGTTGATAACGTAGGAAGTCTTAGTTCTTCCTAACTTAAAATTTTCAGCAATTTTGCTGTCTGGGAACATCAATCGAAAAAGATCACTAATTTCCACAGACGAGTTCAAGGACGCTCTGGTGGAAATAATATAGAGACACCACCTTATCTCTGCGACAATGGAATCGGTCTTGTCGAAAGTAAAATATTTTGTTTGTGTATTTTGAGCGTTAATATTTTCTGGTGTATTTTGAGATGTTTTTTGACTATCAGACGCAGTGAAGAAAGTATCAATTTTTTGTGACGTCAAAGTTTTAGAATTTGACTTATGCGCTAGTCCATTTTGATGCGACACCAAAGCCCGTTGGCCCATGTTGCTTAACTCAAATTCTTTTTTGCATAATTTGCATCTTGCTTTGCCGTTATTGCCTTAAAATTAAAACTATTCTATACAAAATCTTCCTTAGCAAAGGGAACAAATTTCGCTAAACAAAGTCAATCGAAATACGAGTAGACTCTTTTGATTTTGATGTACCTACGAGTACATATAAGTTTGCATGTCTTTTTTTCGGAAAGCATGAAGATGTGGTTTTCCATTTAAGCATTATCTCAGACTTTTCGTAGCGCATGGATCGAAAAATAGGATTGATATGCTTTTCAATGCTACTTGGCATGGATCGAAAAATAGGATTGATATGCTTTTCAATGCTACTTTGCATCTCCATTAGCTATTTAGCAATTAATACAACTGCGTGCAAACGCTATAATTTCTCGAAACCAAAATCGTCTCAATCAATCAAATTAAAAAATGGTGCGTAGGTATATCTTCGAGATCTGAGAAACGTGATCAAAAAATAAGAAAAAAGGTGGATTCATGAAAAGTAATATTTTTGCTCCAGAGGCTCCAGACTTCAGAGCTCGACATAAATTTTATACACAAAAAATATACACACAGAGGGAATTTTGCCAGACTGTTTTCGAAATTCCCTGACTTTCCCTGACATTCTCTGACCAAATGTTCGTTCCCTGACTTTCCAGTCCAATGGCGACCATGCGTCTAACCTTACAAACGTAATTACTGGACACTGTGCGATGGGTAGGCATGCTCAGAGATAGGGCATCCCCTACAACATCTACTTCTGCAAAAGTTGTAGAGACGAGGAAGAAGAGGAGACAGTCCTGCACTTCATATGCACGCACTTGCCAACATTAGGAGGGCTACTTTATCATCATCAATACCTCTTCCACGATCTGGATGATCTCAACAATTCCTGCACGGCTCACATTAACGATTTCATTTAAAAAAGCCACTGGTTCCAGGAGCGGGCAGTTTAATCCACGTGTCCCTTCTCAACCACAAAGGGGATTTTCAATCCAAGTAGATCTCGAATTTTAGTGACAATAGGCATCCTGTAGCGACACTTAGGAAACACGACAGAAGGCTGGGGCTCTCACAGACGGATGCGTGCCGATAATGTGAAGATATACATATGCAGCACGGAAGATATTACACACATACTTGGTGAATGTGAGGGCGTTGCTCATTGTAAGAGATATAGCACACATTGACATGCTTTGAGGACGTGTTTTAGGTTATTGACGACTTTATAGATGGCTTCCCAAGGGATCGCGATGGGTTCGTTATGGTGCCTAATGTTTTCAAAGAGCAGCCGTAACAACGCTGCTTAACCATACCTAACCCTATCTGCATCGCTTTGGTATTCACCGGTTCGACCTCCAAGACTATCGGCAAGATTCGCTGTTCCGGATCACTCCGTCACCGAAGCCAACAAAACGCTGTTGCGTTTGTTAGGCCTGTTTCGTTTTTGAGAAATGAACACATGCATGCTCCTATTACTTATTGTCGTGTAAACTCACTGATTTAGATGCACACTTGCGAGACAGCATTAAAATGTTAAATGTGTCCGTACGCTCACCTGAATGTTAAAATTCCATAAATCTGACACCTGCCTTTTACGAGAGCTGTTTCTTGGGAGGCGCTGTAGTGATATTCTAAGCATATCTCGGCATGGGATAAGATCGACTTATCACATTATTGCTATGGATTGCAATACGACTCATGGATTTCATGAGCTTAGAATCGCTGCTGACGACGGGCACAGATCAATCTTAAAAGCAGATTTGTTAAACATTTCCTGAAATGGATATGTGCTTATTCGCGCAGATCGCAAAAAGGAAATGTCAGTGGAATAGTGTAAAAGAGCACCGAATCAGCAGTCCTCTTGAATGAAGGATCACTCGTTCAATATCATAGCGGTAAGTAGGAAACGCTGACTAGGCGACGAAAAATTGCAAAAAAATCCCATCCAGAACGACGGCGCATTAAGACACGAAGGAGATGTAAATAGATGGAGCGGAAGATCAAACTCTAAACAGGCCAGTAACTACAAACAACGCCACAGTGTTTGAGCTAACCAATGAACTTGCAAAGAGGCGAAGGATACTAAAAACGGAGGTAGGCGAGGTAAATTAGAGAATCAGATCAAGTAGGAACGGTATAATAAACTGGAGCTCCACGGAACTTAGAAAAGGTGTTGTACTAAAGTAATACAAAATGCAAGAACCAAGTAATTCCGGTGATAGGTTGCCTGAAAGTATAAAGCCTCACCGGTCAGACTTGAGCCATCTCCTCTCCTCAATTATATTATTATTCAACGCGTATATTTTAAGATCGGTATATTTTAAGATCAGAATCTAGCTCAACGTGAAAAATATTACTGTCAGACATCCACGTGATACATACCGATTCTCAACAGATTGCTTCTACCGAGATTCGGTATTCCTTCCCGCTCCCGTTCATACCAAATCAGGAGTTACTAGTTGCGTTGATATAAAAGTTTTCGATATACAATCGGTACCGAGTAAACCGAGAGAAGATATACCACACCGAAAAATGGACGGAGCAGCCTTAAACAAACTGAGGGATACCCCTGAGCTAAGGTTGCATCAGGTGCTTCTACTTCAAAAAAAAAATAATAATAAAAATATGAAATGCTTATTGGGCACTGTGGAGCCTGCATACCTTTATGCGCCTGAAGCACCTACGCCCACTCAATTTCTTGAAGAACTCGATACACTTTCCGTAGCTTATTAGGAAAATAGTTATTACTTTCTCGCCAAAGATCTTAATCTAAAACATGCGACATAAGAAAATGTTTCTCCAAAGTTAAACAACTTCACCTTTGGAACAAATTTCACTTTTCTTGTAGGGTGGATTTCACCGGTGCCCTCGCAATTACAAAATCGAAAGACAAATCTCCGACTCACGATCTTGCAGGAACTGGTCAAATTTTCTAAGTATGTAATTGATTGAAATCAGTGGAAGAGATTGCCCGCAGGGCCAAGGTACAGGGTGTGCCATCTTTTATGTCGGTATGTAAATATTAAATAACTTTGACTTTTATCAACCGATTTACTTGAGTAGAAATTTTCTTAAAACGCCAATTCAGTAGAATTTTAACCATAAAGCGCTTCATACCGAAACAACTCGCCGAAATAGTGACGCTGTACATTGAAAATAGGGTAGAGTGAAATAACGCCAACCGAAACTGAAATAAAGCCAAATTTACACTGTGAATTAAGGCCAAACAAATTCACTTATCTTATTAAAGATCCAATAAACAGTGCAATGCGTTTAACATTCTGCCCTCCTGTAACCCCTCTGCTTAGGGTCACTGTTTGATTTGGAGTAGGTGCAAGGGCAATTGTTGAAAATAGCACCAATGGAAAGTGAAATAAAGCCAAATGTTAAAATTTGGCCTTATTTCGTTTGGCGTTATTTCACTCCACCTGAAAATAGTTTATAAGTTGTGTTAACTTAACGTGCATATCGTCCAAAATATCGTGGCCAAAAAATGGCTACATTGACCGGCCAGGTTGATACTCGTAATGAAGAAACCCCTGCTGTATGTAATTTACCACATGCTAACGGAAATGAAGTTCGTTGTCAAATGTGGCAACGGCAACATCACTTTAAGCAGATTCTTTGAAACGGTTTACAATAGCACAGTAAATTTTGCGATCCTGTTAAACATTAATATGATGCACGAAACACGACCGATCTGGTAGGTTAGGTCTTAAATCAAGACCACCAAAATACTTTTCCACTGTTACTTCAAATAAATTAATAGGTATTGGGAGGACTGCTAGTTGAAATCCAACTTTCAGAAGTTGGAAAATCATGGTCTTATAGTCCAATAACCGCTTATTGTTCTCCAATATTCTATGAAAATGATTCAAGTGCTCGGGAGACCGTGTCTTAGGACTTGTCTGGGGTTGTTTAAAAACAAAAAGTTCAATTAGCGGACAGAGTAAAGGTGTTCGAGGTTCAAATCCCGCCAAGGAACACCTAAAATATTTGCCACTGCCCCACCTCTTACGAAAAGTTCACGAACATCCAACATTTTTAAGTCCATTGGCAACCAATCTTTTAGAATTGACGTTGGAAATCGGCTTTAAATTGTAGGGCACTTCCATTCGTGTCAAGAATATAGATTTGCACACACAAATCTTTGGAGAAGCAAGGTTTCACGCCATATATAGGCCATTCTTTTTTCTCTTTAACGCAGAGGTTATGATCTGTGGTTAAGCGATAATTAGCCCTTCCACTTCAATGCATCCCTACTGGTCCGTCTAAGGGGTTCGCCGGTTCAACACCAAACAATAGCGGCAGGCCTCCGGATTTTGAATCAGTGGTCACTGAGGAAAATCAAATGCTGGTTTTGCTGCATTTGTGTGATCCAGGAGTTTTTAGCACTGCATCTCTTTTGCGATTGTATGGAAACGTTGATTGATTGATATTGCCATTTTAACAGGGTTCGTAGGATCTCTTCATTGAACATGGCAGTAATAACTGAGTCGGTTGCGCTCCATTTTCTTTGAGATAGGTTCTTTGACACGTGAAGGCTTCCTCGGATCTTGAAACTTCTTATTCAATCAATCTTTGTTATCCATGATGTTATCCGGTGCATCTTCATATCCAATAATTTGCCATAATGCTTTTTGAGCGCTGTCCGACATTGTGAACCATTATGTGAGCGCCGATGCATAATTGCGGTGCCTTAATTTTTGCTTAGGGTCACAGAAATGGATGAGTTCTCCCGCCACTTCATCCACCCTACGCTTACGTCATGCCTAATGTCGTCATCACATGTTGCTTCACTATCAATGATCAAGGATCCCAGATCCCTCTTCCGTAAATCTCTGGAATAGGTCGGAGTCGATCAGAGAGGCATTCTATTTTGATTGGACTAATACGAGACCCTCCAAAACGTCCACCCATACATCACTGCTCGTTGCAGGGACGTTTGATCCTCACTTATAATGGCTCCATCGTCAGCAAAGAATAACTGATGCACTCTGGAGTCCATCATTTTTCCTTTAAGCTGAAAATCAAGGACTGCAATAAATATCAAGGGACTAAATAAACTTCCCTGGTGTACACCGAATAGAATGTTGCCATCTGTGTAGTTTTTTTTCCTCTCCACAAGTAGTTGAACTTGGCGAACAGATTTCCCTGACATTTCTCCTCTCGTCAATGCCCAACATTTATTTTTATTTTTTCGTTCAAGTAGCCACTGAAAATCCAAAGGTAAGTGGCTTGACCATGGCGGACATAACGTCGCTTACTTCGAGCTTCTCCGTTTTTGTTCCGCAATTGCTAATAGGGATTTAAGTGGTTCAAAAGACTTCCCACTATGGTGCGCTACTTTCATAATACTTTCGTATGAGCAATCCAACAAGCTGCAACGACACCTATTACCTGGGTTGGAAGGTGTTACAATTCACCATAATTTCATGCAATATTAGTGGAATCTTCAAATACAAAAAATGTATAACCAATGCCCAAAAACGAATGAAGCAAGCCAATAGTCAAAGCTCAAGAATAAAAATTTAATTTCTCTAATATCTCCTATAATATGTTTACGCTCCAAAGGCGGAGTAAGTTTTAAAGATCAACTTTACTCACAGTCTCATCCAAACCTACCCAAATGTGCCTTAAAATCAGAGCTAATTCCCTTTGACTGCCTAAACCCGATTTATGGTTTTTAGAAGAACGGTGCCCATGCCCAATCGGATTAAAACTGGTCATTTTGGAAAACAGAAAAAAAATATACCACCTGAACCAAAAACACAACACATTATGTCTCAAAAAAATTGGTAAAAATATAGAGGTATGCTCCCCAACATGCATCAGAACATAACACCGTAGGATTATCCCTGCAAAGGAGTTCCACCTATAGAAGAAGATTTATGGACCCCCTCTAGTGCGATGGCGAAGATAATTTTATTCTGTTATTCTTCCATTTTGTTTTTCTCCCAAAAAGTTCATTAAGGTAATTACATACTAGAGCCAACAATATATTTCCAGTAATTCTTTTTTTTTTGGGTGAGAGGGGGGTAATTTAATGCAACTAAGACGTTATTAATGAGGAAGTTATGGTGTCATAATTTAACAGGAGGTCTACGCGGATACCAGATGATTGTAAAACACATTATTATTTGTTTTATATCTTTGGTAATTGTTATATGGTAACGGTGAAGAAAGTGATGAATTCAGCTTTCAGTCAAGTAATCTGTCTTCCATGAGTTAATTACAAAATAAAGCTGTCTTTAGGACAGGAAATTGTCAAAAGAAAGGTGTTGGAAGATGGCTTAAGATTTCTTAAATGTTTCTTTAATAATTTTTTCATAAATCTTACTTAAATTACTAAGTCAGCTTATTGGTCTTTAGCTTCCTGGTTTTCCTGAATATTTACCCACTACTTTAAGTATTGGTATAACCTTAGCTAATTTCCACTCATCAGGAATATAGCAGATACTTTTTTCGGTATGCATAAACACTAGTAAGAAATATTTTTTTGAAGTGTTTACTAGCAAATTTCCCAAGTTCGTAAAAACCAACTTGAACATATAATCTTAAGGTGTGTTCACATCAAAGAAACATTTTTTAAACATTTCAGAAACATTTCATAAACATTTCAGAAATGTTTAAAAAACATTTCAGAAACAAAGAAACATTTCTGAAATGTTTAAGAAATATTTAAAAAATGATTATTTTTTTCTGGACGATTCGCGAATCATTTCTGAAATGTTTCTGTGTTTCAAATTTCAAACGGAAAACTTTTTTTGTTTCTCAAGAATTCACAGAGAAAGAGAGCGAGTGATACAAATTAAAAATGTCGCGAAGAGTGTGGAGTAACGAGGATGTTATTCAATTAATTAAAATTTATGAAATAAAAAATGTTTTGTGGGATCCAATATTGATGAACATTTTAAAAATAAAAACAAAAAACCCGATGCCTTATCTGAAATTTGTGAAGTCCATGCGCTTAAAGATCAACACAGGCGAGAAAAAAACTTACAGGTCACGAAATCTGGCATGGGAGCAAAGGAGAAAAAAGCTGAATGGTTTGCTTTTAAACACTAACGCTTTTTAGATGATCGGTATGAGTGTGGCTCTACTTTATCTAATGTTGAGGTATGTGTTTGCTTAGCATTTAAATATATATGTAGGTATATATTTTATTCTTTGTTTTCAGGAAAGCTGCCGGAGTGAACAAGAACTGATGATAAAACCTAAAATGGGAAACAAAGAAACATTTCGGAAGTGTTTCTCGAAGCGTCCACACCTAAAATACATTTAAGAAACATTTCTTTAATGTTTCTGAAATCCTTCTGAAATGTTTTCTAAACAAATGGGAAACATTTCAGAAACGTTTTTTAAACAATGTTTCCTGAAATGTTTCTTTGGTGTGGACACACCTTTATACAGTGCCGCTCACTTGAATAGAACCCCCCCTTCGTACAAAATATAACTGAGTATAAATCCAGTATTCAAGATGCGTTGCTTTGATATTTTGTTCATCTCTCAAAACACCTTCTCTCTGAGCAAGATCATGCATTGGAAATATTCCGTTACAAAATTATTGTTGAATTATGTAGTACTGTGAAAAAGTAGTTTCATATGCCTTCACTTGAATAGAACCCCCCCATAAAATATTAGTTTTCACATGCAAGCCGAGGCAGGTAGTTATGCAAACATTTACTCTAATATATTTTAGTTATTTTTAAATAATTACATTAAAAATGGGACGTGGTAAATTATTGGCCGGGGACGAGACAGCTATAATCAAAGCTTATCGCAAGTGTGACTTGTCTATTCACCAAATAGCTAAAAAAAACATAGGGACGGGCTACAATCCGCTTGGGCGAACTGTTAGATACCCTATTCTTATACCTATCCCTCATAAGTGGGCGTGACAAAAGTCTAAGTATGGTTGAATTGTTAAGAACGCTCTACATATTTTGTTATATAACATCTAAAGGATTTTATCAAAAAAAAACCGAAGCTTTTGTAAAAAAACGCTCCCTAGCTCAAACTTAGGATTTTCAAAAAAAGTTTTTTTTTTAAATTATGGGCGTGTAGTAGGCGGATTTTCACATGTGCATAAAGCGCCCCCTAGAGAGTATATATTATAAATTTCAGCTCTCTAGCTCAAATTTTGGTTTTTCAATAAAATTGTTTTATTTAATTGTGGGCGTGTTAGTGGGCGGATTTTGAAAATTTTATCTCCCGAGCAGTTTTAGGAGTCATAGATCATATATAAAAAATTTCAGCTTTCTAGCTCGATTTTTCCCAAAATTTTGTTTTTTTGAGTTTGTGGGCGTGTCTGTGGGCGGATTTCAAGAGTTCGTAAACTTGATTATTTCGGGACCCTAGAGAGTATATGGTTAAAATCTCAGCTCTCTAGGCCAAGTTTAAAGGCCTAATTTTTGGCGACAGACGGACGGACGGACGGACATGGCTAGATCGACATTACTATCGATGCTAATCATAAATATAGTAACTCGACTCGCGTCGAATTCCCACGATTCTGCAGTCAAAATAAAAGAAAACATAGGGACGGGCTACAGTCCGCTTGGGCGAACTGTTGGATACCCTATTCTTAGTCCTATCCCTCATAAGTGGGCGTGACAAAAGTCTAAGTATGGTTGAATTGTTAAGAACGCTCTACATATTTTGTTATATAACATTTAAAGGATTTTATCAAAAAAAAACGCTCCCTAGCTCATACTTGGGTGTTTGAATAAAATTGTTTTATTTAATTGTGGGCGTGTCATTAGGCGGATTTAAAAAAATTAACACATGAGCATAATGGGCCCCTAGACAGTATATATTATAAATTTCAGCTCCCTAGCTCACTTTGAATTTTCAAAAAAAAAAATAATAATAATTGTGGGCGTGCCAGTGGGCGGATTTTGAAAATATTTACACATGAGCATAAAGGGCCCATAGAGAGTATATATTATAAATTTCAGCTCCCTAGCTCAAACTTTGGATTTTCAAAAAAAAATGTTTTATTTATTTGTGGGCGTGTCAGTGGGCGGATTTTGATTAGGAGTCATAGATCATATATAATAATAATAATTTCAGCTTTCTAGCTCAAAATTCGATTTCTTCCAAAATTTTGTTTTTTGGAGTTTGTGGGCGTGTCTGTGGGCGGATTTCAAAAATTCGTAAACTTGATTATTTCGGGACCCTAGAGAGTATATGGTTAAAATTTCAGCTCTCTAGGTCCAGTTTAAAGGCCTAATTTTTGCCGACGGACGGACGGACGGACATGGCTAGATCGACATTACAATCGATGCTGATCATAAATATAGTAACTTTTAGGGGTCTACGGGCAATATTAAGGTATGTTACAAACTATGCGTCAAAATTAATATACCTACCCTTAGAATAGGGTATAAAAAGATAGACAAATAAATAAATAAATAAATAGATAAATAAATAAATAAATAGACAAAGAAATAAATTCAAAAAATAAATAAACAAAAGAATAAATAAATAAATTAATAAATGAATAAATTAGTAAATACATAAATAAATATATGAATAAATAAGTAAATAATTGATAAAAAAAATGATGATCATAAATATAGTAATTTTAAGCGGTCTACGGGCAATATTAAGGTATGTTACAAACTATGCGTCAAAATTAATATACCTACCCTTAGAATAGGGTATAAAAAGATAGACAAATAAATAAATAAATAAATAGATAAATAAATAAATAAATGGACAAAGAAATAAATTCAAAAAATAAATAAACAAAAGAATAAATAAATAAATTAATAAATGAATAAATTAGTAAATACATAAATAAATATATGAATAAATAAGTAAATAATTGATAAAAAATACTAGTAAATGACAGCAAACGCAGTAAATATTTACACAGTAACATCACAGATTAAACATTTAGCTGGTTTATGAGAGGATTCTTAGAACTATCACAGCTGTTATTAAAATTAGTTGTACGTTGTCGAATCCTATCGAAAATCAATTCAACATTCGCCCTTCTGAGGAGATCTAGGGTTGAATTATGAAAGGATAGATTTAACATCATTTTAAAACTTCGTTTTGTGATACCTGCAACTTCTTTAAATGGCGTCTTGCTGCAATACCCCATATTGGACACCCATATAATAGGATAGCCTGGAAAATTACCTTATAAATTATTATCTAATTGTCATTTGTGAGTGAAGATTTTCTATTGATGAAAGGGTAAAGCATCTTAATTGCAATACCTACCCGTTTTCCTTAACGTACTTTGAATATGTTGATCAAATGATAGTTTTGTATCAAGGTGGACCCCGAGATACTTTATGGATTGCTCCCATGGTATCATGTTTTCTTGTATGGCAAATAAGATAGCAAACTTTTCTTGTTCGTGTGAAAAAAATGGCTTGCGTCTTTCTAACATTCAGCTTAATTTTCCATTTGTTATAATATTTTTCAAGTACATAATTTCGATCGCATATTTTAGATTGGTCTCAATGTTGAGAGCAAATTCATGCGACGCAAATAACGCAGTGTCATCAACAAAAATAGCTGGTTCACATTGCGGGAGACTTGGAAAATCTGAAGTATACATATGGAAAAGGCTTGGACCTAAGACTGAGCCTTGGGGCACACCAGAATCAAAAAATAGCATGCTAGAAACACCACAATTTACTTGCACCTGAAAACATCTACTGGATAAGAAACTCTGAACAATTTTACAAAAATACAAAGGAAACTCGAAGTGTAACATTTTATATATTATTCCATTGCTACCAGACACAACTCGTTGCAATGCAGATTCCACATTATACAGTCGGTTTAAAGAGTCCAAAAACGTTTCTAAGCTTCTCTTGGAGCAGAGAACTTTCCAATCGACTTTGTTTGAGGCTTTCTAGTAAACACGGAAATGAAATTGAAACATCGATGGCCCTACTCACACATAGTTTTTTCAAAAGTTCTGGCACTAACCTGCGGGAAGTCAGTCTTGATGACCAAGTTTTAATCTATTAAAAAGATAATGAGGTTCAATATTTTCGATGCAGCTGACGTTGGTGGTTTTCTCCAATCCGACGATACAAACTCATATCGAATAACAAATTCGTTGAATTCAAATATCGTGTTTGATTTAAAGCTGTCAACGAAAAGCATTCGATTGGCTGTTCAATGGATTTCCTCCTTTATCTTCATAATGCAAAAGTGTATTGAAAATATGTGGAGCACCATTTATCGGCGGCATGTAGTTGGGTGATTCACATATCCTCTTACAATTTCTCGAAATCAGGGTGCCTAAAACGCAAACCTATAAAATTTTGTGCATGAGCAATTAATTGTTTGAATAAATTAATTTCCCGGGAATTCCACAAGCAACAAAATCAGCTTGACCAATACCGGTTAGGATTACACACTGAAATGGTCGTAAATGAAATTTGATTTAATTTGATTCAAAGATTATTTCTATATATAACGATTAAATTATTATGTAATTTATACAGGGTGTGCATATATGCAAACAACTTTTACATATTTAAATTTCATTTCGATTAAAATATTATGAATTCGATGTTGGCACCAAAACTACGTCTTAGAGTTCTTCTTTCAGTTCAACTTTACTATGTTAGTTGCGAAACAATTAACATAACCTCTGCTACACTTAAGTCGAAAATTGCTTGAAATGATAAAGACGTCAAGTTTTAACCGTTTTCTTGTTTTTTAAAAAAAAATATAAAAACTATAAAGTCGTAAGATAGATTTCAGACTGAAAGGCAACAAAAACTACGTCTTGGAGTTTTTAGTAACTTTAGTTGAACTAATAAATTTACTATAAGTTGGGAAACAATTCACATAACCTAGCGTCGTGCCACACTTAAATCGAGAATGGCTTAAAATTATAAACAGGCCAAGTTTTAACCTTATTGTTGTTAAAAAAAGGAAAGAAAAAAGTTGTATAAGCTTAGTCGTAGTATAGATTTAGGGTTGATGGGCAATTTAGTTGTATGTAATGATAAATTTAAGTTAAGAGTTCATTAGAGTTTGACATAACATGGCAATAGTGTTGCTCCTTTCATTTGTTTATGCGAATAATGGCAAATATCAGTTTGAAAACCCCACTGTGAAACATAAGTTTTTTTTAAAACTAGAAGTGATATTTGTTGTATATTATATTCAACATATTTTGTATTGTTTTGCTAAGTAAAGGAACGCACACACAAAAGCGGTAGTGGTATGGTCAAAGTACTGGCAGGAGCGCGGTAGCGGTATATTGTCTGTTCGTATTGAAGCAATTTTTTATGCGATATTCACACTTTTTCATATTCAAATTGCTATACTGATTTAAAGATTTTGCTAATATTTCCATATGTGAGTTCCTTTTTCCCACAAGAAAGGAGATACTCTGAACTGCGCCAACTACAAAGGAATAAGTCTCCTGAATGTCGCGTATTATATCTTGTAAAAAAGCGTGTTAGGTAAAAGTGTTAATAGCGCTTTTCCCGATTGCCAAAAAACATTTACAGCCATCAAAGTAATGGTCGCTGTTAAAAGTATATTAAACATTAGAATCACATAAGCCATTAATGGTGCAAGACATTGTCTGAATTACCACAGCAAAAAAGTAACATTCTCTAAGGCCCAGTTTGTAACCACAGCCAATCCTATTCCCATTACAAAAATAATCAAGAAGAAAAAAAAATTGTTGCAAATTACCCCACCTTGTGGCATTCCATTCACCGTTTCCCATGATACACAAGTTCGATTCTTTCAGTATTCAGTCAATCCATTTCTGTCTTAGAATCTTTTCCAATACCTAAGATGATTTATCTTTATCTCCGTTCCTTTAACCTCTCCTTAAAAATTGTTGAGTATTGATGTTAATTTTTGATGTCCAATTTTCTTACGACGAAGGAAACTACGTTAGGTACTTAAAAATGAAATTCCATTAAAAACACGATGATTGATCTGTATTGAGATCAGTCATGCATTCCAGCCATATTCAGACACAAAATATCTCCTCCCGGCCACCACCTTCGATCCATCATCTTATGTGCCTTTCTGCGAGACAACATCAGCACGCCTAACTTTTTCACTTCCTCATTCCTGCTGACTACCTGATTCATGGAAATGACTGGAGGAGATTCCTCTTCCGCGATAACCATGCGATTATGCTCAATGTTAAATATCACACTCTTGAAAAAGGTGTGGATGGATACCTTCTTCGTCCTTTTTTTTTAGAATAACAAAATCTCGTAGGTTCTTTATGACTGTGTTTTCCTGTACTTTTTGTTCGCCTCCTTTCCTTCTCATTCCATTTTCCAATAAAAATCAGTACAAAGCAATTTTTCAAGGAAAAAAACAAAGAAAAACCTTTTGTTATTGCTGCGCTGCGCTTATATGGGTAGTTCTTGCTGCAAACAGGTAGGTATATTGTCCTCTGAATTACCATTAGGTTGGGAATTTCAGTTAACGACCTGCGACCTAAAATTAACCAACACTTTGAACGTCATCATATCCTCAACCACTACCACTTCGGAGCAGGTCATGTCGGTATGAAACGCACCATTTATTCATCATCTTTTGGGCCGATCATCGCGGTTATTTGGTTCATGAAAAGGAACGTTAACGTAAAGGTGTATGTGTTCGACGTAATGCCGTAAAACAAATAAAATTTAAAAGGAAGACATAACAGTATGAGCCGAGAGTTTGATATTCGTTGCAATGGATTTTGGTAGATAACAATATCTGACAGGTTATATCCTTTCTTAAGATTGATGATTGTACTCGTAAATTAATGTATATTGAGCTATTATTGCATAAAGTATTGGATGAAAGGCATTCTTTATTTTGAACCGAGTGGGTATTATGAATGAAAGGACGAAATTGACAGAAATTTGAGCCGGAATATCACGTAGACAATAATATCGACGAATATTGAATTACCGGTTGCTCTTTTATTGGGTCAACATGATTTTGTTGGTTAACCGACACGACGATAAATGTATCTATGTAGGTGGAAAAAACAAATGAAGAAATATTTTGCTTGAGCAAACTATGAAAGACCAATATAGCTTTTCAAGCAATTTGGCACCTTGCGTTGAGTGAGTGCCTTGTTTTAGTTAAGTGATGTAACGGATCTTAAGCTTCGAACGGGAGATTTGATAACCCTACATGAGATGTTTGTTTTTAACGTTCGTTAAGTATTGCAACAGTGAACAATTTGTTGTCCACGGGATACGAACCTAGAATCACTGTAAAAAAGCAGCATTGACCCCTATGCAACTCAATGGTACCTAGCAACCAAAGGGTCCAAATCATACAATCCGTTGATCCGTCAGATCCGTTGAAACAACGGAGAGCAATATAGAATACACGCAACCTCTGTCGAGGTGGCCCATAACCAGCAGATCCGTGAACGTCGACGGGTAAAGTAGGCCACTTTCTACTTTTCTTTCCGTCAAGATGTGCACACACAAAAATCTCGAAGTTCGCACATTTAAGAATTGAAGTTCACGTATTACAACTTTGAGAGAGGTATGTACCTTGGTTGAAACATTGGAAAATGTGAGAACACTACTGGACGTTCTGGCATTGCCGATTGACAGACATTTCAGTATATACCACAGCGAAACTGCAACCAATGTGTTTTCGTCCGTTTTTTGGCGTTAAGTGTTTTCTTCCGTTAAGTGCGTTAACGCCGACGAATCCATCGAAACAACAGATGCAACGGATTCTATGGGCTGGTCCCTTAATGCGTAGATAACGGCGCCAAAGGTGTCAAGTTATATTGGACGACTGGGTATTTAGTCCGTTTTTTTTGTAGGAAAACATAAGGTGTGACTGGGCCCGCCGTGATTTGAATTTGAGACCCCTCTCTCAGTAGTCCAACGCACAAACACTGAGGTACTGCGTCAAATGTCAAATGCGGGCTTATTATGCAAAAACTTTATTATCATCATTATTTAAATAGCGGGACTTTGGTTGGTGTTGGTGGTAGTGACAAATCTATTAAGTGAACAAAGATTTCAGTGACAATGAGAGGAACAAAGGAATGGGGCTAAGTCTGTGTATCCAATAACTAAAAGTCAGACAGCAAAACCTGAGACAGGGCAGGAAATGAAAACTTACATACATGGGGACGGGATGTCACCTTGTCATGAAATGCGACTAATCTCATCATCTAGACTCATCTAGACATATTTCACATTTAGGTTAGCCTGGTGACAACTTTTTGTATTAAAGCTGTCCCCCAAATATGCATACAAATCAGTAGGTCGGAACAACAGGAGCGTGCACAGCACATGTCGCATCGTTAAAATAGGGAGACAGACCTCAAAAATCCTGGATAACTCAAATCACCAGCATTTGATTGACCTCAGAGTGACGAAGTGATACTTAACTGGAAGTCCTGACGACACTTTTTGAGGTCGGACCGGCGAAACCCATATGCAGACCAGTGGGTGTGGAGTAAAGTAGGAGGGTTATGATTCCTCTAAAACAGATTATAATCTTTGTTGAAGTTGTAAAAGGGTAGTCTCAGAAGTACCCGACCTAATAAAAAATATACAAAAGATTTTGGGAATAAATATCTTAATTTGTCCACAGTTTCCTTTTAGCTCGATGCATTTTTCCCAGCGTTAGGCAATAGCTTCGATACCCTGTCAATAGTGAGAATCGACAAGCTCCTCAAAATAGCCATCAACCACAGACTTCACTGGCGAATATGGTACTTGAGGAAGCACTTCGCATTTTAAGTCATTGATTTTGGCCATCGCCGATATGTCCCAGTTTACCCGGGATGTCCCTGATTTTATGTTCACTCTCCCAAGACAGTTTTTTCCCGGGTAACAATCTACATCCACATACAAATTAACAAGTGTCCAAATCATTTAATATTTACAAAATAAATACTGCAACCCCTTAACAAATTGTAATTCAAATTTCAATCGAGTTCTTCGATAAAACGTTTTTTTTTTATTAAATAGGAGAGTTTTCATTGGGCGGATTTGAAAAATCCTTACACTTAATTATTTTGGAGATGTAGGGAGTACCTAGAATTTTCACAAATATCTAGCTCAAATTTTAGGGCCTCAAAATTTGGTAACGGACGAACGAACGGATATGGCTAGATCAGCATTATTTTCGATGCTGATCACAAATATGTAAAGTCACTTTTAGGTAGGTAGGTAGGAGTGGCCGCCTGATGTTATCAGTACACCAGGACGCAATTAGCGCAAAGGCTCCGTTTTGATGCCACCACTCAAGTGACCCAATGTGTCATTTTGTGTTTCAAATCCAGCCTGGGGAATTGAGGATTTCAATTATTGCAGAATTTTATATTACTTAATTCTGATAGATCGTCGAAGAATGTTTTGCTGAGTGTCTGATGTCTAGCTCCAGCTAGGGCCGGACATTTGAAGAGGAAATGGTGAAGGGTTTTCTTTTCCACTGGATCTTTGTAACTGCGGCAGCGTGGGTTGAATGGGATGCCCTACTTGGCAGCGTGGATGCCGACATGCAGAGTTGCCAGACGTCCCGATTTTGGCGGGACGTCCCGATTTTTCAATCAAAATTAAATGTCCCGCGCGGGACAGCCTCAGTCCCGCTTTTCGGGGAAATAATTCTGTTTTCATGAATCTCGTTGACAAAAACGAAAAAATATTAAAAGCTAACTGTTCAGTTCACATCTTGCATAACATGAGCAAATTTGCATGTGATAGATTAGACATCGATGTAGAAGCTATCATCTTAAAAATATACGGCCATTTCTCACATTCAGCTAAACGTCGTGCGGAATTGATGAAGATATTTGAAACTACGGAAATGGAGTTTGTTGAATTATTACATCACGTAAATACAAGATTTCTGTCGCTCTGTTCATGCTGTTGAGAGATAATCAAGGTTTGGCCTGCTTTGAAAAGCTATTTTGATAAGCAAGAATCATGTGCGAAAGCCATTGAAAGATTTTTTACTCTGAAGCAGAGGAAACAAAAACTCTAGCCTACTTGCATTTTGTTCATAATGTGATGAGTGTTTTTGGTACATTAATAAAAGAGTCTCAGGGAAATGATATTGCCATAACAGAAATGCATGAGTCATTTTGCCTCTTCCGCTCAAGGTTGACTCAAATGCTAAAGGATGGGTTTTTCGGGTACCAGACAAAACAGATTTTAAATAAATTGGTTGAATGTGAACGGACCAAAACCACCGAAGACTTCAAAATTTTTTACACAAATTGCCAACAATATATGTATAGACAAACGTTATAATTTTTCAGATGAAAATATTTCTTCTAGACTTAAATTCATAAACCTGGAAAGTGAAGTTAGTTTTGACGTGATTGAAAATGCTGTATCTTTAATGAAATTGACAAGCGATATTTCGGTAGATAACTTATATGAAAAATTGAACTTGTTAAAATCATCCTTGGACGTATTAGTAGGAAATTGCAAAGACACCACTGCCACCACCGAACAGAAATGGCACCATCTATTTCAACAGTTTCCAAAAAAAGATACCAGGAATATATTTAAACTAGTGTCTTTCATATTAAGTATCGAACGCGTTTTTTCCCAGATGAATTTAAAATGGTCGGATGCCAGAAATAACTGCTTCGTAAATTTAATGAAAGAAGAATTACTCAACCAGTTTAATCTACAGCTATCCTGTGAAGAGTTCTTCATCTTTCTTAAAGAGAAAAAGGAAACTTTAAAAGAAGTTAAATCTTCACAGAAATATCATGAATAAGTAATTCTTATAAATAACTATTCTCTTATTGTAAGTTGCAATTTGTAACACTCAGACTATTTTTTAAAACGCCATATTTTTCTAATGAATAAAACTTTTTTGATTTAGATTTCTGTTTTTTTTTTTTATTCTGAAGACGAATAAGACTCATCTATTTAACGAGAGGGTGAATCTGATTTAAAATATTATATTTTTATTGAAATACATTTTCTATGGATATTTTTGCTATCTATTGTCACGTAAACGTAATTTTAATTCAAATAAAAAGATAAATATTTGAAAACTTCCAAATATGTACGTTTTTGACTATGTCCCGCTTTTGACAAAAGAATCCCGCTGCTTTCACTCAAAAAGTTCCAAAATCCCGAGTTGGCAAAACAAAAAAAATGGCAACGCTGACAGGCCCAATGTCCATTGCTCATTTGCATAATTCTGGCAATCTCCTGTCGGGTTCTTTTTATTAGGTTGCCATATCTTCCTGGATATGACCAGCTAATTAGGTTGCTCCATCTGGAGTTCGCCCGTGAAAGGTTGTAGTGAGATATTTTTCCTTTGACAGCTCATATGGGAGGGAGCTGTTAAGGGTAGAGCCGTGCCTTGCTAGCGCATCGGCGTTTTCATTCCCCTCTATATTACTATGTCCGGAAACCCAGAGGAGAGTTCAGAGGTCGCTTAGGCAAGGGATTGCGTATTTGCACTGTGTGACTAATTTTTATGATATGGAGTGTGAGTCGAAACCTTTCATAGCTGACTGTCCATCAATAAAGATGGCAACATCCCGCTTGGTTATCATCTGCGTACAGTAAACACTATTTCTATGACTATGACACTATGACTATTACTGACGACAGAAGTAATATCATTAATACAAAAAATAATAAAAAGTAATATGCCTAAATGGCTTCCTTGCGGTACGCCGGAGGTACAGTTTATCATTCTAGATAGGGAAGTTCCAATTCTTACTCGTTGAGTGCGACCAATGAGAAAAGATATAATCCAACGAAGAATTTCAGAATTAAACCCAAAATATTTTAATTTTTCGAGAAGAATTGAATGCTGAACAGAATCGAAAGCTTTACTAAAGTCGGTGTGTATGACGTCGACTTGAATCCTGTTCTCCATTTCATTAAGAATGTAAGAAGAAAAAGAAACCAAGTTCGTAACTGCAGACCGTCCTGATACGAAACCATGATGAACTTCGGACAAACATTCCTTCGTCAAAAACTCAAGCCTATTTTTAACGATACTTTCAAAAAGTTAAGAAATTGCTGACAGTTTACAAATACCTTGTAGTAAATGCGGACAAGACTAAATACATGGTATCAACAAACAAACAAACATCTGTTAGCCGCCTAGGACAAAACGTCACTATTGGTAGCAACAATTTCGAGGTCGTTAAGGAATTCATCTACCTCGGAGTAAACATGAACTCCACGAAGGACACCCTAGTGGAGTTCCGGCGAAGAATTACCCTAGGAAACCGCTGCTGCTTCGGTTTGGCAAAACAACTGGGTTCAAAACTCCTAACTCGGAGGACGAAATGTAGGCTTTACAAAACCCTTATCCTGCGAGTTCTGCTTTATGGCGCCGAGTGTTGGACGATAATTAGGAAGGGAGAGCTGATACTTCGGCGGATTTGTGGTCCTGTGTGCGAGGAGGGCGAATGGAGGAGAAGATACAACCGCGAACTCTATGAGCTGTACCAAGATGTGTATGTTGTCCAAAAAGCCAAAATACGTCGACTACATTGGCTCGGCCACATCGAGCGAATGGACAATAATGCTCCAGCTAAGAGGATCTTCGAATCCCAGTCCCCAGGTTCGAGAAGGCAAGGAAGACCGAACCTCCGCTTCAAAGACCAAGCCATCGCGGATGCCTGAGCGCTTGGTCTGGACAATTGGAAGCAGCGTGCCCGGGATCGTAGAGGATGCAAGGCTGCTGTGTCTCAGGCAGAGACTCTTCACGGGTCGGGAGCCCGATAAGTAAGTTATTTGTAACTTACTTACTTAACGGGCTCGATAGTTCTCGACATTATTTTTTGAGCCGGATTTATGAATTGGTACCGAAAATGACATCTTCCAAACCTCAAGGAAATTGCCTTCGGAAAGAGAACGGTTAAAGATATTCAGCAAAGGAGTACTAAGAGAATTACTACAGTATTTTAGTATAATAGCAGGTATACCATCAACACCGCAGTTTGGGTTTGGCTTGAGAGATTGAAGAGCCAGGAGGACTTCTTCAAAGCCTAGTTTTAGTGACCCAATGTTGACACAATTACTGATTTGACTTCTCGAATTGGTATGAGAATTATTGTTTGAGTAGACCGATTCAAAGAATGTAGCGAAAAAGTCTAGGGTTGATTCAACATCTAGCAAAGCCCTCGCACAAAATTTCAACAAAGCGTTTGTACCTACATACCTACAATCTAAATTCAAGTTATATACTTCATTGAACCAATCGATGCTATCAAAAAAGTTATTAAGACCCAAAATTTGTTTAAGAAAAGCTCAAACGATAATCATCCTGCTTTACGTTAAGTTTTTAATGCGTATACGTTTCAATTTACAGTTACTCCTCAAATATACAATATTGATCATTTGGAAGCGTGCATACACCCGTATCATGCAGTATCTTCTGGTCGTCTGGGAAAAAAAGTCAGTTTTGACAACAGCAACTTTCATGTAGTTAGGGAGTACACCTAAGCCCATGCAGGGACGGGCCAAGAATATCACAGCAGTGCCCGCCGCAAAAAAACCAGTGCTTATAGTAAATGGCGACTAAGGATATAAATCCAAGGCAATTTTTCCATTCCTGTGAGCCTTGCGAAACGTCTTGAAACTGTCCCTCGCCGCAAGTGTGCAAGCAAATCCGAGGGTTGACATGATTGGAGTTCACCAGTAAATGGTTTAACAAACGAAAATCAATAATACGAGCATGCACGTGTCAAAATCGTAAAGAAGAGCGAGATGTATGTATGTATGTATGTGTGTAGTTATTTAGTATAATTTTACTATTAAAACTAAAAATAAAAGAAAACAAGATTTACCATCAATCAAAACTGTTACAAATATTTAACCACTGGATCGAATGTGATTTATAAGAAGCATTTTAAATGTACGAAAAACTGGCTCATTTTTTATGTTGATTGGTAATTCATTAAATAGTTTTAAACCTCTGTACATAATAGTTTTTTGAGTTCTAACATCTTTAAACAAATTTAATCGAAAATCAGAATTTGATCTTAGTTGGTATGGTTGAGTGTCCTGTGCATACGTTAGTTTAGATGAGAGATAATTTGGTACCATCTTATATTTCATTTTAAAAACAAAAATTAAGGTGTTGAATGTTATTCTTTGCTTAATGTTCAGACACTTTAGACAAGAAAGCATCCATTAAGTTGGAGTGTAAAAGCCGCATCTTAAAATAATTTTCATTGCCTTGTTTTGGAGAATTTGAAGACGATTTATTTCCGAAGTATTACCTATAAATAAAATGGTAGAACAAAATTCAAAGTGAGGTTTGTTAATCGTATTATAAATGTTAATCGCAGACATCGTATTAATATTTTTCCGAATTCTCCTTAGAAAGCCGATTTTTTCCAAATCTTCTTGGCAATGTGAAATGGTCGTTAAAATTCAATTTGTTGTCTAATATAATGCCGAGATATTTTATTAATTTAACTTGCTCAATTTGATCATTATTGATTTTAAAATATGGAATAAAATCACTATTAATCACCATACATTTCGATTTACTAACATTAATGTTTAACTTATTTGTATTTAGCCATTTGTAAAGGTTGTTTAAATCACTTTTCATTTGTTCATGAATTATATGAACGTCTTTACAGCACACAAATAACAAGGCATCATCTGCAAATAATGATATCTTGCTGTGATTCAACACATTAGTTATATCGTTAATATATAATAAAAATAACAACGGTCCGAGAATTGTACCCTGTGGTACCCCATAAACTGTTGACCCGATTTCTGATAACACATTATTTATTTTGGTTCTTTGAGTTCTTTCACTTAAATATGATTTAAACCAACTTAGTTCTAGGTTTTTTAAACCGTATTTCTGCAATTTTTTTATAAGTATTGATCGATCAAAAGCTCGTTGAAAGTCCAGAAAAACTGCAATGATTTTGTTATTTGCATGCCTTTCTTCTTTTAGTGACACAACTAAATAGTTCGGAGACGTTTCACAAGAGTGACCTGGCCGAAACCCAGACTGGTTTTCCACTAAGATTTTATTTTGTGAAATATACTTAAATAGTTGATCGTATGTCACCTTTTCAATAATCTTTTCAACAACCGAAACCATATTTATAGGTCTAAACTTATCAGACTGAGTTGTATTACATTCTTTGGGTATAGGTATAACTAAAGATTCTTTTAAATTTTTTGGGAACACTCCTGTACAAAATGAAAGATTAATAATTTTCAGAATCAATGGGTCAGTTACGTTAAAGCAGTCTTAATATTTGAATGTTTATATTCGAAGTCTCTTTTCTTGTTTAATGTGTTGCACACCTGCCAAAGATCATTTAACGTTATGGGTTTACGAGTAGATTTAAAAGTCGTTTCTAATTCAAAAGCCTTTCTCAACCTCCAAGGTCTGAGGCAAGCAAAGAAACTCTTAGGAAATTACAACCAAAAGAGATTCAAAGCTTGTATCGGCCTTAACAAAAGCAACCTAAGAATCCTAACAGGCCTCCTCACGGGGCACTGCAGACTCAAGGAGCACCTGAGGAAAATGGGCATATCGGAGGACGGGCTCTGCAGATTATGCAGTGAAACCGCCGGAACTTCAGACCACATACTGAAATCCTGTGGGGCACTGGCCCACAAAAGGATGAAATATTTGGGCAGGCACCAAATAACAGACAAGGACATACAAACCATGGACCCACAGCTCATTCTCAGATTCATCAAAGAAACTGGACTGGACGCCGTGCTCTAAGGAGTGTGACCTGCCAAGGATAAAACAGAGCAATACCTCGACATGCTTCACAAAGAAGTATCTAGAGAGGCTCTGAAAGAGGGCACGAACCTCTCCGAGGCACAAGCAAGGGGACACAATAGACCAATAGGTCGCAGTGCAATATACCCTAACAAAATATTATTATTATTAATTCAATTAGATCAGTGTCTCTAAAACTACTCGAACTTATCAAATTGCTTATATTATTAACGCTTTCAATAAAGTATAAGTTAAATTTATTCGCTATTGTAAACGGGTTGCTTTCAATTTTGTTCTGGAATTGAACTTCTTTTATTTCTTCATTTTACTTTTTTAACACTAATGTTTTTAAAACTTTCCACATTTCTTTTTGACTAGAACATTTATTTATTTTATTGCACGTTATTTAGCTATTTGTAAATTATTTGTATAAGCATTCCTTACTCTTTTATATTCACACCAGTCGTTTGGGAGGTTAGATAGACGCGCTTCCATATAAAATTGCACTTTTACTTTTTTTTAGCTCTTTTAGCTCAATTGTGAACCATTTGTTATTGCACTGATAGAAACATTTTTTTGCAGTTAATTCACTTACACTATCAATTAAAGAAGTTTGTAGACTTTTTGATAGTTCATTTAAATCATCTGAATTGGTTAAATTGTTCAATTTTCTTTGCATTAAAGATTTAAATGCAGTTTTGTTATATCTGAATATATTTTTATACTGTTTACTTATTTTTATGTTATTCCTTTTAACTGGAATTTTTACAATAATTGATTTATGATCACCGATATTGAGTTCAGGAACAGTAGCTGCCCAAATGTTTCTACCATCTGTCGTTATAACAAAATCGATAAGGGTTTGCGTTGAAGTTATTCTAGTCGGTTCTTTTATTATTTGCACACAGCTGTTATTGATTAAAATTTCGTTTACTTTGTTTGAGTATGTGCCTTGCATTTTCATATTTATATTAAAATCACCAACTATTACAATGTGTTGATTTGTTAGCAAAATCTGCTCGAGCCAGTCTGAAAAACATGTACAAAATTCAACTTCCGAACTACTGGGTGATCTATACCATAACGCCACTAATTCGTTTAGTTCATTTGATGTAATTTTTATACAAACACACCACATTTTCATTGGAATATAAATTTTGTTAACTATCTCGAACTTCAGGTTGTTTCTAACAAATAGTACGGATCCACCAGTAAAACTGCTAGTACTATCACATCTAATTGGTGTATAGTCTGGCAATTGAATTTCGATGTCTTTAAGATCACACAAATACAGGAACACCAGCATTTGGGTGACCGAAATCTGGAGCCTGCCAATATGCGTTGAGGTCGAAATGCCGAATCCCACGGACGAATCAGTATAGGGATGCAGTAAAGTGGAAGGGTTATGATCCCTTTCATTCTGATCGCGGCCTCGCCGTCATTAAGGAAGAAAAAGGGATTCACCTACTCGGAATATACATAAACTTCACAAATGCTATCTTAGTGGAGATCCGAGGAATAATTACCCTAGAGAACCATTGTTCTTTCGGTGTGGCTAAGCAAATGGGTTCAAAACTTCTAATATGGAAGGCCAAGCGTAAGCCCTCCAAAACACTAATACTGCCAGTTCTGCTCTATAGCAACGAGTGCTTAGCGATAAGCAGCAAAGAAGATCTCATACTGGGCTTCTTCGAAAGTAAAATACTTCCTCGGATAATTTGGCATGTGTGCGAGTAGGGCATCGGAGGACTTCCGCCATCTCTATTGGCTCTGAAAGATGTGGATGTAGTCCGAAAAGCTAAAACGCGTTGAACACATTGGCACATTAGTGCTCCAGGGAAGGAATCCTTCGACTCCAAGCCTGTAGCATGAACGGAATCGCAGAGGGTGGAACACGGCAAATATTCTTCGCGGGTTTCGCCTGTACAAAAAGTATACAAACGTTGATAATTGTCCCCAAAATGTTGGTCAACGTCGCAGACAAGTCAGTAATGCCACTGTGCAGCCTCGAGACTCTTTGATTGTAGAGAAACGGCTAACCAAATGGATTATTCAGGTTTTTAAATAAACGAGTAGTCTATCTCATTAAAGTTACTATACCTTGTTTAATGAGTTTTAGCGGTACTTCGTAGGCTTTGGATCTTACATGCGACTAGCTTAAGGTCTTAACGAAAAATTCTCCCTAAAGAGACGTACATATTAAAGGCCAATGCCAAGATGTTGCGATTTTCTTAAAATCAAAATGTTTGGCTCTCCAACCACACTTTCGTACGGCTTTGAAGACAGCCGAAGACGCACAATATGCGATTTTGCATATCGAAACTTTACGAAACGATCCTTTGTGATAAATAAAAACTTTAAACCAGAACTGGAATAGAAAATAATTCCCAAATAGCTAAGTGTCATGAGGAAAATATTACCTTCCTCTTTCCGCAGGGTTCAGCCCCTGCTTCGTTGCACCGCAAGCTACGTTTTTGGTTAGGTTAGGTAACGTAGCTGCCTAGGCACAATGCGGTACCACAGCACTAGTGTATCCGCATTAAATAACACAGATTTTTTTTTAAAAAAACCATTGCATAAATATGGGGAAATTGGAATATGTTTTTGTCTAAATATTCCGTTTCACAATATTGAATATTAGGTTCGTTTCCTTGAGAAATGTATCCACAATTAATTCAATACGTTATGTTCATAAAAGATATTTTGGACTATAGAATCACATCTATCGACCTTGTTTCTTTAATTCCTTTTTATGTGCCAAGATTGTTTCGTAATAGTAACGTTTATTTTTATGTTCCTCATCATAGGACAAACTACGGTTTATATGAACCAATTACGCGTTCCTTAAAGTTATTCAATGAAATGTGCAATAATATTGATGTTTCAATAAATAGAGATGTTTTCAAAAAAAAACTATTAGAAATTTGTATATAACTATTGAAGTATTTATTAATTTATTATTTCTAATGTATTGTAACTTTGTTTTTTGTAATCAGCAGATCTTGAATCAATTGATGAAATAAATAAATATCATTCAATTGCATCCACATCAGGGCTGCTTTGGATACATGCTGGAAGTACATACAATAATTTGTGTTACTCACAAAAATGTATGGCTGCTGGCCATAATTCTTGCAATTGTTCTTATGAGCAACCGTGGATACATTTCTCAAAGAAACGCGGCTATTATTGTCTTTTTCCAAACACATACAGTATTGACCGCTTAAAGCAAACCCGGTAAAATCGTTACTTCGGTTAAAGCGAACTTTTGGTTATAACGAAATCAAGTTCCAGAAAAAGGTTGGATTATATTCCAATTATATCACTGCAAAACAATGAACCAATTCGGTCGATCAACTCGAGTTCATTGTAAGGGGATACCACTCTATATTCCAAGAACCTACTTGAAAAAATATCCAACTAATGGAATATCTAATTTCACGTTGAAACAAAAAGTGACATAAAATTATAATTTCTCACCAATGTTTTAAAATCCTCATTTTGTCAACTGTTTTGTCGTTTGATCCTCAAAATAAATTATCCATCCAACAAAAGCTTCCTATCCAAACATTTAAGTAGCTTTGCTACCTTTTCGCTGCCGCACTCCACTTAACTGAAAATCACTTCGAAAATATCTTAACACAACAACGATCTTCTTCGTTTTATTTAAATTTTTAATTTATTTTTATAAAACGCTGTCACGTGCAACAAACGGCTGGCCGATGCACTATGCGTTCCCTGACGCTGGACAGAAACAAAATTAACAACAAATTAGAAAGTAACACCACTCGGCGGTCGGGAATGCAAAACAATTTCACTTTCAATGCACAAAATTGACCGTTTCGATATACGTTTCGTATTTTAAACAAAAGCACATTCGAAGTATCTGCCAGTGAATAATTTTTTTCTTACATGGCAATTTCAATCTACACTTTCCGAAATTCGGATCCGATGGATAGATCCATTTTTATTGCATTATTTATGTGAGGCGAAAAGCAATATTTGATGGATTAATTTCACTCAATCACTTGCCGCAGATTGACGGACAGATCATACACAATTGGATATCAAATGCAGTGGCACGCACTCTCTCTTGGATCAATGATACTCACACTTGCAGTTGAATGCGTACGATCACCTTAAAATCTAATAAAAAAAGAAACGCGACGCGATCCGATTTTTATTATGCATTTATTTTCTGCACTTAATCTGTCACTATCACATATGTCATTGTCAAAATAGGCGCATGGTAATTATAATTATATTTGAATGCGCTTGACTTCTGGGAATGTCGTCATTGTTCATGTTGTTTTTAAAACAAATTTTACCTGTGACAACAATCACCGTTACTTTATGATTTTGAATTATTTTTTGACAGCTCAGGTAGGTGAAGAATTTTGTTTGTCTACTAACAAACCGTTCAATGATATTCGTTATGTAAACGTCGCGGACCGACTGTTGTTGCTGGGGAAGACGAACACTGAGCCAGGCTTCAAGACAGAATTCAGCCACCCAGTGTAAGCATGCTGCATACAGCCAGGGCCTTTGCTCAAAGGCACATACATATATATGTATACGGAGATTTGTTGGCGTGTTACTTTGCTGGGTTTTGTGTGTGCACCGGAGTGCGGCAGGCTAACAATAACATGAGAGAGAGTAGGCAACAGGTAGGGGTATACAAGTGCGACAGGTACTAGATCTTTGTTTTATGTTGGCAAACATAAATGTATGCATGTTTGCTTGCGCGCATAAGCATGAGTGTATTTGATTGATGTAGGGGAATAGGGAGTAGATGAATGGATCGTCATCTGACAGATTTAATGAGGAGTGCATAAGCCTAGTGGGCCCAGTGGTTAATGCGTTGGACTACTGATCCAGCGGCACACGTTCAAAACACGCCGGGCCCAACGCTTTTTTTCAACTGCCTTACCTCTTGCGAAAGTCTGACAAGCCGCCAAGAGTATGAAATGTCATGAGCAGCTTCTCACATTTGCCGTCAGTCGACGCAAAATTTGATGACCCTTCCACTTGGTACGCTCAACTAGTTGGAGAAGCTAGGTTTGAGACCCTGTATGGGTCGTTAATGCCTAGTAATTATTTTGTTTTATAAAATGAGTTAACAGCTAATTCATTAATGTAGTTGCTGCAATATCACCGGGAAATGCCAGGAAAACAGATTTATTTGTTTAGTAAAAATAAAAGCTTCCGTCCTCTCGACTGTTGTTAGTAGAACGAAAAGCTCTATACATATATTACATAATATATACAAACGGTATATTGGTAATTATCTAGTTTTGGGGCCACAGCACCGATGACCTTGAATTTTTACCCCCATATTAATAAACAGCAAATAGCGGCGAGATAGCACATACACATCTGTTTACTTATAATTCATATTAATAAATCTGTGTTAACTTTAAATGACATGCGATAACAGGCGGATAATTTAACTCAGAGAATTTGGCGTATAAGGAGCGGATAACTTCACACATTCCCAGATTGTAGTTCATGCATTCACAAATTGAGAGGATACACATGCATGTGTGGAAACATTGAGAGGATGAGAGAGAACACTGTCTCCCATTTTGCCATATTACTCAGACAAAACCGAGTGGACACGCTACACCATGAATCGCTGGCAATTTTTAAGGATGGGTCCAAAACGGAGGACGGAGTCGGTGCCGGAGTCTTCTCTGAAGACCTGGACATTCACCTCGCCTTTAACCTTTCAGAACACTGCAGCGTTTTTCAGGCCGAAGTCATCGCCGTCCGCCAACCCGCTGACTGGATGTCGGTTAATACGATTACGAAATCAGATATTGTAATATACGAGTACATCCACAGTCAGGCGGCCATCAAATCCCTTGCACCCAGCACTACGAGATCCAATGCAGTGAAAGACAGCGTTGCCATTTTTTTTTTGCCAAGTCGGGATTTTGGAACTTTTTGAGTAAAAACAGCGGGATTCCTTCGTCGAAAGCGGGACATAGTGAAAAAAACGTACATAATCAGAAGTTTTCAAATATTTATCTTTTTATTTGAATTAATATTACGTTTACGTGACAATAGATAGCAAAAATAGCCATAAAAAATGTATTTCAATAAAAATATAATATTTTAAATCAGATTCACCCTCTCGTTAAATAGATGAGTCTTATCCGTCTTTAGAATAAAAAAAAAACAAATCAAAGTCAAAAAAGTTTTATTCATTAGAAAAATATGGCGTTTTAAACAATAGTTTGTGAGTGAGTGTTACAAATTGCAACTTACAATAAGAGAATAATTATTTATAAGAATTACTTATTCATGATATTTCTGTGAAGATTTAACTTCTTTTAAAGTTTCCTTTTTCTCTTTAAGAAAGATAAAGAACTATTCACAGGATAGCTGTAGATTAAACTGGTTGAGTAATTCTTCTTTCATTAAATTTACGGAGCAGTTATTTCTGGCATCCGACCATTTTAAATTCATCTGGGAAAAAACGCGTTCGATACTTAATATGAAAGACACTAGTTTAAATATATTCTTGGTATCTTTTTTTGGAAACTGTTGAAATAGATGGTGCCATTTCTGTGCGGTGGTGGCAGTGGTGTCTTTGCAATTTCCTACTAATACGTCCGAGGATGATTTTAACAAGTTAAATTCTTCATATAAGTTTTCTACCGAAATATCGCCTGTCAATTTCATTAAAGATACAGCATTTTCAATCATGTCAAAACTAACTTCACTTTCCAGGTTTATGAATTTAAGTCTAGAAAAAATATTTTCATCTGAAAAATTATAACGTTTGTCTATATATTGTTGGCAATTTGTGTAAAAAATTTTGAAGTCTTCGATGGCTTTGGTCCATTCACATTCAACCAATTTATTTAAAATCTGTTTTGTCTGGTAGCCGAAAAACCCATCCTTTAGCATTTGAGTCAACCTTGAGCGGAAGAGGCAAAATGACTCATGCATTTCTGTTATGGCAATATCATTTCCCTGAGACTCTTTTATTAATGTACCAAAAACACTCATCACATTATGAACAAAATGCAAGTAGGCTAGAGTTTTTGTTTCCTCTGCTTCAGAGTAAAAAATCTTTCAATGACTTTCGCACATGATTCTTGCTTATCAAAGTAGGTTTTCAAAGCAGGAAAAACCTTGATTACTCTCTCAACGTCTGGCATCCCTACTCTCTCTCTCTCGCGCTCTTATCTGTATAACGCGCCGGGCGGGCGGCCAGTACACACTTGTCTGTGCCACATACCCACGCTTCCTCAGCACGCTGCGCACAGGGTCGAATTATCCCCGAAAAGCGGGACTGAGCCTGTCCATTTACATTTAATTTTGATTGAAAAATCGGAACGTTTAGCCAAAACCGGGACGTCTGGCAACGCTGACCCTCACCCTTTGCTGGGTGCCGGGTCATTGTGACATACAAGGGAATTGTGAAGCTGACGAACTGGCTCGACGGGGCTCTTGTGGTTTAAACAGAATGAGCGTCATCGACTTCAAGGTTCCAACGACTTATGTTAAACACCTCACAGACACCAATGCGGTGAGCGAATGCAACCGTCGTTGGCACCAACTCGACCAGTGCAACACCGCAAGGCTTCTCTGGAAGACATTCAATAAATCCAGGTCCATCGGACTTTTGAGGCATAAGAGAGGAACCCTCTCCAAATTAGTAAACGCCCTCACCGGGCACTGTGCTATAGGAAGACATGCTCAAAGGCTGGGCATTCCCTACAATGACGTCTGCAGAAGCTGTAGGGACGAGGAGGAAGAGGAGACTATCAGTCACTTCCTTTGCACGTGTCCTGCACTCGCCAACATTAGGAAGGCTACACTGGGTGAATACCTTTTCAATGATCTAACAACGCCTGCACAGCAAAGATTAGCTCCTTCATTCAGAGGAGCAAATGGTTCCCTGAGTAAGAAGGTGACTCACCCACCTTACACATCGGCAGCACAATGGACCTACCTCTGGTCTAAGGGCATCCTCATCGAGGGCCGGTTCCAACCAACAAACCAACCAAAGTTTACAGGGTTTAAACTAAATCTAAAATTAAAATTTAAGATATTCGAATACTAATACACAGGAACGGAAGAACAGATGCAAAAGCGGGAGGCGCAAAATAACATTCTTAAACTTCTAGCCAGCTTAACTGAAAGCCAATTTTCTATTTTTCAACAAAGAAAAATCCAACTGGACCGACGCACAATGATTGATTTAGTACATCATAGCTGATCAAAATTTTGTTTGTACCTTTAAGTCTAGAGAGTACTATCCAACTAACAAGAACCAACAACAAATTTGTGCAATACTCGAAATTCAAACGGTACAGCACCGCAATAATGTAGCAACTTCAGCTTTTCTGTGTCAGTTGAGTAATTACATCGTCCCTGTGAGTGCAAGTTTTTATCAACTTTTTAGGAAAATTTATAAAACCGAATATGTCCGAAACTCCTCATGGTAAGTATGCTAAGAAAAACAAGTGGTAAATAGTTATGCAAATTACGGTAAAACAATAGAACTTTATATTCCTTAATTTAGTGGCAAAAATCTATAATTTAACGACGCATATTCATGTGTTATTTATTTATTAACCCTTTGTCGACCAAGCTATTAAAAACTTTTTAAAAAACTTTTTTTTTTGATAATATTTAATTTTAGGGTGTTTTAAGAAGGATAACTCATTTTCGGCATTTTAAAGGACCTCGAAGGACTAAAAGTAAAAGTGGTACTCAAAAGTACCGTTGGGCTATGGGATACAAAAAAAAATCATAAAAAAGGAATTTACCTATTCTTTTTTATGATATGATAATAATTATAATTATAATTGAAATGCATTTCATCAAATAAAGATAATTTTACTTTTTTAATTATTGAAAATGTATTCCATGGTACAAGGAAAAGCAGTTTTTTTTTGTCATTGCAGCAAAGGTATACATTGCAATGGCTGCATTTCGAAAATGGCTTTTCCTGTATTTTGTTGATACTACATAGCTCACACCTTCCCCGTGCATCAACAAACTTTGGCCAATGAACACCCAGATTACCCAGTCGCACGTCCTTAGAAACAGATTCTCCTTTGCCCCTTCGATTTTTGCTGCAGTGAGGAGAATCTTCATTCTGTGATTTTCTTTTTAGACCACGTCTGTCAACAGGTAAATCCTTCTGTAACATAAGTCCAAGGGTTAAACCTCTCTTGTACTCCAGAAGGGATACTTTTTCATTTATTTGGCAGTAAACGATGAACGAGTTTACGAAACATATTTCGAGCATTCCCCAAAAAAGACGATGCCACCACTTCTTTGACCGACGGCCTAATCCATATGCGGCACGAAGTTGATCAGCATGGTCCACGCCTCCCATGCAAGAATTATAGTCTTTAACGACTTTAGGACAACTTACTTCGTGTTGCACTCCCGATTTATCCCTTCTCTTAACGGTTGAAAGATCGTTGCCATGGTAGTTTGAAGCCAACAGTACTGTTCTGTTGTCTTTCCATTTATACAAATTTTATCTAGCACACTTTCAAGAAAAGAGACGAAAAAATCTGTTTGACTATCGCAGGTCTCAAACAAACCTTCAACTGGCCCCTCAGGCAATACAAATTCAGGAATTTCCGATACACAATCGCTAGCTTTCCATTGGCGATTTGGTTCTTCGTCGGAATTTTTTTTTCCGAATGACTGCATCCTGGACGATTATCCGGAATTTCCTTGCCATCACCTAAAAGCTGCTCAAGCTCCTCTTGAAGCACAGCTTCATCCGGTTCCTCATTCATTCGGGCAGCAGCTCCTCTTTTTGAACGAATTGTTATTAGATCGAATTCATCTTCAGATTCTCGGTCAGTATCTTCATTATTGTCCAAAGGTAAATCCTCAATCAATGCCAAAATCTCATCATCCTTCAAATAGATATTCTGAACAGCCGATGTAATGCACTTTATATATACATGAAAATAGGACGAAGAAAAAAATTAGTATTCGAACACTCGTTGTCGCACAGCCCAACGGTACTTACCAGTCCAATTTAGTTTTTTAGTGGAAATATGTATATGAAACATTCGTACAACTTCAACTGATTTCGCGTGTTTTCCAAAGGTCAATATGCAAATCAACTAAACACTTAAAAAAATGACGAAAAATGCAATGGCTACTTAGATCTGCAAACACCAAAATCAACTAAAATTACTACGTTCAAAATCTAGTAAGCTGTCAAAAAAAACCGTTATAACCGTGGCTACAACTACAAAAATAATCATAAACAGCAAAATACATGGAAAACGAATGGTACTTAAAAGTCACGTTGGTCGTCAATACCATATTTTTGTCATATAGAGTTTTTATATGACATAAAACATTGTGGTACTTACAAGTACCGTTGGCCAACAAAGGGTTTTAACTAACATTAATAAGATACCTCGAAAAGGAGGAAACTGCAAGAAAAATAACCAGCTTGTTGGAATGAGAACTTCAGTGAAAACTTAATTCAAGAATCGTTTCGTCGACATTGGCGAAGATTAAAATTACTTCACCACAACTCGTCTAGAGGTTCAAGGCAAACTCCAAAGAATATTGTTGGAAAGATTAAAACTGAGTTGTAAAGGAAATAATGGATTTTCAATAAATAGGAAATTCTCCACCTAGCAAGATAGGTACATAAAATGAGTGCAGGTGATACTCATGAAACTTTTGGGGCCTATTTTAGGGAAATGGCGGAAGACAATAGTCAAAACGTTGTTTCAGCAAAAAGTGGTACTGCCAACGAGCTTGACCTCTATTTTAAAACAGTTCGGCTTGGTCAGACAACTGATCATTGAGTTTATGGTCGTTTTTACCCAACAATTCCCAACTTTGTCTTAATTTGCCTTACTTATCCTTCATCTCGGTGTAGCAGCGTATTTAAAGATTTTTTTTTAAACTTCTGGCTCGCCAAGGCGATTAAAAGGGAGGACTTCGACCTAAAAGATCTTTTGTACCATATGGACCAGAAAAAGTTTAAGCTAGTAGAATTTCTACTTTCCGTGTAAAGCGGATAATTTTACCAGTAGAAGATTTCTTAATGTTTTCGGAGCTCATATGTTCACTGAAAAAGATCTTCTTTATAATTCCATTAAGGGCTGGACATTCACATAAAATGTGTTCAGCTTAATTGTCCTCTTCAAGACAAAGTCGGTACTCAGGAGAGTCTACAATTTTCATTTTTTCTAGATGATATCTTAAACCATGGTGACCAGTAAGGTAACCTACTAAGTTTTTGATAACATGCCTGCTTAGATTTAGGCATTTGCCTAAATGGCCTGTCTTAGACCTGGGATGCTTTTCCAATGATAGATAAATTTTCAATGTTCCCAGCTTTTTATTGCTGCAGTTGCTGCTGATCTAGGAGTGCAGCAGAAAGGTTCGGGACCTATGAAAGGTGTTTCTAAACCTTTTCTGGTCAATTCGTCGGCCTTTTCGTTACCTTCTAACCAGTCACGGCCCGGAACCCACCATAATTTGGTCTTGTTTCTTAATCCGAGTGTTTCAAGGGTATTGAAGCAGTACATGAATTAATTGATGAATGTTCCTTTTATGCCAGACGAATAAATGTGGCTGGCGCATTCTTGAATGGCGTGGAGCTCTGCTTGAAATACACTGGGACTTTTCCCTATGGGTATCGTAAAGCGTTTATTTGGTTCGTATATTCCCGCACCTACCCCCGTTTCCATTATAGAACCATGCGTATACCACTTTATGCCGTTGTGGCTGTTTGGTGGGTTATTATTTACCCATGCTTCTCTCTTAGGGACTTCCGTGGAGAATCGTTTTATTAAAGCATAGTGTTTTTTGAATGCGGTCTGTGACCGCGCAGTTCATATTAAGTTCCGGAATTTCGTTAAGCCTTATCTCGTTTAACTGTATTAGACTTGTTGCACTGCAGATCGCCACTTTTTGAATGTATATGTGGAGATGTGTTAGTCATGTTATTGCCTGTATGGAAGCTGTTTGACAGGTTCGCATGGCTCCGGTCAGTGGCGGATTTACCAGCAGGCTAAGTAGGCTTGAGCCTAGGGCGGCAGATTTTAGGGGCGGCAAATTTGAAAACCGATTTTTGACTTCTGATGTGTAGATATCTCTCCAGAAGTCCACAAGACGCCTTCCGATGACTTTTCCCTCTTCTCTTTCATTGTACATTCAACGGTACAAAAAATGAAAATGACCGCGAGTGATACTTTCAGAGTTAACACATTTCTCGTCATCATTGATAGACTCGTATCTGAATTAGAAAAAAGGCAGAAGGCCTACAACAAATTCAACGAAAAACTTCATTTTGACCAAAATGAGTGAATTGTCATCATCAACCCTTACAAAAAAAGAGCTCTCGCCTTGGAAGAAATATATTCTAATGATTTAGAGATTCACTTGGTTCAAGAATGCATTCATTTTCAAAGGCACATTTCTTCGGAAAGAATTTCGGTAATACCAAATTCTGAATCATTGGAAAGTCTATCTTCGTTTCTGCGAAAAAAGAAGGTTTGCAGAAGGTTTATCCTAACTTGGACATAACTCTTCGTATGGCATTACGTACTCCAGCGACAAATTGTTCGGCTGAGAGAAGCTTTTCTTGTCTTAAAAGGGTAAAAAATTATCTGAGATCGACCTTAAGTCAAGAAAAATTAAACGCTTTAGCTCTTAGTTAGTTTAATGAACTTAGGACGAAATTATCGATGATTTTGCCAACAAAAAATCGCGCAAAAGGTATTGTAAGAAAC
This sequence comes from Portevinia maculata, assembly GCA_949715645.1. Taxonomy (NCBI): domain Eukaryota; kingdom Metazoa; phylum Arthropoda; class Insecta; order Diptera; family Syrphidae; genus Portevinia; species Portevinia maculata. Next base: position 194,515,280 of record OX454525.1, read on the forward strand.
TTTAATAAGTTAATTGAAATTATTATTTTTTAACTGTTTGTAAGTACCTACAATAAAGATTATTTAACTAGATAATCTAGGAACTGACAATTCACAATTGTAGAGTTAAGGGCGGCAAAAATCCAACAGCCTATACTTGGGAAATGTGTAAATCCGCCACTGGCTCCGGAGATACCTAGGAACGCAAGCCGTTGTACCTTTTTGAGCTTCTTTATTGCGATCTTATTTTTGGATTTTGTCCACTATACTATGGAGGCGTATGTTATAAATGGTAAATGATTTTCAAAGATAGAATCTTTTGGGAAGCAGACATCGTTTATGAAAAGAAACGTTATCCTTAATTGACTATCAATGCAGAAAACCTTGATTTCATTAACAATAATTTGTTGTTAGTAAACTTTGAGTAGATACTAAATTTCTTTTTTTACTTTTTTTATTAACTGCTTGTTTATTTTCTGTAACAACACCAATGCTAAAAATTATACGGAATAAATAAATAGGTTAGGTTAGGTTAGGTTTATGTGGCTGTCGGCAGAAGCCGACACACTTAGACCAATTTAGGTCCATTGTGATACCACATATATTATCTACCTCAACTCTGTAGATGGGACTGGCCAACGACACGCGGTTGTTCTCAAACGGTCCCCCATCTACGTACTAACCGCGCCCAACGTCGTTTAATTACGGTGATCTGACGAGAACCGATTAACTCGACGTGGTATGGTCGTTGGTTAATAAATAAATATCTATCTATCTAAACAAAACTTTTAAACTATATTTCTGGATGTCTCTTTTGTTTTTTTTATTAACTTTTTTACCGACATAAGGACTATCCGGTAACTAGCCCGATACCAAGAGCAAGAGACTATTCGGCGATGTAACATATATCAAAAAACTACCGGATAGACCGGATAATGGACACCAAACGGATATCCGTTACATCTCTAGTCGTTATATCAGTCTCATACTCAGTTTGCGATCTTAATTTCAGCACGATTGCAATATGCATCTTTCTCTTTAGTAAACTAAAGTATAAGAGAAATACAACCCTGCAAACCAAAAGTCAGTAGTTTGTCGAAAACACTACTACAAAGAAACATGTTTTTGTGAATGTGTTTGTATTCTCTTTGAGGATTAGTATTCGGCCGATCGATGCATATACTCTGCGAATGTATAGGGGCCCTTACACGGTCAATCGAATGACATGAATCACTAGCAGGTGTTTGTGAAAATGTATCTGTATGAGTTACACACATTTGGTGAAGTCTGATTGACGAAAATCAAAGCAAGTTTGATTTTGCATGATGAACGTCATGCCGATTGATACGTGCAAGGGTTGGATTGACGTAATTACTTCATTGTGTTTTGTGTCGCGGAAGCGAAAACATGTGCGGAAAACTGAAGGACGATGAAGACCGAGCATTTGTATCGGAATTAATTGAAACGTATCGGTTTTTACCGAGTTTATGGGATGTCAAAGTGAAAGATTATAAAGAAAAGTATCCTGATGCACAAAAAGCGGATGTCACCAGAAAAATAAATACGTTGAGAACGAATTTTCGGCGCGAGCTAAAACGTTTAAATGAATTAAACAATAGCGGATCCGGTGTTGATAATTTCAGTGAACCAACTCTTTGGTATTTTAATGAAATTAGTTTCATTAAAGACAGCGAATCTCCGTGTGTATCTCGCAGTACAATTCAAGAATATATTGCAAGAGCAATATATGCAATACAATCATCCGATTCCCTTATCGCACATCCGTACACCACGTAAACTCACAAAAACTAAAAATTTCACGTCAATCGATTGAACTGTGTAAGGGGTAGCGTCAATCCACACATGCACGATGCATGATGTCGACCGATTGACCATGTAAGGGCCCCTTAAAAGTGCAGATAAAACCTGTTTCCCATATAAAGAAGGGCAAAATTGTGATAATCCTTTTTTGCCAGTGTTGTTGTTGTTGTTGTTGGTTTTACACCGTGACAATCCAAATACAGTCGATCTAGTAGTAGTAGTAGTAAGTGACTATTTATTTCATAAAAAATATATTGTTTACAATTTTCTTAGTTTCTTAGTCTATATGGTTTGGCTGAAGGCCGTCTACCAGCAGTAGATCTATATCTGGACAATAAGAATCGATCGAAGTCTGGACATTTTGCAAAATATGCAAAAGCAGCTGCAATTTTTTTAAAATTACTCGAATCAGTTTAATCTTTTAGCGCGTGTCAACGAGATCGGTCGGCAATGATGATGAGCGATGTTTAGCTTCGTCTAGAAGACTCTGTGTTTGTCGGAAAATTGGTAAACATAATTTAATTGTAACAAGTTACTATTTACCAAAAAAAAAAACATTTCAGAAAACTTATTTAAAGAAATACAGTGGAAAATTGGAAAATATTTTTCGTTTCTTAGCTACATACTGTGGTGTATGTGGATTTTAATTTAGATGGACGAGCCGGAAAGGGATCGCTGAACGCGTTAATTTTGTATAAAAAAAAATTGCTTGATATGTAATTGAATTAATGAAAGTTGTATGAACAATTTAGCATAACTGCTTAACTTCCATTTTCAGACGGTTGTGGTAGACTACTCGACTACGAAAAAATTGAAAAAGAGATGCGACGATGCATCCTAAATGCACCAACCGCTATTACAAAAGAAAAAGAGAATCGAGCGAAAAATTATAAATATAAATAAATAAATATAAATATAACTTGTAAATAAATATAAATAAATAAATATAAATATAACAAATTGAATTTAAAATCTTAACGTGTATTGATGTTTTATTATAATTTACAGGTACCACTAGAAAACAACTACTTCTTAAGTACTTCCATTTACTAAAAAAAGAAGTAAATCTTAACTACTGCTTCATACGTAGAAATAAACTACTTCTGAAGTACTGCTTTTTACGTATGAATATCAGTACTTTACTTGAGGTTTAAGGCGGTAGATATTTCTATAAGTTAGAGAGAGATGGGAGCTTCACGTATTCTCATGTGCAGCTGGTATATAACTAAGTTTTTTCCCGAGTGCCTATCCTTTTTCAGTGGTTATATTCGTACTTCTACGTTTGCAGGGAATAAAGTCCATCTCACACATGCAGATCCGAGATTCCGCTATCCAGCATATTTGTTCCCAAAGACCTAACTCAACAGCACCCACACAAACAAGTACAAGTACCTGTTGTACGTTGCACACTCATCCAATTATGCACTCAAGCAGAAAGATCGACCACAGCAAACTCCACGTAAAACAACATAAACAATCTTCATGTAGACCGTTTGTGTGCTGGTGTATCACTATACCTGTTAGAAGAAAACAAATCTTCCAAACCGTGCATCCCCTCCCCCACTATACCCGCAGACATTACCATCATTAGATGACATGCCTCAGAAACCGTGCAACTCTCGTGAGAGTCATCCATTTATCTGAAAACTTAATAACACCCCGTATCTCACGTAATGAACAGATTAAGGCGAAAACTAACAAACACAACTTCTAGAGTAAAGATTAATTGAAGTGATTACCATAATCGAGATGACTAGGAATTGAATCATTCCTTCATCGCACCGAAGACAAGGTCAACGCCATGGCACTCTACGAATGCAGCCAGAACATTAGATTGACAGACATCAACGGAAAGTTGTGCATTAATTATTTATTCGTTAAAAGCGCAGTGCACTGGAATCTGATGTATCCCTAAAAAAATTCCAAGCATTCTTTATCGAGAAAAGGTCATCCACCCGCTCGTAAACACGCTAATGGACTTTGGAAATGCTATCTAATGGAAATACCAACCAACATTTTGGAAATGGAAACTTAACGTTGAGAAAACAACATCGGAAGCGTTGATGAGCCGCAGATTTGGCAGGAAACATAATTACGTCCGGTCCAGCCCGTTCCGTTTTATTCTGGTAGTATCGCGTTGGTGTATTTTTGGTAGTATTGACCTTGGTTAAGTAAGAATTGACAACAATTTTTTGTTTTTGGTGTAGAAAAAGCAATGTTAATCATTGTGTCGATCTTGGAGGAAGAGGTTAAAGTAGAACAGGTTACGCGGCGTAAATTGTAACTTATGTGCTTTTATCCCTTGATACATGCTGGTTTTTTTGACAGTTCGTTGATGAAGTGGGCAAACAATGTGCCTGTTCATTTTATCTCATCAGCATAAAAAGTCTGCGTGTATCAAGGGACTTTCATATTATATTTAGGCACACAGTTTGTGCAATAGGTATGGACTATATAAAAGGTATGTGTTAAGATTGAATCGAAAAAGTTGTAGTATTTCAACTTTGTTCCCGAGGAGGACATGGAGAACAAGAAAAAATATTACGCACTGTCAAAGTTAAAATAAAGCACCTTTAGGGCATTTAGCACTTCTTCTCTTAAGCTGTAAGGTTGCCAGGGACATAACAGCTGGGCATTTAAAGGCAAAGTTTGTGGGTTAGCTGGTTGTTTCAAATAGCCCTCGATGAGGTATACTGTACATATGCCTAAACAAAGATAGGTCTATTGTGATGCCTAACAAATTGCTTATCTTTATGCAATTATGTATTAGGGTGGAGTGAAAAATGTTTTCTTTGAAATTAAAAAACATACCCCCCGCAATGGGTCATTCTTTTTGATTTGCCTGAAAGTTTTTTACGGGTTATATATCGAAAAAAAAGAGATACGTGTTCGAGGTTTTTTTTTTTGAAGATAGAGGGGGTTAAAAGTTTGAGATTTTCTTGATTTTTGCCTTGTCGACTCATTTTCAAAAATTCATAACTCCGGTTCTTTTTAAGCTAAAGAAAACTTCTTTTTTTCATTGTCAAGATAAAAGAGCGAATTTTAAGAAAAAAAATGTATATTGTTATAAACAATTTAATTGTATAAATCAATTTTTAACAATGTTACTCACCACTTAGCCTGTTTTAAGTATAACCACCGTATTCTACGTCAAATTTTATTTAATACTGATATTTTGTATCTTAGTGTACAGTGTTATTTTACCAACATTTTCTTCTTACTAACATTTCCAAGTTTTTTGAAAATATTTAAATTCATACCTAAATTTTTTTGTTTTGATGATTTTTTTTCATTATAAATGTTTCTGAAAGATGTCTATCGTTTTCGTTAGTAAACAAATATTTATAAATTTGATTTCAGTAGAATTACAAAATTCAAACACCCGACAAAAGAATTATAGTACCGTTTTTTTTTTTTTTTTAATTAAATTCAAAACCAAAAACATAGTTGCCCGGAATTACGCGTCATGTCAGTTGAAAACAAATCTTATTGCCTTTCACTTGTGTGTCGTGTCTAATAAAAGCAAATGTGATTATGTGTGTTCCTTTAAATTACTTTTGCCTTCAAACGAAAACTATGCCTTAAATCAACTTGATAAATATACAGGATTTTTTTCCAGAAATTATATTCAGAATGGATACTCGTTCGCAAAAAAAAGTTTGCCAATTATTTGGAACAGGGAAAATGTTGTCGATGCGTCTGTTGCCAACTAATGAAGATGTGTGTCGCCATCTTACCTTCCTCGAAGAAGATGAAAACTCCTTGAAGAAGAAAATACAATACACAGCTACGAAAATCATTCAAATTTACGTCATTTCTTCAATTCCAACGGTCGGTAAGTTTTTATTTTATATTAGGCATTAACGGCCCATAGAGGGCCTAAAACCTAGCTTCTCCAACCACTTTCTTTGCGAAGTGGTAGGGACCTACAATTTTAAGCCGAATCCGAACGGCAAATTTGAGAAGCTTCTCATGACAATTGATACTCTTGGATGTTTGTCAGACGTTCGCAAGAGGTGGGGCAGTGGAAAAAAACTCAAGATGTTATTTGGCCCCGGAATTGGACCGGGGACCTTTCGATTAGTAGGCAGACACACTAACCATTGAGCCACTGCGGTCGGTAAGTTTAGTGTTAAAAAAAAAATACAAAATTGAACGAGAGAAGGACTTATTAAAACACCAAAAAACAGAAGGTCGGATGCATTTGAGCTGCAGTTACGTGAATTTAAAAACTGGTGAAAAACTCTTTGACATATCTGCTTGTAAGTGCATTGATTTGAAATTCTGCTCATGTCAAAAAGAAAAAAAAGTTCCACCAAAAGAGCGTCCCTTTCTTGAAATTCAAAGGACTAAAAGGAAAATGGGCATTGGCACAGTCGATGTTTCTGAAACGTGCAAGCTTCAAAAATGCATTGCAAGAAATTTGGCGAGTTCTTCATCTTCAGGCACTTCCACAAAGCAGACACAATTCATCACTGAAACAGACGATACCCAAATCAACTCTTCAGATGACGAATCAGTGATTTCAAAGCCACCAGAAAAAAAACGCAGCTAGGCAATGAGGTTCTTTGCAACGCAAATCGAAAACATCTCCCTAACGTTGCAAAGGTGGACGACAGATTTAGGATGTCTGATAGAGCAACAGCAACAGTTATAACAGCAGTTTTAAAAGATTACGGCATTGTCCATGAAATGGATCAATCATATATTGCTGATAGAAGCAAGGTAAGGAGAGAACGATCCAAATCAAGGAAGCAATTGGCAAATGTATCTATCCCGGAACCGTTAGGGCTATATTTTGACGGTCGCAAGGACTTAACAAAAACGGCCAGTGGTTATGTTATTGAAGAGCATATCGTATTGATTGCAGAACCAGACTTCCAGTACCTTTGTCATATTTCGCCACAAAATGGAAAAGCCGAAACTGTTACAAATAGAATAATTGAGTTTTTTGAACAAACTGGTATCTCAATGCATAATATTAAACTTATTGGGTGCGACGGAACCAATGTTAATACCGGGCTAAGAGGTGGAATTATTCGGCAAATTGAATTAAAAATTCAACGACCTTTGCAATGGTCTATTTGCATTCACCATGCAAATGAACTACCTTTAAGGGATCTATTTGAGAAGCTTTATGGAAAGACATCTGGACCAAAGGCTTACGCCGGTGATATTGGAAAAGATCTAAAGGATTGTCAAAATGTATGCGTTTCTCATTATCAGCCAGTTCAAATAAACTTACCCGATCTCCCATTGCCTTGTCTGAACTCGGATCAGAAATATTTTTATGAAATATGCAAAGCTATCAGCAATGGTGATCGTAAAGGATCAATTTTTGAAAAGAATCCTGGAACAATGGTGCATTCAAGATGGCTTACGACAGCTAACCGCATTCTTCGCGTTTACGTATCAAAAGAATCCCCAGAAGAGGCATTAAAGCACATAGTCGACTACATTGCTAAAGTTTATGCTGTAATGTGGTTTGACATAAAATCTCAGCCTTCTTTCGTTTATGGCGCAAAGCATTTTTTTAAGACCATCAAGCTGGCAAGGTATTTGCCAGACGATTTAAAAAAGGTAGTACATGCTGTATTCGCTCGGAACGGATATTTTGGACATTGCGAAAACATTTTGGTAGCCATGTTGTTTGATGATCGCCGAAATATTCGAGAGCTGGCTTTTCGCCGTATACTTAAGGCAAGAGCAGCAGTCAATTCAAACATTAATGACGAAGTCGTACGACAATTTCAGCTTCCAAATTTTCGTTTTGAAGCAAATGAATATTTCGAGTTAATAGATTGGTGGCAAGTTGAAAGGAGCCGTTTGACTGAACCTCCTTTACTAGTGGATTTTACTCAAGAAGACCTCTGGGACATTGTAAAACAAAACGAATCGATGAAGTCAAACCATTTAAAACAGCTACCATGCCATAGCCAAGCAGTTGAAAGAGCAGTTAAGTTGGTGACCGAGGCTTCCCAGACTGTTTGTGGGTTTGAAAACAGAGATGGGCTAATTAAAAATACTTGAATTTCTCGAAAAGAACTGCCAAAATTAGAGACAAAACAAAATTATATACAATATGTAATATACGAGTACATATAAATAAAAGTTGAAGAAATGAAATATAAATATTATCATGTTTTCTTATTGAATCAGATGAATGTGTTAAGGAAACTAAACTTAAACGATATTGTAGAAACGATACCTTTCCGAACGTTCTAAATTTAAAAAAAAATCAAGAAAAAGGACCCAGTACATGCATCTTTTGGACATGGTTTTCATATTAATTTTTCTTTAGTTCTTAAATGGTTACACGACCCCTTGTGGTCATTTTAAAAACTAAAACAATCCAAAAATATTACTATCCAAAGTAAACTTTTGCAAGAGGTTTTTCTTTGAGATTATTAGTCCTGCTTTTCAGTTTTAAATTGCGAAGCGCGACCCCTAGCGGCCATTTTAAAAACTAAAAATATATTTTTCATTTCATAACATGACCCACCGATTTTTTTTTTGGGGGGGGGGGGGGGGGGTAAGTTTTTCAGATATTTCATCTATGTATTTTAATTTCGTTTTAAATTGCGATGCGTGACCCCTAGCGGTCACTTTAAAAACCAAAAATAAATCTTAAAATTATTAAAACAACGGTATACATCTTTTGCGGGGGTATGTTTTTCATATTCGCGTTTAATTTTTTCCCCATATAAGATCACTCCACCCTATTATGTATGTCAACCATAAATTGTTGAGAATATTTAGATCATGAAAGAGGTATTGACCTAGTTTATACCTTCCTGTGCTGGCTAGTACACGAAATGTACAAGAAAAGTGCAGGACTAGCTCCTCTTCTTCCCTTTCTCTGTAGATTCTGCAGAAATCAATCATCAGGAAATCCCCAGCCACCCGCGCCATATGGGAAGAATGACGCGTAGGTTCGGTAAATAAAACTATTCAAAATATATACCTTTCGCAAGATGTTGCTGGATTTTCCACAGTAAATCAGATCATATTTGTATAGAGGGCATAACTAAAACAAACCTAGGACTGTTAGTATTAAAGGAAGGCATTTCCATCGAACTGTTAGCTTTAAAATAAAACCTTATCTAATTTCACAAGTTTTTTAATCACAGAAAGCTGAGCACAGCCCCTACACACCATTATCCAAATGTCCATTGCAACGGGAATCTTTTCTAAGTAGCGTTTTATTATTTTGTATTATACGACACCATGTTCTTTCATAGTAAGCCGTATTTCTCTCCTATACAGCATGGTTTCATTAAAGGCGGGTCGTCAACCACTCACCTTACAGACCTCGTGTAAACCAAGAGGTTAATGGTGATGCGGCTGCTACCGATTTTGGCAAAGACTTCGAAAAAATATCCCATAATATTAGCCAGTTGCATTCCTCCCCTTGAACATTTCAACCGCAATACCCGCCATGCAGGGAATGCTCATCAGTTCACCCTCAAGCCTGTGTTCGGACGTACAGTGAAGTTCAAAGAATCTTTCCTCAGCCGTACAACACGAATGTGGAATGCTCTTCCCCGCTCCATTTTTCCTACACATTATAACCTACAGACATTCAAAACCAATGTGCATCGGCATCTCTCCTTTTCCTCTCACCCTAATTTCCTTAACGCCCGCGCTGTGTAGCTAATACATTATAAGGGTCCCAACAAATCCCTTTAGTGCGCGCTAATTATAAAAAAAAAAAAAAAAAAAATAACATAATTTATTAAAGCTAATAAAGCTCGGCTGCCCATCTTTGTTAATTTCATAGATTCAATCTTATTTAGTCAACCGTCATAAAGGATTATCTTCAGATCATGCGAGTCTTACCCCATCAGTGCAACGTCTGGTGTTCCTCAAGGACCGCTTATTTTCGTTTTAACCCATAAATGACGTTGATCATTGCTCGTCTTTTAATTACTTGCTCATATATGCTGACGATATGAGAATATATAAACAGATCTTCGTACAGAAGATGTCCAATCATTGCAAATTGACCTGAACAAATTTTATATTTGGTGCCAACAGACCTTTCTGTAGCTTTATATCAAAAATGCTAAGCCATAACCTTCTGCCGATCTCGAAAATGTCCTCCTTTACTACAGAAAAAATACTTTATAAATAATGAGCCTATTCCTATAGTCACTTTAATCCGCGATCTGGGTTTAATATGCGACTCTCAATGTAATTCAAATAATATAATATGAACAACAAGGCTAACTCTGCCTTGGCTTCAGTAAATGGTGATCAAAAAAATGCTCCGATCCCTATGCCACAAAATCGCTATATATTACTTGTATCAGGCCACTCCTTGAATATGCCCCACAGGTCTGGTCTTCGTATCATGAAGTTCACATTAACCTAGAGTGATCCTTTAGCCTTCCTCCCTATGAAGAACGTCTAAAACTTTTGAATTTACAAACCCTATATACTCGCCGTAACAATGGCGACATTCTGCTTGTTCATCAGTTATTAACTACTAGTATTGACTGTCGGGCGCAATGCTCAGTGCTTAGTGTGTCGGACTCCTAATCGAATATAGAGTTTTTTTTCCACTGCACCACCTCTTGCGAACGTCTGACAAACATCCAGAGTATCAATTGTCATGAGAAGCTTCTCAAATTTGTTGTTCGGATTCGGCTTAAAATTATAGGTCCCTTCCACTTCGCACAAACAAGTGTTTGAAGAAGCTAGGTTTTAGGTTTATTTATTTTAGTATTTACTGTCCTTGTCTTCTCTAAAAGCTCCCTTTTTATTCCAGCCAGCTCCGCTTTAGATCTGTTACCTTCGACATGGCTACCATCGTACTCAATACGGCCAAAAGTGATGGGAAAAGCTAACAATTCTAACACCTTTGACTTAAATTATGGTAAACTCGTCTTAAATTATTACCTCCTAAGCTTTCCCTCCTGATACCTATCCGTAAAATATTGGACATAAATTAGTTATTGAAGTATTAAGTACACTATCTAAAACCAGCGATGGGCTAGGTGGGGGCGTTTTCTCAGAAAAGCTAAATCTTAGCCTCTCCTTCCGTCTTCCAGATTATTGTAGCGTGTTCCAGGCGGAAATTTTAGCGATAAAAGAAGCCCTGTCGTGGCTAAAGAGGAATGTGATATCCTCAAAGGATATCCGTATCTTCTCGGATATTCAGGCAGCGATTAAGTCCCTGGACTCAGTCTCTTCAAATTCCATCGTAGCCCAAGATTGCCGCTCATCTCTTTCGGAGATGGCAGAGCAGTTCAACATTCACCTCTGTTGGGTGCCGGGACATAGAGACATTCCAGGTAACTGTAGGGCAGACGATTTCGCCAAAAAAGGAACCACTTTACCTCTTTTACCTGATAAAGTTTCTTTAGGTATACCAATTGCTACATGCAAACTCTTGCTCAAGCTATCAGCAATCGAGAGAACAAACCTGAGGTGGACATGTAGCAATACTTGTCTAGCGACTAAGCGAAACTGGCCAAAGCTGGATCTGCGATGCTCTAAGTGTCTAATCTCATTAAACCGACTGCATATTAGCTCGACCATAGGTGTTATCACAGGAAACAACTTAATAGGCAGGCACGCCTCCAGACTTGGCGTGCACTCAAACGACTTCTGCAGAAGCTGCATGGACGAGGAGGAGGAGGAGACTATACTTCACCTTCTCTGCACATGCCCTGCGCTCTCCCACAAAAGAAATCTCCATCTAGGGGACTTCTTGTTTAATGACACAAACGACTTAGCCAACACTGGCGTCAGAAGTCTTTCGCGCTTCATAAGAAGCTCCCATTGGTTCAACGATCAGTGAGGGAATCCCCAGATCTGTGTGGTACCACAATGGACCTAATTTTGGTCTAAGTGTGTCGGCCTTAGCTGACAGCCACGTCAACCTAACCTAACCTAACCTAACATTAAGTACACTCACTGTTTCAATTAGACTTAAAACACTGAATGTTATTTAAGTTTATTTAGTTTAGAATTTATATATAATATTAACTAGCTTATATTACGCCTAATAATAAATAAATTGCATTCGGTCGACAACGTAGAAAAGTTTATTACATTTCTATTTTCCATAAACAGAACAATTTCATAATGAAAATAACTTTACATTGTTATCGTTATAATTTTGCCAACCTTACTGCTGTCACTGTAAGAAGATTTGGCGGTTAAAGGTTACTATCGCAAGAAACCGCCAAAACCGCGGTTTTCCCTAAACCTCTCAGCAAGCCAATCCTCAGCTGCACCAGCATCAAGTACAGAGGACCAGTGGCAACACTGCCAGCGTGCCATCAGGAGTGCCGCTACCGAAGTATGTTTGAAAGTTCTACCAACGGGTAAAACGATCCACAAACTTAAGTCCAACAAAGCTGCTGGATCGGATGGCCTTCCGGCCGACCTTTTCAAAGCAGCGGGACATGCTTAGTAAGGAGCATGCACCGACTCATCTGTAAAATTTGGTCGGATGAAAGCATGCCCGACGAATGGAACCTCAGCATCGTGTGCCCCATCCACAAGAAAGGAGATACTCTTAACTACGCCAACTACAGAGGATTAAGTCTCCTGAATGTCGCGTATAAGATCTTGTCGGCTGTTTTGTGTGAACGCCTAAAACATTTCGCCAACAACCTGATCGGCCCATATCAGTGTGGTTTTACGCCAGGAAAGTCAACCATCGACTAATGTTTTATACTCCGGCAGATCTTGGAAAAACCCAGGAATTTCAGATCGATACACACCATCTATTTATCGACTTTAAAGTCGCCTATGATATAGTATATAGGGACGAATTATATAAAGTGATTTCAAGTTTTGGCATCACCGCCAAACTCGTCCGTTTGTGCAGGATGACGATGGAGAAATCTCGCTGGTCCGTCAAAGTCGGCAAGAACACAACCGAGCCATTTGATGTCGAAAAAGGTTTGAGACAAGTCGACGCGCTATCATGCACTTTCTTTAACATCGTTCTTGAAACAATTGTACGGAACTCACAAGCCACCACCAGAGGTACAATTTTTCAAAAGACTGTTCAACTACTTGCCTATGCTGATGATATTGACATTATTGGGAAAACGCGGAGAGCTATCAGTGGCGCATTTGCAAGCATCGAAACGGAGGCGGCGAAAATGGCTGTCAAAAACGTCACGATGGACAGATACGACTTCGAAGTAGTTAAATACTTTGTCTACTTGAACTCCACTATCATTTCGCAAAATGACATCGGCGCAGAGATCAAGCGAAGAATCACTCTTGCCGATCGCTGTTTCTTCGGGATAAAAAGGCATCTAAGAAGGATTCTTAGAAGTGAAGCCCTCTCTCATAGAACCAAGGAGATATTAGAAAGAAAAGTAAGAAAGTAAGAAATTCATTCATTCATTCAGGAGATATTATATAAGACCTTAATCATCCCGGTCGTGCTGTATGGTGCAGAAGCATGGACCCTGTCAAAAGCGGATGAAATCCTTCTGGGATGCTTTGAGAGAAAGATTCTTCGAGTGATATTCGGTCCAGTTTGTGACGATGGAGTGTGGAGAAAAGGATTCAATGACGAACTATACGGGCTATACAACGACGCTGACCTGGTCAAAAAGCTAAAAATACAACAGCTGAGATGGCTGGGACACGTGGAGCGTATGGACAACATTTCCTAAAACGGAAAAAGCGCCGAAAATTTCAGACGTTGCCAGAAAAAGTTTCCGCTTTTTTCCTAAAAAAATTGCTAGATTTTGCATGGATAATTTTCTGGCATTTTTTCCAAAAAAAAAAATTCGAGGAGCTCCAGAATTTAATTTTGGTGGGGGCATACACCCCCATTTATTCAGCTTAATACAAGCTATTTAGGTCTTAAAAAACTAATTACACTAAGACTTACAGCTAGGGCTTAAAAACTACTTAAAACTAAATTAGGTGGATGGTGAGGGATGGAGGAGGGTAGATTTGAGGGAGGAAGTGCAGTGATTAAAATCAAAGAGGAGGTGGTTAGAATTGACCTTCTGCAACATACGGGATATCGGCTCGTTCAAGCCGTACAACGTGCGACGGGTGGGAAGATAGAAAAGAGGAGGGGATCTTAAATTCCGAGGGTTAGTGTTAAAGGCAATGTAGTTCAAAAGATAGGAACAATCAACGGAGCCAGTGAGAAGACGATGTATAAACAGAATGTCAGCCACATCTCTTCTTTTTTCAAGGGTCTGAAGGTTTATTAAATTAAGGCGTTCGTGATATGGTGGAAGGATAAGGTGATTATTCCACGGGAGCCCACGAAGAGCAAAACGGAGAAATCGACGTTGAATGCTTTCGATTCTTGTAATGTGGACCTGGTAGTATGGTGCCCACACTTGGCTAGCGTACTCTAGGAGTGGGCGGACGTAGGTAATGTAAAGGGATTTTGTCACGTAGGGATTGGTAAATTCTTTAGACCACCGTTTGACGAAACCAAGGGCTGAGTTAGCTTTATTGATTATCTCGTCAATATGTGACCGAAAGTTAAGCTCTCTGTCACACAAAACGCCTAGGTCGCGAATGGTTAGAACGGTAACAATGGGTTGGTTGTTCAAATAGTAACATCTGGGGGGAGACTGAATCCGTTTACGTAAAAAAGTAAGAGATTCACATTTAGCAATATTCAGCTCCATAAAGTTTTTTTGACACCAGACCGAAAAACTATTGAGGTCTTGTTGAAGAAGATCAGAGTCGTGTGGAGAAGAAATGATTTTGAAGAATTTAGCGTCATCGGCATAGAGGGAGATGGAGGAGAAGTTGATGACGTTGTCAATATCATTTATAGCCAGAATAAAAATCAAAGGTCCAAGGTGGCTACCTTGTGGAACACCAGAGGTGGCTTTAAAAGGCAAAGAGAGAACAGAACGAAAACGAACATTATAAGATCGGTTCTCAAGGTAAGAAGAAAACCAATTCAATAGTGGGGGATCGAAGCCAAGGAAGGAGAGTTTGAATAGAATCAAACGATGAGATATTTTGTCAAACGCCTTACTGAAGTCAGTAGCGATTAAATCCACTTCATTGCCACTTTCTAAAGCAGAAAGTGTAACGGAGACAAAGTCAACAAGGTTGGTGGTTGTGGATCTACCTTTAAGGAAACCGTGCTGAAGGGGGGAGATAAGAGACTTGCACTGAAAGGATAATGAATCGTACATCATACTTTCGAAAACCTTGAGTAAATGCGACAGCTTGGCAATAGGTCGATAGTTAGATACGTCATTCTTTGGCCCTTTTTTGTGAACAGGTGAAATGAAAGACGTTTTCCAGATTTTAGGAAATTTCCCAAGAGATAAGGAATGTTTAAAGAGATTGGCAATAAAAGGTGAAAGAATCGCAGAACACTTTTTGAGAAGAATGGCTGGAAGGCCGTCTGGGCCGGGTACAAATTCATCATTGAGATGAAGAAGTCTGTCGCACACCGTGGAATGGTCAAAGGTGGGTAAAATGAATGGGCCAACGGTATAGTTTTTCAGATAACTGAAGTAGGAGTGATCCGGTTCAGGGCAGTCGTCAGTGAAGGACTGCTTGAACACGGTGGCAAAAGAGTTTGCGATTACAAATGGGTCCGTTAAGGACTCGCCTTCAAACAAGAGTGAGGAGGGATATCCATCAGATTTCCTTTTATAATTAACAAAATGAAAAAATGACCGTGGGTCCTTGATGAGGTTAGCTTGAGCATCAGAAAGATAGCGTTGATGTAGTAGTTCTGGTTAGAAGATAGATCGCCCATAGTTTGTTACGTTTATTACGAAGTGAACGCAGTTTCCTATTACACCACGGAGGGGAAGATGGTGAGATTTTATGGCGCGAATAAGGAACGAATAAGGAAATGCATTTAAAGATTTCGTCATAAAAACGGGTGGCAGCTTCATCAACGGATAAGTTCGAGAAGTTGAGTTCGATTCTGCTCAGAAAGTCATTGATCTTTCGGAAGTTAGCTTTGTGGAAGTCGTAGGAGTACAGGTTAGTTGGAGGCAGGGATTGGGAAGAGGGGTCATAAAAGAAAGAAAGGAGCAGAGAAGGGAAAGAGGATTGAAACTGAAATTTTGAAATGGGTGCAAATGAGAAAAATAGTCAAGAGGCGGATTTTCGAAAGGAGCGGTATAAAGTGGAAAGGAGACAATCAATACTTGTACGGAGAGTCCGTTTAAAATAGTGCCAACGATGTTTACTGCAGGTCAACCCATAACGATAAATCGGGAACGACGAGAAGAAGGAGACAAAGGAAACGTCAGATATCAACCCGAACTTATCAATTATTTTGGTATGTTTCCCACCCTTATCGCTTCCACTTCAAACTTCGACCAAACCACCCTTCTCGCCTACAAAAGCAGGCTTGAGAAAGAAAAAAATACGCAAATTCCAAGGAGATTATAAAATAAAAATATATATAATCTAGTGCAAAAGATCAGACAATGTACATGTTAGGACGATGCCTCACGGTAGGTGGTTGCTAGTAGAAAGTACATTGTAGACAGAAATGCACATTGCACAAATGCACATCGACCATTTAACACTGAATTCCATGGTGTGCCTAATGGTCGCTTTCCATTGGGCAGAAAAAGCAATATGTTTCAGATTTAGAGCACTCTTGTTTGTTCTGAGATCAATTTTTGGCTTTCCATTGAGCAGAAAAAAAATAATCTTTTTCAGATTTAAAACACTTTTGCAAATCTCGATTTCGAAGCGAGATTTACACCCTCTTAGTAGCACTAGCACTGACACCAAAACATTTGACATTTGTCACTGTGAATATTTCATTTCATTTTGCTTTTGTTGAAAAGATGAAATAAAGTGGTTTTATTTGCTTCTTTGAAAAATAAAATTATTCAAGAATAATACATAGGAGAACCTGGGGATCCATGATACCCCCTTTGTTTTTCAATTATAAAAGCTATATTTCTATATTTATGAAAGATTTTTTTCTCTCTCATATATATATTAGTATTTGCTCTGAGAACCTTATTCACACAAATTTAAATATTTGATCCTAAATTAGATTTTTTTAACAAATAAAAAAAAGTACAAAAGTTACCAAGTATCCCCACCTTAGCTATACTTGATCCCCTGCATGGGGGCTCCTTGATCATAGGGTATCAAGTATCACCAAGCATTAGTAAGTTAAATAGCTTTTCAGTATTTTTTAAATATTTATTATAAGTAATGCTGCTGTAAGGATAAAAACTCAACAAAAAATAAACAAGTTAAAAACTAAGCATTTGAAATTATTTCAGTCTTCATTGACTAGGCTAAATAATGAAAAGAAAACATTACAAATCTCATCATCATCCAGTGACAATTGTGATTTAACATAGGATAAAAAAGTAAAATAATAGTTATTAGATAACATCAATAAACGTTTATAATAGCTAGGAACACAAAAAAGGTAGTAAGGAATATCGTTATCATCAAATCATTTTTTTTCTGAAAGCTTTGTAGAGATTTTGGAAAGCGAAATGTTCCTACTCGTTTGGACGAAGAGTTAAATTTTGGCTCGGAGATCCTTTTAACAATTTGGCTTCGAGATATCTCCCCAATATCATCTTTCTCTGTCCACTTGAATCGGCACTCATCAACTTTTCTTGCAAATCGAAGAAGACATAAACAAATATGTGCGAAGCAAAAATTATTCTACCTTTTTAAGGTCATGACTGAAAGTTTATATTTTTTTGCTGTACCCTTAATTGACTTTTTGT
The DNA here is from genome assembly GCA_949715645.1 of Portevinia maculata. Classification (NCBI taxonomy): domain Eukaryota; kingdom Metazoa; phylum Arthropoda; class Insecta; order Diptera; family Syrphidae; genus Portevinia; species Portevinia maculata. Next base: position 194,532,775 of record OX454525.1, read on the forward strand.
CATTGACCACCATTCGGACAGCAGACTCCAAAATGTTTGAGTCAAATGGTGATCTCTTCTTCGATCCCAGTTTTGTTTTGTATACACGCATTCCTATAAAGGTAAATAGTTGTTAGCGACAGTCTTTTTTTTATTTTGGGGTTACTAGTTCCCGGGGACCAAGTGTCCCTAAACGCATGGGAACAAAGCTCCCCATATCACTTTTTTCACAAAATCAATTTTTACAAAAGTATGTGATGATATTATTACTCACTAACAGCAGATATTTAGTCTAAATGCATTAGTTTTTTGGGTTTTCACTAGTCTTTGTTTAAACTCACCCTAAAAACCAACTAAAAATCAGGAAGAAACTTACCAAAAAAAATATACGACCATCAGCAACAAACAATTTTCTTGACTACTTGCAAACCTATTTTTTTTTGACAGCGGCTGATTCAGCCCATACGTAGCGCAACGCTAAAGGCAATCAATGTTGCCACTGCGGTATTTTTAAAATGTATTTTTCGATCTAAAAGTAAGGGTTATCATGGTGCCCCAAGGTATCATGGATCCCCAGGTTCCCCTATAATAAAGTTATAGGGGAAATACTCGTCCTTTTGCATGTTCCTGTGGAAGAGGAAATTCTAACATCAAACTTGCTTTTGTGGATGAGTAATTATTTAGCAATGAACTAGTGTCTGTTAGCTTGCTTTTATGGAAAATAGAATTATTTAACAATACAGTGGACCTGCAGTACAACGAATGCCGATATAACGCATTTTCGATATAACGAATCACGAATGCCTAAATTGCATTGGTATTTCTAAACAGTGAATGTTCGCACAAACTCGCTTTCTGATATAACGAACATATTATTTTAAACTGCACATTTCGTTAACGTCTTGTTTCATGCAGTATGTGTTGTTATTCTCAGTTTTTGTATTATGTAAGTTTCTTGACCCAATGGGTGGTTTACGAAGTTTAAGAAACAGTTCGCTCATATTCTCGATGAGTCTGGAGAAAAGTTATCATCGCAATCGGATTATGAGCCTTTCAGAAAGGGTCTGTTGTAAGTCATCACAAGCAATAGGCTCACAATAGATTTGATTTTTATTGCCACTTTTCATGCTGGTGAAGCAGCAGCCCCAGGTCGGAAAACGTCATAAAAACACTAAATGTAATTAACTTGCGCAAATACATTAAACTGCTGAAACAAAGCCCTTAGGTTATTAAAATATCTAAAAAGCCGCGTTCTTTTCTTAACAACTTGGATGACTGTTGGCAGAAGAGCTTGCCAAAGAGATGGAAGGTGGGTGAATTTGGGCAATATTTAACCGATGGCCCAGAACGCCATCCGTCTTACAAAACTGTAATACCTGCAAGATTGCATTATGCGTTTCAACTCTAAAGGGCCCAGATATTACTGAGGAACTGAAAGATTAAAAAATCTTTTGGATATACCTAGCATGGAAGAAACTATCAAGTCGAATGCTTTGTAAATGTTGAAAAAACATTTGTATATGAAGCTCTGGAGGCTTCGATGAAGAGGATTCAGTTCCACTTTCATTGTTGCGACAAAATAAGACAATTTTGCCATTGCAGCGAACATAAGTGAAAATGAAAGCAGCATTTTTGAAGCTTCACTTAAGCATGCTGAAGCAGTTAGTTCCTTAGGCAATGTTCTCACATGGACAAAACATGCCGATGTTGATATGTCTGACATACTTACGTTAAGGCGGCTTGAAAAAAATCATAACACTTGAAATCTAAACGTCAAGTTTATCAAACTTAGGTACCTATACAAGCGATTTTTTTTGCTCATGATGGGTTAAATTAAATTTTAAATAAAAACATAGGGACGGGCTACAATCCGCTTGGGCGAACTGTTGGATACCCTATTCTTATTCCTATCCCTCATAAGTGGCCGTGACAATAGTCTAAGTATGGTTGAATTGTTAAGAACGCTCTATATATCTTGTTACATAATATTTAAAGGATTTTATCGAAAAAAAACGAAGCTTTTGTAAAAAAACGCTCCCTAGCTCAAACTTTGGTTTTTCAATAAAATTGTTATATTTAATTGTCTGCGTGTCAGTGGGCAGATTTTAAAAAATGTATCTCCCGAGCAGTTTTAGGAGTCATAGATCATATATAAAAAATTTCAGCTTTCTAGCTCAAAATTCAAATTTGTTTTTTTGAGTTTGTGGGCGTGTCTGTGGGCGGATTTCAAAAATTGGGAAACTTAATTATTTCGGGACCCTAGAGAGTATATGGTTAAAATTTCAGCTCTCTAGGCCCAGTTTAAAGGCCTAATTTTTGCCGACGGACGAACGGACGGACGGACGGACGGACGGACATGGCTAGATCGACAATACTATCAATGCAGATCATAAATATAGTAACTTTTAGGGGTCTACGGGCAATATTAAGGTATGTTACAAATTATGCGTCAAAATTAATATACCCTTAGATTAGGGTATAAAAAAATTTCGATATAGCGAACGACCTTAAACATTATATCATTCGTTATACTGGACGTCTACTGTACATATAACATTTGTGTTCTTTTCTGGCTATGTGGAAAATAGACTTAGATATTCAACGTAAAATATGTCTGTGTTTGCTTCCTTCTGTGGAAAATAGAACCTGCTTAACAATAAAACACGTGTGTTTCTTGTTCTGAGATAAATTAGAAAAATAAAATATGTGCTTGTCTTCCAATTTAAAATCAAAGAAGCGTCAAACACAGAATTTCAAAAAAAAACATCTTCATTTGCTTTCCCTTGAGCACGAACAATCTGAAATCTGAGAACAAAATGTCAAGTAGTCAATGGAAAGCGAAATAAGTCAAAACTGTAAAATATGGACATTGACCCTTTTAGAAGCACGGTACCAAATAAATCGTCATACATAAACAAACTAAGAAATAACACCGGAAACTAGCAACGGAAATTGATTTTTACGATTATAAAGAAGACATTTAGTAGAAAAGTAGAAAAAAATGACTACAAAGGTGCCACAGCGCTCCTCTGAGAGTCTGAAAGACTTCATTGAAAAAATGCACTCAAAGACAAAAGCGCCATCACCGTCCATTTCCCAGAAAGCCAGCCGCACACTCCGCATCTTGCAACTCCGTTCCGTACAGTTCCACCACTTCTCCTTTCATTATGGCTATCTCATCGTCAGACGTTCTTGTATGAGTGGGTATCTTGCCGTATTCTTTTTTATACACATTTTTTCTAACAAATGTATGTGTTTTTTTATTTTTATTTTAAATGGCATAGAATAATCACATTAATAACACTAGAGAAATGGCCAATTAAAATTCCGTAAGTGTTCGCTAGACCAGTAACAGAAAAATACTTCACGGATACTCGTACACTCAGTACGACTACGAATACCTATACGTTCAGCGTTGAAAAGCGAAACATACCGGGGGCCTGATCGAAGTGCGGTATCTCTTAACTCGTAGATGCATTTTAAAATGCACTGTTTTTTTGTTTTCTAGCGTTAGGGGTAATGTGTCTTTTGGTTGTGGTTCTATTCCGTTGGCCGTTGCTGGATGAAAATTATAATCCATAGCGTAATCAGTACATAAATGTATATAAAAAAAAATCCTATTTCTTATTCTGTACGTGTACATCCAAGAAGAGAGAAACCTCGCGCATGTAAATCTAAGAAAAGAGTTGTATTAGAAGAGGAATGCTAGAGAACACTCTGGGTCAAATGTGACACTTCAGCGAAAGAAGGAATTCATAGCAGGTAATGCAGTAACAATATCAGGTACACATTGTGGTTTCCTGCTAACGTCCTGTTGGGACAAATTGCCTTGAATATATTCAATTGGGGTCAACATTTAATAAAAGGGATCTTAAGTTTTATTGGGTAATGTCAGTTGTGTCCTAATGGGATCATACAGAATTGACTTCATAAGAAAGCACTGCTATTCCGATTTGGCAAAGTTCCTGACTCGAAGGAAATATTGATACTCAACCGAACCTTAATCCTGTCAATTCTTCTCAATGTTGCCAAGTCCTGGATGATAAGCATGAGCTCCTGCGAACGAAAAAATGTTCGTTGAATATTTTGTCCTGTGTGCGACATCAAGCCAATGGGCAAAAGACTTCACCGAAAAGGATCTTCGATTCCAAATCCACAGTATCGTTTTAAGCAAGTTTTTTTTAACAATACGAATTTTTCAGGCTAAAAGAACAAAATGTTTTTTATATTTAGATTTTATTTATAAAACAAAAACCAATTCTTCATCACTTAAAAAAATATAAATTACTTTTTAATAAACAAGCAATTGATAAGTATCATTATTTTACTTAAATTCAATACTAATACTTCTCGACTTTTTTTAAAAACATTCTTTTTACATTTTCTATAAATAAATGTGTCTTCAGTCATTTTTTTTATTAAACAAAAAAGAAAAAATATTATATTATATTATAATATAATAAAATATATAAATTAAAAGAAATATATAAATTAAAAGAAAGATTTGTCAAAATGTTTTGCCCCATTGTTGTTCTGAGATAAGTTTTGATTCTTTTAAGGGTGGAAAATGATTTTTCAATGAATGACGTTGTCAAAGGAAAGGTTAAGATAAGAAACCTCAATCAAGATTGGGGGCGGGTTTCCATTATGAACAGTAAGGGAATTTTTTTTTCTGGCTTAAAATGGCCTAAAAAAGATAAATATAACATTTTTTTCTTGAGGAAATGAATTTTTTTTATTTATTTAATTTTTTTTTTTTTATTAAATTTTAACAATTTTTTTTAAATAAAACTAGTTACAACAGTTTACAAAAGTACACCGTTACATTTTTCGCATGTTTTTCATTTGTTTATAGTTGAGAACAGTGTTGCCAGTTTAATTGAAAATCACCTAGCGCTTTAAACGAAGTTAAATGGTTGAATAAGTGTATACCAAAAACTGTCAGGCAGGCGCCTGTAAGAAAGTACGGTGTATTTAAAGTATGGAGTGGGTGGCTCGCTTCGCTCGCTAACAGGATTTTAACCCTTTCTTCCGCAGGGTCACGCGACTTCGTCGCTCCGCTTAGGGTATGTCAACAACTGTCAGGCAGGCGCCTGGAGCTAAAGTTTATATATACTTACTTTGGGGTATTTACCAGTATATTTTCAGCCAAAAAAAAAAAAAGACAAAATAACCTAAATTGTTTCAACTTTTTGACATATGGCAATACCTATAATATTTTCCAACATTCACTGCATTCACCACCCCACCCACCCCCCTCCACACCAACAGAAAACACTTAGAACAAGCGTTATGCAAAATGAACGCGTCATTTGTGCAGTTTGTAGGTGCACTTTTCAGTGAAAATTGAAAACTTTAAAAATAAAAAAAAAATAGAAAAAAAGGTTCCTCAGAAAAATTCTTTTACAGTACATCTTAGAATAAGTCAATTTAAATAAAAAAAAATGAATTTGCTTACTGTTCATAATGGAAACCTCAGCCCAAGATTGTTTGGTTATACCTTCGGTTTTACGCGAAACAACAAGCAAAAATATCTTAGCGTAACACACATGTAGTTCCTATTTAATTTTTAATAAAAATGTATGACAAATTAATGTTTTTGTCTTTATTTAATGGAGCACCCCGTACCCTTTTGCGAAAAAACAGTCTTCCTCTTTCATCTCTATCTTAGACAGTACTTAATATATCCACACAGACGTACTTGCTGATAAGAACTGATAAAGAAAACGTCGAGAGTGTCCCTACTCATTATATGCATATACTCTGCACGCGACAAACTTCCAGCGCAAAAAAAAACCCTTCTCGTTCAAAAGGGATTTGAACGAAATGGTCGATACAAAACAATATTTTGTTTGCTTGTGCAAACCCCTGACCAGGGTTACCTTCGGGACACCAAAGTGTCCCATATACACCTTTCAACGCTGGGCCACCAGGACGCCACTTTTTGAAAATCACTAACATTTTACGAAATGCGGGACAGTTTTTTTTAAATTCAGTTATAAAAAATTAAAAACTCCTTATAATCAGCATAAGTGCCGTTGAATACGTTCCTTTCACTCAAAACAATAAATTGTTGCCAATTTTCCCTGAATTCATTCAATTCGTTTGTTCAATTCGTACAAATCATAGCTGCCAAATCCATATCAGCGATGTGCGACATAAACTATCGTGTGTGTTTTGTGAATGCGTTTATGTGTAAAAGTGTTTTTCCCCGAATCTATATACTGTTGTGTGTGTGTGAAATGTTTTTCCCCGGATTCTTATTCTGGGTTTTATCGTTGCGTGAGCATATTGGATTGGACAATTGGAGTATTTTGTATGGGACACCTTTCTGGGACGCCATACAAAATTTCTCAGAGGTAACCCTGATCCTGACTTTCAATTGTATCATTTCGTTGCAGAATCGTTTGCACGAGTTGGATATATTGATACATACACAAGATCAGATGGTTTGAACGAAATGTTTTGTCTTGTTTCTGTATTCGTTTCACACATCATACCAAGCTCACCTCGTTCAAAAGTGGCTTGAACGAAATCGTTCATACAACACGTGAAATTCTTTTTTTCTTTGTGCCTATACTTTCCATGGTATCATTTCCTTACCGAATCGTTTGAACGAGTTGAAAAGAAGAGCTGGAAACAAGTCACGGTTGGTTGGCGGGTGGTTCACTTCTGTGTGGAAATGTTCAAATAGGAAATGCACGAGTTGGAATATGAAAAATTACAGCAATGGGAAGAAGAGTATAAATTTGTTGCATATAGTTTAGAGAACGCAAAAATTGGGATAACTTCTTGTGAATGTTAGCCGTTCATGAACGACTTGAACAATATGAGGCGTCGCCACTGACCAATAACACGGAGATAAGTGAAGGTAATTTGTATATCAAAAGGCTGGCAAGGCAGGTCACACCAACGCAAAAGACTTCAGACCAATAAGCCTCACTTCCTTCATACCGAAAACACTGGAAAGACTGATAGACATACACATTCGTAGCAAGCAACGTCCGGAAGACTTATCCCCGGCCCAACATGCTCATACTAAAGGTAAAAGTGTGGAAACCGCACTACAATGTGTTGTCGGCACAATTGAGAAAACACTAAAAGACAAAGAGTACATTCTAGTGGCTTTCTTAGACATTGAAGGAGCGTTGAACAATGTCAATATTGGCAACGTACGCAGAACACTAAGTAAGCTAAGCATTGATAATTCCATTATCAACTGGATTGTCAGCATACTCGAAGAAAGGCACATTATAGCGGAACTTGAGGGCTCTAGGTTAGAAGCTTACGCTTCTAGAGGGAGGAGTTATATCCCCGCTGCTATGGGTCATTATTCTGAATGAGGTGCTTATGCAGCTCAAGAACAGTTGCGTTAGAAAAACGGCTTATGCCGATGACGTTGTGTGAACAAATTGAAGGTGTTCTCAAAACCCTCGGCACCTGGGCCAGGTACTGCGGCCTAATGGTAAATCACCAGAATGTTCACAAATTAAAGGAAAATATCACGGTTTGTCATACCTTCTATTGGCGGTACACCCCTCAGAATCTGTGACAGTGCGAAGTACCTGGGACTCATACTAGACAAAAAAGTAAATTGGAAACTGAATACCAATGAGAATCAAAAAAGCCACAAAAGCCTTTTACTCCTGCAGCAAAATTTTTGAAAAAACCTGCGGACCATCTCCCAAAATTAAACTGAGGATGTACATGGCAATAGTAACCCCTATACCTACTGACCTATGGCAGTCTCGTATGGTGGCAGGCAACCAATAAAGCCACGTACCAAAAGGCTCTTACGAAAGTTCAGAGACTAGGGTGCATCGGCACAACCAGTGCGATGAGGACAACTCAAACCGCAGGACTGGAGGCTATCCTTAACCTGCTTCCGCTAGACATCTTTGTTCAATCAACAGCCGCCATTAGTGCCATGAGAATTTGCCAAACAGTGAACTGTAAATCAAACGAAATGGGTCATTCGACGATCCTGCAGAAACACTTTACGGACTACATCACACCATACTTAGATTTCACAAGACTTTTCTCGAGTGCCTATAATATCGTCCCCAGCACGCAAGCCATACCCGTATTTACGGACGGTCAAAAATTGTAACGGAGATGGAGTCAGTCGTCTTTTCCGCACCACTGGGCATATCAAAATCGTTTAGCCTCCCCGACCACAGCAGCGTCTTCCAAGCAGAGGTCCTGGCAGTGAAAACAGCAGCCCGTGAGTCTGTGGTAAGGGCAATACCATAGAGTGGTATTGCCCTTCTTTATCGACAGCCAGGCAGCAATAAAAGCTTTAACTGCAGCACTAATTAAATCCAAGCTTGTGAAATGCTGTCGCGAAAAACTTGGTACTCAGCGTAGGGTATCGCTCCGCTGGGTTCCGTGACATGAAGGCATTCTAGGCAACGAGAAATCGGATGAAATAGCAAGACAAGGTTCGGCAGCTGTGTCAAAACAAGCTTATCCCTCTGTACTCATCCCGCCTTGCACACTCAGACTTGAAGCAGGGAGAAAGGCAATAAGAAAGGCGAACCTTAGATGGACGGCACTAGATACTTGCCGCACCACAAGAATGCTATGGCCAACCTTCAATGGAGCCAGAACCGAGTGTCTCATGAAAAAGGATAGGAAATCACTATCCACCCTCGTAGGTATACTAACGGGGCACAATACTCTGCGGTACCAAATGAAGAAATTGCGCTTGACGGAAGAAGAACTCTGTAGAGGCTGTGGCGTGGAGGAAGCTCTGGAGAATATAACCCACTTCCTGTATCACTGCCCGGGTCTCCAAGAGATCAGGTACAGATTCCTTGGGAGACATTTCTTCCACGACTTAGACGAGCTTTCCAGCACACAGATAGGCAGAATAATGAACTTTACCAAATCGACAGTATGGTTTGTATCGAACAACACAGTGAGGAATTAATCTCAGTTTTTGTAGACAGGGATAAAAAATGAGTAAGGGACACCCTCCTCCCCCGATGGGCATCACAATGGGTCAGTTTTGACCTGAGTGTTGCACTAAGCCAGCCCGCCTACCTAACCTAACCTAAGACCGTCGAAAACTTCGTAAATGGGAAACTTAGTAGAACTATTATAGTTTGTATGGCATTTGACAGTTAATAACGTAAATGCTCCACGAAGAATAGTTGTCGGAGACAATCCGAGAGAAATCGACATTAAGGCTGCCAAAAACTGACCCAAAAATCGCATATCATCGCGATGAACTGGTGTGCGTTACGTTTTATCGGAGAAATGTTTCAAACACTCGTACAATGAAGCAAAATTTTCCTTTCCGAACGGATACCAACCTAGCGCCGGATAAGTTGTGATAAAATTTGATTATAAGTAATAATAAATAAAATAAATAAAAAAAAGTGTAGGTACTACATAAATTACATTTCTTCCTTTTTTTATTTTTTTCATTTAAACACACGCAACTGGAGACCCAAAATACAACAATCAAAACTTTTTCATCGTTGCCAATCAAGCCTCTAAACATCAAATTCTAAGTTAACTGAGAGTGAGTATAAAGTGAATGGGCGAAATTGGTTGGCCTGGAACCTTGGAAGTCAACAAGGACAAAACGAAGTACTTGCCAACCGCCAATGTTGATAGCAGCAATTTCGAGGTAGTAAGGGAGTTCACGTACCTCGGAGTACGTACGAACGAATGACATTCCAAGTGGATATCAGATGAAGAATTGCCCTAGGAAAGTGTTGCTGCTACGGTTTGGCAAAACAAATGGGTTCAAAATTTCTAACCCGGAAGACCCAGTGTAAGCACTATAAAACACTTGTATCTACTTCTCCAAATGTCCGACGGCTAAAATACGTCGACTACATTGACTCGACCACATCGAGCGAATGGACAATAATGCTAGAGCGAAGAGGATCTTCGACTCCCAGCCCCCAGGTTCGAGACGACAAGGAAGACCGAACGTCAGTTTTAAAGACCAAGCAGTCGTGGCAACGGTGCAGGAGTAGAGTATTCGCTTACTAATTGGAAGGCCGTGTGTTCGAAACCCGGCCGAGACCGTTATTTTAAATCGAATACATGGTGTAAACATTGATGTGTAAACATGTAGGCTCGTCAGCGTTGTATTAATTTAAATTGTGGGCGTGTCAGTGGGCGAATTTTAAAAATATTTACACATGAGCATCAAGGGTCCCTGGAGAGTCTATATTATAAATTTCAGCTCACTAGCTCAAACTTTGTTTTTTTTTTAAATTGTGGGCGTATCAGTGGGCGGATTTTTTAAAATATTTACACTTGAGTATCAAGGGCCCCTGGAGAGTCTATATTATAAATTTAAGCTCCCTAGCTCAAACTTTGGTTTTTTGCCGTCCGACCTGAAAATCTGACGATGACGGTAACGCTTGATATTTCCAACTAGCCCCTACCGAGAGCAAAGATATTTACACATCAACGAGAGCAAAGATGTTTACACATTAAAAAATAAAAAAAAAACTTGGATGCCAGAGCGCTTGATTTGGTCAACTAGAAGCAGAGTGCTTATGAACGCGGATGATTTGTTAGTTAGATTTATTAGTTATATACAAGGTGGCGCAAAAGTTGTCAGGTGGCGCAAAAGTTGTCACCCGATGTTCTTTCGCTGTAATTTTTTTTATGAATGAAAAACTTTGGTTCTGCTTTTGGATTATGTTAATTGGTGTCTTAAGTTTTTTCTGTATCAGTTAACTTCACAAATATCAAAGTAGAATTTACATTTGCCGCCATTTGCAAAAATTATAGCTTCTTCCGATAGGATGATGACTTTTGCGCCACCTTGTATAACGAGTAAACTAAAGTCAAGATAAAAAATACAGTAGAAGCTCGCTAAAATGAACGCAAACTATGCTGAGACATCTTTCCGAAAGCGTTCATATTTACGAGATTTTTTTCTTATAGGAAATTTTCGATCTAATCATGTTCCCTATATTGGCACATGGCGCTCCCGCTGCTTCAGTAACCGCCTATATAAAGCAGCCACCATTTCTGGGAACTTACTTACTTAGGTGGCGTTACAGTCCGGGGTGAACCTGGGCCTAAATCAATACGCCTCTCCACTTAGCACGATCTTTGGCGAACTGCGTCCAGTTGCGCACTCAAGTTGGTTGAGGTCCCCTTCCACTTGCGCGCGCCACCTAAGGCGAGGTTTACTGCTTTGTCTCTCCGGGTTGGGATCGAAGACTCTTCGGGCCGGAGCGTTGGTGTCCATTCGCTCTACATACGTACTTTTTTGACCAGGTCGATGTCGCTGTACAGCTCGAAGAGTTCGCCGTTAAATCTCCTCCTCGAAAGCCCGTCAACGCAAACGGGACCGAAAATCACTCGAAGAATTTTGCGTTCGAAACGACCAAGAAAATCTTCATCCGCTTTTGCTAATGTCCACGCTTCTGCGCCGTAGAGCAGGACTGGGATAATGAGGGTCTTACATAGAGTCTCCTTAGTTTTTCTTGACAAGGCCTTACTAATCAATTGCCGTCTTAGGCCAAAGATACAGCGGTTGGCAAGTGTAATTCTTCGTTTGATTTCAGCTGTGGTGTCATTATCAGAATTAATAGCGGAGCCGAGGTAGACAAAGTCCCTAGCTACATACAAAAAACTTCTGGGAACTACGAAGTTACATTTTTGCTACGAATGGAAGATACCTACAATTTTGTGCCGACTTCGAACGGCAATTTTGAGAAACTTCTCATGACAATTGAAACTCTTGGATGTTTGTCAGACTTTCGCAAGATGTAAGGGGCAAAAACCTTTAGATGTTACTGGGCCTCGGCGTCATTTGAACCTGAGATCCCTCGGTCAGCGGTCCAGCAAACCAAACCCTGAGCCATCAAAAATATGTCGGCTTCACTTTGAATCTACTGCGACTACTGTCATTCGGTTCAGCACTGAATTTTGAACCAATGCAAGCCCTATTAACTTTCCCAAAACTGCATGTAAGCTGAAATCAAAAAAAAATTATATAAAATGAACTTGTAGATCATGGATTCTGAAGGACAAATCAAATTAACATTTTCTTTTTTGCCATATGAGTAGTAATTTCAGATTATGCAGTCACTACGAGCTGGGTAATTACAAGTTATGTGACATCCACTGCACACACAGTGTATCCGCATACATGAAATGTATGCGCTATTAGGAGCACCGTTGAAAATATGTGATCAGCTCATGGTTATGGCTGAATCTTAATTAGGAGGGTCCTGTAGTTTATGGGATTCTCTTATATTAATCAAGGTATGGTTCCGCGATTTGCAAGTCATCAGAGCTTTCAATGCAGAGCAAGGTCTAACCTTTTTTCCGAATCAGATTATGTCACGAATGTGGACGCTATTTTTGATGAATTTTAATCGCGTTCCATGTACTGCAGTGACGGACAATGTACTTGTATCGACCAGTTTCACCCGCACAGTACATACAATTATATTCAATACCAACTTCCTGACAGAGAGATACGTTGAGTATGAGCAGCCGTGTAGGTATGGTCACGGTCAGGTCATAATTCCGACATACAAACCGACAGTAGAGTAGGTATAAAAAAATGTTCAAATAAGGATAATAAGATGAAACAGGCATTGTGTATAAGTATGATGCATGAGACATAAAATGATCAGGTCCGTATATACTTAGCCACCGACGGTCATTAATCTGTTGCAAATCATCATAAACTTTGGTGGGATAACTTTTTGATTGCATTAAAATGTTACACAACCTAAAAGTGTAGAATAAGAAATAGATTAAGACAGTGGGGTGGGTGTTGTGGGATTAGGTAACAGATATGGCTTGCTTAACTTATAGGCGCGAGTATTGAACAAGAAGAAATAACAGCACTATAATGATTTACCAGAAAGAACGGCTAATGAGTCTCTGAAGTCAAAGAAGAAAAAGGACATAGGTCGGAAGAATTCACTGGATTGCATCAATGGTGTCGTCGACAGTTAGGATGGCCTACTTCGTCATATTTGGAACTGAGGTCAGTAAGTATTTTTCAAGGTTAGTCAGGGTGTCGAAAAAGAGATAATGGCGGATGAACCAGCTCTCACAGCCTCTAGTGGCCTACTGACACTAAAATATCCGGCCTGCTCCACTTGGGTCAAAGCTTGGCGCTACAGGTTGATCGTTGTGCTGTTGAAGATGATTTTCGACCACGTCAACTAAAGTAAAACAACACAGCTGAGACGAGAGTCGGATAATGAATATTCTCAAATGGCAACCAGACCCGGATCGTCAACGGACCATGATCTGAGAGTATGTATCTTGACCGTGCGGACGCTGTAATTAAAAACTTGAGTCGGCCGTAGAGAGGTACAAGGCAGATATAACAGCGATCCAGGAGATGTGATGGATAGGATCACGAATGCAAAACAGACAACAGTGCGACATTTATTACAGCTAGCATAAAATGATGCACATTACACATGTTTGGATGCGGATTCGTCGTGGGAAATCGGCTGAGGACAAAAGTTAGCCTTTAAGCCGATAAGTGATCGCCAGGCTGTAAAACGCATCAAAGTTTCACATTATTCAATGAATTCAAATCTTTATCCTGCAACTTATATATTGACTATATAAGTAAAATGGAATGCTCTTTAAAATTGAACCCCAAACTTTTCTGGGGTTTTGTCAATTCCAAGAAAAAAACCGATGGTTATCCATCGAAGCTTACTTACAATAGTTCTACAACTGCTGATTCGCTAGATGCAAGCAATATGTTTGCAGATCATTTCAGTAAGTCATTTAGGGAGACCCCTCTTCACATTGATGATCAATATTTTAGTTATCTAACTAGCTGTTCCCAAATAAGTTTTAGTAGCATCTCATTCGATTTGGAAACAATTTTAAAATGTATTTCTTCTCTGAAGAATGACTATTCATCAGGTCCTGATGGCATTGCACCGATTGTTCTTAAAAAATGCAGTCTTGCAATTGCGCCATATCTAAAGTATATGTTTGAATTGTCCATTAGTACAGATAAATTCCCTAATCTATGAAAAAGTGCTTTTATCACACCTGTATTTAAAAAAGGCGAACGTGGTGATATCCCTAAGCTTTTTGAACAAATTGTTTGTGAAAAGTTAATATTTCTTTGTCGCAATATAATTTGCAATGAACAGCATGGATTTGTAAGAAACAGATCCACTGTCACTAATCTATTAAGTTTCTTGCATGATTGTTCTAATGCCTTGAAGAATAAGGGCGAAATGGATTGCATATACACTGACTTCTCTAAGGCTTTCGACCAGCTGTCCCATGAAATAATCGAATCTAAGCTCAGGGCTTTTGGTTTCCCACCATGTTTCATAAATTGGGTTAATTCATACCTTAGATCAAGGGTTTATCAAGTGAAATTTAGAGGATCGCTATCTGTATCTTTTACAGCTCAGTCTGGAGTTCCCCAAGGAAGTCACCTCGGACCAATTTTATTTATACTTGCCATTAATGATGTTAAGGCATGTATAAATCACAGTAATATCCTGATCTACGCTGATGATATGAAAATATATAAATCTATCACTAGTCAGCAAGACAGAATGTTTCTTCAATCTGACATTAATAGCTTCGCCAATTGGTGTGATAAAAACGGTTTATCCCTGAACCCAACTAAATGTCAACATATGACATTCTCTAGAAAGACTATCCCTTCCACCATTCAATATTCTTTGTCTCAACATATTCTTTGTAATGTTGATAATTTTAAGGATCTTGGGGTTTATTTCGACCCCAAACTGGTTTTTGCTATGCATATTAATTCTATTATTAATAAATCTAATTCTATGCTGGGCTTCGTAAAAAGGTGGGCCAAAGAATTTAATGACCCTTACGTTTCTATGTCATTGTACAATTGTTTTGTCCGTCCGATTCTAGAGTATGCCTCTCAAGTTTGGACACCATTCTACAACATTCATTCAAATCGAATAGAGGCCATTCAACGTAAATTTATTCGATTTGCACTTAGAGGACTTCCATGTGATGATCCATTTAACCTTCCTCCCTACAGTCAACGTATCAAGCTTCTTTAAATGTTACCCCTTTCTCAACGAAGGCTTAATAGCGATATCATTTTTTTACAGCAGCTTATATCCGGTCAAATAGATGCACCTGACTTGCTGTCGTCTATTGGCTTTAATTTTCGTAGTGGTGCCCATAATTTACGCAGTGTTGATTTATTGTTTAGCCCCCATCATAGAACGAATTATGGGAGGCATGAGCCTATTAGTCGCATGAGTAGAATCTATAATCTAAATGATCATGTGATTGACTTGCATGTTAGTAAAATTAAGCTAAAAAATATTTTGCGTAATAATGCTTTAATGTCTCAATTTGTTTGCATTATTTTGTATTTGTGTTAGTATTTTATAGGTACATAATTATTGTATTTTTAATTGTTTTGTCCTTACTAACACCTGCACTAAATGATGAGCCTGTGAGAGCACTTTTAGTGCCGGCAATTTCTGCTCGTGATAGTTGCTTGCTTTAAGCACTCCACGACACAGAGCTGATAGTGTATTAAGTTGCACTTCAAAACATCAGCTAATATGTGCGCACGCGCCTACGGACAAGGCTAAAGATTCTATCTAGTAGTATGACCACCTGGACGGAGCCTACGGAGCCTGCCCGGAGTACGACGTCAGATAATGGCTACCGTCTAATCGAATATGCAGCAGCTCGTTATACGGTGATACGCACGAGGTCTCCAAAGTTGAGAATCTGCACAGCACTTCCTAGATTGTTGACCCACCAACCAAATCGACCATGAGGAAACCTACAACACCTTGAACGTGCACATATTTCGAGGGTCAAACATCGACTCCGACCATCTTCTTGTTGCGATTAAATTAGGAGCTTGACTGTCCAACACGAAGAAGCTGCGAACTGCCAAACAGAAGAAAATCAACGTTTGACGTCTTAGCTCACCTGGAGTAGCCAGAGTCAACAGATAGTGACTGAGTGAGAGACTCTCCTCTGTGCACCCATCACCCAAAAGCACCAACTGGATGTGGAACCGATATTGCGACATAATCAAAGAGGTGGCCGAGGGCACCGCGTAGGTAACCAGCCACCGCAGAAAGATATGCCGTGCTGTGATGATGAGTTCACCGGAAAATGGTGATAGATCGTGCACATCAGCAAACGCTGCAACGCAAAACTAGAGCAGCAATGGGAAAGTGTCGAGCCAGCCGAAGGAAGTAGAAGAAAAGTCTCGCAATTGAAGCAACATCCGGACGTTTTACAATAACGCGAAGCAACTGGCGGTTGGCTTATAGGCCGGAGCGCAGGCTCTTCAAACTAAGAGACGGAAACCTAGGAACCGACGCGCAGGGAATAGCAGATATGCCAAAGCAGCATTTCCAATAGCTGCTAAATGGGCATCATGTATAGAAAGTGGAAGGGTAAGAAGAAAGCCAATGTCCTGTCAATCAAGTCCCGATTCTATAACCCAGTTTTTACAAAGTTGGCTTGGCTATAAAAAAGCTCAAGAACAGCAAGGCTGTCGGCCGCAGCTCGTCACATACGGAGGTGATATTTTGTTTGTCACTAAGTGTCAGTGAAAGAAATCATACCCAGTCAGGCTATCAGCTCCATATATACCATCTACAAAACAGCCGATCTAATGTCCTGCAAGAACTATCGAGGAATACGCTAGCTAAATATCGCAATGGCTTTTATGATCGTATCCAACGTATTGGGACGTCTCAAGCCGTTTGGATCGGCACGTACCATTGTGGCCCGGCAGATCCACAATAGAGCGAGCAAATTCTCATAAAAGGCCAACAAACTTCAAGTCGAGACTCAGCATCGCCCGTGGTGTAATGTGCAGTTTGGAAGCAGCTTTTCGGAAATGTTCCAAACTTCCACCGGACTTCGGCAAGAAGATGCGCTGTCATGATACTTCTTCAATCTGATTCGGGAGCAAAAAGTGCGTTTCAACAAGGCACTATTTTCAATAGATTCGTCCAGCTACTCGGGACGATATAGACATCATCGGTCGTTCCCAGCGAGCCGAGGTAGAGTATTTTACGGCGTTTGGTTGATCTTGAAGTTCAGGAGGATACGACCAAGTACATGCTTGCAACAAACAAACAAACAAGCATCTGTCCACCGCCTAGGAGAAAACGTTTCTGTTGATAGTAATAACTTCGAGGCAATTAATAAGTTCATCTACCTGGGAGTTAACAACAACTTCACGTATGACACTTTAGAAAACTCTGGAAAACCGTTGCAACAAATGGGTTCAAAACTCCTGACTTCAAAGACAAAATGCATGCTCTATTTAACCTTAATCGTGCCAGTTCTAATTGATGACGAGTTTGCTGAACGATAAGTAGGAAAGTGGAGCTAATATTCATTTCTTCGAAAGAAAAATACTTTATCGGATATGTGGTCCTGAGTGCGAGGATGGCGAATGGAGGACAGCAACCGCGGACTCTGAACTGTACCAATATGTGGATGTTGTCCAAACAGCTAAATTACGTCCACTACATGGCTCAGCCACATCGAGCTAGTGGCCAATAATATTCCAGCCAAGAGATTTCCGACTCTCAGCCCCCAGGTTCGAGAAGGCAAGGCGTTTTGAAAACTAAGCCATCGCGGATGCCAAGGAGCTTGGTCTGGACTACTGGAAGCAGAGTACCCACAATCGCAGAGGATGCAGGGTCTCAGACAGAGACTCTACACGCGTTAGGAGCCTGTTAGGTAAGTAAGTAGGCAAGTGTTGCAGAAAGTCCTTAAAACGACTTACAAGACTTCTGCTTTTCAACAGAGAGAGTTATCAATGCGTAAATGGAAGTAGGTATCTCATAAGCAACAATCAATATTGGAAAAGATACGGACAAAGAAATCTACAATTTCTTTTGTGGTTGATGACACCAACAAGGGCAACCTGCGCATTATTTTGGGACGCCATTTCTGATTTTGCTATAAAAACAAATTATATAATGTATAGAGTACAAAGCTCCATAAGAAAACCAGTTTTTTTTACACGGAAAGCTGTGTCAACTGAGTTTGGACAAACTATATGTATGTATTTCTATAATGAAAGAACAAAGCGCAAAAAAACAAAATAACAGCCAAATTCAATCGCTCAGCTGCTTCTAATTCGTACATGTCCATTAGAGGGAAATCCCTTTTACAGGAACCTTGTTTTGTTTTCACTTTGATAATCGCAATCATCCTCATTCAAAACGTTGTTCCTTTTACACGCACCTTCCTTTGATTACACACATAGCAGGATAACGTATGGAATTTTTTGTCCCAGGTTTTGTTGTTTGTTTACTATGGCGTGGGAATCGAAAACTTGTTCGAAACTTTTCAATGAATCGTTCAGCCAGGTAGGTAGGTACACCAGAAGAATGTGTGCAATGAACTCCGATCCGAACATGTGGTCGTAGTGGTTTTGGGAAAATTCCAGCAATTTCATACAACGAAGTCCAATATGTATCTGCGACGGCATAAATTCAAAGGTCGGACCGAAACTCCTACTTACTTACTGTTAGACGATAGCGTCAGAGAGGCCAATCATATTGAACGGGTTACCTGGAAAATTGAGTCAGCGAAAAGGAATTTTGTTCAGAGGTACGGTCCATAGTCAGCCGATTAAAATGCAGTTGTGCGGCCAATTCTTTTGTTTTCGATGTCCACGGCTGTGTGGATAGGATTGGAATTGAATAGTTTGCTAGGATTGTGTAATACTGAAAAGTGAGTCAAGCCCGTGCGATTGGAATGACTAAACGATTCCTTTGTTATTCTGCTTGTTTGTATTTCTGTTATTACTGCAAATACAATAACCCGTGCAGAGACGGGCTAAGAATATCACTTCAAAGCCCCCAAAAAACGGCGCTTGTCCTAAAAGGCGGCTGTAGTCAATTCAAACATCCAGGTGAGCCTAGCGACACATTTAACATCAAAGCTGTCCCGCAAGTGTGCATGCAAATTTTTGAGTCGACACGACTCGAGCATGAACATGTCGAAATCGCAAAAAAAGAGGCAGACTACCTACAAATGCAATAACACCAGCATATGATTGGCCTCCGTGAGGAAGGTCAAATCGGCGAACCCCACAGGCGGACCAGGAGGGATGCAGTTAAGTGCGAGGGTTATGATCCCCTTAGTCGTGATCATAACCTCGCCGAAAAGGAAGAAGAAGAATGTAAATGCAATAGAGCATTACCTATGTTTTTATTTTATTGAGAAAACGGATGAGATATCTGTTGAAGGGTGTTCAACAATAGCCGTGTTTATTTGCACGCGGATATAGGGATGGCATCAGAAAACGACTATCGCCGCTTAAGAATTCATCAAAAAAAAATTGGCACCTATGACATGCACCGTGACACAGCTGTAAGTTGTAGTTAAGAAATTTGTATTGAAAATCCTGAAATTGAAAAATATTTACTTCCGCCAATTGAAATTGATGCCAAGCATATTCTAAAATTATGAAAAACAATTTCACAGTAACAGATTTGCTAAATTCAATTACCCTTAAAATGAAGTTTGAAAAATAATAATAATAAAATCACGAATAAAATATTCGGGAGTGGTCGGTGGGTTGTCAAACTTTGACATTTCCTGAAAAATTCATTGGAAGGATTCATCAGAAACGAATAAAATGGATTTTGGAAGCACTGTTTATCCCCGCTAAAGGACTTAGCGGCGATAGCTATCCCCGCTAAAGTTAGCGTATATAGGATAAGTTGTTGTTGTATTTTACATGCAAATTTCAAATTATCCCTATATCCGCGTGCAAAGAAACACGGCTAATATCAGACAAGAATAGATTCATCGGATTTGCTTATCTTCCATTAGGATCTAATAACGGAAAAGAAATACTAGCCGGGCGGTGCTGTTCGGTGTTTTTTAGAGTCTCAGAAGATCCAGAAGAGGAAGGAATGCAAATGACTTCTTTTTGGTCAACTTCACGATGTCTATACACTAAACACAACTGACACCTTCTCTGCACATAGACCACTCTCTCTCAGAAAAGAAAACTTCATGTGCGAGCTTTCTTCCACAATGATGAAGTGCTGTAAATGAGAACCCGGTCGTCGACGTTGATTTCGGAGGGAGCAGAGCGGAGGTGACCAATGCACTCGCACTCAGACCAATCGCGATTCCATGGGAGAGGAGCTGAGTAAAGTGACTGTTAGAATCGAACCTCAAACTGGCCCGCTTTATCTGCTCAGCGGGAAGAGATCAGATTGGGGTGATTGTAGCAATCGAGCCACAAGGTCCGAAACTTCGGAAAGTGCGCCGAGTAAGGTGACTGATACAATCGAATCTTAAGCCGACCTCTAATCTCTGACAGGAGAGCAGATTGGAGGCCGATTTTTATTGAGGTCAAACCGGTGACCTTAATAAACATCGACTGTGCCATCAGAAAATGCGGTGTCGATTGAGCCTTCTTCTTGCTAAACATTTCGAAATCGGACCAAGAATGCGTGTGGTTGACCTGCTGCGATTTTGTGTGATCAATGTTTTTTTTTTTTGTTTTCAATGTTTGAAATTATTGAGATCAGCTAATAACACACAGCATACATTTTAGTGCAATGTGGTTTTAAACGAAAACCATTGTTTAACTATTATTTTATTTTCATGAGCTACCACGGTTGAGCGTTCAATGGTTAAAAGGTTTCTTTGAAATATGGTTCTTGCCTAACCTAATTCACCCATTCGCCATCGTTTTATTTATTGCGTTTTTGATAATTTAGTACCTTTCATAGCCTTCCGATGCAGTTACGCCTTCAAGGTATGTGTAAACCTTGGTGGGCTGTGTCGTCTACACGACCATGGGAGTTTTTCCATTACAACGTCCATGGCTGGTGAGAGATATGATAGACTGTGTGAGTTTCTTAAAACACGTTTATAATGCAAGCATAGATCTTTCATAGCTCGGGAACGGTTGGACCGAATTCTATGAAAGTATTTCTGACAGACGTACTACAAAATACATTCGAAGTTTCCGTATTGAGCGGAGCGGCTTCTGGAGAATCGGTCCTGTAAATCATATGATACATGCCGCTCATTCTAAGAAATCTGGATATGGAATCTATTACGTTAATAAAGGGTCTTTCATAAAGGACTTGACAACTTCTTTTTTAAATAAAATGCAAGCTACTTAAGACATCTCAAAAAAAAAATCAATGACTTGAATTAGTATCAAAACATTTATGAATGGAATTCGACTTCGTTCATATGTCCACCACGGGAACGTATGCAGCGGTCGATACGTTGAACTTGAACACCCGCTGTGTGGCATGTGGCACCGTCTTGTTGGACCCATAATTATATCACTGATGTTCAATTTATGCAATTGCTCAAAGAAATAACGTTCCAACATGTGTCTGTAGCGAATACCATTTACTGTAACCTGACGGTAATTTTCATCGACGAAAAAAATCGGCCCAATGATGCCAGCGGCATGAAAACCGAACCAAACAGTGACTTTGGAGGTTCTCACCTGTCCAGTAACGCATATTTTGCTTTGCTTTGCTTATGCACTTCATCGCTGAAGATGATTTTGCGATGAAATTTTAATTTCCTTCCATATTGTCTAGAACCCAATTCGCGAACGTATTTCGCTTCATATGATCAAGTGGCTTTAGTTCTTGAGTCAGCTTGATCTTGTAAGGCTGTAGGCCAAGATTCTTACGCAAAATTCTCCATTATGTGGTCTGGGAGAGGCCCAATTCTTGCCCTGCGCATCGAGTGGTCAAAATCCAAATTGCTTTCCGGGGGCCTGGCAGTCGTCAACGTGCACACGCGCTGCCGTGAGCCGACTGAAGTCTTGCCTTACAGCGTCAGTCACCTCCCGGAAGCCCAAAACATATTGGCGAGCTCGACTAAACTAAGAGGCTGTTACCTAAAGTAACGAACCGTCCTGGAAGGGCGTGTTGACCCCTCCCCCCTCAACAAGCCACCAAAATTCGGCGAATTGCTTTTCCGTGGCGAATTTATCCCTCTCCGCTATTGCGGTACTAAAACGGAGGAGTCTGAAAGTTGATTTCAACTTCCAGTCGTCGCAATATCTCTTAATTTGATCGAAGTCAAGCTGCAAAAGAATGTTAATGAACTCGATTTTAGGACCTGATCTGTATGCCCCAAATCGTCAGCATACGCTATAGTATGTCTGAGTGGTGAACCCTCAAAGTCACTCGTGTAAATGTTAAACAGGATCTGAGAACTCATTGCCACTGCTGTAAACCGTTTATAATTTCAAAGACTCTGCTCGAAGTCACGTTACCACATTTGACAACGAACTTCTTTTCCATAAGCATATTATAAATTACATATACAAGGTGTCGCAAAAGTCATCATCCTATCGGAAGAAGCTATAATTTTTGCAAATGGCGGCAAATGTAAATTCTACTTTGACATTTGTGAAGTTAACTGATACAGAAAAAACTTAAGACACCAATTAACATAATCCAAAAGCAGAACCAAAGTTTTTCATTCATAAACAAAATTACAGCGAAAGAACATCGGGTGACAACTTTTGCGCCACCTGACAACTTTTGCGCCACCTTGTAGCAAAGGTTTGTGCATCCCCCGCCTGGTCAACTTATAGAACAGTCCCTCTTAACCATACGGTGTCGAAAGCGTTCTCAAAATCAACCAGACAAGCACCCGTACATTGGGTCTTGCATTTATTCCACTGAATGTCGGAAACCAGTTTCGACGCGGCATTAATAGTGTCATGTCCCGCCCTGAAGCCACACTGTTGGTCCGCAATGATCTTATTATCCTTGAACCACTTCAACAGCGTTCTATTGACAACCTTTTCAAAGACCTTGCTAATATTCGGAAGCAAACTAATCGACCGGAGACCGGCAGGGTTCATCCCATATTTACCCTTTTTCGGGATGGGGTGCTACAGCTACCTTCCAATGCGCCGGATAATGTGAATTTTTCAGCGCATTGTTAAACAGCGTGATAAAAATATCTACAGCCTAAAGAAGCAGGTGTCTCAATACGACATTTGGGATACCATCAACCTCCGACGACTTTGTATTCTTTAGTGACTCGAAGATGCACAGAAGATCATCCTTCGACAGGAACAAGTGCGATGCGTCTCGATGCATGGTTTTCATCATTGAATACGGTCAATCCGTTATTCTCAGATCGCCAATTCTCAAGTTCGGTGCGCAGATAGAAGGGTTTAGAAGAGCCATATTCTCAATGTCGTGGTTACGGTGAACAAGATTGTTCACCTTATACACGGCCTCGAAACAAGCGCCCAGCAAAACCACTTTCTCCTCGAGCACGAAAAAAACATCGTTTGAAGCCACACTTTACGGAGTTATTCCAGCAGTCAGTACTGTCTGTCTGTTCTCTGTTGTCTGGGAGTATTATTGTGATCCTTCGTCCTGAACAACTTATTTATCTGTGAGTCCGACACACTAACCAACTGATATTTAAAACTTAAAAACACACACTAAAAATAGAAACAATGTAAGTTTCTGCTGAAGAAATTTTCTCCAGCTTCCTCTAAATGAAATGTACCTACGAGTAGATACCTATCTAAATGTTTAACAATGTAACAGTGAAAAATACGTTAAGCTATTGAACTTGAGCATTTCAAAACGAACAAATTAATTTTTCTAATAAAACTACTTTATCATTCGAAAATTCATATTTCGTCGATTTTTTAATAACTGACTTTATTTGCCTTAGATTATGGCGATGACCGATGTCACAACGGCATGGGGTGCCGTATCAAGAAGCCAAGGGAAATTTGTCTTCCAAACGAGTATTGCTGATTTTATTCGAAGAACAGAAATGAGCTGCACTTGTGCAAACAACAAAATGCAATTAGAGCTTGTTGAATTGTTGTTTTCTAGGACAGGCCCCTGGTTGTTAAAATTGCCTAGATATGATTTCTTTCCTTAATTTTTTGTATGTGTTTTGTCAGACTCAATACTGGTTCATTGTGCACTATTCTTTCCTTATTCGCCTTTTACGACAAAAACTGGTTTATAGGAGGACGCAGCAGGAAGCCCATCTCTGCACGAGCAACCTACTTTCATTACTACAGTCATCAAATTAATTAATTTACTTCAGTTTTGTTCTTGGACTTCAATAATAATTAAAGAATTCTTCAATCCCAACAAAATCAACCTCTATAGTATAAGAAAAACTATCTGAAATATCTATTTAAAGGGAAGTGAAAATAATTACATAACAAACTCAAATAGATACCGAAAGTAAACGATGGTTGAAGGTACATCTATACCTGATCTAGAGAATGGGAACAAGATTCTTCATTTCAGGAAAAGTTTAAGAACTACTGAATTTCAACAAAACATCCAAAAGTATGCAACAGGAAATAGTAACACAAATACCAAAATATATGCTTTATAAATAAAGCATACAGGGCGCCGCGTTGAATTGATTTGTGAAATAACAAAATAATAAGGGATTGGATGATGTTTGAATTTGGTTAGTTGAATAATTCATTCAGGGGTCATTAATTCTGTATGCGGGAGTGAATGGATTAGGTGCGAATAATTTGACATTTCTCGCAGCGAGGGAAACAAGGACTTAACAAAAACACACACGATCATGCTACTCGTCGGATTCCAGAATTTTGAGCTATAAATATGTTTTCACTTTTCACACAAGGTGGTTAAATGTTGTAGGATTAGGGCTAGCATTGATCGGCATCAACCTGGCATGGAAAGTGCCGTAACTAAGACTACACATCATTTATATTTATTTTACCTTACCATCTGGTAACCATCTAACATTATAGGCACGATTGTCGAACGAAGAATAAAATAGCACCACACTCCGGTAGAAATACTGACTGATGAGTCTCAGAAATCTTTGCCTCAGTTGTCTCTCAGAAAGAGAACGTACGGCGGATGTACGAGAATTCCCTAGATTGAATCAACGGTGTCGTTGATACCCAGTGTGACTGTAGACCGCCAGGAAATGTGTTTAAGCAGCATTTCCAACAACTGGGAAATATGTACCATGTAGAGATAGTTATAAAGCAAGTTGAGAACCCACGTTCTGTCAATGAAGAACCGAATTCTTCACCCAGTATAGAAGAGGTTTGCGGCTTACTAGCGAGGCTCTTCAAGTACAGAGATGATATTTTGGTTAGTTCTTGAGTCAGCTTGATCTTGAAATGGGTGTTGGCCAAGATCCATAATGTGATCTGGGAGAGAACCAATTCTTGAGAACGCCGTGTAATTGACAGATTTTTCTGGTTTGGGACGGACGCGACTACGGCAGCAATATTCTCCACACTTCGGGCAAAACGTATTCTCACTGGTACGGCAACATCAAGCATCCGAATATTCTGAATCAAATTTTTTCACTAGACTATGAATTGCTTGTTTTCTGGGACGAGAATTACGGCCGAAAATTGGCGTCAACGCTATTAAAGTTGCGATCACCGACACGGAATTTCGGTGGTAAATTTTAATTATTTGTTAACGTTGTTCCTTCGTGTACTTCACCATGATGAAAATGTTGAAAATTTGACTGAATATTTTGACAGACAGTTCGGTAACCGGTTTAAGGGTGCGTTCACACTGAAAGTTTGAAGTTGTCAAATCGCTAATGAAAGACTCTTTATTATAAATTTTAGCTTCCTAGCTCAAAATTTTAACTCAGAAGCATTTTATGCCTTATAGACTATTATATTAAAAAAAAAGAAGCGACCAAGTGCGAGTCGGACTCGCCCATGAAGGGTTCCGTACCAGCAAGTAGCATCATATAAAAGTTCTTGTAGTTCGTTGTAACTTTAATCGATGTTTTAATAATAGATAAGTAGCGGTTTACGATTTATGACGTATTAAAAAAAACTACTTACTAGATCTCCTTCAAACCAATTTTCGGTGGAAGTTTGCATGGTAATGTACATCATATATTTTTTTTTAGTTTTATCATTCTCTTATTTTGGAAGTTACAGGGTGGGACACACATTTAACCACTTTGGAAGTGTCTCTGGCGCAAACTATTCAGTTTAGAAAAAAATGATATTAGAAACCTCAATATCATTTTTAAAGACCTATCCATAGATACCCCACACGTATATTTGCGGGTGGCAACAGGCGCAGTAGTAGTGTATTCGCCTAATGAATGGAAGGTCGTGCGTTCGAATCCCGGCCAAGTCCATTACTTTATATCGAATACATGGAATCGTAATCTCCCTAAGCAACTTAGACACCACCCGTGGAGAAAAACCCTACAACTGAACCCAAACACTTCTTTCCTATCTCTCTATTCTTTCTAATAGTAAGTAGCACCGCTTGTTGTTAAACACAAATGCTTACGCTGTGTTCTTAGCACTATAAGGGTACTGTAACAACAGAAAACCCCTTTGGCGTAAGCAAATTATAAAAAAAAAAACCTATGGGTTTGAGGAAAACAAAATTTTGAGTTTCAGTTCTAAGGGCCCCAAAAATTTATTGTTTTATTTTCTATTTTTGTGTGAAAATCTTAATGCGGTTCAGAGAATACATCTACTTACCAAGTTTCAACAGTATAGTTCTTATAGTTTCGGAAAAAAGTGGCTGCGACATACGGACGGACAAACAGACAAACAGACATGACGAATCCATAATTAGCTTTCTAGCTCAAAATTCGATTTTTTCGAAAAATTAGTTTTTTTTTTAGATTGTGGGCGGATTTTAAAAAAAATTCTTAAACTTGATTATTTCGGGTCCCTAGAATATGGCCCTAGTATATGGTTATAATTTCAGCTTTCTAGTTCCAGTTTAAAGGCCTAATATTTGTATACGGACGGACGGATGGGCGGACATGGCTAGATCGACATGACTATCGATGCTGAGTAACGTTTAGGGGTCTACGCGCAATATTAAAGTATGTTACAAACGTTGCTTCAAAATTAATGAACCCTTAGATTAGGGTTTAATGATGGAATTCGAGTGGAATCATTAGGCGCACGAATATAGTTAAGCAGAGGTAGAGCAAATTTGGAGAATGTCATTGAAGAGACCATTTAAAATCTAATTGAAACATATGGACGGGCTACAGTCCGCTTGGGCGAACTGTTGGATACCCTATTCTTATTCATATCCCTCATAAGTGGGCGTGACAAAAGTCTAAGTATGGTTGAATTGTTAAGAACGCTCTACATATTTTGTTATATAACATTTAAAGGATTTTATAAAAAAAACGCTCCCTAGCTCAAACTTGGGTGTTTCAATGAAATTGTTTTATTTAATTGTGGGCGTGTCAATGGGCGGATTTTAAAAAAATTAACACATGAGAATAAAGGGCCCCTAGAGAGTATATATTATAAATTTCAGCTACCTAGCTCAAACTTTGAATTTTCAAAATAAAAAAAAAAATTAATTGTGGGCGTGTCAGTGGGCGGATTTTGAAAATATTTACAAATGAGCATAAAGGGCCCATAGAGAGTATATATTACAAATTTCAGCTCCCTAGCTCAAACTTTGGATTTTCAAAAATTAATATACCCTTAGAATAGGGTATAAAAAAATTATTTTATTTATTTGTGGGCGTGTCAGTGGGCGGATTTTGAAAATTGTTTATCCGGAGCAGTTTTAGGAGTCATAGATCATATATAAAAAATTTCAGCTTTCTAGCTCAAAATTCGATTTTTTCCAAAATTTTGTTTTTTTTTTTAGTTTGTGGGCATGTCTGTGGGCGGATTTCAAAAATTCGTAAACTTGATTATTTCGGGACCCTAGAGAGTATATTGTTAAAATTTCAGCTCTGTAGGTCCAGTTTAAAGGCCTAATTTTTGCCGACAGACGGACGGACGGACATGGCTAGATCGACATTACTATCGATGCTGATCATAAATATAGTAACTTTTAGGGGTCTACGGGCAATATTAAGGTATGTTACAAACTATGCGTCAAAATTAATATACCCTTAGAATAGGGTATAAAAAGGCGACTAAATTGATATAAATGTACAGAAAAGAATTGCTGTCAAAGAAGTAGCGGCTTAAGATGAGAGCGTACCAAGCAAAATAAACTCTGTAGGATGTCCAAAAAATCAATTTTGACAGTTTGTGGTGGAGGGGCACAGGTACGGACGTTTTCGATACTACTTGAAAAAATGAAATGACTTGCGGAAAAGTCAAAGCTCCCATGAAGTATTTCAACCACTAGAGACAACTTACAGCACGAATTGACGTGCAGTAAACAATGTGTCATTTTACCTACTAAATCATTTATGGCTGAAACAGATGTGTATCAAGAACCGTGCAGCTAGATGATGACACTTTGCGTTCTGCAAGTAAATTCTACCTGCATGTTTTCTCTATTTGTAATATTTCTGCACCGATTGTAGTCAGCACAATATGGTAACATTTTTCCGGTGGTCGTTCAGTGATATTTATGTCAGGCAAAAAGCATACTGAATGATGGCAATTTCTAATTGCACATGTGTTTCATGTGTGCTGGTGCATGCATTACTGCGTGCGTCCCTGCTGCACATCTGTTTCAGGCATTCTGAGCAGGTTCTGCTGGGCATCTATTTAAAGCATTAAGCTTGTTTGAAAATGGCCGATGTTAGTTTTCTGTCGTTCTCTCACCATTTTCATCAATGACTCTAAATTTTTTAATCAATGGGATGGAATGTACGAATATTTATGTTTCAATGTGTGAATGTGTCAAAGCTCTCAACCAACAAAAAGTCGGTTTTTTCAAAAACTATTTGACAAAAGGAATTTTAATAAAATGTAGCATTCTTATGTTTTTGGTACTAGACTGGTTAGTTTCCTTACTTATCGAGACACATACCTAGTTTAATAAACGCACAGAGGAAAGTCGTTTAAATCACAATTTCAGTAAGGTTATGTTAGGTTAGGTTTAGGTGGCTGTCGGCAGAAGCCGACACACTTAGACCAATTTAGGTCCATTGTGATACCACGTATGTATTATCTACCTCAACTCTGTAGATGGGACTGGCCAACGACACGTGGTTGTTCTCAAACGGTCCCCCATCTACGTACTAACCGCGCCCAACGTCGTTTAATTACGGTGATATGACGAGAACCGATTAACTCGGCGTGGTATGGTCGTTTACAATTTCAGTAAAGCCGCGTTAAAGTTGCGTAAATGATAACACGATGTTTAATTACGCAACCGATTAGAGGTAGTTTAAGAGAATGTTGATGACGCTTTCGAAAGAGTTTCAAAACCCCTATTAAAACCAAGTTCGCTATACGGCCCTGAATGAAAAGTGATGATTGTATCGAAAGGTATGTTTGCTTTTACAATCCGACGATTAATTTCATCGAAATCGATTTGCTCGATAACAATCTCCTTGTCAGGGCATAAGCCTTCTTGGCCCCAGCAAGACAAGCAACTATATGTTTATCGAAATATATTGATACTGGTCAAGCCAGATAGCCAGATATCTAACTACGCTTCTTAATGCCAATGGTTCATTTTGTCCAATAAAGGTCAATTTCTTCCAGTTTTTTCTGGTATCCCTAGAGGCCCCAGCCAGTGGAGTTCTGAACAAGATTGTTTCCGTCTTCTGAAAGTTGATTTTCAACTTCCAGTCCTCGCAATATCCCTCAATTTGATCGAAGTCACGCTGCAAAAGAATGTTAATGAACTCGATTTTAGGACCTGGTCTGTATGCCACCAAATCGTCGGCAAACGCTATAGCATGTCTGAGTGAACCCACCAGATCTCTCGTGTAAATGTTAAACAGGATCGGAGAATTCAACGCCCCCTGCTGTAAACCGTTTTTAATTTCAAAGACTCTGCTCGAAGTCATGTTGCCACATTTGACAACGAACTTCTTTCCCATAAGCATATTACAAATTACATATAGCAAAGGTTTGTGCATCCCCCGCCTGGCCAAATTATAGAAAAGTCCCTCTAACCATACAGTGTCGAAAGCCTTGTCAAAATCAACCAGACAAGCACCCGTGCATTGGTTCTGCATTTATTCCACTGAATGTCGGAAACCAGTTTCAACGCGGCATGAATAATGTCATGCTCCGCCCTGAAACCAAACTGGTTGTCCGGAATTAAGTTATTGTCCTCGACCCACTTCAACAGGGCTCTATTGACAACTTTTTGAAGGACCTTGCTAATATTCGGAAGCAGGGTTCATCCTATCTTTACCCTTTTTCGGGATAGGGTGTACCACAGCTACCTTCCAATGCGCCGGATAATGTGCATTATTCAGCGCATTGTTAAACAGCGTCGTGAGGCAGGTGGAGCCTCCAGAGGCAGGTGTCTCAATACGACGATCATCCTTCGACACGAACAAGTGCGATACATCTCGGTCATTGGCGACAACTGCATTAGCATGGTTTTCATCATTGAGTACGGTGTATCAGTTATTTTCAGATCGCCAATTCGCAAGTTCGGTGCGCAGATAGAAGTTGCTCACCAGAGCCCTATTCTCAATGTCGTGGTTACGGAGAACAGGATTGTTCACCGTATACACGGCCTCGAAACAAACGCCCAGCGAACCCACTTTCTCCTGTGGGTTCCGACCACGAAAAAATCGTCGTTTGAAGCAACACTTTCTGGACTTATTCCAGCAGTCAGCTGACAACTAGAAGCAGCGTGCCCGGATCACAGATGCTGTATTGTCTCAGACAGATGTTGATCGTTCCATACCAGACATTTCGTCGTTAAAATCACTTCCATCCATTAAAACTGCTTGAAAAATGTTTCACCTACAACCTGCAACGTTCAGGTGAAAGGAAATTAGACCTTCTTACTGTTCAACATTCATATAAGTCTTTCAACGGATACCACTAACACCATTTAGTTATAATAACATTTTGCGCAGCCTAACGGTGCAAATAAACACTTCCTTGCACTTTTTCTTGGCTCCCGTGAACCCTTCTTCGCGACGGTAATTTAATTGGATTAAACATTTTCCATTTCAAGTAAAGAAATGAAAAAATAGGAAAATCAAGAGAAAACAGAACTTTTATTCACTCGACTTCACCTTTGAAGTGGCCCCTTTTTGGATTTGGCCGCAACACGGTGTAATGAGCGTTGACCCACCGTGGTGCTGTTGTGGGTCAATGCATATTGCATTGTAAGTCCAGTTCACTGTGTAGAACAGTGTATCTCCCTGTCACGTACTGCAGAAGAAAGCCAATGGCCGATTGGTCAGAGAACTAGAAAATATGTGCTCCCGTTCGTAGGAAGAATCCAAATCGGGTAAAGTTGCCTTTGTCATTAAAAATAAAAAATAAATTAATACGCTTAACGCAACATTGAATTCTCCACTTGTTAAAGTGTTTTTTTTACAACCAGTGATTATTTCTATTCATTTCCGCATAAATTGCTTTTCCGGTTCCAGGTATACCTACATATTTAGAGCTGTTTTACGGATAGGGGGCCCTAGAGTACGTATGATTACGCGCCCACTTTTTTATTGTTCAAAACCACTCAATCAGATTTACAGACCTGTGTATGAGTGTGACACATTTTAAGAACTACTGTTGATTAAGTGGGAAGTGCATCGTGCCCCCAATGACCACGGCAGTATGAACATGATACTGCGTAGCAAATGAATTAATGTGATCGCAACAGTTTAATTATTTATTCATTTTGTTAATAAAAAAATAATACGAGAATTACGGCCGAAAATTGGCGTTAACGCTATGTAAGTTGCGACCGCCGCCGACTCGGAATTTCGGTAGTAAATTTCAATTATTTGTAAACGTTGTTCCTTCGTGTACTTTACCATGATAAAAATGTTGATTTTACAGAATATTTTGACATTTTGACAGTTCGGTAATCGGTTTAAGTAATCTGTTCACACTGAAAGTTTGAAGTTGTCAAGTGGCTAATGAAAGACCCTTTACAAGTGGAGCTAGTAGGTATAAACTAATAATCCACGGAGTGGCATCTAGAATCCTATGGCCAGGGACGAAATGCTAGTAGTTGATTAGTTCCGAGATTCATAGGAAATATTTTCTTTACGACGGATTCATTGGCTATTGAAAGTTGACAGTCAAAACGCAGTTTGAAGGACCAACTTGTCTCTTCAACAACAGAACGCAATTCTACTTGACAGAAAATATCAGCATTTTAAACCTTGTTAACATTTTCTAAATATTGCAATTTGCCAAACAAATTTGAGTCTCCTAAATTGAGAATTAAAAAAAAAATGGCTGCAAATAATAGCAGAAATACTTTAGCACAGCAACAGTGACTACCACAACGACAGCCAAGAAACAGCTGCTGTGGTGTGAAAGGCATTACTGTACCTCAGTGACATCACACAGCACACGAGAGATAAATTCTCAAAATACAAACAAGGGAGAAAATCCGCTCAAAAAATAGGCATTTGAATGTTGGCAAAAGATCGCCGCAAGATTGGTAGAATTAGCACAGCAACAGAAATTTGGAATTTTGCCTTAAGTTAGGAATGCTGTTGCTTTTAACTGTGATCAATGTGTTCTGTTGTATTGAAAAGCACGACTAGTTATTTGAACGGGTTGACTATCATCTGTTATTGCTGTCAAAGTTCACAGATGTACTGAAACCATATCTCACTGCACACGGAGCGTCTCATGATGACGAGTAGAAGATTCGTCCTACATCGAAGATTCCTCCCGCTTATTAACTCGCCTCAACCATCAAGCGTCTCCAGCCAGCAAGATCTTCAGTTTAGCACGCTAAGTTGGTTAAGGTCCCCTTCCACTTGTGTGCGCCACCTGAGTCGCGGTCTTCCTCTACTGCGCCGTCCCTAGGGTGTGGATTCGAAGATCTCCCGGGCCGGAGCATTCACGTCCATTCGCTCTATATGACCCAGCCACCTCAGTCATTGGACCTTCACTCTTCCAAGTCGATGTCGCTGTACAGCCCGTAAAGTTCGTCATTGTATCTTCTCCTCCATTCACCGTCTATGCAGAAGGGACCAAAAATTACCCGAAGAATTTTCCTCTCAAAACAATCAAGAGCGACCTCATCCGCTTTTTGCTTAAGTCCATGTCTCTGCACCATAGAGAAGGACTGGGATTATTAGGGTCTTATAAAGGGTCACTTTAGTTGTTCGAGAAAGAGCTTTGCTACACAATTGCTTTCTTAGCCCAAAGAAACGGCGATTGGCAAGAGTTATTCTTCGTTTAATCTCAGCGCTGGTGTCATTGCCTGAGTTCATTGCGGAGCCTAGGTAGACAAAGTCTTGAACCACCTCAAAGTTATATCTGTTTATAGCGATATTCTGTCCGAGACGTCGGTGTTGGGTGTCTTTTCTTGATGCCAGTATATACCAGCCTCCGTCTCAATACTCACGAACGCGCCAGTGACATCCCGCTGCGTTCTGCCGATTATAACAATGTCGTCGGCGTAGGGGAGTAGATAGACGGACTATTGAAAGATAGTGCCTCTGGTGTTAGCATTTGAGTTTTGCATTATTCTTTCAAGAACGATGTTGAAGAAGTCACATGACAGCGCATCGCCTTGTCTAAATCCTTTTTTGACATTGAAGGTCTCGGTGAGTTCTTTACCGACCTTGTCATCCTGCACAAACGGACAGGGATGCCAAAACTAGACATTGCTCTATATAGCTCGTCTCTATAAATGCTGTCATAGGCGGCCTTAAAATCGATGAAAAGGCGGTGGGTATCGATTTGGACTTCCTGGGTTTTCTCCAAGATCTGGCGCTGTGTGAATGTTGACGAAAGGCTTCAGGCGTTCACACAGCACGGCAGATAAGATCCTGTAGGCTATGTTAAGAAGACTAATACGTCTGTAGTTGGGGCAGTTCAGAGGGTATCCTTTCTTGAGGTTCGGGCAAACAATGCTGTGAGGTTCCATTCATCGGGCATACTTTCCTCAGACCATATTTTACAGATGAGTTGGTGCATGCTGCTAACCAAGTCATCGCCTGCTGCTTTATACCTCGGCGGTTAGTCCATCTGCTCTAGCGGCTTTGTCGGACTTAAGCATAGATATGGCTATGGCTAGGTCGGGTGGACGGAATTGTTGGTCTTCATCGTCCACGTTTAAGGGTGTATTCTGTCTGACAGCGGAATTTAGTTCGTCATCGCCGTTAAACAGTCTGCAGAAGTAGTTTTTCCATATCCTCAGCATCGACTGCGATTCTAGTATGATGTTCCCTTGTTCGTCCTTGCAGGCTTCGGTTCACGCTCTGTAGCCTTGGCAGGTTCTTTTTACTTTTTGGTAAAACTTTCGAAACTCATTCCTGCTGTAATTCTTGTAATGTATTATTACAAATATATGTCCTGAAGTTGTTTAATACAGGCGTTTACCTTCCTTACATTACATCTAATACTTGTCAATGAGGACGAAACGCTCGTGTGCAGGAGACCTTAGAATACTACGAATACCAAAGCAAAATTAATCAGATGTTTTTGACATCTATACTTCACCAACGAATAAGAATAAACATTGATTTCTGGTAAAGAGTTTTTCAACAGGGACGCTACAAAAGTAGAGCGATAGGGACAGCAAACGACGCCGAATTTCTGCTCCGCTCTTTTGACATTTCTCTTCAGTAAGGTTTGCCATTTCATGATGGAAAGATATACGAGCCAAAAACGAGTCGAAATTATTAAAATTTACTACCGAAATTCGGAGTCAGTGGCCTCAACGTTTCAGTTATTATAAACCAAGTTTGGAAACCGTGTTATCTCACGAAATGGTCCAGTCGCTTGGCCGCCTCGGTCGTGCGATTTGACGCCGTTAGACTATTTCCTGTGGGGCTACGTCAAGTCTATGGTATATGCCAACAAGCCAGCGACGATTGATGAACATCGTACGAATATCGAACGTGAAATTGTAGCAGTATCGGCCGATTTATGCTTGAAAACCGTCGAAAATTGGGTTCAGCGTCTGGACTTCTGTAAGCGTGCCCGTGGTGGCCATGCAAAAGAAATCGATTTCCATACATAATGGCATCGAACGTACTTTCACAGAAATAAAGAATTTCATTGATATCCAAAACAGTTTTTGTTTTATTTTAAAAAAAACTTTTGTAGCGCTCTTATTGAAAAACCCTTTACTTGTTCGAAGGGCAAATTTTCAGTGTATTGCTGATATTCATGTGAGCAATTCATCCAATCACAGAGTCTTAACTAGTAGGGACTCGTAGTTGCCTTGCAAATTGAACGCGCCCATTGGTTCTTGAATGCTGCTGAGCCTGTCAAAATCACACATAGGCTGCCATGTTTTTGTGATGACAGAAACCATAAGAATCGATAAGAAATGAGGGACCGAATTACCGCATCATTCAGCGAGCAATACGTAACTGAATTATGTCAGTTTCGCATTACAAATTCGAATAGTTCAGTGACATATTAGCCGCTAACTGATGCGGTAATTCGACCCCAGGTTGCTGTGGCTATCAGTTGACAGGCAGAGAACAGTTTTACAACCAGCGCTAGCGGTTGGAAATTGTAATTTATGGCGTAATTTATGGTTGGTTACGCGGAAGAAAGTCTCCGATCCTGGATCGTGATGCCAACATTGAATAAAGAGACAAGGAATAGCTCTTTTTCGCACACACAAGGCGTTTTTCTTTTTTAGCTCCGAGCGGGGCACTGAGCTGTCAAAAAAAGAACTGTGTTAGTTTTTTAGCTCGGAGCGCTCTGAGCACAAAATTTGTATTTCTTTTTTATCTCTGAGCTAGCTCAGGGCTCGCTCGATGAGCTCGATTAAAAATGACCGAGCACATCGAGCGAAAAGCTGAGCGCGGCTGACTTCATTCATTATTTTGTGCTTTTTCCATAGTTTATTTACTAGAAATTATAATTTAAATGGAACAATCCTTGACAAACACCAATTTCAGAAGCAATCCTGACTATTTTGAAAATTAATAGAAAAAAAATTATCTAATGACAGTTCAGTGCCCAATTCTGTTTCTTAATTAGCTCGGAGCGCTCAGGTTATGTTCAGCTCGGAGCGAGCTCTGATCGCTCGGGCTCCGCTCTGTTTCCCGCTCGGGGCTAAAAAAGAAAAACGCCTACAGTATGTGTTTAAAAAACGTAAACAAATGGGTGTTGTAGGGCAAAGTTGACGCAAGTAATTATCTAGTTATTCAGTAATTTATGGCTTTTACTTTTCCGTTCGTGTTTAAGGTTTCCTCAGTGTGCATTCAAAAGAAATCTTTGGATATCTGCCCTGAACCTTAAAAATGAAGACATAAAGATTCGTAGTCTTGTGTGTTCGAAACACTTTAATGTCAGCGATTTTATTTTCAATGTGAAGAGGAAAAGACTAATGCCGTCTGCAGTATCATCTCTCGATGGAACCTCGGCCTACGAAAGGTATTATTGCTAATGTTGTGTACATCAAAATTTGTGTTATGCGTGATAGATCTTTTCGCGTCAACTTCCTTGTTGGTTGATCCTCGTGACAGTAAAGTGATTGAGTGATTGTGTGATGTCTTATTCCACTTCGTGTGTACCTTTTTCTATTTGTTGTTGTGGTGGATTCCCTCGTTCAAAATCTTATAAGTGCAAAACCAGGTAAATGTTGTGTGTTTAAAACATGGTGTGCCATTACTTTTCAACTTTTTTTCATTAGCCAAGATATTTCAAGCTTCAGTAATATAGACCACCATGGTGTGGAGGAAGTTGCGATGATTGCGCCGAGAGTAGTACATTTTGAGGATCGCTGTGTTAGACCGGCTGTAGAAGATACCGCTAATCTTATAGTAGAAGAAATAGTCCCAGAGTGCGTTTCTATTTTCCCACCAGTTGGAACAACTCATGGTCCAGCTCTGGTTGTAAGTCAAGTGCTAATATATTATTTAAAATTTATTAACTAATGTATTTAAAATGTACGAAGAATCGAAGAATAACTTTAAAAAGAGCAATTGCCTCTTCTGATGGGGCATCATCTTTAAATATTGAATACTTCACCAAGAAGCAAAAAGATGACAACAAAAATAAGTATTTTAAGAAAGTTGATTAAAGATAAAGACAGAAAAATGAAAGTACTTAATCAAAAAGTTCTCCGCAAATCGAAAAAAAATAGCTTCATTAAAAGAAGTTTTGCTTAAAATAAAGCAGAATAATTTAATCAATGAAGAAACTTCTGAAATTTTGGAAGGAATTGGTGCTATGAATGCAGATCACTTTTTTTTTTGAAATCATTTATAAAATAAAAAATTCTAATTGAAAAAATTTCGTGTTTCATTAATGTTAATTTGCAATGGGAAATGATTGCTCCGGGCTTATAGAAATCATAAAAAAAAATAATTTAGCTACAAATAAAATGTGCGAAATCATTTGGTTATCAATCAAATGGACCAATGGCAAAAGAATATGAGTTCAGCAATAATTTCCAAAAATACCCAGGAAACAAAAGTTATGGACAAATTGATAAAAAAATGTCTCGTTCAAATTAGACGGGCGTACTCGAAAAGGTAGACTTTTTTCACAAGACAGGCTGCAGTGTATGTAGACATTTGAGTAAGTATATGAATTCTGCAAACAATTCCATACACTTCATGGAAATCGATAAAATATGAATAAATAAATTATATTCGAATAATAAATAAATGTTCGAATCTTTGAAAGATGCTGCAAATAATGTTAAAAAGGTAAGTAAAATGTTTAACACTTTCATTCAAAACTGCAGATTACCTCATGCCATATCTGGTCGGATTGAGATAAACGCTCTTGTAAATATTAGTAAACACTCACACCACTTAAACAGATGCTTCACTTTTCTCCCAGAACACCGCTTCCCTGTCTCTTTATTCATTGGATGCCAATGGAACATGCAAGTATATACCTATTTTAATGTTTATGTATTGTTGTGTCTATTCGTAAAACGTGAATCGCAAACACCAAATTATTGTTCAATGTATGGTTTTGTAAACATTTCTAACATTTTGCTTTTCAATATTATGGCAACTGTGCTACACTTTTCTTCAACAAATCTAAAATAATTTTCTGTCCGTTTTGACAGTTACACAGGCTAATTTGAATTTATTTCAATGGATTTCTAATTTTGAGTGATAAAACCATTGAAAATTTTAGATCGCCTTTTTCTTCTGAGCAGCAAATCTAGAATTGCTATTTTGCTTCAATTAAACATGCAAAACCGAAATAAAACCGAAAATGAGACTGAGTTTGAGGCGGGGTAGTTTTCTAAGTCGAAAACACGCATATTTGAGTTTACCTTCCGCAGCATACGCGCTTGATTCATCAAAAGAGACTTGCAAGCTTAATGCCTCGTATATATCATTGTTTTGAAAAACTTGGTCATATGAAAAAGTCTAACAACGGCACAATAAAAGCTTACTTCTTTCTTAAGTCCATCTTTTCTAAAGTTAGGAAGTTCTACTTGTGAAAGGAATTGTCGGAAAAGGTATTTGAGTTTTAAAGAATATACCGCGGATACACCATCTGGGCCAGTTAAGAGTTCGTCTTAATTCTTAAAGAATCTGGAGCACGACCAGCTTAATAGTTACTGTCATGTTCAAAGGACAGATCTTTCGATCCCCGTCAAAAAGACAATATCAATCAATATTCCTATACAATCGGGAAAGAGAGACAGGCCTAAAAGCTCAAATGCAGCAATACCAGCATTTGATTGGTCTCAGTTACAAAGCGTTTAGAAATCGGCAGGGCTGCTGATACTTTTTGATGTCAAACCAGAATGATGTCAAGTCGAACTATATAGGCGGAACCAGTGGCAACGTAGTGACGTGGAAGGGTTAAGTGCTCCCTTCAGTACAGATCATAACCTCGTCGTTAAAGAAGAAGATGGTCCCCCATTTAAATAACAATGAACTTTTGGACTCACCTAAGATCCTGTCGCAATGATTGATCACCCAATAAAATTTCCGTACGTCCTTTTGATATGCTAGTTTGACTGCTATGTAACTGTTCGTATAATGCTGCAGCTGTCGCTCGTAAACTTTCATCCGCCCCAATCTCTCCGTCTAAGAGGTCTTCATCGAGCGCCGTTAGCAGCTGCAAGTAAATTCAATATATTAATTTGGCGATAATGGTTTTCAATTTAACACCGTGATGAACAAAGAAAGACGAAAAACTCACCTCACGTCTCGGTGGATGACAGTTTGATATTAATAGATCACAATGGCTACTACTGTTACCGTAAGGTGTTGCCGGCCCTGCTGTCGGATTTGACGCACTTATTAGCGATGCATTCGCAGAGGACAGCGCTATATTTATATTAGTGGTATTACCAGCACCAAAATTACTGGTATTATTGCTATTATTGTTATTACATAGGTTACTATTATTTATTAATACACTACTACTTGTATTATTATTATTATTGTTTAAAACGTTACTACTACAACTATTATTTATTAGTAGGCTGTTCGATTTGACTGAATGCAGGGGTTGTTGTTGCGGTTGCTGTTGTGCTGGTGGTGGATGGTGTCGAATTTGTGTTTCCGACAGAGGCGGTGGTGTAGTTGCGGTCTGTGCATCGACCAGCACCGCGTGTGACTTCAACTTGTTCAAATTATTACAAGCAAGCACGCTTTGTGGCTCCTTGTGTACCAGTCCTCCGGCACTCGTGTAATTGTTAATTAAATTGTTGCTACTACTAAGATTACAACTATTTCCGATTAATAATTGGTTATTATAACGATAGCCGCTGCCACTGTACTGATGAGTGGACGCCGCTGTTGTTGATGTTAATGAGGATGACGACGTTGTTGAGGTCGTCAACGCTGTCGTCGTTGTTATCGTTAACGGCGTTGGTAATGGCGTTACCGTCACCTCGCCTTCACCTAGTAAATTGTTATTTATACCGACTGTATCTTTTTTACAGTATCTCTTACCTGTTACGAATGTCCCTGCTGATGTTGCTTTTTTGGTGTTACTGTGATGAATAGTTGGTGTTATCGTTTGTATTGATTGCACGTTATTGTGATGGCCAACAGATGGCGTTGCCTTGAAATTTGGATTGATTTGACCGTAGCCACTACCGTTACTTCTTGAACTACTTTTTGGATAGTGATTTGGTATCACCACACTGGCGGCTATAGTTGTTGGTACCACTATTGCTGCAGATGATGCCAATACTGCTGCTATCGATGATGCTGGTTTTATTGTTGTATGTGTAGTACTATTGGCATTTTTATCGGAGGGTATCGTCGTGTTAGCGGGTGTTGCCGATGCAATAACCGATGACGATGATATTGGCCCAATAGAAGCTGCTGTGGCAGTTGTTATTGTCGATATGCCAGCAGTTATGTGATTGCTGGTAAACGATGTCACATAAATCGTTGAAGCTTCGTTTAGAAAACTAAGATCTTGACCTGTGGTTTGGCCACCTTTTAGACTATTTTGTTGATTTAACTGAAATGAAAAAAAATGTGTCTCACTTTAATTGAGTTTTTATTAGAAATCAAACTTCAAATAGCCGCTCAGAGAAGGAAGGTTGTTCAAAGTCTATTACGAGTTCTCAAGGCCAGTATTTTATGGAGGATGACAAAATTCTACACAGATAACTGACGTTCTGAGGGGTCAAGTCGCCCGGCACGTGACACTTAACGTTCGGAGTCAGCTTAAAATTGTAGGTCCCTTCCACTGCGCACAAGCAAGCAAATGGTCGGAGGAGTTATGTTTTAGGCCCTGTATTTTATTTTTCAAAACAAGACAAGAGGGTTCTTGAGTGAAGCACTCTTTGTGGTTAAAGGATTGATTATGTGCAGCTTGGCTCAAATTGAAGCTAAAGATTCTGCACATACAAAAAGAAGAATCACAAGAAGTGATTTTCTCGCAAATACCCGCACTTGAAATGCTACAAATTAATGTCGCAAATAACGGAATAAAATTGTCGAAAAAAAACTGACATAGGCGCCTGCCAGACAACTAGCACCTAGCTTAAGCGAAGCAATGAAGTTGATTGAGCGGGTTAAAACATGCGGAGAAAAGGGTTGCATTTTTCTAGCCCGCCAAGCGGGCCACCCACACACTCTTTGTTTCGAAAATACAAGCTGATATATTAGGCGCCTGGGGTTTGGGTTATTCGGGGTTTTTATTGAGTTGGGTCATTTTAATACATTTGGGGTTATATTTATTTCATATATTAAAAATTATTTATTTCTTTCATTCTTAGGAAAACGTCAATAATTTAGAATCAATTTTAATATATGTTTGGCGAAATTATACCCGGATGCAAAATAGCCTGAAGCGGACAGTACCAAAGAGATGTTCCCACGTTTTGCGAACAAGGATCAGAAATTTTGACGTAAAAATTACGTCAGAATCACAAATATTCTTCTTCTTTTTCTTCCTTAATGAAGGTGAGGCTATGATCAGTATTAAACGGATCGTAACCCTCCCACTTAGCTGCTTCCCTACTGGTCCGCCAGGGCGGATAGTTTATGCTTCATCGCGGAAATTAAAACTAGAAAACAGCAAATCAAGCGCATCTATTAATATGACCAGATTCAAGCTGCCGTATAAAAAAGATAGATAGATAGATGGATACAAATATTATTTCATTTAAATTCAAATATACAACATTACAATTAAACACTTATTTTAACAATACTTGACAACACAATAGTGACATTTTTTATTTTTGTATACTTCAAGTATCATCCCTTCTCAGGAAAAGAGTGGGGAGGCTGTTTAACAGGGCCAGGAAGTCTAACCTGGTAGCCGATTGGTCTTCTAATGCGGATGCGCAGAAGGAGTACAAGAGGCAAATTAAGAGCGCTAAGAAGGTATTCTGCGGAGAACTGAAGGACGTTAGCGCGGTTTCGAGATTGCAGAGAGTCCTCTCAGCTGATCCGGGAGCCAGGTGGAAGCCTGATGGCACCTCGACCAAGTCCAACGAGGAGGCACTTCAACTGCTAATGGACACCCACTTGCCGTGGATAGTTGCGTGTGGCCAAACAAAAGCAGAGCTACCACTGAGCAGTGGCAAGTCGCAGCGAGTATTGTTACGAGGGAGAGGGCGAGAGCTATTATCCTGTCCTTTTCTCTTTTCAAGGCTCCTGGACCTGATGGCATCTATCCCATACTCTTGCAAAAGGGTATAGAGATTTTGCTCACACTGCTTACTAGAATCTACAGAGCTAGCGTGGCTCTGCGATATATTCCTTTGGCCTGGAGAAGAGCTAGGGCGGTTTTCATTCCCAAACCGGGAAAGGCCGCCTATGATCTTCCCAAAAGCTTCAGGACTATTAGCCTTTCATTATTTCTGTTAAAGGGCCTTGAAAAATTGATTGACGTAAGGCTTAAGAGCATTCCAGCTTCGCTGGGTATTCATGATAGCCAACACGCCTATCAAAAAGGCAAGTCCACTGAGACGGCATTAACGGATCTGACGGCCAGAGCGCGTAGGGCGCTCGACCGCAAGAACTATGCTCTTGCTGCCTTCATGGATATTGAGGGTGCCTTTGACAATCCCACCTTTTGCAGAATTGAGTTTGCCTTAACACTGAAGGGCGTCGATTCTACAACTGTGGAATGGATCCTGGAAATGCTTAGGAGCAGAGAAGTTACAGCTGCTGTTGTCGGCTGTGTCAGAGCTGTGCGCGCTGTTAAAGGCTTTGCGCCGGGCGGTGTACTCTCCACTACATTGTGGAACCTGTTGGTCGACTTCTTGCTGAGAAGACTTGATGGGGAAGGTCACCCTGTTATTGGGTACGCTGACGATGTGTGTATCATTGTCAGCGGCAGGAGTTTACCAATTCCTCGCGAGCGGATGGTAACAGCGCTCAATAGTGTTGGGAGTTGGTGCCGCGAGCAGGCTCTGTCAGTCAACCCAGCGAAGACTGAGATGATGCTGTTCACGAATAGAAGGGCTATACCTCAATTGAGGTGGCCTTACTTCCAGGGCACTCAACTAAAGCTATCAAGAAAGGTTAAGTATCTGGGTATTGTTCTAGACCCAAAGCTTAACTTTTCTGAACATTTGGTTGCTAGAATTTCGAAGGCAACATTCTCTGGCAGTGCCG
This sequence comes from Portevinia maculata, assembly GCA_949715645.1. Taxonomy (NCBI): domain Eukaryota; kingdom Metazoa; phylum Arthropoda; class Insecta; order Diptera; family Syrphidae; genus Portevinia; species Portevinia maculata. The sequence continues at coordinate 194,575,630 of OX454525.1, forward strand.
TAGGATGTTCAGCAGAACCTGGGGACTTAGTCCCAGGCTGGTTCACTGGATTTACAAGTGCATCGTTAGGCCATACCTTATATATGGTGCGATTGTATGGTGGGCTAGAGCTCACATCCTCAAACGCCAACTGACGAAGCTACAGCACCTTGCGTGCTTATGCATTACAGGTGCGATGAGAGGAACTCCCACTGCTGCTATGGAAGTGCAGTTCCTTGCGGAGAGTGAAGCCTGAAATTCTCTATATCGTATGTGTGTAGTACTTGGACGGCAGGTCAATCTCGGCGATGGGGCCAGAGGTGCTAGGTACAGAGCTCTCTATGACAGCCTACCTAGTCATCGGGGAGGAGCACTTGACACTGTGTGCACGAAGCAAGTCTTTGAGCGCCGTTTTCAGGTCACCCTTCCTGAACGGCAGGAATGGAACAGTGAGGGGTGGAATGGCCTTAGGCCGGGTGATGTCATTATCTATACGGATGGCTCACTCATTGACGGTATCTAGGGAGCCGGAGTCTACTCTAGAGACTGTCGGATAAATCTATCTGCAGCCTTGGGTAGATAAACAACTGTTTTTCAGGCAGAAATCTTTGCGATTACCACTGCCGCCAATATCCTGTTAAGGAGAAGGATTAAGGGTAAAACCTTATACATCTGCTCAGATAGCCAAGCCGCTATCAAAGCCTGCTCGGCTGGCTCTCTCAACTCAACTCATCCGTCCACAAACCTATGTGAGTGCTGCCTAGAGGCGGATGAAGCGACATCTCACTTCATCTGTGAATGTCCTGCTTTCGCCAGAACCAGGCTCAACACTATAGGCAAACAATTCGTCAACGAAAATGAGATGGGGGACATTGAACTTGCTAGTATCTTTCGCTTTGCCAAGGCTACTGGCAGGTTCTCCCTCACTGACTCTTACTAATCGCCAATAAGCAGCGAGCGGGCAGCTATGCTGAAGTACAGTGGACCAATAGGTCTAAGTGCGTGTCATCTACTGATGACCCCACTGCACATACAATACAATACTTCAAGTATTAGAAATATTGTCAATTGTCACTTCTAAGGGGTTAACTATACAAAAAATGATTATGGGGGAGCGCCCCTTTAAAAAACAATATTCTAAATGAAAATTTAATAAAAAAAACAAAGAAATACAAAATAAAAATTCATAAAAAGGAAAATGAACGTTACACCAAAATGTCAGAAAGGATAGATTCTATTTCAGAATATTTGAAATTGAATACCCACTGCTTCAAGGAATTTTCAAGCTTTGCAGAAAATGTTGCAGACCTTATGGATTCAGGGAGCTTATTAAATATGCGACAGGATGAAACAAAATAAAAATTACAAAAGGCAGTAGTACGGGCTTGAGGTAGGTACAGTTACAGCATTCAAAAAGTTTCTATCATAAATTGATTAAGATTTCCCGATATTTTGAAAAACATTTTTAACACTTCAAAATAGTATAGATGGCAGAATGGAAGTATTTTTAAATTACGAAACAATGGGTAACTGGGATATCGACGGTGTTTTCGGCATATTTTTCTCAAAACATTTTTCTGTGGAGTTAACAGAGGTTGAATATTGAAGCATAATAAATAATTTTCCTTTACAACTGTAATATATTAATAATAGAATGAAATAATTATTTTTTTTTAATTAATTTAGTTTTTCAAGGAAAAGCTACAATCAAAAACCCTTATTTAACACTTATATCTAATATTGCAATTACTTTATATTCAGAAAATCTAACTAATTATTTTATGCTACATAATAAAGAATAATAATAATAATATTGAATAATTTTAAGAAGTTTGCTTGAGCAAACATTTTTTAAATAAAAAAAAAAATATCTGAGAGTACATCGATAGTATTTCCTCACAGAATCCGTATGGAATGCAAAGCTTATCCTGGTATCAAAAATGAGCCCCAGATATTTGAGTTGATCAAGTTTTTCAATCAAAAAACACCTCTAACTGCAGTTTATCTTGGTACAGAAAGTTGGCTGGGATACGCCGGAAGCACATGAGCAACTTGGGATTTTATATTTTTTACATTAAGGTGCATGAAAAAACCCATCCGCATCCTAGCGTCTTGGGGCTGATAGATTAAAAAACATGCCTTATTCAGAGCTTATGCTCAGCTATGTTCGGCGAACCAGATCCTCAACAAATTAAGGTCCCAGTAAATATGAGATGCCAAATTCAAGGCACTACCGGAACCGTAACAGCAACCTACATCATCTGCAAAAGCAGTAAGCATGCTTTTAAATTTAAGAAAATCTGTGAATTTATATAAATGACAATCAGAACGGGTCCCAGCACAGAAGCTTGGGGTACGCCCAGGTTAAGAACTTGGATTTCACTTATTGCTCCACCAATCTTCTCTTTTTGAGATTTGAAAGGTAAGACCTGAACCAATCGAGCATGAAACCACGAAGTCCAGCATTTTTAAGTTTTCTCAGTAAGATAGTTTTGTCAACCATATCAAAAGCTTTTATTATGTTAACAAATATGCCTGCAGTGAATTTTTTTTCATCAAGTGCAAATATTCGGGAACAAAAATGTAAAATCCTCAGTTGATTTTCCCTTTTGAAAACTAAATCGTACCGGACTGAAAAAATGTGTCTTTTTATTATTAGATATTATTCCCTCCTTAACAACAAAGATTTCGCTATTGAGTCTTTGTTGGGAAAACAGTATCAACAGGAGAAGATTGGGACGTTGACTGTAAGGAGAAAGCTTAAATGGATATTTCTATGGAAGTCCTTTTAGAAAAAATCGACAAAATTTATATTGAATGATTAACTCTTAATGAGGACGGATAATACAACTAACTGTACAATGGCAGAGAAACGAAAGCGTCCACCAATACTTTGGGCCACTTGTTTACAAAGCTCAGCAGGACTAAACAATAAAATTGATATGCTCTGTGAAATCGAGTGTGGGAACAACAAGGAATATAACTCAACGAACTTTCACTGCATCCACGCTCCACTCTTTCAAAAACTAAAACCCAAAGTGAAAGAGTGTTTTTTTACTTGAAAAATACTTAAACAAAATATTATGCATCCAACCATTTGCTTGTGCCAGGTGGAAAGGACCTACAATTATAAGCCGAATCCAAACGGCAAATTGTCGAAGCTTCTCATGACAATTGATATCGTTGGATGTTTGTCAGACGTTCGCAAGAGGTGGGGCAGTGGAAAAATAAATGTTTATGTGTTAGTTGGCCCTGGAGGGATTTGAACCAGCGACCTTTCGATCGTTTACCTTGCCTTGGGTCTTATCCTTCCAGTTCCCAAACTGAGCGATCTTAATACCGAAACTTCATCAGGTGTCAAGTTCTCATCCCCAGTTTCTCCATCCCATGTCACAACGTTTCCTCCAATCTTCGCAACTGTATAAATACTCCACTCAATAAATAGCAATAATTCTAATAAACTGCTTTTGTCCTCGCATCCATTTCCAGATACTCCTTTGTCTCCTGAGGTGGATGTCATCATCGTTGGTGGCTTCCATCTTCCACGTTTAATTTGGGAAGAGTCAGACGATAAGATTTATTTTCTTTCAACCAATGGCATTTCTGAAAAATAAATGGGCACGTTCAAGTTCCAATGCAATACAAGTCGCTTGTAAGTTAACTAACTACTAGTTATTTCAACGCATTGCCTAGCATCTGTTTTTGCTGTCAAAATTCACTGATATAGTAAAAACTTGCGCCTTCTGCCCACGGAGCTCATCATGACACGTACAAGATTCGTCCTAATCGAAGATTCCTCTCCGCCCGATAATCTGGAATATTCTTGTAATGTGATTATACATTATGTAGGTACTGCAGTTTTTAATGAAGGCAAACTCCGTACATTGGTTCCAATGCGTGCCAACGACGACGAGACGTTTGTGTGCAAGGACTTTAGAATACTACGAACACTGAAAGAAAGAATCAGATGTTTTTGACAACGTACTTCACTGACGAATTCAGTGCCCAACGCATACAATCCGTGGCATCTGTTATTTCGACGAACCCATCAACGTTAACGCACTTAATGGAAGGAACCGTATCATACCATCCGTTGCCAACTTTATCAGACACATTATCCGCATTTAATACGCTTTTTGCCTACACTAAAGAAGAAGGTACAGCAATGGAAGTAACCTTATCGACGCTTATCCACCATCCGATACATTCCAAAACAGAAACAGGGCAGACATTTTAGACATAACTCTCAAAACCAACAACGATCATGTCAGGGTAGAAGACTGGAGAGTTTAGTCTTTCTCAGACCATAATAGAATACTCTTTACAATCAATCTACAAGGTGGCGCAAAAGTTGTCACCCGATGTTCTTTCGCTGTAATTTTTTTTATGAATGAAAAACTTTGGTTCTGCTTTTGGATTATGTTAATTGGTGTCTTAAGTTTTTTCTGTATCAGTTAACTTCACAAATATCAAAGTAGAATTTACATTTGCCGCCATTTGCAAAAATTATGCTTCTTCCGATAGGAAGATGACTTTTGCGCCACCTTGTACAATATATGGCACAACGAATCTTTAGGAACCCTAGGAAAATGAATTGGGCAGACTAGGCAAAAACTGTCAGGGAGTACATACAGTATCCAAAAGAAGAAACGAAACGAAACTCAATCGACAACGCAGTCCATTATATTACCAAAAATATGCACAAAGCTTTTGTTAAACACTGTCCCATCTCTCGCAATCGCAAACTCAAAAAGGCAACTTGGTGGACCAGCGAGCTTCAAAAGCGGCGAACATTGGTAAGACAACTGTTTAACAAAGCAAGATATAGTAAGGCAGAAGAAGACTGGACTAAGTATAGGTCCGAACTTAATCTGTATACTTAAGAAATAAGGAGAGCAAAACTTGAATCCTGGAACGTGTTCTGCGAATCCATAGAGAGTACAAAAAAGGCCGCCAGACTACGTAAAGTACTATCCAAAGACCCAGGGTATATTAAACGTGCTGATGACTCATGGACAGAGTCTAGCCAAGAAACTCTACAAATTTTAATGGATACTCACTTTCCGGAGTCTAGTGAAACCACTGGATGTAAGATCAACTACACCCCGGTTCCGCAAGACACACAACCGGACATGGCAACAGAAAGTATTATAACAGAGCACAAAATTGTTTGGGCAGTTAAATCATTCAAGCCCTACAAATCGGCGGGACCAGATAATGTCATAACAGCAATGAAACAACGGGCTCTTAATGTAAAACTGCCATGGCTAAAAGCTATATTCAAAAGCTGTATAAGACTCTGCTACCGCAAAGCTGGAAAGAAGTAAAATTGATATTCATTCCCAAAGCAGGGAGACACAGCAAAAGATTATAGGCCGATTAGTCTCTCCTCCTCTCTTCTCCTAAAGACACTATAGAGAATAATCGACTTATATACAAGAGACCTTATAAACGAACACAACCTATGCAGCATTCAACACGCCTACTTCAAAGGTAAGTTTATTGAAACAGCTCTGCAAGAAGTTGTGTCAATTATAGAAAAAGGATTACACCATAAAGAATTCACTATGGCAGCATTTTAGACTTTCAACAATGTTAGAACAGCGGCTATAAAAACAGCGCTCGAAGACTTAGGAGCGAAACAAGAAATAACAAACTGGGTTTATGAAATGCTTAACAGCGGAGTAATAAACTCAGAGATCGGAGAGAGTAAAATAAGCAAAACAGTGTCCAGGGGCACCCCACAGGGAGCGTTGTATCTCCAATCCTGTGGCTTCTAGTGGTCAACAAAATCCTTATGACTCTTAATGTCAAAAGGACGAAAATAGTAGCATATGAATAATCCTAATAAGTGGCAAGTATCTTCCCACTATTATTGAGCTCATGGAATCTGCTCTAAACGAATTATCCTCAAGACCGAATGGCCTTGGAGTTAATCCAGTCAAAACCGAATGTGTTCTGTTCACTAGGAAAAGAAAAATCGAGAAATTCGATATGCCGAAGCTAAACGGAATTCGTCTGAAACTTTTCCCGGAGGCAAAGTATCTGGGCATCATCCTAGACTCTAAGCTTACTTGGAAACGTAACACAGAAGAAAGAATAAAAAAGCACTATGCGACTTCTACGCATACAAGAAGACCTTTGGTAAACGTTGTGGTATGCATGCGCCCTTACATAACCCATTGGATGTACACAGCGATCATACGACCCATACATACATACGGGTCAATTGTATGGAAGGCAAAAGAAAAGACTACCTATCTCCATAACCTCTCAAAGTTCCAGAGATTGCCATGTATCGGCACACCAGGAGCAATAAGATCAACACCTCAAGCCGGGCTGAAAGTCATTTTAAACCATAAAGTCAAAAACATTCAGGAATTGCCAAAAATCCATTAACGAAATAGGCGAACGACACAGGATCAATCTCTGCTGGGTCCCCGGTCATAGCGATATTGTTGGGAATGAACATTTTTGGATGTGTGCTTAATGTCGACGGACAGAAAAGTAGAAAGTAAACCAACTTTAGCGTCGACGCTCACGGATCCGTTAGTTATGGCCAACTTAATATAGAATGCGTATATTGCTCTCCGTTGGACGGATGAACGGTTTGTATGAGTTGGGGCCTTTAGGGTTGTTGTCTTTCATTTGCGCCAAGGTGACATTTTCAGTGAACAGTTAATATTCCCTTGAGCTAGTCGTCGAATCACAGAGGGTTAACTAGTAGAGGCTTGGAGTTGCCTTTCAAATTGAACCCTCCCAATGTTATTCACTGACCGAATTCTTTCTTCTTGTTCAAATGAGCTGTGTTAAAAATATTCTAGGAATCTAACTTGATTTGATTTTAATATCAGATACAGATAATACTGACGCAATTCAAAGTAATCATATCCTTATCAAGCTTGGTAATTAACACTCTCCCATTTCACTTGCTTTCGTTTATAAGAGTGCAAACATCAATACTGACCCTTTGAAGCAGCGCAAATTTAATTTGCGCAAAGCAAACTTCGATATACGAGTAGAATAAATGATCTTATCAGTAATTTAAATTTTATCTCTGGTGACTCTTCAAATATAGACAAAGCGATTGCTACTTTTTATGTTCCCATCTATAGATAGTTGTTTTCCACAATCTGTTCCAGTTTCAATTCATACAAATTTTGTTTCTTTTCCTGCTTGGTATACCAAAGAACTTCGTTATCTTCGTAATAAATGCAATAACCTCTTTAAAAAATTCCCACTCTTATCTCGACTATTCGAAATATATTTCTGTTCACAGAAAGTTGTGCATCTTGTCCGATTGTCTATATTTTAGATATCTTCAACAAATGCAGTCTGACCTTTTTTCTATCCCGAAACATATTTTTATTTTTTTCAATTTATTAACTCGAAAAGAAAATCAGACGGTTACGGTGCGGTCACACCATGCAATGAAAGTACTTGCTGCAAACGACTTTTTACTGTTTTCATTTTATTTTCGTTTCTTGTTTCATCGAAAATAGATGGAAAATGTAAAATGAAGGTGTGGAAATCTGTTTCGATATTGGTGGGACATAGCTTACTACAGAACCACAATTTGAAAATGCATCTTCCTAATGACTACCTTTAGCGGCTGCAGTGATGAGGAAACAAAAGGATACTCTCGTTTTACTGTGACACTGCCCAAGCTCCGGTCAATAAAGAAAATTAACTTTCAGAAATAATTTTTTCCATGACCTGGCGGAACTATCCGAAATCCCTTTTTTCAATCTCTTCAGGTTTTCAACAAATTTTGGATGGCTAGAGAAGGTCTTAATGGTTATCATAATGAGAAGAGGGAGAGAATTACACACCTACGCGGACCCCCAATGGTCATTACTCTGTGCCAACATTGTCCATTTTGTGTCAAATGCTCTACTTCGTCAACACTCCAAATTAAACTAATGGCTTCGTTCATATGATGAACGGCCTTCTCTTACTTTTTTCTCGTTCTGACTCCAGAGAGAACCTTGATAGGATTGTCGTATGCAAAGTTGCAGCGTCAAGAGACAAACAGAATCCTTAAAACCCCAAAAGATTTAAATCCCGAAAGTGAAACCGAAAATATTTTACTGTACAGCTCTCCAGTACCGACACGTATTCTGCATGGATGCACGGTTTTTTGACAGCTTGGGCGATTAAGTAGAGGTGATTCTAAAAGATATCAACAGGTTTCTTTACAGATCCAAATGGTTTTGTTAGTTACATATCCTACAATCTACATCTATATAAATATAAAAGAAAGTGTCCGAAGCGATGTAACCGCATAACTCGAGATTGGCCGAACCGATTTTGATGATTTATACTTTGTTGGAAAGGTATTTTCTCAGCACGGGTTTTAGAAGAAAAAAAAATCTAAATTTCAAAATGGCTTATTTTGACCACCCAGCGTGTTACGACAGGTTTTTTCGATTTTTTTTTAATTTTTTTTTTTTTCATTTTGTATTTATTTATTTTGGCAACAACCAAATAAAGAATCACATTTGAATGTAACATATCGTATCACAATTGAACTGTCAGATAGACACGCAACGTAACGCCATCTATTATCGATCAAAGGAGAAGCCAATTTTGTTTCATGTTTGGATTTCGGATTCGGATTTCTTCATTGCGATTTTGTGAGTTTTTGTGAATTAAAATTGATATGAGAATATATCTATATCTATTTATATATATATGTATATAAAAATCAATCCATATTTGCGTTTATTGCCGGTGTTTGGCCAAACGCGTTAACCGATTCCAATGAAATTTTTTTTTAAAGAAAGGTGACGTCTATACGAAGTATGTTATGTATGTAAATTATGTGTTTCTTAAAAAAGAAAAAAAAATTGACAATGTATTTATACACTGTGTGTTTCATATGTAGGTATCATGTGCTTTGAAAAAAAAAACAAATTTAAGTGAAATAATAAAAAGTTTTTTTGTGTAATATTTTCTATATATAAAAATCAATCCATATTTGTGTTTGTTGCCGGTGTTTGGCCAAACGCGTTAACCGATTCCAATGAAATTTTTTTCCATGAAAGGCGACGTCTGCACGAAGGTTGTTATGTTTGGCTATATCTGCATCGGTGTGTGAGATATGGGCATTTGAGTGAGTACACGTGCATATGTGCGTATGCGTGTAAATTACGACGCAGATACAGAGACCGTACAGACGTCACTTATTTTGTTATCCGAACAAGCATATGAAAGAGGGAGACCACACGAACGTTTCAAGCTTATTGTGGAATTTGTGCGCACTTTCATTCTTGAGATATCGTGTGCTCAATATTTTATTCAAATAACTCTTATTGAAATTGTTTGCATTTTTTTGTGAATCGGACATCGGAAAGTTGCTTTTCCAACATTGATAACAATCGGTGTGGAAGTGAATGAAAAGTGATTCAATCGAAGTTTTTTATTTTCGCTTTGTTGTTTGATTCGCAGAAGTAAGGTGACATAGGCGCCTGCCAGACAACAAGCACCTACCCTAAACGGAACAACGAAGTTGTGTGAGCGGCCTAAGCCATGCGGAGAAAAACGTGCAGTCCCTTTCACCGGTTGAGCTCAAATCAGGCAATCTTCGGTATTGGCCTGAGAGTGTTTCTGTGAACTTTGGTCAAAATCGGTCTTCTTTTTTTAGGCGCAGCAACATACGCCGGATACCCGCTATAGACAATTATAAGGAAGTCTACTCGAACATATTGGCCAATAGAATTCTCGGGCACGGGCAAAGCCGGGCAGGTGCAGCTAGTATATATATAAAAGAAAGTGTCCGAAGCGATGTAATCCCATAACTCGAGATTGGCCGAACAGATTTTGATGATTTATACTTTTTGGAAAGGTATTTTCTCAGTACGGGTTTTTTTTTTTAAAAAAAAAGGTCAAAAATCAAAATTTCAAAATGTCTTATTTTGACCACCCAGCGTGTTACGACAGGTTTTTTTCGATTTTTTTTTTTCATTTTGTATTTATTTATTTTGGCAACAACCAAAAGAAGAATCAAATTTGAATGTAACATATCGTATCACAATTGAACTGTCAGATAGACACGCAACGTAACCCCATCTATTATCGATCAATGGAGAAGCCAATTTTGTTTCATGTGTGGTAGCGCTGTCCACGTTGACTGTGCCTTTTGATTCAGTTGCGCAGTTTCTTCATTCGTTGCTGTTTCAGCGTCCATTCTGCACTTTTATACATAAATAAAAAACACATTAAGAGGAATATAAATCCAAAATTGTATGAGCCAAGACAAACTTTTTCTTCCGTTCACCCTCTGTCAACAATAACAAACCTATATTGTGTATTGCACCCAAAGCCAAATATATGAATTATAATCAAAAATATATAATTGAAGCCGATATGTTCATACATTGCCAATAAACTTATGTTTATTTTGCCATTGCCCCTGCCTTTCATTTCATTATTATTCACAAATTCAATTTAGAATGAATTTTTCCAAAGGTAAGATACACAATGTAAATATATACATGATTTTACTCAGATTCAATTTGTCTTAATTTCATATTCCTAACATGTTTCCTCATGTGTTTTCATGTAGATATTTATTTGATTTCTGTTTAATGAAAATTCTTAATCTTAATTTAATATAATATACAAAAGAGAGTGACGTTAGTTACTACGCTTATAACTCAAGAACGCCTGGATGATGATTCGCACCAATTCGGACTGCCCTCCGGCCAAACAAGAAGAATACCCAACAAAATAGAAAATTCCCTAAAAAATAAATTATGAAGCAAATTCATTTTTCTATACATTTTGTACGGAGCGATTTTACGACGCCACCTTCATGATATTATAAAGCTGAAAAGTTTGTTTGGTTTTTGTGTTGGATAGTTCATTTGGCGAGGAAGACTTTAGGCATTATAACATCACCCAGCGCCCAGTAGGAGCGCAAAACGGGAAAATTATTCCTTTTTGGGAGTTTCCGCTGCGTGCGCGGTTTAAGTTACGTAAAAACCATGTATGATGGAATTGTTCCTCTTTAAAAATTCTAAAAAAAAGTCTGCGACAGTATATGTTTATCTTTTAAGATTGACTATAACCTTTTTTATGGTAATCAAATTTGTTCCAAATTAATGCAGTATTTGCGAAGGAGTTTTATCAACATAATATTAATCCTTATCCAAATAAATATGTTATTAATCACAAGTATTTAATTTTAAACAAAATTGTTCTTGACATCACTTGCTTTGAATCAACATCTCAGGAGATATTTAGTATTTTTTTTTGTATTTATTTATTTCATATCACAATTTTAAAATAACTCCGCAACGCGCAAGACAATTGCCGGCGGGGGAGAGAAAGGTTGTTTTTATACCCTATTCTAGGGGTATATTAATTTTGACGCATAGTTTGTAACATACCTTAATATTGCCCGTGGACCCCTAAAAGTTACTATATTTATGATCAGCATCGATAGTAATGTCGATCTAGCCATGTCCGTCCGTCCGTCCGTCCGTCCGTCTGTCGGCAAAAATTAGGCCTTTAAACTGGACCTAGAGAGCTGAAATTTTAACCATATACTCTCTAGGGTCCCGAAATAATCAAGTTTACGAATTTTTGAAATCCGCCCACAGACACGCCCACAAACTCAAAAAAACAAAATTTTGGAAAAAATCGAATTTTGAGCTAGAAAGCTGAAATTTTTTATATATGATCTATGACTCCTAAAACTACTCGGGATAAAAAATTTTTAAAATCCGCCCACTGACACGCCCACAAATAAATAAAATAATTTTTTTATACCCTATTCTAAGGGTATATTAATTTTTGAAAATCCAAAGTTTGAGCTAGGGAGCTGAAATTTATAATATATACTCTCTATGGGCCCTTTATTCTCATGTGTTATTTTTTTTAAATCCTCCTACTGACACGCCCACAATTAAATAAAACAATTTTATTGAAACACCCAAGTTTGAGCTATAGAGCGTTTTTTTTTATAAAATCCTTTAAATGTTATATAACAAAATATGTAGAGCGTTCTTAACAATTCAACCATACTTAGACTTTTGTCACGCTCACTTATGAGGGATAGGAATTAGAATAGGGTATCCAACAGTTCGCCCAAGCGGACTGTAGCCCGTCCCTATGTTTTTAATATATTTTCACAACGGGACTTACCGCAATTGGTCTTGAATGTCGTCTTATATTTCAGCAACATTGCTTTTGTTTTCGCATGTTTATTTTAAATTTTTGTTCTTATTAATAAAGACTCCGAGCGAAGCCGGGGTGGTCAGCTAGTTTAATATAAAATAAATTAAAAATAAATTAAAACTACCTATTCTATGTAGGTACTTACTTAAACTATTTAACGTATTTTACATATAATTAGGATTCTGAGCACTCGTTGACTTGCGCAACAAGTGGTCAAAATACCAACTGCTATCCGAGCGCCTGGCAGTCGTCAATGTACAAACGCGCTGCCGTGAGCTGACTGAAGCTTTACAGCGCCAATCGAAGCCCTACCACAAGTTGACGAGCCCGGCCTCTCCCAGAAACGCACTAGCTAACTTAGTCTAACTTATAAACCTAAGAGGATGTTAACCAAGAGTAACGCATCGTCTTTGGAGGGCATGATGACCAGAATTAGTTTATCTACAAAATATTTATGCTCCCCAAAGGTCACTGGGGGTTGGACGCTTATTTTTCACAGAAAGGCAGAAAGCCAATTATGGTAATAATAAGCCCATTACAATATGCTTAGGCGCATCAAATTCGTTGTGAAACGAAATTGACTTTTGCTTATCCCCAGTTGAATTTAAAAACTGCTTTCAAGGATTCCCGATTGGTTTACAATATTATTTGAAGAAAGATGATCCTAAGTCGCGCAACAAACAATAGCTGTGTAAAGCGATTTTTAGATTTATTTATACACTAGAGAACGTAGTGTTCTGATAGAGTTCGGCTTACAAGCAAAACTGACCAACTTCAAATAGTCAATTTTCCAAGAAAAAATCGCATTTAATCGTAATTTCTTATTTTTGCAGGAGCCCTGTGTAGGGACGGGTTAAGAATATCACTACAGCGCACCCCGACAAACAGGTGAGCCTAGCGACGCATTTAAGATCTGACAGCTGTCAAGCGAGTGTACATCTGTGCATGTCAATCCGTGGGTTGACACGACTGGAGATCACCGGAGTATGTACGTGTCGAAAGAGAGGCAGGCCTAAAAACTCTTAGATCACACAAATGCAGCAACACCAGCATCAGGCCAGTGACAAAGTGATTCAAAATAGGAAGGCCTGTTGTTTTCTGAGGTCGAACCGGCGAACCTTACAGGCGTACCAGTATTGAACAGTTTGGTGGGAGAGTTATGACCCTTTTAATCCTAACTATGGCCCCACCAAGGAAGAAGAAGAAGAAAAGGATCCAAGCAGATATGAATTTGCTCAAGATAGTTTGGTATTTTTGAGACTATTGCTGGAGTAATAACTTAATTTTGTGATCCCTTTTTGCTGCAATATAATTAAAGTTATCCAGAGGCAAATTACTTGTGGAATTAGCCAAAAAAGCACAACAAAAGGTAATATTAACGGGCGGAAATAAAAAGGTCTTAAATTATTGCTGATTTTATTTCCTATCGAACCAATGCCCTCTACACCAACGCCACTAGATGAAAGTGACAAGGATTTGGATTTTTCAGATTCCAGCAGTGACAACTATTTACCTCCTGACTCCAATCTATGGAAAACTTTACACTGTAGTTGAGTGTCCGGCGGTTGAATATGGTTCACAATGTTGGACAGCTGAGATAAAGATGCTTCGCATGACAGCAGGAGTAACAAAGCATGATTGAATAAGAAGAATAAGAACTTCCAAGATCCGAGAAAACCTTCACTTCAAAGAACATATCTCAAAGAAAATTGAGTTCGACCAGCTCAGTTGACCCTGTCATATTCAAAGGAGAGATCCAACGAACAACCGTCAAAAAAGGCAATATCAATCAGTGTTCTTATTCAATCGCGAAAGAGAAGAAGGGCTGTATTTCATAAACACAAAAAAAAAACAAATGTCATGACAAGTGACAATTCTACAAATTTGTCGCTTTTATCTGACAGGTTTTCATTGCATAACGTATTGACAGGTGACATAATTTTCAGTTAAATACAACGACAATTTTGTCATGACAATTTTGTCACTGTCAGACTATGACAAATTTTGTAATTGTCATATTTTGACAAATTTTTTGTAGCGTACACAAAAGACTGAATTGATCTACAATATTATTTATGTATTTACATATTGTGTACTATTATTCTTTTTCTTAGAACCGTGAATCCGTGAACGGATCCAGGCCAGCGTGCAGAAACAGTAAAAAAAAGTCAACATTTTGGCCGCACACAAACATGGCATTAATTGATTGGTCATCATTTCTGCCAACAAATGCTGATTGATTTTCAGTCGGTGCATCAATTCTTATTAAAGAGCCATCAACAATGCCAGCAACGCAAGCAAAATTCGCAAAATGTCTAAAACGTTAAGGTATAGATGTTATATTTTCCGAAGGTCAACGGATTTCTTCCCTCATAAGGTTATCAACCGTCAGATTGCAAAATCTGTTGACGCAACGCTGAATTGAAGTTTTTGAGACACCCTGTCCATCACCAACTACATGGTACTGAGCTCCACTTCCAAGCCAATATCAATATGTCATTTACAAATAGTCACCTGTCACCTGTCGCACCTGTCAATGTTTATGAAATCGGGCCCAGGCCAAAAAAACTCTTGGATCACACAAATGCAACAACACCAGCATTTCATTGGCCTCAAAAGTGAAGTGATTCGAAATCGGGAGGACTGCCGATTCTTTTTCAGGCCGAACCAAAAAACTCCACTAGATTAGATTAGATTAGATTTTTGGGGGGAGGTGGTATACTGTATCCAGATCACTGCGGCCGCTTGTGGGCCTATTGTGATATCCTCCATTTAGAGCTCGTCCATCGTGCCGCGGTTTTTTAGAAAGGCGGCTAATTCTTTGGGAGAGCTGGCAGCTATGTCTGCTGCTTTAAGGTAGAATTTACCTAGGAAACGTTGATGCGTTTTGGTTAAACAGTTGCATTCACATAATAAATGCTCTGCTTTTTCTACGTCCTCGTTGCACAATCTGCAGCTATTGTCTTGTGCTATGCCTATAGTCTTCAGGTGTTTTTTGATACGGCAGTGCCCTGTGATTAAGCCTGCGACTAGAATCTGACTTCTACTTAGTTGTGGTAGTTGTTTCGTTTTTTTGTGGGAACTATTTGGCATAGTTTTTAGCTTGCCTGTTTCCTTCGGTTTCCCTCCAGAAATGGAGCTTCTTTTCTTCAAGCCAGGTTTTAACACAACTTTTTATAGTAAGTAAGTAAGTAAGAAATTCATTTATTTAATATTTTCTTATTACATAAGTAACAAGTTAGAATGAATTTTAAAGCTATGGCTTAGCCGTCAGCTTGGTTAGCAAAATGCTTATACATGTGCCTACATTTGTAACTTTAACAATATAGTTATTTTTTTAATAAACTTAATCAATCATAATACTCTGTTATTAATAGCGACCTGTATTTGTAGATGGATTTAATATAATAAAATAACTTTTTCCAATCACACTCGTTCAGAATTTGTATTGTCTCCTGCATGGTAAGGAATTTTTTTCCGAAGTTAGCTAGTCTCTGTGGTTCGTAGATTGGACAACCACTAATAATGTGAAAGCAGTCTTCTTTCGCTTTTAAGTTGCAAATATTACAAAACTGGTTGAAGCTTCCATTATATGGGCTGCCATTTAAACCAATCAACTCACACCTTGTTTTGAAAATAAGAGATATTTCACTATAGTTGAGTGAGTCATTGAAATAGTTCTTATCCTTTAGATTGAAGTTCAGGTGAGAATACAATACTCTGCTATCTGATTCACGAGCTTTCTCTATAAATCGCACACGAATAGCATCTTCATTTTTATTTATTATTCGATAAAGTTGGTTCTTTAAGTTGTCCAGGTTGTTTAGATCGAATGAAATAGTTTCTCCACACGCGTTTCCAATTCTTAACCATCTTGACGCCCACCAGTCCTTGTTTCTTAATTCATAAGATAGCATTTTTTTGGTTATTCGGGAGTCTGGATACGAACCTATTTTAATGATGTAATCCGCTTGCGATTTGAGAGTGTTTGTAAAAAGCATTGGAAGACCCGTTTCCAAATAGATTGTGTAGTTCGGCGATTTCATTGGTAAGTTGAATAATTTTTTCAAGAAGTTCCTGTGGAATTTCTCGATTACTTCGTACTCGTCTGATCCCCAAAATTGAGAGGCGTAACAAAGAGTTGATTTAACAACTGAATCAAATATTCTGTATTTCGTTGAGAGGAGAATCCGCTTGTTTGCAAAAACATTTTTCCATGATAGATTCACTAAGCTTTGGGAAGACTTGGCTTTATCCGTTAGATGTTTACCAAATTCTAGGGTTGGATTCAGTTTCACTCCTAAATATTTGAGTTCCTTCACAATCTCTAATCGGCTTCCATTATAAAACCATCTATAATTTTAGATTTTTCGGTGTTGATTTTTAGTCCCCATTTTTTGCAGTAGCTGGCTAGACGATTTATCATCAATTGGAGATTTTCAGGAGATTCAGAGAGTAGAACAAGATCATCGGCATATAACAAGACATTGACCACGGTATTAGCAATTCGTACTCCACCGGGCAAATCTTTTTCTATGTCGTTTATAAATAGAGAAAACAATAAGGCACTAAGAGGACATCCTTGCTTTACACCAGTCTGTGTTTTAAACCATTCTGAGAAATCCTTTCCATCCCAGACTGCTGCACTTGTTTCGGCATAAATTTTTTTAATGGTCTTAAGAAATTTTGTAGAGATACCCAACTGAGACAGTTTATAGAAGAGTGCGCTTCGGCTAACAAGATCAAAAGCTGCCTTGAAATCTACAAAAAAGCTATATATTTTCTTGTTTCTGGCTTGAAAGGCTCTTATAATCGCAGATAATGTGAATATTTGGTCAACGGTTGAAAAGTTTTTTCTGAATTCAGCTTGACGCTCCGTCAGAATATTTTTTTCATCTACCCATTTTTCTAATCGTCTAATCGTCCTACAAGTATGCCACAAAATATCTTGGCTGACACATTCATGAATGAGATTCCCCTGTAGTTTTCTACGTTTTCTAGTGAAGCCTTTTTGTGGATGGGGAATATTACGGACTTCTTAAACGATGAAGGGATGTCTGCGCTCGAGAACACACTGTTGTGTTTTTTTTTTTAGTGTTTATTGGTAGCCCGCAGAATGGTATTGGCATCATAAATGGGGATGCGGATCCTGTTCTGGCTAGTTCGTCTGCTTTTTCATTGCCTTCGTATGGACTGTGTCCAGGCACCCAAATCAATTGAACTTTGTTTGTGGTGCCCAGTAGTTGTAGGAGTTGGAGACAATCCCAGGCCAGTTTTGATGTTATTTCAAAGGCGTTGATTGCGAGCAAGGCCGCCCTGCTATCAGAGAGAATGTAGATATTTTTGTTTTTGATACGTCTGTTTAGATTCTCTCGAATGCGGAGCTCTATCGCGTGGATTTCCACCTGGAATACCGTGCTGCTTGTGTCCATACTAGCGTATAGGCATATTTTAGTGCGAGGACCGTATACTCCTGATCCAACTCCTTCATTTGTTTTCGATCCGTCTGTATACCATACATATGAATCTTTGGCAAATGTAGGTTTATTCTGTTTCCAGTTTAGACGGTCTGGGAATGTAACCATGAAGTTGTGTCGAGAACTCCACAGGCAGACCAGGAGAGATGCAGTAAAGGTTATGATCCCTTTATTCCAGATCACGACCTCGTCGTTAAAGAAAAGAAGATATATCTTCTGGACCAGTTCCATGTTATTGACAAATGATTGAATTGCATTGCCAATTTCCAGTAATTGACCTGTGATGCAACTCGATGTTGTATTACCCAACTCTGGTTTTTTTATGGGACTTAACTCTTTACAAATTACACTCAATTCAAACTGCTACCGTTTTCAAACTAACCTTGTTTGAAGAACGAAATATCTGCAAAATGTCGACACCCATATGAGAGCGTTGCAATGCACAAGGATGGTAAACATCAATTGCATTCTACACACCAAAGACCGCAATGTATGCAGAATATTTAGAATACTGAACGGCATAGTATTGCACACTGCATTGATAGTTCTAGACTTTGCGAATAACAATACAAAAGCACCAAGGAATGCAGTCATCACAGTTGTGGGTTTCCTCATGAACTCCTTTATATCAATTAAATCCGTTCGCCGCCTCATTAATGAAACATTTTAATGGATCCCTTTGAATCTCTTCTGATGGCATGAATGCACTTCAAAACAAAAATCGTTAACAAAACTCAGTAAAACTTCACAAAGCATCAATCAAAAGCTATCCGCAACTAAAGAGCAGCGCAAATGGCGACAAATGAATGAATTCTCATGAATATTTATAATTTGTTTTCTATCAGTTTCTGTCTTATTTAACTTTTTTTTTATTTTTTTTTAATCAGTTTTTTTATTCAGTGTGTAAAAAAATCATGAATAGAGAAGGCGGCCAAACCCAAATTACTCTCACGTGCGACTTCAGACGAGCGCAGAATACGTACTGCAAAAGTCAAACAAAACTACTGCGAGCGAATAGCTATAAACACGTTAGGATATAGGATTTCTCTCTTTCAAATTAAATTAATTATTATTTTTTTGCACATTATTTTTTCCATTTCGTTTTGTTTATTTTTTTTTTCTAATTATCCATTTACAAGAGGCATTAGTCCGCGTGAGAGCTCAATGAGTTTGTGATGACTTTCCAAGTTGAACTAGTTTTTTTATTCACTTTTTGATTCATTGTTAAGCCAATTATAATGGAGTTGGGTGTCAAAGAAAATGGTAGAATCTAGTGGTCCTTTGCAAAAGTACGTTTAGATCGTAGCATTGAAATTGCAACCTTTAAGGCGTGTTTTTTAATAACATTAACATCTTCGAGTATAGCGCGACCCCGAGGACTTTCCTGTGGTGGAGTGAAATGAAAATTTGTAATGTGTTAGTGTGTTAGTACAACGTTGCCTAGAAGTATGATATTAATTTATAAATTTGGGCTTTTTGATATGTAAAATTTATTATGTATGGAATATGGTAAATATCACAAAAAGAGTAATGCGCAGTATCACAGTAGCAGCAGTATTTACAAAGATAATTAAAAGGGTAGTTCCTAACCCTTAAACAACTCTAATCCAGTTTCACATTTAAACAACGTTGTTTAAAGGCCATAATCGAACGCGAAGTTAGAGGTTGATAAAGGTATGTTGAATAATGGTTGAGGATAGTTTTCTCCAATTCTCACACCGTTTTTACCAATGGCCTTTGATTTTGTAATACGTGAACTTTAATGTGAGAATGTGCAGACGTCAGTGTGAAAACTCTCAACTAACAAACAAGTCATTCTTTCAAAGACAATCTGTTTAAGGAAATTAACTTAAAGTAGTAGAATCTTATGTGTTTGGTACTAGAGCGTTTAGTTTTCTTAGTTATCGAGAAACAATCCTCGCAAAGTAAACATACAGAAGAAAATTGTTTATAAATAAAAACTAAATCAACGTTGTTTAAAAACAATTTAAATATTTAAGCAAGCCTAACTAAACAACATCTGGGATATGAGTTCAAAAAATCTAATTTAAAAACTAAAGTTTATTTAATTTTTTTATTTCACAAATGTGTTTGAACTTTAACCTGAGTTAAAAAAATAGTTCCTGTTATCTAATATAAAAATAAAAACATGGGGAAAGGCTACAGTCCGCTGAAGTACCCTATTCCTATTCCTTTCCCTCGACGTAACAAAAAAGCAAGAATGGGAGAATTTTTAAAAAGGAAAGGATGTTTTGTTATACAACATTTAAAAGATTTTATTGAAAAAAACAAAGTTTTTGTACAAAAACGCCCCTTTAAAGTGGGCATGGCAGAGAACTTTATATAGAGGAATTGTTCAAAACGACTTAAACTGCATACTTTGCGAATGAAAGAAAATATTTCAAATTTCAGCTTCCTAGCTCAAACTTTAACTTTTGGATAAACCCGTTTTTTTTTTAAATTGTGGAGTGTCAGTCGGCGGATTTTGAAAATTCGTACACTCGATTATTTCGGGCCCCTAGAGAGTTCCTGACAACCAGTTTGGTTTCAGGGCGACTATTCATGTCGCCTCGAAACTGTTTTCCGACATTCAGTGGAATAAATGAGAAATGAGCCAACGACCTTGCCACGTCGAATCAATCGGTTCTCGTTCGATCACCCCAATTAAACGACGTAGGGCGTGGTTAGTACTTAGATGGCAGAGCACTTGGGAATACCGCGTATTGTTGGCGCCTCTTGCGAACGTCTGACAAACATGCAAATTGTCATGAGAAGCTGCTCAAATTTGCCTTTCGGATTCAGCGTAAAACTGTAGGTCCCCTCCACTTCGCATGAAAGTAGTTGGAGAAGCTAGGTTCTAAGCCCTGTTTGGGCCGTTAAGGCCTAATATGTATGTATGTAGGTATGTAAATGAAAACCAATGCACGGGTGCTTGTCTGGTTGATTTTGAGAAGGCTTTCGACGCCGTATGGTTAGAGGGACTTTTCTACAAGTTGACCAGCCGGGAGATGCACAAACCTTTGCAATATGTAATCAAATGTGGTAACGTGACTTCGAGCAGAGTCTTTGAAATTAAAAACGGGCGGTGAATACTCCGATCCTGTTTAACATTTGCACGAGTGATTTGGTGGGTTCACCACTCAGACATGCTATAGCGTATGCCGATGATTTGGTTGCATATAGATCAGGTCCTAAAATCGAGGTCATTAAGTTTTGCAGCGTGACTTCGATCAAATTAAGAGATATTGCGACGACTGGAAGTTGAAAATCATCTTTCAGAAGACGGAAACAATCTTGTTCATGACACAATTGGCTGGGGCCTCTAGGGATACCCGAAAAAACTGAAAGAAATTATCCATTATTGGACAAAATGGACAGCCATTGGCGGTGAGAAGTGTAGTTAGATATCTGGGTATCTGGCTCGACCAGTATCTGTACTTCGATAGACATATAGTTGCTTGTCTTGCTGGGGCCAAGATGGCTTATGCTCTGACAAGGAGACTTTCATAGCAGTCAACTTGACTCCAGAGTGAAGGCCATTTGCTACATGGTTCTTATAAGGCCGATCATGGCTTATGGTTGTCCATTGTAGTTTAATATAGCGCCTAGTAATATGGAAAAGATTCGGGTTTTGGAGAGACAATGTCTTAGGGCATGTCTCTGGTTGTTCTGAACACCTGAATCCAACTATATAAAATACTATCCCAACAAGGTCCTATACGATGGGGCTCAGTTGAATAGGATTGACAATTTCCTCATTAAGGTGACTCGAAGGCACGTTGCTAGGGCGATGGCTAACGACAATAGCCTGCTCTTTGGGGCTTACTACCCCAATGAAATGTACATAGATAGTTCGCTCCGATCTGGCTTTATCCCCCCGGAGGCATTTGTCCATATTGATGCTAAAGGGTTGGCCCAGACGAGGGATGGTATCCCGGTATTATACCACCGCTACCGCAGCGCGAGAGATCCGCGGCGGGGACGTCGCCAATGCTCGTGAGCTCCTTCGGCTTAGTACCGCAATAGCGGAGAGGGATAAATTCGATACAGAAAAGCAATTTGCCGGATTTTGGTGGTTTTTTGAGGGGGGAAAGGTCAACATGCCCTCCCAAGACGATGCGTTACTCTAGGTAACATCCTCTTAGTTTATAAGTTAGACTAAGTTAGCTAGGACATTTCTGGGAGAGGCCGGGCTCGCCAACTTGTGGTGGTGCTTCCGGGAGGTGATTGATTCTGTAAGGCTTCAGTCAGCTCACGGCAGCGCGTGTGCACGTTGACTACTGTCAGGCGCTCGGAAAGCAATTGGGAATTTGACCACTTATTGCACAAGGCAACGAGTGCTCAGAATACTAATTATAGTAAGAATACGTTAAGTAGTTGAAGTAAGTAGAATAGGTAGTTTTTAATTTTTAATTTAATTTTTTTTTAATTTGTTTTATAAAATATATAAAATTTTAATAATGATGCCGTGTTTTTATAATTTTCTCGATGAATATATAATGTAAGATTATGTAGTTCGCAAAATAGTTTTTTGGCCGAAAGGCAATAATTATAAGGTTATAGTTAAGTTTAGAGCGTCCGCATAAGGACCAATAAATAAGAATAAGTATCCTGTTAATTTTAAGTTAGATTTAATTATTTTGTCTAGTATATAAGTTGATAATTAGTAAGCAATAAAAATGAATTTAAAAGTGAAGTGTATTCGCTTACTGAATGGAAGGTCGTGCGTTCGAATCCCGGCCAAGCCCATTACTTTATATCGAATACATGAAATCGTAATTTCCCTAAGCAACTTAGACACCACCCGTTTAGAGAAAACCCCTACAACTGCACCAAACACTTCTTTCCTATCTCTCTGTTCTTTCTAATAGTAAGAGCACCGAAAAGCATGCAATAAAATACGATATTGCCAGGTGCGGCTCGCTGTTAAACACAAATGCTTACGCTGTGTTCTTAGCACTATAAGGGTACTGTAACAACAGAAAAAACCCCTTTAGCGTAAGCAAATTAAAAAAAAAATCCATCTTAATTCATGAGTCGAAAACCTGCATCGACATTTCAACGCTACCCTACGAACGAAGCATAAAATGCATCAACTGTACCAACATATAAGATCGAACCAACCAAAAGTTCATTCAAGTTCATTCAATGTTCATTCAGCCTATCGGCAGCAGGATTTCACTTCTGCTTTTCTCGGCAGTGGTCCGCAGTCGAATCTTGTATTTGTTATACATACATGTAAGATCCTACTTCAGTACGGACAGCTTTTCCAACAAAACAGGGGTATTGAGTTATTGAACAAAATATCCGGAAAGAAGCAGTGGCCTGTCCTGCAAAATCATGTTATTTGACGCCGCTTGACTATTTTCGCTGAGATTATTTGAAGTCGTTGGTCTATGCCTGGTCTGGTTAACGAAGAGTCCAGCCTTGCCAGCGCACCGTGAGATAAGGCCTTTCATGTTAGAAAGTTGAAGGTCCAGGATGCAGTTCCTAAAAAGCTCTTGGACCATAAATAATTTTTCATAATTAATGTCATATATGCTGTCAACGAGAATGGTTACTACAACATCGACAAATCGGACAAAACGTCTTAGTAGCTATAACTGTAGGATGGTTAGACACTAACCAATCGCAATGAGGCTTTATGAAGAAGCACTAAACTCCCTACAACACCCTCACCATAACATTCCTGCTCTATGGCATAGAGGTATGAAGGTTAGAGAGGCCGGATAAAAATATCCTTTCTGGACAAATTTTCGTTATTGTTTGCCATTTGTGTTGACGGGGTTGGGTAGACCTGGGCCCTATTTCATAGACATTCAGGGCTATCGGCAATTCCGGGGGAAAAAAATCCCCCCCCGAACATTTTTTGTTCCTTGGAAATTATTCCTAGTATCGTGAATCTCCATCGGAATTTATTTCCCCCGAAATTTTCGAAGTTATGTTCGAAGGCGTTGACAGTTGTCAATCGCCATTAATTCAATTATAATTTAAGCTCATATTTGAGAAGATTTTGGTAATGTATGTTTTTTAATAGAAAATTGTGTTAATGTTATTAATTATTTTATTATACTCGCGTTCAATTTAGTGAAGTGACATAAATAAGTGACATTGGAGGTCCTACGCTGCTCAATTCCTTCCTTGGAAGCTTTTAAAATTTATTCTTTGCTCCTATTCGTAGTGAGGCCATTGGCAATTGAAGAAGCTAATGCTTGAGTTAACAAATATTTTTAAGAAGCTTCATTAGACATTAAATTATTATCGTCGCGGCTTCCATCACAAAAATGTCTCTCATCTCCAATTGTCTTTGATTAGTTGAGTTAGACCTATTTATGTTTATTTTTATATAAAATTATCGAAATAAAACTTGAAGAAACATAAAGACAAAATTCTTCTTCTTTTCTAAAACTAAAGTTTCTTTTTATTTGAGCCACAACAAACCAATGCAACTCTTATTTCACTTTTTTTTGATTTAAAATACAAACTTAAAAGCAACCGACTACTTATCCACATACAAAATGCTTAGATTTTTGAATTTCCACCAGCATTTTTTTTTTTTTTTTTGTCGAGGTGTGTGAGACTTTCTGCACTGGAGCACTCAGACTCAATACTGGTCCATTGTACTACCAGGCAGACACACCACATTTTACTGTGGGAATTTATTCGTTTTTCTAAGAAAAACGATAAGGCGCTTCAATGATAAGGAGCTTAGGTTTACAGCACTCACCATATCCGCACCAAATACCTGCCACCTGATACGAGCAACAGCAGGACAATCATAGAGGAAATGTTCCGCAGTGTCGTCGCTTTCTCCACAGGCTTCGCAGTTGGTGGTGTCGCTTAGGCTTAGCACCTTAAGGTGTTTGGCAAAAGCGTAGTGTCCCGTAAGAACGCCAGTAGTCTGTCTGCAGTCTTTTCTGTTGAGAGACAACAAGAATGCCGCGGATTTCCCACAGACGTCGGGGAGCATTTGCTTAGACTGTCTGCACCCTGGAGAGTCATGCCAACGGCGATTGTGTTCATAGGAACATTTATTTATTTGCAGGTGGCAATGGTGCGATGGTAGTGTATTCACTAAAGTGATTGGTAGGTCGTGCGTTCGAATCCCGACCAGGGCCATGATTTTTATAAATTGAATACACACAACAAAAACTGATCTCCCTAAAGCAATTTAGGCGCCACCTGTTGAGAAAAAAAAAATCCCATCGCACCAAACTTCTTTCCTATCCTTCTATTCTTTCAGTAAGTAGCACCCAAAAATAGGCAATGAATTGCTGGGAGCTACTTGCGCAACAAACTAAAAGCCTGCGCTGTGGTTTTACCATTATAAGGGTACTGTGTCACTACAGAAAAAAGAAATCCCTTTAGCGCACGCAAATTATATAAAAAAAAAAAAAAAAATAGGAAACCCAACCGTCAATGGAAGCCCTGACCGAGGACGCAGGCAGACAGATCGCTGGTTCAGAGATATCTTGCATTCACGTACTATTTTGGAGGTAGTTAAGGGTTTGAGTAAGGCCTTAAGCGCAGCCTGACTGTCGCTACAGACGCAGATACTTCGCCCCCTCCACCTTTTCCTCGTAACATAGTCCATGGCCATTAGGATAGCATAAGTCTCTGTTTGGAAGACTGACGCATATTTGCCTAACGGAAAGAAAAGTCTAACGTTATCGCTCTCCACGAAGACACCAGCACCAGATCCTTGATCGGTTTTGGAGCCATCCGTGAAGATTCGACTGCATTCCCTTCCAGGTTCAGAGTCCGGCCAGAGCCAGTCCTGGACGCGAGGAAAGTCGACCAGCATACTTGCGAAGGAAATATTCTGGAGGGAATTTCGCGAAATTCCGGGGAGAATTTTTGTCTACGATACCAATTTATTCCGGAGGGAATTTTTTCCCTTTTTTCGAAATTCATGCCGATACCTATTTTTGAAAAATGGGAAATATTTCGGATGGAATTTTGTTCACGATAGCCCTGATTGATAGTGGATTTCTTCCCCCATATCTACCGTCAGATTGCAAAATGTTTTGACGCAACGCTGAATTGAAGTTTTTGAGACACCCTGTCCATCACCAACTACATGGTACTGAGCTACACTTCCAAGCCAGTGTAACGCACATAAAACTTGGGTCTTTTCATCAAGGGCATGATTTCTTTTTGTGGGATGCTGGAGGTGTCGACCGATTTTTAACAAAATATATTCCGCTGTATTTTTCCAGACGCAAAATTTTTCATTAAATGGAAAATCAGTTAATGCAGCAAAATCATTGTAAATTCTTTCTTTAAAAATTCGAGGATAGCGTACTTCGCGAAATTGCACATCAAATTTATTATCTCTTTCACTTGAAAACATAATATTAGAAATTTTGTACCGAAATTGTCACTTCTCTACAGAGACTCAATTGCCTATCGCAATTGTCAATTACATACTGACAAAATGTAATTTGCACTTTTTTATCTGTTCCATAAAAAAATTGTCACTACAAATTTGTCGGCAAATCTGTGACAATTTTCAAAAAATCACTGACAATTCATTGTCATGACAATTTCTTTATGATCCGAAATTTTGACAATTGTTGCAAATTCTCCGACAATTCTATTAAATTGTCAATTTTGTTATAGGACAGAATTTAGACAATTGTCAAGTTGTCATTTACAAATTGTCACCTGTCACCTGTCGCACCTGTCAATGTTTATGAAATAGGGCCCTGGTCAGAAAAAGCTCATTCTCCATCTAAGATAGGTAGGAAATGCAGATCGCATGGGCACTAAACGCTCTGCTCCGATGAGCCTTCGATTCAAACCCGGAGGGGCAATACTGAAGTAAAAGACCCCGCCTTAGGTGGGGCGCACAAGTTAAAAGGAACGTCAACCACATTGGGTTTCGCGACCAAAGGCCCCGCCTTTTGGAAAGGATTATTACTTGAGGCCCGTGCCCTAAAGTTAGTAAGGAAGTTAAGTTTATCTTCGAATACTAAAGGCAATTTAAATGTGGTAAGTTCTCCACAATATCTGCTTGTCTGTGGTATAAACCTTCCTTAATTTGCAATTTTGTTGGCTTTTTTTTTCGCCAAACTGCAAAATTATGCCCACCATTATTAACAGAGCCTACACATTTTAGTGACAACTTTGCCGTACGTCTAATTATGTAAGTTCAACTGCAAATTATAGGTGAACACGAATATAAGAGTAGATAGATACTTTAAATGGAAATATGTATATTCAAGCGTGATACTGTCTGGCTCTATGGCAGATAGAATGCAGTGTACTCAGATTTGCATATGCATTGCATACACCACCTATAAGCACTTCGAACAGGATACCACACCTCAAGACAAAAAAATGAAGGTAAGTTCTGTTTGTCTGTTCATCTGTCTACATCTCCGTATAAGATGTGCTGATTGATACAGCATCTCATGTGGTCTGGCACTCGATGATTAATTCATCAGAATTTCGATTGCCTTAAGATCGTTTATTTATAGTGTGTGTTTGATACAAAAACACACCTCAATTTATCTGTCGACATTATTCAAATAACCGCCTTGATTGGGATACCAACGAGAGCGTGTTTTACTTTGGAATGGAGTCCTAAATTACACCCAAACATGAGTAACTATGGAGCCACATTTCTTTTCGACTCAATTCACCCGTAGATTTCTTTCTAATCGCGATGCAATTTATTATTTAATTCGAATTATTTTCTGAAGTTGTGTTCCAAAAACACGTATTTTTATAAAATATGTTTTGATTTGTCCTTTCGATCAATTGAAGAAGGTTTGGTATTAATAATGAAAATCTATATCAGCCCACTAACCTCTCAAAACTCTGTTGCAGTTGCACATCCAGGCTCTTCTGATTAAAATTTCTATCACATGTTCGTACATTGCTGGCTGTCTTTTATTGATAATGGCGCGGATGTTGACTTCAGTTGACTGGGAAACATTGGCATAAGCCGTGTTTTTAATATGATCATAAAGAAAAAAGTTGTACGGTGCGACGCTAAAGCGAATTACCATTTTAGGGGCAGCTCAGAAAATAATACAAGAGGTGAGTCTTTATTTGATTTTCTTTTAACTGACAATTAGATTGTTTGAAAAGCGGGTAATGGTCCAACTTTTATTTTTTCAATCACGGAATACTTCCGAGGTTGGCAGGAAGTGTGCACCTACCTACTCCAAATCCAAGAGTGAACCCAAGCAGGGGGGTTGCACGTTCAAATAGCCAAACACAAAGCACTGTTTTTAAAATCCACTTTTGTGATACTGTACTACATGAACACGTTTCTATGGACATTATGTCCGTGGACATGATGTCACCCCACCATTTATTTCTTCTATCTGCCAATGGTCATTCCTTATCAATATGTAGCAAACCCACCCATAGTGGGCAGTAACTTCACATAAAAAAGGTGAAATTACAGTCAAAATACCTTATAACGACATCGGTTATAACGACGTATCGGCTACAATGACCAAATTCTTATGTCCCGAATCCGCGCCATTGTAATTCCATTGAACGACAATCGCTTATATCGGTATAATAATATATATAATATCGGTTATAACGACTAAAATCGACGCAGCTGTTGGCGCAACTGATTTTTTTTCTAGAACGGTAAACTGATTCTCTGTAGATGCGATGTATCTAAGTTCGTAGAATCTGGGACATGGTACAGTTACCGTTTGTAGACGTTATTTTTTTGCGTTTATGAGTTTGATCTACGTTGGGGAAGTTTTACTCAGTGCAAATTTTTCAGTGTGACAAGTGGTTGTAGAAGTTTAATTTAATTTTATGAGGCGAAAAGTTGTACCTTCTTATCGGAAAATGAGTCAAAAAAGAAAATTCTGTACTAAGCAATTAGATATTTCCACTTGTTTTAATAAACAGCAAACGTATATTTGTAAATGTGTAGTCTTATTATTTTATGGCTCAAAATCAAAGAAAAATTAGGGGAAAAAAAGTAAGTATATACATTATCTTGATATCGGTTATAGCGACCTTTCGCTTATAACGACCAAATTCGAACGCAAAATTCTTCGAATGGTCTTCGGTCCCGGTTTGCGTTGACGGGCTTTGGAGGAGTAGATTTTACGAGCTGTACAGCGACATCGACCTGGTCAAAAAAGTACGTATCAGTCGACTAAGATGGCTAGGACATACATAGCGAATGGGCACCAACGCTCCAGCCCGAAGAGTTTTCGATTCCAACCCGGAGGGATAACGCAATAGAGGAAGACCTCGCCTTAGGTGGCGCGTGCAACTGGAGGCAGTTAGAAAAAGATCGTGCTAACTGGAGAGGTGTATTGGTTGAGGCCCAGCTCCACCCCGGACTTTATCGCCAGCTAAGTAAGTAAGTAACCCTCCCATTTTATGGCTTTGTCTGGATAACTGGAGGCAGCGTTCCCAGGCACGAAGAATGGAAGATTAAAGTGTTTCAGGCAGAGGCCTTCCAAGGGTCGTTAAGTATGTAAGTATAATCCTGGCCTGCGTCTTTTTTTTTGTTTACGATTTCGACGCGTGCATGCTCTTGTTAGTAATTTTCGTTCCATTTATTTTTTCATTTGCAGAGTTTTAATTTGTTAAAATGATACCTCGTGCCCCGTGGCCTGACAGGGGGCTCACCAGCTTTCTAAATCTCGTCTTATCTAGTACAAACATTTCCTTTAGGAGTAAGGCCTGGATAACCTATTGGATTGTCATAGCCCCAGAACATTTTCAAAATGGCCTAAACGAAGCTCCCAATAATCAATCAGCCCTAGACCATTGGTCCAGTTGACAGAATCCTTGACTGCAATATCTCCGCGGTCAGACTCCCACCCAAGTTTAACTTTGTTTTGTCTGGCTGAAGATTGTATTGCATCGCAGCAGCACTTGACTGCTATTGAACTGGACAACAGTGATTGAACTTTGACTATGTTGAATCTGGCGCCCTCAATGACAATTTCAAAGTTTTTCTAATGCAATTTTTGGACTGAAAAACAGTGGGACACATTTAAATAGGTACCGAATCTTTAGTGTTGGGTCCAAAGATGCCTGCCTAAAATACAGATTGATACCATTAATGCAGCTTGCATGGTCCAACATCTTAACCTCAAATAGTCTTCAAAACTATATTCAGTAACCCGCGATGGAACCAAACATTTGTTTTTTTTTTTAAATTTAGTCAAGTATTTTCTAGTGCCCCGAAGTTAGCTGATCTAAGCTTGTGTTCCACCGACCATACCATGTCGAGTTAATCGGTTCTCGTCAGATCATCGCAATTAAACGACGTTGGGCGCGGTTAGTACGTAGATGGAGACCGTTTGAGAACAACAGCGTGTCGTTGGCCAGTCCCATCTACAGAGTTGAGGTAGATAATACATACCTGGTATCACAATGGACCTAAATTGGTCTAAGTGTGTCGGCTTCTGCCGACAGCCACCTAAGCCTAACCTAACCTAACCTAAGCTAGTGTTCTAGGTGCAACTTAAAAGCGCATCTTACAGTCGTCTTCCTTATGAAGATTTGTTGAGTCTAGCAATGGTCTTTATTGCTACCGTTGGACAGGGGTGCATCGCACTTGTAATACCGAGGCAGGAAATTCTTCGTAGCTTCTGAAGCTTGGTTGCTCTTGTCCGTTCAAGAACTTTCGGCCACCAGACGATGGTCGCGTATGTGACAACAGCTCCGACCATCATAATATATAGCCAGTTTATCATTTTTGGAATCAAACCCGAAGGTCTGTCATAAAGACGCTGCTGGCCCCCTGGCTTTAGTGGCGAACTTTGTTGTAAACTTGATGCGCGCATTCCAGTTAAGTATTTAATAGAGGATTGTGCAAAGAGTGATTAAAGATGGCCCATTTATTCTTGTAAAGGCACCAGAACGGTTCTGCAAGGATTGATAGAGAGTCCTTTAATATTGCACCATTCAGCTTTCCGCATGACGCCACAGATGGTCGTGTTACATTTAGCATTTATAATGATTGCCAGGTCATCTGCATACCTAATGGTATTATAGCTCAGTATCTGAAGACTGACTAAGAGACTGTCAATGAGTTGTGACCACAGGAGGAGCAGAGCACTTCTTCTTGAGCGCGTCCTTTGGCAGCCGTCACAAACACCGACACTCTTCCAGATGGGAAGGTTTATATTCGAACTTAAGGCATTGTTTGATCCAATGGTTGGTCGAATCTCGAATCTTTAATACGATAAGTGCGAACTCCTGATGAAGCGCTGCATCATGCCCAGGAAGGTATCAGCCTTAACACAAAAAGAACCCACGATCTAACAAACAGAACCCAACAGCAGATTGCGAGGATTGCAGTAATCAGCACTCGACATTGGCATGTCGTCACCGACGCTGCCAAGTTTGACATTCCATTCAAACCATACTGGCACAGTTTCAAAAACCCAATGGAAAAGGAAATCCTTGAACAAAATCTTTATTGACGACCTATCAGAACTCACCACCATAAAATTCTGCAACTTCATTGAATTCTTTAATTCGACAGGTTGGATTTGGAACCCTAATTGACACCCTTGGTCACTTGAGTGTCAAAACGGCTAATTGTGTGCTGGTGAACCAGGTAGCCACTCCAACTAGCCTCCAACCTAATCGAGTCGAATCCGGCACTCTCAATGTCTAGAGAGGAACAAAGGGCTTTTTCTTGGATTGAGGTGTTCCTTCATCCCTTTTAACAAGACAGTGGAAAGCAGCTTCGAGGATGTTCCGCTGAGTGTAGAGGGATAGTTGATTCAATCCGGTTTCTAATATGAGCATTTTCCGTGGTTTTAAGAGCAAACGATTGGGTTTGGGAAAAAACGCATTCATCTGTCTCCAGAACAACGGTTTATATCCCCAACTTGCTCTAAACAGGGTACCAGCCACACCAGAGAAAGAGCTCGTGGTATGATAATGAATGCGTGTACAGGAAAAAGGTGACAGAAGATGCACACACGAAATCGCAGCAGCGCAAAACAAGGGCAGCGAAGGAAGAGTATCGAGCCAGAAGAAGGGAGGAAAAAAAGATCCTGTGTAGAAAGAAGAGGGCCTACGCAGTATCCCAGCTGAAGGAGATCGAAGAGTCTCGCGATCTTAGCAACATCCGGAGGTTCTATAAGAAAGCCAAGCAACTGGCTGTTGGCTTCAAAACCGGAACGCAGGGTCTTCGAGACAGCGAAACCTAGTCACCGAAGCGCAGGGAATAGTAGATGTTTTTAAGCAGTTCCAGCAGCTGCTTAGTGGGCATCATGTAGAGCGAGTGATAGGGCAAGAAGAGAACCCTCGTCCAGTCAATGAAGAACCAGTTCCATCACCCTGTAT
Organism: Portevinia maculata; assembly: GCA_949715645.1. NCBI lineage: Eukaryota > Metazoa > Arthropoda > Insecta > Diptera > Syrphidae > Portevinia > Portevinia maculata. The sequence continues at coordinate 194,607,573 of OX454525.1, forward strand.
AGAAGACGTTGGCTTAGCTATAGGTTAGGTTTTAGCTATAAAAAAGCTTAAGAACAATAAAGCCGCAGGCTCTGATGGCTTACCAGCGGAGCTCTTCAAATACGGTGGTGATGTTTTAGTAGGGCGCATGCACCAAAACATCAGCCAAGTATGGGTGGAAGAAAACATGTCCGATGGCTGGACTATCAACTCCATATGCCCCATCTACAAAAAAGGCGATCCTATGTCTTGCAAGAACTATCGAGGCATATCACTACTTAATGTCGCATATAAGATCCTTTTCAACGTACTTTGTGAACGTCTTAAACAGTTTTGCAACACACTTATCCAGTGTGGCTTCCGGCCAGGCAGATGGATTCTAGTTTATAGACCAAAGGGCTTTGCCTGAAATGTATGAGCAACTGGGGCCTTTTTTTATGGCACACTAACGCCACCTAGCAGGATGTGTAGAGTACTTCAATATAAACAATAGTTACCATCGCAGCTCAGCTCTAAGGTACATCCGTCTCGAGTTATGCACCCTAATCTATAGCACGTATTTATGTAATTAAAAAAACTATGTATACGTCGCATTAGATTAGGGCGCATAATTCGAGGCGGAGTTCGCTTTAGTGTGCCATCAAAAAAAGGCACCATTTTTGGGCATGGCCCTTTTCACACTAAGTCAAGTCAAGACAGACCACCTATTCATCGTGCCGCGTATAATAGTATACATCGTCAGGAGCTCTATATGACGATGACCGAATTCGGAATCCCGGCAAAACTGATTCAGATGTGTCGCGCGACACTGGAAAACATGCGCTCCAACGTGCAGTTTGGAAGTAGCTCCTCCGAACTATTTCAAACATGCACCGGATTTCGGCAGGGGGACGCGCTATCATGCGATTTCTTCAATCTCGTACTGGAGCAGATAGTGCGCAGGGCAGGTGTCAACACGGAAGGCACTATCTTCAACAGGTCCGTTCAGCTGCTGGGTTATGCGGACGATATTGACATCATCGGCCGATCACAGCGCTCCGCTATAGAAGGTTTCACGGCGATTGAAGAACAGGCGAGATCTGTTGGCCTTGTAGTAAATGAGGACAAGACCAAATATATGCTATCAACAAACAAACAAACATCTGTCCACCGCCTAGGACAAAACGTCACTATTGATAGCAACAATTTGGAGGTAGTTAAGGAGTTAATCTACCTCGGAGTAAACATGAACTCCATGATAGACACATTAGTGGAGATCCGGTGAAGAATTACCCTAGGAAACCGCTGCTACTTCGGTTTGGCAAAACAACTGGGTTCAAAACTTCTAACACGGAGGACGAAATGTATGCTTTACAAAACGCTTATCTTGCCAGTTCTGCTTTATGGCGCCGAGTGCTGGACGATAAGCAGGAAGTGAGAGCTGATACTGGGCTCCTTCGAAAGAAAAATCCTTCGGCAGATTTTTAGCCCTGTGTGCGAAGAGGGCGAATGGAGGAGAAGATACAACCGCGAACTCTACGAGCTGTACCAAGTTGTGGATGTAGTCCAAAAATCCAAAATACGTCGACTACATTGGCTCGGTCACATCGAACGAATGGACAATAATGCTCCAGCTAAGCCCAGGTTCGAGAAGAAAAAGAAGACCGAACCTCTCTTTCAAATACCAAGCCATCGCGGCTGCCAGAGCGCTTGGTCTGGACAACTGGAAGCAGCGTGCCCGGGATCGTAGAGGATGGAAGGCTGCGGTGTCTCAGGCAGAGACTCTTCACGGGTCGGGAGCCCGTTAATCAGAGCGGGCAATAAACCGCCTCCCACAAAAAAAAAACACGTATGGCTTTAAATTGTTTGAAAAAGCCAAATACTGCATAACCAATTAGGTTGAACACACACCGGATAAAGCAAAACGTTTTTTTTTTTGTTTCGTGAAACAAGGGAACATTGTTTCTTATGAGAGCGCAGACACCAAAGAAAACGAAACAAAAAACCGGTTTTTGTTTCAAAGTGTTTCGGTGGTGGTTGTCGAAAATACATACGAGCAACACACACCGAATGCAACAAAACTGTTTCGACCCAGCGTCGTTGACGATAATTGCCTACTTTCTTATGGGGCAACACACACCAAATGCAACGAAACATAAAAACAAAAGAAAACACAGGGAAGTGTTGGATACCCTATTCTTATTCCTATCCCTCATAAGTGGGCGTGACAAAAGTCTAAGTATGGTTGAATTGTTAAGAACGCTCTACATATTTTGTTATATAACATTTAAAGGATTTTATCAAAAAAAAACGCTCCTTAGCTCAAACTAGGGTGTTTCAATAAAATGGTTTTATTTAATTGTGGGCGTCTCAGTAGGCGGATTTAAAAAAAATTAACACATGAGAATAAAGCGCCCCTAGAGAGCAAATATTATAAATTTCAGCTCCCTAGCTCAAACTTTGAATTTTCAAAAAAAAAAAAACAAATTAATTGTGGGCGTGTCAGTGGGCGGATTTTGAAAATATTTACACATGAGCATAAAGGGCCCATAGAGAGTATATATTATTATAAATTTCAGCTCCCTAGCTCAAACTTTGGATTTTCAAAAATTAATATACCCTTAGAATAGGGTATAAAAAAATTATTTTATTTATTTGTGGGCGTGTCAGTGCGCGGATTTTGAAATTTTTTTATCCCGAGCAGTTTTAGCAGTCATAGATCATGTTTAAAAAATTTCAGCTTTCTAGCTCAAAATTCGATTTTTTCCAAAATTTTGTTTTTTTTTAGTTTGTGGGCGTGTCTGTGGGCGGATTTCAAAAATTCGTAAACTTGATTATTTCGGGACCCTAGAGAGGTTAAAATTTCAGCTCTCTAGGTCCAGTTTTAAGGCCTAATTTTTGCCGACGGATGGACGGACGGACGGACATGGCTAGATCGACATTACTATCGATGCTGATCATAAATATAGTAACTTTTAGGGGTCTACGGGCAATATTAAGGTATGTTACAGACTATGCGTCAAAATTAATATACCCTTAGAATAGGGTTAACAAGAAAACGTGCTTCGTTGCCGATAGCTGACCTGTTGTTTTCTGCAAAACATTATGGGGTTTTTCTTACTTTTAGACGCATCGACTTGATCCTCGTTGTGTAAAAGTTCTCACTACGTGCAGTGGTACCTGATTTATTTTTAAAATGGTTTATGGCTGGTTTTTCTGATTATTTTTGCTAATGATTACACCAAATTATGAACCTCTACAATTTTCGACTTGATCCTCGTTGTGTGTAACTTTTCACTACGTGCACTGTGTAGTGGTACCTGATTTATTTTTCAAATAGTTTATGGCTGGTTTTTCTGATTATTTTTGTTCATGATTACACCAAATTATGAACCTCTACAATAACCATTCAGTCAAAAATATAAGTGCCCCTACTCATTATATGAATATACTGGCGCAGGGACATAAGTCCGGAAGACATAAGTCCCGAATTCATTTTTCGGGACTTATGTCCCACTTAAGTGGGTCATAAGTCCCGAATTAATTTCGAATTAATTTTCGTTTATGCAATTTACTTTCGTTTTCGCAACTAATCCCATAAACAGTGCAATGTATATGTGGGGACATGCTGCCCCCCTGCAATCCCCCTGCTTGGGGTCACTGTTTCATTTGGGGTAGGTGCGAGGGCAAATTGTTGAAAGCAGCACCAAGCGAAAGTGTCATAAGGCCAAATTGGCCTTATGACGCTTTTCCAATGTGTCATAATACCAAATGCTAAAATTTGGCCTTATATCACTTTTACAATGCGACATAAGGCCAAATTTCAAAATGTTCGCTTATGACGCTTGGGGTTATGTCACGGCACCGTTTTACCGTTAAGTCTCATAACATAATTGTAAGCAAACAAATCGATAATAGTTGCACATTTGCGCACAACAAAGTGGTTTGGTCTTATTTCCATTAGTTTTTTGGTATTATTTCGTTTTGCATGACGAAATAAGGCCAAATTGGCTCTATTTCGCTTTCGAAAGCGAAATGATGCCAAATTTGGAATTTGGCCTTATTTCGTTTGGCTTTATTTCACGTCACCGATAACGAAACCGATTTGACTATTTGCTGTAGCATTTGGAGTGGTCTTCTTAGTTCCTCTCAGGCGTATATTTAGGAAATGTATAGTGGGACATAAGTCCCGAATTAATTTTTCGGGACTAATGTCCCACTTAAGTGGGTCATAAGGCCCTAATTGATTTCGGGACTTATGACCCACTTAAGTGGGACATAAGTCCCGAAAAATGAATTCGGGACTTATGTCTTCGGGACTTATGTCCCTGCGCCGAATATACTCTGGTTTACTCTGTGCGCAAATTTTAACAAATATGGACGTAGATGGAGAAAAATTGATTTTTTTAATTGAGGCAAGAAGCCCTATCTATAATTACAAAGATAAGGAACATGCTAATAAAGTTACTATTGATAAGCTGTGGATAGAAATAGTCTGAGTCTGACCACATGTTAAACAAAACTAAAAGCAAGTCGCGAAATCAATTTTGTTTTATTTCAACACACACCAAATGAAGCAAGAAAACAAAACGTTTTGTTTTGTTACATTCTGTTTCGCTTGGTGTGTGTTGAAATAAAAAATATTTTCTTGACTATCGAATCAAAAACGTTTTGCTTTATCCGGTGCGTTTTCAGCCTTACGCTATAGCTTTTTCTACGAGGACTGCCTAAAAGATTGTCGATGAATCTTCATTGAGGCATCTGTTTACTGCCCTGACCGGCCGGTGTCATCTAAATGAGGTGGTAATTATTTGAGTTTCCAGCATGGCTCTTCAGGAATAGATGTTGTTGTATTTCGCACATGCATTGAGGGCCAGTTTGACAGAAGTTTAAGGTAAAGTCAACAAGTTGTAAATCATTTCTACCAGAGCGGATAGGTAAATATATTGCGATTTTTGCAGTGGAAAATATTAATGTCTAAACTAGAAACACGTTTTATCTCAAATAGAAGTTCAATGGAATTTTTAGTTACGATGGCTACATCTGAGATTCGACTTATGTTTGATTGCTCTCGTGGCCAGGTGTGCCCATATTGATACTTGAATATGCTACACAATTTAAAACAACAAAAAATGCCCCGCTTCTCATTTTAATGAACACCTCACAACAACAAAATATAACGTGTATAGAATAATTACCAAAGCGTCACATAACATGATGCATTAGCTTAACAATTTTATTTTCGTGACTTGAAAGCAATATGGCTGTGTCTGCCTCTTTTGGTTACTTCGGTCGGCTAGTTGTCGTTATTTTCGGAGATTTTTCCAAGATGAAATAGTAACACACCGAAAGTGAGTGTATGACAAATATATACGTATACCTTGTCACGTAGGGGGTTACTGACGTTGTTATGGCTGTCATAAAATGCGCAAGCGCAAACACAATGACCATTGACCAGTCTCTGACTTTGGGTTACACTTTGGTCACACTCCTTACTTTCGCTATTAACTGCATAGTTATTTGCCATCAAATGCGTGTATTTTTGAATGAACAGACGGATAAATTGAAAGTGACCGAGTGATACGAATAACCGTCATAGCGGCACCGCGCCGGTCGGGTCATTGCAGAAGACTTTCACCCGTCATGTTTTTGATTTTGTAAGGACTTTTGAGTTCAATGGTTTTTGGTGGGTAATTGACATTTACTTACCTTAATTGATAGTTGTGACATATCAACTGGTGTGACCCGTTTGAGCGCAGACAAACGTTGTAAACGCTCACGAGCCTGCTGTTCGACAGCAATAACGAAGGCATCTTGAACAGAATTGGCAAGTTCAGTAGCTGAAAAGATATAAACGAGAACATGTTAAAAATGGAATTATACTTTGGGGTTTATCTACCTTAAATTGAAAAAAAATGTACATGTGCGAGGAAGAAAGCACAAACACTTGCATTGCAGTTGGCATTCAGGAATCCCATTACTCGTTTAAGAATACATTTTTTATAATTTGCGCGCACTAAATGGATTTTAGTACCCTTAAAGTCTAAGTTTGTTTATACATTCAGGGTGCGGGCAATAAGGAAATTGGGATAAGGATCACAGCGGAGAAATCGATGCATGTTGATTTTGAATGTTTGTAAATAATGATGGGCAAGAAAAAAAAGGCATGGTAGAGCATTAGGTAGGTGCTGAGGACATGGAAAAAACATTTCTGCAGACTGCTAAACGGCGAAGACGACACAAATTATGCTGTCAGGCAGACCGAACCATTCAGCCTGGACGATGAAAGCCAAGACTTCCGTCCACATGACCAAAACGAAGTGAGGATAGCGATATCCAAGTCCAACAAAGCTGCTGGACCAGACGGTTTAAATGCCGAGCTTTTTAAGGCAGTGAGAGATAACCTGGTGGAGAGCATATACACCAACTCGTTTCCAAGATTTGTTTCGAAGAAAGTATGCCCGATCCACAAGAAAGGAGACCCTCTAAACTGCGCCAATTATAGAGGTATCAGTCTCCTGAATACTGCCTATAAGATCATGTCTGCTGCACTGTGTGAACGCCTGAAACCATTCGTCAACGACCTGATTGGTCCCTACCAGTGCAGTTTTAGGCCCGGTAAGTCCACGGCCGATCGAATATTTACACTAGGGCAGATCCTGAAGAAAACCCAAGAAGTCCAAATCGATACCCACCATCTTTTTATCGATTTTAAGGCCGCATATGACAGCATCTATAGAGACGAGCTATACAGAGCCATGTATAGTTTTGGCATCCCTGACAATCTTGTCAGATTGTCCAGAAGGACGATGGAGAACCCCTGTTGCTCTATAAAGGTCGGAAACAATCTCACCGAGGCCTTTGATGTCAAAAAAGGATTTAGGCAAGGTGATGCGCTGTCATGTGACTTTTTCAACATCATACTTGAGAAAATTGTGCGAAACTCGCAAGCCAAAACTTTTCATCTTTGATAACTTTCTTTTCTTTTCTATTCTTTTCTTCTTTTTCTTTTTTGCATACCGTAAATACCAATTATATTTTAAAAATGTCAACTTTGCAAATTTTAGTCATCTCATGAATTGTTTTTATTTTTGAAATATTATATATCTTGTTAATTTAAACATAACATATATTAAATTAAGTTCTTATTTTAACTATCAAGCCTAAGTACTATAAGAGACCTATGTCTTAATGTACAAACCATGTCATTTAATACATAAACTTAAACTTAAACTTAACTAGAGGCACAATTTTCCAAAAGTCTGTAAAACTACTTGGATATGCTGACGACATTGACATAATTGGCGAGCTGTCACTGGTGCTTTTGCAAGTATTAGCGCAGAAGCGGCAAAAATGGGTTTAGTGGCGAATGAGGGCAAAACAAAATATCTGCTGTCACAAGAAGGGACGCACAACATCGACCAATCGGAGAGAACGTCACGATAGACAGCTATAATTTGTAGGTAGTTAGGGACTTTGTCTACCTCGACTTAACTATTAATTCTGATAATAACACCACAGCTGAATTCAAATGAAGAATTACACTTACCAACCGCTGTTTCTTTGGCCTAAGACGGCAATTGATTAGTAAGACCTTGTCAAGAAAAACTAAGGAGACTCTATATAAGACCATCATCATCCCAGTCCTGCTCTACAGTGCAGAAGCATGGACATTAGCAAAAGCGGATGAAGATCTTCTTGGTCGTTTCCAACGCAAAATTCTCCGAGTGATTTTCGGTCCCGTTTGCGTTGACGGACTTTGGAGGAGGAGATTTAACAGCGAACTCTACGAGCTGTACAGCGAGATCGACCTGGTCAAAAAAGTACGTATCAGTCGACTAAGATGGCTAGGACATACAGAGCGAATGGACACCAACGCTCCGGCCCGAAGAGTCTTCGATTCCAACCCGGATGGACAACGCAGTAGAAGAAGACCTCGCCTTAGGTGGCGCGCGCAAGTGGAAGGGGACCTCAACTAACATGGAGTGCGCAACTGGAGGCAGTTCGCCAAAGATCGTGCTAACTGGAGAGGCGTATTGGTTGAGGCCCAGGTCCACCCCGGACTGTAGCGCCACCTACGTAAGTAAGTAAGTAGATCATTTCATATTCGCGTTGTACGCAAAGATTCTTTGTGAAAGTCGTCCCATTAGGAATGGTGTCAAATGATTTTTGCTTTCTGTTTTGATTTTCTCATCTTAGGTTCATAACACGGACATAATCGAGCAAAGTGTAAAGGTTATCCAAGACTGTTCAGAAAATGGGCGATCAAAATGCGTATCATGCACTACGTGATTTTTTCGGTCCCCGTCTAACAGTCTGTAAAATCGTGCATAAATTCGAGACAACCGGATTGGTAATAATTGTGGCTGCACCATTGCTTCCTCGTGTACAGTTCGTTCCATCGAAAACATTCTAGTTCAATTGACTCTATGACAGTCAAGTGTTGTTACGATGCCCTACAGTCCCTTGCCAGATACAAAAAGTCAAACTTGGCTGGGTACCTGGCCACCTGGCATTGCAGGAATCTGCGGATGAACTAGCTAGGACTCGGCTCAAATCTGCGCTCTTAGGATCCTGCTCTGGGACTACAAGCTTCCATTGACTCAGGCACAAAAACTCACTCACAGACAACGAATCTGTGGATGAACTAGCTGGGACTTGGCTCAAATATGCGTTCTTAGGATCTTGTTCTGGGACTACACGCTCACAAGGTTACATTGACCCAGGCACAAAAACTCTTTCAGAGGCAACGAATCTGCGAATGAACTAGCTGGGACTTGTCTCAAATCCGCGTTCTTAGGATCTTGCTCTGGGACTACACGCTCACAAAGTTCCATTGACTAAGAAACGAATGACACAGAATGACCACCATGACCATATGCCATTTGCTGATTTTTTGTGGTGTGATATTTAAGCACATGTTGAAAACAAATTTTGCTGACAAAACAAATTAAAATCCGTTGAGTGTGTGGCTGCTGGTGGTAATTGTTTTGCTGCTTTCAAAGCAATTTTAATTTCTTCCTTTTTTAACTTTATTCTTCGTTGCATGTTTGTTTCTTTTATAAAAATCAATATTAATTTTTTGTTATAAAGCGAAAACGAATCCACAAGCTCCGACAGAGAATTTTTACCTCAAAAAGACCAGAAGCACGCCCAAGGCAGAAAGGGGACCTTAAAGCAAATAAATGATGACTGGCCCGATGAGCGCATCAAAAAGCCTATTTCTAGGCAGCGTGCCGTGTCCCAAAAGAACCGATCTGGAAAGATGGAACTTTAAATGCAAACCTTCAATAAAACAGTACCGATTTTAATTGTAGACAAGACAGAAGACAAACAATTTCTGTTATTTTCTGGCATATAATGCAATCACACAACGACTTTTGACAGGTCTACACGACCCAAATGACCAGCAAAGCCAAATTATAATTTTGTTAAGATGGGTGTGCATACAGTCTAGTAAACCGAAAGAAATATGAGGTGAAATGGAGATTCTGAAAGATGGTGTGGTCATCAACTTTTGGTCATTCAAATGGCAAACAGTCTAATCTGAATTTTAACGTCATCTACAATGTAGACAAGCGGATGGTGGTCTGACACCAGAGCTGTGCTGAATATTTGGGTGACATTTTGCTTCACACATAATTGTAGTCACTGAACAAAAAAAAATATTTCATATTCATTTAAAACTGTTTGTTTTATTCAAACTTTATATGGTGAAATCCATACTGGGACACTCTTTAATTCAATGTGCGCCCGAAAAAAGTTGGAGATTATAGGTGAACTAATACCTGTCATAGAGAGTATTGCGGTTGAATTTACTCCAGGGGTGAAAAGCAACTGGCTCTTTTGTTTGTGCACTTATGGTGACATTGCTACGATGACTAAGAGAGTCAAGACCTTTCTTGAGTGCCTATCCCAGCAGGGAAGAATGGAGAAACGGACTGGTCCGTACGCAAGCCATACCCGTATTTACGGACGGTTCAAAAATGGTAACGGGGGTGGGGTCAGTCGTCTTTTCCGCACCACTGAGCATATCAAAATCGGTACATCTCCCCGACCACAGCAGCGTCTTCCAAGCAGAGGTCCTGGCAGTGACAACAGCAGCCCGTAAGTCTGTGAGAAGGGCAATACCACCCCATGGTATTACCTTCTTTATCGACAGCCAGGCAGCAATAAAAGCCTTAACTGCAGAAGTAATAAAATCCAAGCTTGTGGAATGCTGTCGCGAAGAACTGAAGGTTCTTGGTACTCAGCATAAGGTATCGCTCTGGTGGGTTCCGGGACATGAAGGCATTCTAGGCAACGAGAAAGCGGATGAATTAGCAAGACAAGGCTCGGCACCTGTGTCAGAACAAGCTGATCGCTCTGTAGTCATCCCGCCTTGAACACTCACTCAGGCTTGAAGCAGGGAAAAAGGCAATAATAGAGGGGAACCTTAGATGGACGGCACTAGATACGTGCCACACCACAAGAATGCTAACTACGAAGGCCAACCTTCAATGGAGCCAGAACCGAGAGTCTCATGAAAAAGGATAGCAAATCACTATTAACCCTCGTAGGTGTATTAACGGGCACAATACTCTGCGGTACCACATGAAGAAATTGCGCTTGACGGAAGAAGAACTCTGTAGAGGCTGTGGCGTGGAGGAAGCTCTGGAGAATACAACCCACTTCATATGTCACTGTCCGTGTCTCCAACACATCACGTAGAGATTCCTGGGGAGACATTTCTTCCATGACCTGGACGAGCTCTCCAGGACACCGATAGTTTACTTCACCAAATCCACAGGATGGTTTGTATCGAATATGACACAGTGAGTAATTATTCTCAGTTTTTGTAGACAGGGTTAAAAAATGAGTAAGGGACAACCCTCATCCCCCGATGGGCATCACAATGTGTCAGTATTGACCTGAGTGTAGCACTAAGCCAGCCCGCCTACCTAACTTAACCTAAGAGAGTCAAGTGATTTTGCTATGGCGTGATCGCCAATAATTTTTTCCGAGCGTTTTCGAATACTGTGATGTATTCAAGTTTTGGGGGTATAAACCCCTTATAAGTCCGCAGGAATGAAATATTTCGTACACCGCTTGAAAAAGTATGTGGTAATTTCAATGACCGTCTTTATTATCTACACATGCCAAGTCTTCCGGTTTTAGCGATGCAAGTGTCATTCATGGATAATGACAGACTATTAGGGTTCCGCTCCATTGGTTGTATGCCACTTAAAAAATGCTTTCAATGACGGAATTTAGTGAGCATCTAAGTTGCTGTTATAGTTTTGCATCCGAAAATGAGAGGTGCGTACCAGCAAACGAATATGCGGAGCTTATGGTTCTGTGTAATGTTATCAGCAAAAAAATGGATTGGCTTAGAAGCAAACGACAGGAGGACATTTATGAGAAAGAAATTCGGAGACAAAACAGAGCCCTGGGCAACACCAACATTTATTTGGTTGACGATTGAAACCGACCAAAAAAACTTGAATTAAACAGTCCAAAAGTTAACTTCGAATTCAATAAAAAGTATCATCGATTCCAAATACATGCATTTTCTATAGAAGGGCTCAAACTCAAAATCAGTAAAATGCTTTTAAAATATCAAGCACACCATGGTGAAGAGATTGGTTCCAATTTTCGCCCAAATATATTATCAAATTCCCAGTGAACCTGTTTAGCTACAAAAACGGTTCTTTTTTAGATCACAATTTGGATACTCTTCAACGTAGATCTCTCTTCAGAGACCCCAAAACCTTTTCCAAAAATCGATTAGGCTAAGTTTAACCAAGTTATCAGAGCTAGGCTACACGGGATTCCCAACCCAAAAATTACTTCGACCTCCGAACTATACACAAAGGTTGAGACTTTCGAAAAAGATGAAATTGTAAAAAATCATTACCTCGTAGGTGGAGTAAGGAACTCTCTAATCTCAGAAAGGTGACTAGAGAGACCGTTAACATCTGCCACAGATGTAAATACTGGCACCGTGATTGCCCACAAATATACAAGACCTCTATCAGAGCGGCTAGGAAACGGTACGGATAAATTATTGCTATTCTATCGAAACTCCGCTAGATCCAGCCTACCCATCTCTTGTGAGAAAGGGGGATGGAGAATGGACTGTCAAATGCAGAATCCATAGAGCTGTTAATAAACACCCATTTTCCCGGATTCAAGTGTATCAGTGCAGAGCGTTCAAGCACCCAACGCACACACCCCAGCGCCTGGGAAAATATAACATCCACCAAAACCGAGTATACAATTTCCTGGGTAATAAACTGTTTTGCTCCCTTTAAATCGCTGGGCCTTGATAGCATTCTGCCCATCATGCTCCAGAAATCATGGATATAGCAGTTCTACGGCTCTTAACGATTTACAGAATTTGTGTGCTCCATAATCATGTTCCTCACTCATTGATATGACTGCTAGTTGTTTTAATTTCAAAGGCACGCAGACGCGGTCACGAAAACGGGAAAGATTTCGAACCAATCAGCCTGTCTTCCTTCGTTTTGAAGACTCTCGAACGTCTCATATATCCCCACCTAAGCGGTATAATAGAAGTCTCATGCCTCTCCGAATCTCAACACGCATACCTCGAAGAAAGATCAACAAACCTTGGCCACCTTTCTAGACATAGGAGGAGTGTTCAACAATTCTAGAGTCCCTGAGGGTGCTGGGAATAGAAAACCATCTAAGTCACTGGATTGCTTCTATGCTCAGGACTAGAATCATTCTAGAACCTTAGGAAATAGCAATATAACTCTTCTTGGATGGGATTACAGACTCAAGTTTATGTCAAGTTAGTGGGGTCTCCAACTATATGGGAAGGCAGTTAGACCTCATTTTCACAACTGACCCTATAAACTCCTCTGCGTCCCTGAGTCCCTTTGCGCTGTCTATCATTGATAACTTTCACCCGCCACTTCTTCTTTCTCTTTTCCTTAACTCTCCTATCCAACCCATTCACTCAGCAGCTGCCTCGTCTTACGACTTTCATAAAGCGAATTTCCAAAAAATCAACACTTATCTTGGTAGGTGTTCTTTTGAGTTCGCCAATCTACCTCTGAAGGATGCTCTCTCCACTTTCTACAGAGAATTATTTAATTCTATATCCCTCTATGTCCCCTTTTCTCGCAAGAAAACCTTTTCGGCGAGCCCTCCTTGGTACAATCGAAGGCTTCGGTCTTTACGTAACAAAAGAAACAAATTATTCGCAGTTTTCATTCGAACCGATTCTTTTTCTGACTTTTCCAACTACCTCGGTGTTTACCTTCAATTCACCCAACTTTATAACTCCCTCTATCAACAGTATCTTAATAGTGCGCAAACCAAGCTAATAAACGATCCGAAGTCATTTTTCCAATTCGTTAACTATAAAAAAAAATCAGACGGTTTCCCCCCATCCCATTCTTATGAAAATAAATCGTCTACCGATCCGCTTACCATTGCCAACTTTTTTGCTTCTTTCTTTAAGCAGTCTTTCGCCGACAGCTCCTTCGTACCGGATCCCACCTACTTCGAATATCTTCAAAACTTCTCCATTGGTCCTTTTATGTATCAAAGTTTTGATCATATGGCAATAGAAAAGAAGTTGCTTACACTTAATGATGAATATTCACCCGGTCTCCCAGCCATATTTCTTAAAAAATGTTCCTCAAATCTTTGCTTACCCCTCTCATATCTCTTTCAGCTATCGCTTTCTCAAGGTGAATTTCCTCAGATATGAAAATCCTCCTTTATAACACCAATACACAAAAAGGGATTAAAGAGCGAGGTGACAAACTACCGCCCCATAGCCAAACTTTCACATATTCCCAAGCTTTTTGAAAGTATCTTGTATGAAGCCTTAAGCTTTCAGTGCAAGTCTTTTATTTCCCCTAACCTGCACGGCTTTTTAAAAGGTAGATCAACTACCACTAATCTTGTCGAATTCATATTCTCTACACTCTCAGCCATAGAAAGTGGTAAAGAAGTCGATGTTGTTACAACAGATTTCAGTAAGGCTTTTGACAAGATTTCCCATAAATTAATAGCTTTCAAATTATCTGCCCTTGGCTTTGAACCCATTTTGCTAAAATGGATAGAGTCATACCTGGAAAACCGTTTTTACAGTGTTCGCTTCAGGTCCGTTCTTTCGGCACCTTTCTTAGCCAGCTCTGGTGTTCCACAAGGCAGTCATCTAGGTCCCCTTTTATTTATTCTAACAATTAACGATCTTGAAAGGATCATTCAACACTCAGCGCTCTCTCTCTATGCTGACGACACCAAATTTTTCAAAACCATTTCTTCACAACATGACTCCAGCCTCCTTCAAACAGATCTAAATAGTTTTTCCAACTGGTGCCTTAAGAACTGCCTAGAACTTAATGTATCTAAATGTCAGTCTATTACCTTCTCACGCAAGAGCAACAAGTCTCCTCTCCGAATTTACCAACTCCACCATCAGCCTATATCTCGCGTTCAATCAATTCGCGACCTTGGCATATTATGCGACAGGGAACTAAGCTTCCGTTCGCATATTGATGAGATAATTACTAAAGCAAACTCATCACTTGGCTTCGTTAAAAGATGGTCAAAAGAATTCTGCGACCCATACGTGACCAGATCCCTGTACATAACTTTTGTTCGGCCGCTCCTAGAGTACGCTAGCCAAGCGTGGTGTCCCTATCAACGAATTCATGTATCTAGAATCGAAAGCATTCAACGTCGCTTTCTTCGATTTGCTCTTCGTGGTCTCTCATGGAACGATCCTCTCATCTTACCTCCTTATCGCGACCGTCTTAAACTTATAAACCTAAATACCCTTGAAGAACGCAGGGACGCAGCTGACATTCTCTTCATTCACCGACTCCTTTCAGGCTCCGTCGATTGTGCGTCTCTTCACAACTCTATCTGCCTTAACACTAATCCTCGTAGTCTACGCTGCCCACGACTTTTCTATCTTCCAACCCACCGTACCTTGCATGGCTCCAACGAACCCATCTCACGTATGCTACGGAAGGTTAACTCAAACCTTAATGTTTTTGACTTCAATCGCAGCACTTCCTCTATAAAAATCGATCTCCTTAAGCCCTCCCCCATCACCCCCCCAACAACACCTAATCAGTTTTAGTTTTAAGTCCTAGCTATAAGTCTTTTGTTTAGTTTTAAGATATTTAGCTTGTATTAAGCCGAATAAATGGGGGCGTACGCCCCCACCAAAATTAAAATTAAAATTAAAATTAAATATGGCAGTAGGGGAACACCTCAAGAAGGAGTCGTCTCACATCTTATCTGGCTCATAGTAATGATCAAAATCCTCTTAAGCATAGACAGAGAAAGAACCAAGGTAGTCGGGTATGCGGACGATATGGTGAGATTGTTCTCAGGAATGTTGCCCTATGTGATTAACGAAATCATGGAAAAGACTAACCACATGGGCAAAAAAACTGCGGTCTTGGAGTCTTGCTTTTCACCACCAAAACCAAAATACCTGAATTCACAGTTTCTTCCCTAAACGCACACGCCTCTATCTATCAACCAGTGCCATGTATCTAGGAATTATCCTAGATCCTAAACTAAATTGGAAAACAATTATAAAACAACAGGTAAAGAAGGCATGTAAAGCCTTCTATACCTGTCGCAAAACCTTCGGCAAAAAGTGGGGCATGCACCCAAAATTGACCCTGTGGTTGTAAACAGCAATGGTACGATCAATCCTTACGTATGGGTCAAGAGTGTAGTGAGCGGCTCTAAGACAAAACTACAATAAAATCCAACAAAATAATGTTCAAAGAACGGCAAGAATAGCGCTCTGCGGTTAACACCGTCAGACAGCCTTACAGTCTTACTGCACCTTCTACGTCTAGACTTACACAAAACAAACATCACAACATACAGCGCGATCAGACTCGGAGACTCTGGATGCTGGACTGCGAAACCCTACGGCCATAGTATTATTCTAGATTCTCTACCGAGAGAACTCTTACCGTCTTCAACAGACTATATCATTCCCAGAATGTCTGTCATAAAGCACTTTGACGTTCAGCTCCCACAAGACCAGAATGGCAAAGCGGACTAGATCTATCAATCTACATCGATAGTTCAAAAATGGACTGCGGTGTGGGTGCGGATGTTATTTCGGAACCCTTAAACATCTCAAAATCCGACAGACTTCCGGATACCATCAGCGTTTTGCAGCGGAGCTACTAGCTATCCGCGAAGCCTATCGCCGGATCAAACAACATTCAAACATAACGCCGAGGCAAAAGATCGTTATATTTATTGACAGCCAAGCTGCCATTAAAGTTATCGCGTCAGTCATTATATCCTTTAAGTAAGTACAAGAATGCCGTAATGAGCTAGACCAGCTAGATCAGTTCAAGGCGACCCTGATCTGGGGTCCAGGGCATAGAAACGTTTATGGAAACAACATGCCGGCTAACTGACCAGGCAAGGCTCAGCCCTCCACGCTCACTAGCGAAACCAGTCTATGTTCCGCTCGGATCAGTAAAGGCAAACATAACGTCAGAATACCTCAAGAAAGCCAACCTAAGATGGAGTAGGCTGACAGACTGCGTCATATCCAGAAAGATGTGGTCAAACCACAATCAGGCAAAAACAATCGACCTCCTATGTAGAACCCGAGAAGATATCGCCAGAATAACAGCGATCATCACAGGACACTGGCCTACCATGCGGTCAAACTTGGCATCCTATGCAAATCCCACTGCCTCCGTTACAATGTCACAGCTGAAAAAGAAACCATAATTTAGCTAGCTGGGACCAGAATACGACCATTAGGAAACCCTTTTTTCAATGCACTTGAGGAAATCTCAGAGAAAAATATTAAGCAACTCATAACTTTCTTAGACTGTACAGGTCGGATTTCGAGACGTCTTATCAACAAACGATAACACCCAGGTTTACGTGAGTTTGTGGTAACAAAACGGCACTCAGTGCTAATAGGTTTTGTTTTTAGCAAACCGCCACACCTATCTACCTACCTAGGATTCCTTTCTAGCACAATAATTTTCCCAAAACTTCAATGTAAATTAAATTACGACCAAATTGGTACTCAATGTCGTTAATCCGACATATAGAACGTTTAGTGCCGTCACATAAGGCCAAATATTGAAATTTCGTCTTAAGATACTGTTAGAACGCGACATAAAAGCAAATTATAATTTTTGGTCGTACATCGCATTTGCAAAAGTGATACAAGCCCACTTTGGCTTTATGTCAGTTCCGTAAGGTGTGGGAGCTGAAGCATGTGGGTCTGAGCTGGTAAGTAGGAATTCTACCATATTTTTAAGAAATACAACAATGGGTCATATTTAATTAGATTTTACTAAATTTGTCTATTCAAAGTCGAGGTTAATCACATAGTATGTACTTGGGTAAATCTGGAATCACAAATATAAATAATTTTCTTCTTCAAATTGTTTGGGGAAAGTCATTGGTATTGCTAATCTAGATTTTCCACCACATTTTGCAAGAACGCTGCCAGCCATTTTCAATTTAAGAGAGAGTTTATTTGTTTTTTATTTTATTTTTATTTATTTAGTGATTTACCTATACACAGTAAGATACATTATCTTATAAACTAGTGAAAGGTATACAATAGTTGAAGCGAGTATAAAAAGCTACATGAGTTACAAAACGAAGAATTCATGTTGATGAGAAAAAAGAAATAATGAAAAGTAAAGCATAAGCAATTTTTACACGAAAATATACAAAAAATCAATACAAAATTTTAAGAATTCAATGAGAGATACGATTTTAATTCATTTTTAAGTTTAGTTGTGTTATTTAAATTTCGGATAGAGTAGGGTAAGGAGTTCCACAACCGTGTGGAGTGAATAAAAAACTGACGCTCAGAAGTTAAGCAAGAGTACCGAGGAGGGATCAATTGAGCAGATCTGCTTGAGGTGGGATATCTTGTTTTTTCATACACAAGGTGGCGCAAAAGTAATCCTCCTATCAGAAAATGCTATAAATTTTGCGATTGGCCCCTAATATCAGTTCTGTTTTGACATTGTGTAGTAAACACATGCGAAATACACGTTAATAAACAATGTACTAAACCTTCCGCTATTATTAATTATATAGCAAAAAAGGATATCGACACAAAAAACATTAGATGTTTAAGCCTAACAGCTGATAATCTACCGGGCCGAATTTCTGCGTCGTTTAAATTACTTGCTCCATCAGCGACTGGCAAAATTCTTTTAAATCCGAACTTTTGGCCAAGGGACATACTTGTCAAGGAGTTTACAAACAGGAATAATAAGAATAATGCTAAATCCTCTTCTTCAAAAAACTTAAGGAAGTTGCCTTCTTCTACCAAAACGTAAGAGGGCTACGGACTAAGTGCACTAAATTTCTGATAAGTGTTTATAGCTGTTCATATGACATAATTGTTCTTACGGAGACTGGCTTAGATGATAATTTTAGCGATTCTGTTCTTTTCCCCACCTACTTTGATGTTAATCGATGTGATCGATCAACGGATAACAGCGTTTACAAGCGTCTTGGTGGTGCGCTTATAGCCATTCGAAAAAATTTTAAAGCGATAGATGTTGACCTTAGTTGCTATAAAGACATCGAAATATGCTGCAGCCATTTTAATTTAACATCCACCGCTAAATTATACATCATTTGTATTTACATCCCACCTAGTGCCCGAGTAGATACTGTAACGAGGTACACAGATGCTATTCGTTTCATTGTGAGCCTTCTATCTTCCTCGGATTTAATTTACACTTTTGGTGATTTTAATCAACCGAATATACACTGGGCATCGGGGGACTCTGATTGTACATATCTCAGTCCCGTCAACCCCCTATCAGCAATTGGTGCGTTGATTGTTGATACGCTCCACTCACTTGGTCTACTCCAGGTGAATCATGTTATAAATACCATGGATCGTACTTTGGATCTCATCTTTACCAATAACAGCGACGAAACTCTTGTATCGAGGAGCCTCACTCCTCTCGTCCCGGAAGATTCTTATCATCCTTCTTTAAACCTTTTTTGCAACTTAAATTTTAATGAAACATTTATTTGTGAATCCTTCAGATTTGATTTCTTAAATGCTAATTATAGTTATATATGTGAAGAGCTTAATAATTATGACTGGAGCCCTTATCTATCATCCAAAATTAATGACATTTGCTCCAAATTCTATTCGGTTATTAATTATGCTATCTTTAAATATGTTCCTGTAGTTCGCGTTAAAAATAAGGCTGAGTCATGTCCTTGGGACAACGAAATTACACGCTATATAAAAACTCAAAAAAACCGAGCCTACAAGAAATGGCGTTGTAGTTTGGCTATTGAAGACTACATTTTGTTTAGAAGGCTGAAGTCTGAGTTGAAAACATCTCTCTACCATGCATACCTTGTGTATTTAAACGATATACAGAACACACTTGCTTCCAGGCCAGATAAATTTTGGAAATTTATTAATTCTAAAAACAAAAGTGATGGTTTTCCAGCCTCACTATCTTTTAACGGATGTTTCGCGGATTCTCCCGATACTATTTGTAATAATTTTGCAAGCTTTTTTCAATCAGTTTATTCGAAAAATGACTTGATCATTGATGAGAATTTTTTTGATTACATTAATGATTCTCCTAATCCTCTTTTTAATAGTATGATATTTTCTGAAAATGATGTTTTGAAGAATTTAGCTGCTTCGGAGTCCAGCCTTAATCCTGGTCCTGATGGTCTTCCTTCTATTTTCCTTAGAAACTGTGCGTTTCCTTTACATAAAATCGTATGTCATATTTTTAATTTATCTTTAAAAACTGGAATATTTCCATCTGTTTGGAAAACTTCTTTTATAGTTCCCATTTTCAAGTCTGGCAGGAGAAATAAAATTGAAAACTATAGAGGTATATGTAAGCAATCTTCTCTTCCGAAATTGTTTGATTCTCTTGTTACAGAGAGATTACATTTCTATTGTAAATCCCTCATATGCAGTAATCAGCATGGCTTTATAAAAAAGAGGTCAACTGTAACCAATCTATTGTTATTTACTAACTCTGTGATCTCTGAAATCAGTAAGGGTAACCAGGTTGATGCGATCTATACAGATTTCAGCAAAGCTTTTGATCGTGTTGACCATAAAATGTTACTTTTTAAGCTTACAAAATTGGGATTTCCAATTTTCTTTTTAAAATGGCTTTCTTCCTTCCTTACTGATAGATTACAAAATGTAAAGTTTCGTAATAATATTTCGAAAAATATATCAGTAACCTCTGGTGTTCCCCAAGGAAGTCACATTGGGCCTCTACTTTTTATTCTGTTTGTGAATGATATTGTCGATTTTATTCCTGAATGTTCTTTGTTAATGTTTGCGGATGACTTTAAAATATATTTGCCGGGAAATGATTATCACTCATTTCATCTCCTAAATTCATATCTTCAGAAACTTCATCTGTGGTGCTCTAAAAGCTACCTTTCATTAAATGTCTCTAAATGTTCAGTCATAACATTTTCCCGCTGTAAATCACCTGTCATGTATACGTATACTTTTGGTGGCGTAGTCATTCCCCGTGTTTCTGTAATCAAAGATTTGGGAGTGTTTTTAGACAGTAAGCTATCGTTTAATTACCATGTTGAGTCTATCACAAACAAGGCAAATAGAACATGGGGAATGTTAAGTCGCTATGCTTGTGAGTTTTCAAACGTTTATGTTATTAAAACTTTGTATGTAGCTTTTGTTAGATCTGTTTTAGAATATGCGTCTATTGTTTGGTATCCCTACTATAGAATTCATATTAATAGAATAGAATCAATTCAAAAAAGATTCCTAAGGTTCGCTCTTAGAGGACTCCCTTGGTTCGACTTAAGCAACTTACCACCTTATATATCTAGGTTAAAATTGATAAGCTTAGAGTCATTAGAAGTTAGGAGAACGGTGGCAAGAGTTGTCTTTGTTCATAGGACCCTAATAGGAGAGATTGATTCAACAGACATTCTAAGCCTTCTCCACATAAATGTTCCATCATTTAACCTGCGCTGCACTCGATTTTTTAGAGTAGACCACTCTCGTACAAACTACGGTCGTTCGTCTTCGGTCAACGGTTTAATGATATCGTATAACGCTTATGTCAATTTAATCGATTTTAGCTTATCAATTTCCGCCATAAAAAGAAAATTACTTGATAGTGTTCAGTCATAATCTGTTTGCTCTATGTCTTTTTAATTTGTAATGTATGACCTTACGTCTATGAAAGATTTTGTTCTTTGGTGACAAGAAATAAATAAATAAAAAAAAAAAATAAATAAATGTTACGCTACACTGCTCCAGAACGCGGAATATTGGTGACTATTTATTTGAGCAATAATCGGTCGGTGACTTTGGCACAACGTGAATTTCGTCACAGATTTCCTACCCGTCCAACGCCTACTGGTGAAACACTGCGACGTTTAGCCGCTCGCCTCGAAGAGACTGGCACAACACGAGATCCTGCCAGGCGTGGCAGACCCCGGAGTAGCCGTTCTGCAGAGAATATTGCTGCTGTAGCCGAAGATGTCATGGAAGCGCCGTCGACATCGACCAGACGACGTGCCACGCAAATGGGTATCAGTCGACGGTCTTTACAGCGAATTTTGGTACAAGATTTGAAGATGTTTCCGTACAAAGTCCAGACGGTGCATCAGCTGTTAGCTGCTGATCGCCAATCGCGTCTAACATAGAGCCATCCTTAATCACCACCAAGAGGAAGATGATTTTTCATCAAAAATAATCATGAGTGATGAGGCCTATTTCCATCTTAGCGGGTACGTAAATAAGCAAAATTTACGCTTCTGGGGCACTGAAAATCCGCGTGTAACCCACGAAGAGCCATTACACCCGCTCAAAGTCACTGTATGGTGTGCTGTTTGCGCTGGAGGAGCCATCGGACCTTTTTTCTTCGAAGACGTCGTGGGCCAAACGGTTACTGTGAATGGTGAGCGCTACAGAGCAATGATCAACCAGTTCTTTTTGCCGCAACTTGATGAATTGGGATTGGAAAACATGTGGTTCCAACAGGACGGTGCAACGGCACACACTGCACGTGCCACAACCGATATGCTGAAGGATGCATTTCCCGGGCGCCTAATCTCCCGTTTTGGCGATTTGCACTGGCCAGCAAGATCGCCTGATTTGACCGCTCCAGACTTCTTTTTGTGGGGCTTTTTGAAGTCGCGGGTTTATGTCAACAAGCCTCAGACTCTTGCAGCTCTTAAAGACAATATACGTCAAGAATGTGAGGACCTATCGCCGGAAGTTTTGGCCAAAGTGATGGAAAATGCCATAAAAAGGGCTCAAATGACAATCAACTGTGGCGGCGGCCATTTACATGACATCATATTCTCGACTTGATGTAAAAAAAATTAAAAGACCAAATAAAAATAATCCACAAGAAGAATCAAAGTTTTTAATTTTTTTTTTAAATTACAGCCAAAAAACATCGGAAGGTTATTTTTGCGCCACCTTGTATATATACTTTTGCGGATCAACGACGAATATAAAGACATATTATCAACTATGTATCAAAATAATTATAATACCATAAGAAGAGGGTACACAAATAACAACTCCCCGCGATTCGTTCGTGTTCTTTATTCACCGCGGCAAAATCAATTTTAGTGAATCCCATGCCTGTGTGATGCGCAAAACATTCAGTTTGTTAAAAATACTAACAACCTTCGATTAGTTTTGTGTACGATTAACAAACAAAGCCACGCGGCGGTATATTTGATGAATAATCTGGCATCCGGAAACGGAATAGCCAGACTGGAATACATTAATTTTATATATCTATTTGTATATACATTTACTCATACATTGTCGGCGCAGTGGTTATTGCGTTGCATTACTGAACTGACCAAGTTACATTTAAAGCTTTTCCACTGCCTCAAATTTCTTTACCCTCATTACAAGTATTTTTAACACCAACATAGATCAATATCTTTAAAACCGATTTGAGAAAAGTAAAATTAAAATTTGTTTACAAACTGTTAGGTATATGAATTAATACTTAACCTTTTTTCGAAAATCTAAGTATGTAAATTTGCTTAAAATATAAGAGCAAGCTTGATTGTCAATTTTTTTTAAATCACTCCACTGGTTTCTGAGATGTAGCCATTTTTTCTAATCTGCCATTATTCAAGTCGTTTGCAAAAATCTGTGTATGCCATATGCTTACAGTTACGCCCAGTATTAAAACCCCACAAATTATCAAAATGCTTAGAGCTATTTTTACGAATAGTGATGTTTTTCAAAATTTAAGCAACTGTTATAAAAAAAATGAAAAAAGTTAAAAAAAATATTTCTAAAATCTGAGTACGCGAATTTCTTCAACATATTTGTATCTTTTTCTTTATAATGTTGCCCGTACATTACTATTAAATAAATTTTGTAGTACCCCTATCATGTAATAGCTACACAGCGCGGGCGTTAAGGATATCAGGATTAGATGAAAAGGAAAGAGGACGATGCGCGTTCGTTTTAAATGTTTGTAGGTTATAATGTGGAGGAAAAATAGAGCGTGGAAGAGTATTCCGCATTCGTGTTGTACGGCTGAGGAAAGATTCTTTGATCTTCACTGCACGTCCGAATACAGGCTTGAGGGTGAACTGATGAGTATTCCTTGCATGGCGGGTATTGCGGTTGAAATGTTCAAGGGGTGGAATGCAACTGGCTATTTCGTTAGCGCACTTATGATGGAAATAACGATAAAATAACGAAAGACAGGAGACATTACGATTATGACTAAGAGAGTCAATCGATCTCGCGATGTCTCGGTCGTTAATGAGTTTCATCGCGCGATTTTGGATCCTCTCAAGTAACTCCAAATAAGTAAATAAGTGCTGCACCAGACCAGATATGAGCGTTGTACTTGAGTTTCGGGCGAATAAACGAAGTAAAATTGTAGCCAGCTCAGAAGGGGTGAAATATTTCTTACATCGCTTAAGAAAGCCTGGACATTTTGCTGTGTTGTTGGCGACATCGAATATGTGGTCATTCCCGGTTCAATTCCCGCCGGGACCAAGTAGCATCTAGCCCACCTCTTGCGAACGTCTGACAAACATACAAGAGTATCAATTGTCATGAGAATCTTCTCAAATTTGCCGTTCGGATTCGGCTTAAAATTGTAGGTCCCTTCCACTTCGCTCAATAAATGCCTAATATTTATGTTTAATTTTTTTAACATACGTTGCCGTTCCAGTCCCACGCCCGAAGAAGAGGGGCGTGATCCAAAAAACGAATATGAGAATCTGAGGGTACTCTCATCAGCGAAGGAATTGATTGGATTAGAAGTAACAGACAGGAGATCATTTATAAAAATGAGAAAAAGAGCCGGGGAAAGAAAGAGCCTTGGGGAAATCCAGCATTTATTTGGTGAGTTGCAAACTTGAAACTGTCCAAAACAACTTGAATTGAGCGGTCCAAAAGGTAATTTCTAATCCATTGAAGAACAATATCATCGATTCCGAATTCACGCATTTTGGACAAGAGAGCTTGATGGCAAAATCTTTCAAATGTCTTTGAAATATAAAGCACAACGATCCTACTTTTACCACCTTGGCGAAGAGATTGGTTCCACTTTTCAGTTAGATATGTCATCGTATTACCACTGGACCTGTTGCTGCGAAAACCGTACTGCCGGTCATTGAGAAGTTTTCGGGATTCAAGATATTTCATTAGCTGACGGTTGATCAGCGCAGCGTTTCCATAACCTTAGAAAGAAGGGACGTAAGTGCGACTGGCGGGAGTAGGAGGGAGATGGAAATTCGCCTCTTTTGGTATAGCCTGGATAACTGCTGTTTTCCATCTCGTCGGAAAGAGCCCTGAAGATTAGGACAGATAGAAAAGCTTACGCAGTGGTTTTGACAGCGTAGAAGAACACATTTTCAGAACGATAGGGGAAATACGATTGGCATAGTGGAGTATTGTACGCGGTCGACAACAGGGGAAGATAAAGCACGATCTGGGAGCGTTGAGCTAGCTGGAAAGTGAGCAGCAAGCAGATTGGCTTTATCTAGTAATATATTGAATTTCTTTGAAACTACGTCACCCGTTTGTGTGTTGGTTACCTAAAGTACCGTTAATCAAGTCTTTTTGAAAAAAGCGACCAAACCACGTTCTGACATTTCACCCAAGTATACAAGACATCAAAATTGATTAAAATCGTAAGAGCCATTTTTGGAAAAAGTGAAATTTTCAAAACTGTTATATGAATAAAAAAGTTATAAAAATAAAAATTCGTCACAAATAGTAGTATTTAACTTGACCCGTTTTTGAGATCAGAGCATTTTTAAAAATTACCTTTATTTGACTATTTTCGCTTAAAATGAGTATGCCATTTTCTTACACTTAATAATATTTTATTTCTAAACGATCAAAATCGTTAGAGCAATTTTTGAGAAAATCGGTGTTGTAGAAACCAGTTGTATGGTGGGACCGTTATTTAAAATGATAGTATAAAAATAATGGTCACGAGCTATAAGTTTAGAAACTCCAAATACGAAAGCTCTGCTTTCTGCTTTCATAGAGTGTATGAATGCGATGTACTTAGCACCGTTACCGCTATCAAGTCAAATGCTATTGGTTTGGATGGCATGCATCCGCGATTCCTTAAATTAATAATTCATGAAGTACTGCCAAAGCTTACGTACATTTTTGACCTATTCCACCTACCCCAAATCCTTGAAATCCTCTAAGATTATTACTATTCCTAGGAGCTCAGCCTAGGTCCAATTTTCGTCCAATTTCAATTCTACCATTTATTTCAAAAGCCTTCGAAAAGCTTTTAAGTCAAAAAGTAAATGCATACCTTAACGACGCCTGTCTTCTCTCACCACACCAGTCCGGTTTTAGACCGCATTATAGCTGTACTACTGCAGTTGCGAATCTAGTTGAAAACTTTTGTGTTGAAATGGACAAGGACAATGTAACATTACTGGTATTATTAGATTTCTTGAAAGCTTTCGATACAGTACCCCATGAAATACTGTTGCATACTAAAATACTTCTTCCACTTTGACTCAACGGCACTTAAACTTATGGAAAGCTACCTTAAAAGTCGCAATCAAACTGTATAGAAACCAAATCTGGTGTCCCACAAGGGTCAATAATGGGTCCGCTGTTGTTCACACTGTTCAACAATGACATTCCATCAGTTCTAAAGCACTACAAGATCCAAATGTATGCAGATGACGTGCAGCTGCATTTAAGCTACCCTTTTGGACTGGTGGAAGATGCAACGAAACGATTCAATGAGGATCTGAATTCTATTGTTTTGTGGTCCCGCAGAAACAAATTGACGCTTAATTCCGTTAATAGTCAGGCAATCGTTATAGCCCCATCACGTATGGATACCCTAACCATAGCCCAACTTATAATTGATGGCTCACCCTTAATTTATGTCTCCAGCGTCAAAAATCTGGGAGTAACATTTAATCAAACTCTTACGTGGGAGGACCACATCACAAAAACATTTGGTAAAATTTACGGCTCGCTGTGATCTCTTTATCAAGCGGGAAACTGTCTGCCCCTCAATATTAAAGCGATGTTAGTGAAGTCACTTCTGTTTCCTATCCTTTTTTACACCCATCCAGTTTTCTGTGATTTAGAAAGCCACAGTTTCCATAAGCTTAAGGTCGCCTTAAATAGTACCGTGCGATTCATCCACAACTTAAGTTGAAGAGAACACATTTTCAGGCGTATGAAAGAATTTTTGGGAATGGACCTGCAACGTTATGGATCACAGAACTTTGACTTTCGTGTTTAATCTGAAAGACAGCCAGGAGCCAGATTATCTGTTCCAAAGATTACAATTTGCTTCTTCAGCTAGAAGCAGAATTTTGCCGGCCTATAAATATAATACAACGAAAAAACAATTTTTTGTGTACGCCATTCGACTGTGGAAAGAAGATCATCAGGCTTCAGCGGCTTCCAGAGAAAATTGAAAGAATATTTTTGCACATAATTTCAAACTTGTTTTAGGGTTTTTAGGGTTTTTGTTTTCATTTCATTTCATTCTTTTTTCTTTCATTTTTTTGTTCAACTTTTTAATAAGTATGTATTTGGTTTTAATTTTGTTCTAAACTCTTGTTTTAACTTGAAAAATATCTACTTTTGAAATTAACCTTTTAAAACTGTTACACAATTAATGGGCTTTGTATATACGTGTTAACACAATAGTAAATAAATAAACAAACAAACAAACAGTATAAACTTTGGCACAAGTTGTTACTTTTTTGTGAATTCACTTCAGAAAAACTGAATCTCATTTCGTCGAATCTTCAAAAATATACAACAAAAACTTGAAGAAAAGCTACAGTCCACTCGGATAAACTGTTGGATAACCTATTCCTTTTCCTATCTCTCATAAATTGGGCGTGACAAAAATCTAAGTATAGGTAAATTGTTAAGAACGGTCTATATATTTGTATAACAGCATTTACAGGATTTTATCGCAAAACCAAAGATTTGTTAAAAATACGTGGGCATGGCAGAAAACTTTGTGTAAAGGTTTTGTTCAAAACGACTTTATCTATATATATATACTTTGCAAAAAATAGGACTTTCATTTACAATGATTTCTTTACTATAAGGTTTTATTTTCAAATAGTGGGCGTGTTAGTGGGCGGATAAATATATTTAAAATATTTAAACATTAGCATTAAGTGCCCCTAGAGAGTACATATTTCAAATTTCGGCTTCCTTGTTCAAATTCTGATTTTTCGATATAAATGTTTTTTTGTTTTAAATTGTGGGCCATTTGGCCGATTTTCTAAAAATTCTTAAATTTGATTATTTCAGGCTCCTAGAGAGTATATGGAAATTTCAGCTTTCTGGTTCGAGTTTTAGGGCCTACTTTTTGCCGACGGACCGACTATGGTCATAATATCATACCTCATACTCAGTTTGAGTTCGAAATTTCAGCACGATTGCAATATATTTCTCTGTAGTATACCAAAGGATACGGCAAAATTAAAAATATAACCGAATTCCTTAAAAACTTTGCAAACATTATAAACTTTGACACAACTTGTTACTTTTTTGCGAATTCCCATAAGAAAAACTGATGAGATTCAGTTCGTCGAATCTTCAAAAATACACAAGAAATAGCAACATAAATAACTTCCACACACTGTTTACGAAATGATAAATGACTTAGCGCATGAAGTCATCTTTGCCATATCCTCGTCGTTGCGACCATGAACCTACATTATGTTGCCACTTCCCATACCTAAGTTCAACCGAAACATTTCCGACATACTTTTAGAAGTTGTGTCTGCCTAATACGAACGTACAGAGTTTCTAATCAATGAAACTGACACACTGTACCTTCCCTAACAATGAGAGCAAACGGTAGCGAGTGTAGTAACTCATAGTTACAAACTTTTCACACGGAACCTGGCCAACATAACATGCAACGGAGAAACTGTCAACTAACAAAATTTATCTAGATATGTTTTAAAATATGTTTGTACATATTTCATATTTTCTCTTGGGCAAACAGTGCTCCCTCAACGTCATCGCTCTCTATTCCAATTGCAGTGAAGAACAGGCACATTATGATTAATCTAATAAATTGAAACATAAAAAGAGAAAAAGATAAATTATCTTAAATGATCATGTAAAGTACCAGAATCTATTTAGAAAGTACGAGTAGGTACTGTGTCAGCGAGGATGTACGAGTACATCATCGAAGAAGTTTTCAATTCTTCGACAGAGAGAGACATTGAATTGGATAAGATGTCTTCAAAATGGACCCATCAATTGCAGATGGAAACAATTGGAGTTGTTCGTATGAAGTGGACTGTCTTTTAGGATAGCTTCACTTCGGGGGATTGCAGTGGAAGCAAAATAAATTGTTAAACATGATTTACGATTTTTGGTCAGCTTAAAACCACAAATCATAATCCCCCACTGGCCAATGCCATTTAATACTCGTATCGACCCCATGACCACATCGAGAAGACATTCAAGCGCATCTTTAGTCATAAGTAGAATCTAATTCAAATTTATGTGTTACTCAACGATAAAGTCCCTAAATAGATTAACAACATTTCTTTGAACAAAAAATAATTTTCCGACACTGAGTGTTTCATAATGTCTTTTGCTACATCCTCTCGTCGCGTCGCTTGGACTTTCCATTGAAGGTGGCCCTATCTTTTCGCAATCATCGTCAGCCTCTTCATTCATATCTCATATTCGCATGCCACCTTTACGAGATAACTACTCCCCTGCTCTGCGGTCGTTTTGACATTTCTCGTTTAAAGAATCATTCTTATTCACATTCAGCACAATGTCAAGTGGCAGTGAACGAACAAAAAGAACTATAGTTTAGTGTAGGCGTTTGTCCTCTTTCCCTCGGGGGAATTTTGTCAAGAGTCGATGTACATAGTTTTGTGGTGTACTGCAAATTGGTTGACGTATGCATGTATGTACAATGTACATCATATGTGGTGGTAGCCGGGCTATAGATGAAAATTCCAACTTCACGTGGTTCTTATTTGTGTCGCTGTCGTTTCGTTAGAAGTGTAAAGTGGAAAATGAAAATAAGTAAAAAAACACAAAAAGACATCACATTCCTCTTTAAACAGTGTTTCCATTGTCATTTGTTTAATGTCCCGAAATACAGAAAATCTTTTCTGGGAAAAGTTGGGGATCAGAACATATGACTAATGTTATTGACAACTACCATACTCCTATAGGGTATTTTCATCTGGGGCAATTGTAATAGTTTCTCATATCTTGATGCTCTGAATGAAAATGCATTTGTAGCAAGCCGAACACAGATTTTCCAAGGTACAAAATATACAAAAGTTTATGGAGGCTTTAGCTTTAAGTGAACGGATCAGTGGTATGTGCATTAGGCTAATGAACGAGCTGTCTTCATCGAGGTTTCAATGCTAACCTGGAACATCTACGAGAAAAAAGTGCGTTCAGTGCCTCATCTTTTGCAAATGTCAGACAAACATCCAAGAGTATAATTGTATGTAATAAGAAGCTTCTCAAATTTGCCGTACGCAAAAAACGGTTAACTTTGTCTTGTATTCCGTGCAGGGACGGATTTAAAGTATCACTGCAGTGCCCTCCCAAAAAACAGAACTTGTCTTAAAAGGCGACTAAGGGGAGACATCACTTCTAGGAAAATTGAACATTCAGGTGAGCCTAGCGAAAAATTTAACAACTCTCCCACAAGTATGAATGGAAATCCGTGGTTTGACACGACATAAGGTCACCGGTGTGGTGCTGGATCACACAAATGAAAATGAAGATGAAGATAAAGAAAAAGAAGAGGAAGAAGAAGAAGAAGTAGATAATAACTGAGGCCTATCCAATTTTGAATGAAAAAAATCGCCATGAAAACCTTTTCATTTTTATTCATTTTTATTAAACTTTCACTTACATGCTATTTCGAATTTAGAAAAAAAGGTCAAAAATAATAAGTGCAAGAGAATTTTAGGGCTAAATGACCGCCAGAAATTTTGGTTCAAACAAGAAGAATAACTGACGTGAAGTACTTTACAAAAAGTAAAAAAAAAACATGAAGCGATATTAATAAGAACAATCGTTTTTATAAAAAAATCTTTTCGTTTTTCAAGTTTTTATTTTATAAAGTAACAACGTTAAAAGTTTGACCCTGCGATTTATTAATGGTCATGTCAAAAGATATCTTTACCGGAAATTGTAGGCGTTTAAATTGGAACGGTAAATCCGATGGTATCAAAAGAATTCGGGGAATCAATACATCTTCTCCGGTACCACATCCGGCGAGTATTGTGCACTCTATTATGAAAGTTTTTAGTGATTTTACCAGTAAACGCGTGCCATTGCAAAGTTTAGTTGGATTCAGGTTTCTTAATAAAATAACAGAAGAACCTACAACACCATTTTATGAGGAGGGAGTCCAGACGAGTTCAAAGAATTAAGAAATTCTGTAGGAAAATGAACAGCTTTTTCCAAATCGAGAACAGTATCGACCGAGTAGTATATTTGCGTCGGCGCCATAATCTTTGAAAGAATAAAGTTATTTACCTTATCTACTTGTTCGTTAGTTGGTGACAGAATCGCTCTTGCTTTAAACCAAAATATAGTCTTACAACTTATGTTATCAATGTCGGAATAGACATTGTTGACCAACTCTTAGATGTTCTCTATCAAAACACAAAGGATTTTTAGGTTAATCCTTTCATCACTTTGTGTTTATTCTCCATTGGCAACTCTTAACACGTGAAGACAATGAAACCCTCATGTTAGTTTTAAGCTCTAATTTATTGACATGTGGCCAAAGGTTGGATCTTTTTAGGGAAGCATTTATTTCGTCAGCACGAGTCACAACTGGTAGGATTTGACTAAAGTTTCCTGAGAACAGAATTGTACATCCACCCAAAGGCGAGGCAAGTCGCGCATTGTCCTATCCAGTGCTTCCACAAAGGTCCTGTTCGACAATGCGGCAATGCCGGATGACGCGACAGCTAATGCAATTTTTCCGGTAGATCTCACTTTTGTTAAAAGCAAATTGATTAAAAATGTTTTTCCTGTACTTCCTGGGGCATCAAGGAAAAATATTTTTCCTTTAATTGAAGCTCATTTTGGGCTATATTTTGTAAAAGTCTCGATTGATCGTATGATGTTTCTCTTGTGTATTCTGCACTATTCGTTAAATCTGAGTTAGTAGTATTAGCTGGCATCGGCAAAGGATAAAAAATGGATATTATGGGTTATCCCTAAGAGATAGACATATACCATCGCAGACTTTTTTGTAGGCCTTTTTAAAGTGTACAAAATTGTAGTACATTATTTTGATCTATCTCGTAGGGTTCAGCCAGCGTTTGCAATGTAAGCAGAGAAAAATGTGTTTATTTACGACATCACATTATAAACCTCTAAAATGATTACTGTTTCTCTACTATACTGTGTATTATACATATAAACCTTCCTCTTGAATCACATACATAGGGACATACAGACAGCAGGAAGCGACTTTGCTTTACACTATGTAGTGATTCTTTGTCAGTTATGTTCAGAGGGCAAAGCCAGTCTCTGATTTTTTTCAAGAAAGAAGTAAGTTCGTCTTATTGAAATGGGCAGATTATTGTTAGCAATTGCCGATGTCATCAAATAAAAATTCATAAAATGTGTTTTGTGTTGAACAAGATGTAATAGGCAGAAATTCATTTCCCAGTATTTCGACCAGTATGGAGTTATGTCTTAACTTGCAACTAACATACTGCATACTTTCGGGCCAATATGAATTCATAATGAATTCAATTTTGCAACTCTATGTAAGTACCCAGAGTGACAATGCCACTCACACTAGCAATGTTAGTAAGAGTCACCTATCCACCAACCCAAGTGCCTGGAAACTATTTTTTTTTTAAGCCAATTTTCATTGGCCGCTCAATGGTGGAGAGACCAGACCCAATCTAATTAGCCAAAACAATTCATGGTAGAGATATCTGAACTCACCACTCCAGAGAGCGAGTAAGAAAAATTGATAGCAAGAGCAGCGAAGTCACGCCTCCACACTCGCCATCTTGTGTATGAGCTGATTTGATGGTATGGAGGGCTGAGGGGTCAAATGAATTTGGGATGGTCGGTAGATTTAGGGATTAGCGAGGCAAAACATAGAGTATGCGGGATTAAATCGGTACCTTGTTTATGAACTAGAAGGGCTAGATTATTAACCCGTACATTGTATCTTGTTTCTAGATGGAATATTCCTCCTTTGTTTATAGAATTCTTTTAAAACATTAAAAATATAAAAAATATAAAGATCACCACGTCGATCCCCCCAAGGTAGCCACCTTGGACCCCTGATTTTTATTCTGGCAATAAATGATATTGACAAAGTCGTTAAGTTCTCCTCCATCTCGCTCTATGCCGACGACGCTAAACTCTTTAAAATCATTTCTTCTCCACATGACTCTGATCTTCTTCAACAAGACCTCAATAGTTTTTCGATCTGGTGTCAAAAAAAACTTTATGGAGCTAAATATTGCTAAATTTGAATTTCTTACTTTTCCACATAAGCGGACTGAGTCTCCTTTTGAAAACAGTTTCGCGAGCACTATTTTTGTTCAAAGAAGGTATTTCTACCACATACATGCAACCCTGAGGAACACCATTTTTCAACCTCGCTTCGAAAACTTTCAACTTGGTATAGTGGTCATAAAATTCTTTTAAGCAAACTATACAATGCCGGGTTTAGGGGAATACTTTATCAATGGCTTAAATCGTATTTGATCGGAAGGGAACAAAGTGTGATTGTAAATTGGATTTTTAGTAACGTATTCAAAAGTTATTGTTTTTTATCAATTATCAATAGTTTCTCAATATATTTTCAGGAAAATAGATTCATTTAAATATGCAAAGAAGTTGGAAGCAGTAAATAGAAAGAACTGTACTGCAAAATTGTCCTCATTTGCAAACTTTCAGGTGATGGCGAAGAAGGAGCTGTGGCTTCGTGGGAGTAAAGTGTTACAGGCAGTCTTCTTGAAGATAAAGGTAATCCAAATACCACAATAGAGAGAAAATTCTCATCATTTTTCAAACGGCTGGTCAATGAACTTGACAAAGACCTATATGGACCCGATAATCATCTCGTAGATTGACATGGAATGTATTTTACTCAAGAAACTGATGCCGTCCAAGAGAAACAACCTGGTGATATAAAAGGTCATTCATATCAGGCCCTTGGCAATTTATTAAGACATATAAATTATAAGATGCAGACGAGCGTGAATCAATCAACTTATTGATCCCAACTATATCTAGGGATGAAGCAGTGGGTTCAAAAGCTTTGGTGATCAGCAAACTTCATTCGTGGATAACAAAATATTTGCTCCAGATATTTGTCACAGTTTATTTATTGACGCTCGCGTGCATCTTTTAATTTATGTCTTTATAAATTGCCAAAGGCCTGATATGAATGAACTTTTTCACCAGGTTGTTTCTCTTGGACGGCATCAGTTTCTTGAGTAAAATACATTCCATGCCAATCTACGAGATGATTATCGGGTCCATATAGGTCTTTGTTAAGTTCATTGACCAGCCGTTTGAAAAATGTTGAGAATTTTCTCTCTATTTTGGTATTTGGATTACCTTTATCTTCAAGAGGACTGCCTTTAACACTTTACTCCCACGAAGCCACAGCTCCTTCTTCACCATCACCTGAAAGTTTGCAAGTAAGGACAACTTTGCAGTACAGTTCTTCTGCTTCCAACTTCTTTGCATATTTAAATGAATCTATTTTCCTGAAAATATATTGAGAAACTATACATTATTGATAAAAAACTTACTTTTCTTTACTGATTTCTATGATTCTACGGCCAATGATTTTGTTTGTTTGACCTCCACTTCTATTTGTTTACATTCGATTTGGCAGCTGTCAAGGAGGTGGAGAGCTCTATTCTCGTGGTGAGAAAGGGAATATGCACTAATACATGTAAACGTTTATACACTTTTATACACTTTTATACAGTTTAATACATTTTTATACCGTTTTATACACTTTTATACACTACTAGCTGACCCGGCAAACGTTGTTTTGCCATATAAATTATTTCTAGTGAATATTTTCGTAGGGAAATGAAAAATAACTAACTAATTGTAAGTGTGTGGGGATGTGGTCTATGACTGAGAGGAATTGAGCGCTGTGGACGTTTTGTCCCTTTCAGAACATTAGCCGATATTGGAGAGCGTCGTATGAACGGTGTGTATCAGCAATGAACTCAAGATTATTCATACTGATTTTGACATTCGAATTCCAACGATAGTTTGCCGAATTAGAAGAATTTGTAATTTGAGATTCGATCGAATAGAAAATTTATTTGAGGAAAACCGGTATAATTCGAACGAAAATAGACATTCGAACGACTTGATTATTCATGCGAATCTCAAAATAAGCATGATTACTTCTTCTTCAAATCACGATTTGTCGCGTCGCTTTACGGTCGCCAACCATGGTTCCAGCAAAGTCGTCAATAACATGTGCACGAAATCCACGCATGGGCTCTCCAGCTGGTGTTTTATCAGGATTGATGACAATAGCGTGATTGTCAGTTTGTAATTTGTGCATGTGTGATTTGAATAATTTGAACAATTCAATGTGCTCATTCAATAGAGTACCTAATGACAACGTCAGTGGCAAATGAACACAAAAAAAAACCAACAGCTGAATGAAATGAAGGAAAACAATGGCGGATTCGGGAAATACGTTCTTCGCGAATATTTCCAAAAAAGTTTATAACAAATCCTATTTTAACAAAAAAAAGTTTCGGAACTTAGAAGGAGTATCTAAACCATGTTTTTGAATACTAAAAATCTAACAATATAGGTATACAGAATCTGTACGAAAAATAAAAGTGAAACCATGACAATCGCGTTGTGGCAAAAAAAAATATTTTTGTTTGGAAGCAAATAAGTTGAAAAGTTTTCTAAATAAACATTTTAGATATCTAAATACAATTGAACAGGGTTTTCGGTCAACATATTAACTGTTTTTATACCCTATTCTAAGGGTATACTAATTTTGACGCGTAGTTTGATATTGTCCGTAGACCCCTAAAAGTTACTATATTTATCGATAGTAATGTCGATCTAGCAATGTCTGTTCGTCTGTCAGCAAAAATTGAGCCTTTAACCATATATACTCTCCAGGTCCCCGAAATAATCAAGTTTAAGAATTTTTGAAATCCGCCCACAGACACGCTAAAAACTCGAACTAAAAAAAAATCAAATTTATCGAAAAAAGCTAGAAAGCTGAAATTTTGTATGATCTTTGACTCATAAAACTGCTCGGGAGATAAAATTTCTAAAATCAGCCCACTGACACGCCCGCAATTAAATAAAACAATTTTATTGGAAAGTCAAAGTTTGAGCTAGGAAACTGAAATTTATGATATAGACTCCTTAGGTGTCTGATGGGAATAAGAATAGGATAGAGGATAGTTTATTGTTTGTTTTGCTTTAACATACTTTCTCACGTTTTTTCTCTATAATTTGAACATACGAGTACTTTCTCACGTTTTTTCTCTATAATTTGTTACTTTTTACCCTTCAATAGCTTCTGTTTGCACTTTCATATTCAGTTCATTAAAAATCACAATGATTGTTCCATACGATTTGTAAAAATTTCTGCAATTTTATCATTCAATTTGTTTGTGTTGTTTAAGACAGGGATTGCGGACTTCAGAAAGAGATAGCTTGGTGAAATTGTCTATAGAGCATCCAGCTCGCCGACGATGCGTCTGACATATGGTGAATTGAGGTTATTGTAGCCGCAACGTGCATCCACGCGATTGGCGAGTGCGTTTTCGGAGTCCCCACCGCCCATAAAGTAAATTTGTAATAAATTATGTGGTTCATTCGGCATTGGCAGCAATGAGCCCACTTTGTGATAAACTTGGCCTTTGATTTTGAATTTTGAATGGAATTGTTGACCATTTGCAGCATTATTTTTTTTTAACTATTTCTGTTGCTCCGAACGATGTCATTTGGAAACATGAATTAAATGTTGACTTCAGGAACAGGTTAGAATCTGGATCTGTACCGATAAGTTATCCGTTCAATCCAATTGTCTTTGTTGATTTCGTTCAGCTCGTGCCTCTTGCCCTTTCACAATCATAAGACACGTATGTATTTCTCTTTTATTTTAATTAAGATTTTGCACGCACTGAATAATAAACACACTAATAAATGATAAATCAGTTATCGATCACTGAGAGTTGAAGATTATTACAGTACTAATATTGCTATTAAAAAATGGGGGTTGGTGGTAGAAGTTTGAAAATTAAGGGTTATGTATCATAAAAAAATAAAAATATAAAAATTTTGTCCAAAAAAAAAAATGTTTGTGGTAGACCACCATTATCACTTTGTGGTATAAAAATTAGTTATAAACCTATTCTCATACCTACGGAATATACATATAAAATTTCATCAAAATCGGTCAAGCCGTTTCGGAGGAGTATAAACACTAAAACTGTGACACAAGAATTTTATATATTAGATTATACACTATTATACACTTTTATACACTTTTATACGCCTTTATACATTTTTATAAGTTTTTTTACAGTAAAATGTAAAAAACTCGAGAAATTTGACATTACGCAACCCTGCCCGTAGGTGAGGATATGACGTATGACGGCTGTATACATCCACAGCACCATCCTAGGCCGGAGTCCCCACCTTTTGCCAAAAGTTCTGCTATAGGCTTAGAAAGCGACACTTTCTTTGCGTACGCTGTGTTCTATGTTTTGATTCCAGCTCAGCTTTGGATCTAAGATGATTCCTAGATATTTAGCTTCGGAAGATAAAGAGAGTGTTTCATTATTTAGTTTGGGGAGGTTGAAAGTCGGTATCTTCTACTTAGTGGTAAACACCACGGGTTAAGTTTTACTAGGATTCACGCTGAAACCACACTTTGTAGCCCATATGCGTAGCTTAATCAGAGCCCTCTCAGTGATCTCAGATTGTTAGAATTTTGTCAATGACCAGGAGCCATAGTAGAGGCAAAGTAACCCTCCCTTGGGGCGTTCCTATTTCTATGGTCGTTGCCATAATGGTATTACCCATCTGGGCCTAAATTATTCTGGTCTGATATGATATGGTTATTCATGGATATGATCCTTCTGGTAACAAAACCCTCTACGCCTGCCGCGATGAGAGATTCTTGAATAGAATCAGTAACGACGTTGTTGAAGGCGCCTTTAATGTCTAAGAAGGTAGCCGCCCAAGATAAAATCGCCAAAAACTCTCAAATGAAAAATTACATAAAAGATGTTGGGCAGTTCTTTGCAACGCACGCGTAAGAAAACCAAGAGCTGTGAAATCACAGGTAGATCCTATAAACAGTGGAGTTCTTTAAAATATGTCCTTAGTTTAGTAGAGGAGCTTCGAAGCAACTACAAACTGTATTCACTAACTGATCGCGCATTGGAATCCCCGCTAGGGTAATGGTTTTTAATTGAAAACTGACATAAATACAGACCTCCCTAAGCAATTCAGGCGCCACCCGTGGAAAAAAACCATACAAAATCATCCTCATATTGTTTCGAATAGTAACTAGCACCTAAAATCATGCAATGCAATACTTCATAGCTAGGTTCTGCTTACTATTCAACCAAAAATGTCTGGACTGTGTTCCAACACTATAAAGGTACTGTACATACATATACAGAAAAGCATAGCCACTTTAGCGTAAACAAATTATAATAACAAAAAACTACTATATCTTATATCTATGATGCTAAAACTTAGAGTAGAACTTCTTCATCTCAACTGTGTACCACCGGAAAGACCTTCCAGATTTCTGCAACATATGCAACACAGCAGAGAGAGTCGTATATACCTACGCGCAACAAGGCCAACAAAGAAATATCTCTAATCTAAAATTAATCGTATCTATAATCCCATAAACAACCGGGATTAAACTGTCAAAGATATGTGTCAAAAACTAATTTTAAAATATTTGACCAATTTTCTGTGACAATGCGGCCTTATTCATTCGATGAAAGCCATAATCCCTTGCGCTAATTTTTCTTTTTCTTTAACGACGAAGTTATGATCTGGACTAAAAGGGTCATAGCCCTGCCACTTATTTGTTTTAGTTACATATACATATGCATTTCAGATATTTATTTTACAAATTACACAAAAACCTACGATGTTAGAAAAATATCTTTAAATGCTGCCAATTTATCTGACAACTACAATGTATCGATGCAAGAACATTTACATTTAATTTGCATTTCTTCACTATCGTGTAACGTTTTCATGTCAGACCTCCACTGAGTAGTCTCCTCTTAGATGGTTTGTGTCTTAAAACGAACGCAAGCCGTCTGTCATAACAACATTGTATCTAACAAATAGGTATTTAATTGTATTAAAGGATTGTCATTCCCGGCTAAAAAAAAAAACCTACAAATGAAGCAAACTAACAAGCTAAAGTATGTATGGCAACTGTTTGATTTTTTTTACGCCATATTTGTATGTTACAAAAACACACAGTAGCTGTCATTTAAACGTGTCTATACGTTCTTCCATTATGTAGATCTCAAATCACATTCCTTCCCATTAAGATTTAATTTGCATATACATATACATACCCCGCCGAGCCCAGTTGCACACTTGTCCTATGGACAAACCACACAGGCATTCCAAAATGGAACACTAACTAAAACCTGACTTCCAAAGTGGGACACACATATTATATTCATTTAGTGCTCATTTAAAAACTCTGTACGGATTTTCTGTTGTCGGTTCCGTCTGAGTCTACAACTTTTCCCACTCTTGGTGCCAGTATTTTTTTGTTATTCTTGTCGAATGGCCGCCTATTTCCGGTCAAAAGTGAGAAAGACAAACACACCACGTAGATGTATTGTTTGTTATTCCCACATGACGAATGTTGATCAGTGATCAGATCACGGTATCCGATCATCATTTCAGATTATCTCAAGGTTGGTACACTAGTCCAAAGTACCCTAGAGCACGAGTAGCAGCCTGCAGTCGATGACTGGAACGACTAGTTTCAGCATAAACAGATCAATAACATGCCACGTTAAGGTACCTATTTCTGTACTGGATAATTTCTGTGCCTGTGCTGGAGTACAACGACCTTTTTCAATTCCATAATACTGGTCTTAGAATATTCACAATTTTTAGTGTAACTGATTATTCTGATGTTGTTTCTGTTTTCAATTTAGATAGAATAAACAAAAAATGGGGGGGGGGGGTATTGTGGATCTTTCTTAAGTTATGTATCCAAAGAAGTGGTGCTCTTTTCCGACGACGACGAATGAATTCTTGAGGAAATGGATACAAAAATAACTTTCAACCTGTTTGGTTAGTTATGTGTATGTGCTGCTATTAAGATGCAACTTATCGTGTATCTTAAATATGGGTCAGAGAGATCAATGGCTGGTAGTGGTATTATCGGGTCAAGTGTTGTGAATGGAATTACAAATATGGCCAACAAAATATGTGCAACACATATCGTACATATCAGCAGAGTTATAATGGCAATACGATAACAATAACATCACCCTAAGAGCTTGTTTGTGTTTGAAATTTGAAGCTGTCCGAGTAAATATTTTACAATCATTATCATTTGACAACTAAATAATGGTCTTGATATGATTTTTATACCCTATTATAAGGGTATATTAATTTTGACGCATAGTTTGTAACATACCTTAATATTGCCCGTAGACCCCTAAAAGTTACTATATTTATGATCAGCATCGAAAGTAATGTCGATCTAGCCATGTCCGACCGTCCGTCCGTCGGCAAACCAAAATTTGAGCTAGGGAGCTGAAATTTATAATATATACTCTCTAGGGGCCCTTTAAACTCATGTGTAAATATTTTCAAAATCCGCCTACTGACAAAAAAAAACTTTTTTTGAAAATCCAAAGTTTGAGCTAGGGAGCTGAAATTTATAATATATAGTTATGTAATATGCTTCTACCTGAGCCTTAGGGTATACCTTTACCTACTAGAAGAGTCATAGCCATTTTCGCCACACTTGATGTTTGATCTACAAACTTCAAGTGTGAATAGAACTAGGGCTATGCTAGCTCTCCTCTCACACTTGATCTTACTAGAAGACCAAGTAAGAGAGATCGAGCAATTTTGAATGTTAACCAACTAGTCAGTAGTTGGACGGAAGCGCAACGAAGCGATCATATTTTATATTAATTTGTTTAAGCTAAGACTGTGTTACACAATAAAGAAATAATAAATTACAATTCAGTGTATTTTTATTAAAAGAGTAAGTGAAACTCCAATATATAACTATATACTCTCTAGGGGGCCCTTTATGCTCATTTGTAAATATTTTCAAAATCTGCCCACTGACACGCCCACAATTTAAAAAAAAACTTGTTTTGAAAACTCAAAGTTTGAGCTGAAATTTATAATATATACTTTAAATAAAACAATTTTATTAAAACACCCAAGTTTAAGCTAGGGAGCATTTTTTTTCGAAAAAAATCTTTAAAATAAGAATAGGGTATCCAACAGTTCGCCCAAGCGGACTGTAGCCCGTCCATATGTTTTTTCTTCTTGTAGGTATTATTCTCCCAGGAAAGGCTTGCTAGCTGTAAGCGCTGGCCAGCAAGATACTAATAAAACAATAAATATTTGGCGCATGTAGGACTGTAGGTATTTAGCAGACCTTATTTGATTGCGAGGCCGTTTTATTGACATACGAGTGAATAAATTCAAATCGGCAAGATTTCCAAGCTCAGGTGGAATCTTTAAATGACCGGAAACCAGGTGAACATCGCCAAAATGGAATAATGATATACAGTTAATTCATTGATAAAACTTCAGAAAATTCACAAAACTGAGCACAAGCAGACGATGTAGATTGGGTGAAATTTTACAGGGCTCAGTGGCGTAGCGAGGGGGGGGGGGAGGGGCAAATTGATTTTCCCCGGGCGGCGGTTTATTTTTTTAGATATGTAAAAAAAAAAATTACAAAACGGATTCTTTTTTCAGTCCAACGAATTTATTTACTAAGTTTACCAGCATTCACAGTAAGTAATCAGACATTCCTTGTGTTGCTTAACAACAAAATAAAATGAACGCTGCTCCCTAGTGCAAGTATGCAACTACATTTGATTAGATTAGAAATCAGATCATAACACAGTACACAACCTCAGCATTCGAAAATACTCTTTTTCTCTTTTCTCGCCAACAGTTGTGTGTATGCGTTGCGTATGCAACTGTAATCGGTGTATAGCTGGAGACTGCACTGGAGATGGAATTCGTGCGAATAAGTTATTTCGTTTTTTCTTTCATTAGGGTATTAGAGATATCTAATAAAGGGTGCTAAAATTTGAGGTATCATTTTAGATTTTGAATGAATGAATGAATGAATTGAATAAATTGTGTGAAATCTGCATTTATATACATAATATATTGCAGTTATACTTTTCTACTGAGTTCGTGTAATTGTGTTTTATTTATGGAAGGAGTCGAGGCCAGACTTCGAACAGGAGAGACAATTGAAAAGACAGAGGAAAATATCGTTGCCAAAAATGGTAGAAAATTCTTACTAGAATGTTCGATATTATTAAGCAGAATTTGGCTTTTCAGACCAATTTTTAGTGCAAATAGGGGCAAATTTTTAGAACAGGTACATATACTCGCATATTACGATCCAGTGCTTCGAGAACACATTTTACGAATAGAAATGGGTAAAAGAACTACACTTATATGTCGCCACAAATTCAAAACGAGTTCATTAATATTTAAGGAGATAACGTTGTCAACGAATTTTCTGTCAAGTTAAAAAGGTAAAATATTATTCCATTATATCCGATAGCACCCCAGATGTATCGCACAAAGTTCAAACCAGTGTAAGTAAGTAAGTATTGCGTTATTTTAAAATTGAAAATCAGAAAGTAGTACTAGTGGAATCTTTTATTGATTTTATCGAAACAAAGAACAAAACAGCTGAAGGCATTTCTGACATGATTTTAAGTAAGCTAAAATCTGATGCTCTTTATACTCGTATAATGGATTGCAGAGGTCAAGCATATGAC
The DNA here is from genome assembly GCA_949715645.1 of Portevinia maculata. NCBI lineage: Eukaryota > Metazoa > Arthropoda > Insecta > Diptera > Syrphidae > Portevinia > Portevinia maculata. The sequence goes on from OX454525.1 coordinate 194,650,083, forward strand.
AATGCTGCTGTCATGGCTGGAAAATATACAGGAGTGCAGCAAAAACTGAAAGACATAAACCCCAAAGCAGAATTTATACCCTGCTCCAATCACTCTTTGAACTTGGTTTGCTTACATGCTGCTGCTGTTGAGTCAAATTCGGTCACTTTCTTCGGTACATTACAACGCATATATTCATTTTTTCCGTGTCCACAAAAAGTTGAGAAGTTCTGCTTTGTACTTCAGGCTGCAAGAAACAAGATGGAGCGCAAGAGCTGATGGAATCAAGAACACCTGTACCATTATGAAAGCATTTTTAAAACCTTGGAAAAACTGACGGAGGCAGACGAAAGACTTAACACACGGAGGAATGCAGGAGCATTGCTAATGGCATTGCAATCGTTTTCATTTCTGTCTTTTTTGGGCTTTTGGAAACCAGTACTACACCAAGTTGATGATGCCCAAATACACTTGCAAACAGAAGGACTCAATCTTCATCAATATGCTCAAAAAATAAATGCATTACAGATCTTCTTTAAAGAAAAACGAGATGAATTGGTGCTTTTACTTACGCTAAAAATGTATGTCAAAAACTTCGAATTTTAATGGTACATCCCAGAAAAATAAAAAAAAAACATATTTTTAGTGACGGAAATATAGATTCTGCTTTATCCTATGAAAATGAACTGCGACGACAATTATTTTCTTCCTTAGACTGGGTCAGTGCTGAAATACAGCAAAGATTTCAACAGCTCGTTCGTAATTTAACGCAATATACAGTAATGTCTCGCTAATCCGAATCACCGGTAATCCGAATATCGCGCTAATCCGAATCAATATTTTTCCTCATTATGTACTCTACAGTCTGAATCAGCCCCAATTCTTGTATGCTGTAATCCGAATTCTTACTAAAAACATACAAACGCTTTGGTTTTTACAGTAATTTTAGTTTTAACAGTAACCTTGTCGTTTTGTGACCCAGTAGTTGTTATCAATGCATGTAGGTATTTACGCATTTTTCGTTCTTCCTTCGCTCCTTTGCTAGCAGTAGGATCTTATTTCTGTCGGTTTAGCACGTGCTCAGGAGTTTATTCAAAGTGGTAACAGAAATTTCTAAATTTTTTATTGTTTCGTTTATTTAATTTTGTTTGGAAATGGCGAATAAAAGGAGGCACATAATGCTAACATTACAACAAAAATGTGAAATTATTATTAAAAAAAAGTGGTGTTTGCGGAAAGTCCGTAGCTAGGGACTGCGGTGTCGGTGCGTCCACAATATCTGATAAGAGTAAGAGAAGCATTTTGAGGTTAGGGTTAAATTCGTAAACTGGATATTTTGTGCTACCGAAATTTGTTTCTCTTTTTACAGTTTTGTTTCAGCAAGTGGTGAAAAAATTTTAAAGATAAAAACAACGAAATCTGCGGAGTACCCAGAAATGGAGAAAAGGTTACACGAATGGTTTCTTAAACAGAGAGAAAAAAACGCTCCTGTCTCTGAAGATTTATTGAAGATGAAGTCGAAAATAATTTTTCGGGACATTTATGGTGTTGAATGTTCCTTCAATGCAAGCCGAGGATAGATTGCAAATTTCAGAAAACGTTTTGGCATCCGAAATCTCAAAATTTGCGGGAAAAACTTTCTGCTGATTCAAATGCTGCAACTGAGTTCCAAAACAACTTTTCCCGCAAAATAAAAGAGCCCGTTCCAAATTTATAACGCTGATGAGAGTGGTCTATATTGGAAGGACTCTAGTAGGCTCTACCGCAAAAATAGCTCCTGGAAGAAAGACAAGCAAAGAGCGTTTTACTTTCCTGGCCTGCACTAACTCAACAGGCACACATCAACTGAAAATGTTAGTGATTGGAAATTTAAAGAAACCACATTTCTTTGGTGCAGCGAATTTGCCCGTGGAATACGATTCTACTGCAAGTGCCTGGATGACATCCACAGTTTTCAAAAAGTGGTTTTTCAATTCGCTCGTGCCTCAGGTGAAACGTTTTATGCGTGCAAATGGACTACCGGAAGGGCGTTGCTGCTATTGGACAATGCGCCATCCCAACCACCAGCAAAAGAGCTTACTGTACGTCCCTGATCCCACCCTTTGATCAGAATGTAATAAGGAAAGAAGCTAAACTACAAAAAAAATCTGTTGTCTCACGTTATGAACCAAAATGCTGAAATAACTGTTTTAAAAGGCATAACGTTAAAAGACACCATTGGAAGGGGCTGTCACAGGAAACGATAAAAAATTGTTGGAAAAACTTGCCATCTTTCACTGAGTCAGATGAGTGGGATGTTGAGGACGATATTCCGCTGGCTCGACTAATAGATCAACCAAACGGTATATGGAATTCTGAAATGGCAAATTTTACATAAACTATCGAAGGTATGTGTGGAATTCATTTGAGTGCTAATGAAGTTATCGATTGGCTGAACGAGGACAACATCCAGGATAGCACAGTTGTAGAAAGCGACGAAGAAGAGGCAGTACACGAGCATCAAAAGAAGACAAAGCATGAAGATGCAATCACAGCCTTAGATGTTTCTACAAACTGGGCGTTGGAGAACGAAGCCTCCTCTTCAGACATATTGGCTCTGCAAAATCTCAAACAAAAGGCTTTGATGACATTGCAAAAGCAGAAGAAAAAACAAACATTTATCACTGATTTTGCGATTAAAATAACATAAGCTGTGTAAGCGTATATTATATGACATTAAATTGTTGTTTAAACATAGGGACGGGCTACAGTCCGCTTGAGCGAACTGTTGGATACCCTATTCTTATTCCTATCCCGCATAAGTGGGCGTGACAAAAGTCTAAGTATGGTTGAATTGTTAAGAACGCTCTACATATTTTGTTATATAACATTTAAAGAATTTTATCAAAAAAACGCTCCCTACCTCAAACTTGGGTGTTCCAATAAAATAGTTTTATTTAATTGTGGGCGGATTCAAAAAAAAATTAACACATGAGAATAAAGAGCCCCTAGAGAGTATATATTATAAATTTCAGCTCCCTAGCTCAAATTTTGGATTTTCAAAAAAAAAAAATTAATTGTGGGCGTGTCAGTGGGCGGATTTTGAAAATATTTACACATGAGCTTAAAGGGCCCATAGAGAGTATATATTATAAATTTCAGCTCCCTAGCTCAAACTTTGGATTTTCAAAAAAATTGTTTTATTTATTTGTGGGCGGATTTTGAAAAATTTTTATCCCGAGCAGTTTTACGAGTCATAGATCATATATAAAAAATTTCAGCTTTCTAGCTTAAAATTCGATTTTTTCAAAAATTTTGTTTTTTTTGAGTTTGTGGGCGTGTCTGTGGGAGGATTTCAAAAATTCGTAATCTTGATTATTTCGGGACCCTAAAGAGTATATGGTTAAAATTTCAGCTCTCTAGGTCCAGTTTAAAGGCCTAATTTTTGCCGACAGACGGACGGACAGGCGGACATGGCTAGATCGACTATCGATGCTGATCATAAATATAGTAATTTTTATGGGTCTACGGGCAATATTAAGGTATGTTACAAACTATGCGTCAAAATTAATATACCCTTAGAATAGGGTATACAAATTCTCATAGATGAAAAATACCTAATTTATGAATTTCTTTTAAATTTTTTCTTAAGTCATTTTTGTTTTTACAAACGTACATAATGTCTTTAAACTGAATTTTAACTTTAAGCTGTAGTACTCGTAAATAAAAATTATTATCGTTAAATAAGCAATTTTTTAGTGTTCCCGTCTTGTACCCATTAGTCCGAATTTTTCGATAATCCGAATACCCCCTTGCAATAATTGATTCGGATTAGCGAGACATTACTGTAATTTACTGAAATAAAATTTACTGTAAATAATAAATAAATATGTAAATGGAATTACAAAAATTAATCGAATCCTGTTTTTCTGAAGAATTTTAATTGAGATAATTATATTTAGTTTAATGGGAATTACCGTTGTTTATTTGATATCCTGAGTTAAGTAATTTTTAACCGCTTAGAGATTGGGAAACCAATATGGAAAAGTTTTAAATTTGCAGCTTCATTTTTGCTTCACTTGCTAGAAAGTAGTACGAACAACAGTTGACAAAACTTTGAAGAGACATTCTACCAAGCTTATTGACGTACATGTGTGTAGGTATAACTGGTTGAAAACGTAGACATAGGTTTTGTTTTTTGTTTTAGTGTGTGAAAAAATTACTAGGGGCGGCATAAATTGGGTCTGCCCCGGGCGGCCCCAACCCACGCTACGCCACTGACAGGGCTTTCTTTACATTTGCTTTACTTTTCAGACTTCGACGTTAACTGAGCCCCCTACAGACTTTAAAGTAATGCCAAACCCGTATAGTTGTATCCGAATAGCTTTAAGAATTAAAGACTGAACATTTTTCTGTTGAGATGGAACCTCGGTGGTCCGAAATCTCCGACCGGCGACGACAAAACTGAGCAGGCTCGGTTGTTGGTTTTTGCAAAAGTGTTCGGCGAATATCAGAGGAACACGCCACTCCACGCTCAATCAGGCTATGTGATTCCAATCTGAAGTACTGGCAATCGCAGAAGCTGCCTACTTGGTGTCAATGATGGCAATATCCCAGAATGATATTTGATATTTAATTAACGCTGTACACCAAGATAAACTTATAGCACAGAATATAAAATTATTATTATAATATAGTATAAGTATAGTGTGCAAACAAAAGAGAAGTAAGCAACAAAGTATTTGAAAAAAGAATACAAAAACATAGGGACGGGCTACAGTTCGCTTTTGTAAAAAAAATCCTCCCTAGCTCAAACTTTGGTTTTTCAATAAAATTGTTTTATTTAATTGTGGGCGTGTCAGCCTGCAGATTAAAAAAATATTTAAACATAAGTATAAAGGGCACCTAGATAGTCGATATTATAAATTTCAGTTTCCTAGCTCAAACTTTGACTTTTCAATAATATTGTTTTATTTAATTGTGGGCGTGTCAGTAGACGGATTTTAGAAATTTTAGCTCCCGAGCAGTTTTAGGAGTCCAAGATCATATACAAAAAATTTCAGTTTTCTAGCTATAAATCCGATTCTTTCGATAAATTTGTTTTATTTGAGTTTGTGGACGTGTCTGTGGGCGGATTTCAAAAATTCATAAACGTGCCCCTAGAGAGTATATAGTTAAAATTGCAGCTCCCTAGGTCCAGTTTAAATTTTTGCCGGCTGACGGATGGACGGATGGACGGACGGACGGACGGACATGACTAGATCGACATTACTATCGATGCTGATCATAAATATAGGCAATATTAAGTAATTTCTACTACTGAACTTAAGTCCAAGTTAGTTCGACGCTGTCGCAAAGAGCAGGGTACACACAAAACGGACCTCGGCTGGTTACAGAGACATAACCAGCAAAGAGAAGGCTGAAGAACTGACAAGAAAGGGACCGCAATAGAACGAGATCAGCCACTTCTGTCGATCAAACCACCACTCTGTATCTTTAGAGAACGGGCGGAAAACAAGATTTGAATGAAAACCAACAGCAGGTGGCACACCCCTTGTGACATATCACGGAAAAAAAGCAGGACCAAGTAACTCTTACAATTCGATAGACAACCACTGTTTAAGCTGGTTGGTGCTTTTACTGGCCATTAATTCCTAAGGAACCATACAAAGCAATTAAATCTCAAGGATGACGACATCTGTAGTGGTTGCGGTGATAAGGAAGTCCATGAGGATATGCCTCATTTATTTTCTCTGTCACAGCCCGTTAAAACCTTCAAGAACTTTCTGATGTCGCACTGTAAAATCTTTACAGATTTCTGGACAACGTTGAGTAAGGAGAGACAAACAAAGAGGAGGAAAAACGAGGTCGGGGTAAAAGGGTATCACAATGGGACCACAAGGTCATAAGTTTGGTGTAGCTGAACTGCTAGATTAATTAAATTGGATGAAACATTTAGTTTCGTATATTCATCATATTAAACTTGCATTTGAAAAACACTCTGTTGTTTTCTTTTTCTTTTTTTATCAACGAGGTTATTATCTGGACTAAAGTGAACTGTTCACTCATCCCTACTTGTTTGCCTATCATAAAATTATTAAAATAAAAAATGCAGGAGCCAAATCACGTAATGAAAACAATGCAACGATTTTGTTGGGAGGTCTCGTTTCGCCTCCATCCAACTATAAAGATATGATAGGGACAGCTATCGGGTATAACAATCTAAAACACACACTCGAACTGTATACAATACTTTAGTGTAGAAGTCTCAGTACAATGTAAGTTTGTGAACGATTAAATAACTAAGGTTCTTGCGTTAATCAAAAACTTCAATGCATCGCTCCGACAACACACTTATACAAAGTTTAAGAAACTAAGATTGTATTTATTTATTTACGTTTTTGTTAATACATTTATTTATGCACGTTTTTGTTAATTTATTTATTCACTTTATGTGTAGCGGACTATTATTATTTATTTATTTATTTATTTATTTGCTTATTTATTTATTTATTTATTTATTTGCTTATTTATTTATTTATGTATTAATATTTATATTTATTTATTTAACATATTATATAATACACTTTCAGTAGTTATTTTTCTTTCCCCACTGTGATATTAGGTAAGACATAAAATAATCAAAATATTTATATGATTTTTTTCCATAATTTTTCCTTCAAAGCTTTCACAAAATAATGCATAATTCTTTTACAAAATATAAATTTTTCAGTTGTAAGATCAGACTTAACGATCAAATCTCTGTGCAAGCTGTGCAAATATTTCAAAAAATGCAATGTTATTTATGATGAAAACAATAAAATATCTATCTATCTTGTATTGCAGTCTTCAATGCATCGCAGGAGGCCCAAAGTCACCGGATTTGGAAAAAATGTTACATCTTCTTAATATTGATATCTTGGCAAACTAGCTGTTTCCAAGACAGATTTAAGATGAAAACAGTCAGAAAGTGGTCTAGCTCGTGCACATATTGGACACATGAGCATTCTCACAGCTTATACCATCCCTAAAACAACGAACCATCATTGAACTTCGATTACATCTTTCCTAGAATGTTGTTCACAAAGCACTATATTTTTTTAGCATCCAGCTCCCTACAAGATTAGAATCACTAGTTTTCAATCCATCGGTGTAGAAGTGGATCGATTAATCTTCCGAGAATGCATCGTCCTCCCAGAATTACCATTTAGGGATGGTGGTTTGGAAGTTATTTCCAAACTGTTATGGTGTAGTCTAGTCTCTTGGTATAGACCTGAGTGAGTTCAGAATGATGGTGTGGTTAATTTCCTTATTGATTCGGTGTGAGGTAGTTTTAAGGTGAACAGCCGAACTAGCTGCTATTCGCCTGGTTGATGTATCAAGAGGCGTCAGATGAAGCAGAATTTCCAGTGTTGCGAATCGAGCTGTACGAAGTACTCCTCTAATACACAGCTGATTGTTGGACTTTGTTAAGCTTCACAATTCATCGCTTTGCCTAAGGCAGTCCACCAGATAACCATATATGAAGGATAGGTTAGGTTAGGTTAGGTTAGGTTTATGGTCCATTGTGATACCACGTATATTATCTACCTCAACTCTGTAGATGGGACTGGCCTAAGACACGCCGTTGTTCTCAAACGGTTCCCCATCCATGCACTAACAGCGCCCAACGTCGTTTAATTACGGTGATCTGACGAGAACCAATTAACTCGACGTGGTATGGTCGTTGGTTTAGTAGGGGTATGAAAACTCATTCAACATTTGGCATAAGACTTAGCCCATCGCGATCCCTGGATAACCCACTGAGATAAAACGTAATCGCTTTCCCTCGAGAACACATAATTTTCCTGCAGATTCTGATCATTCCCATATAGTTTGGGTGGCCTATTTCCTCTGGCTGCTCAAAGAAGTGTCGTCCTAGGAACTTCCTTCGGTTTAGCGATACTCCCTCGGATTCACATAGTAAGTGTGTTACATCCTCTTCTACTTGCAGATTGCCACAGTATCTGCATGTGTCCATATCTGTCAGTCTGAGTCGCATGCTTCCTCAGGAGACAGTGTCCAGACCGGGTACCTAGCAGTGTTCCAAGCTGCTCTCTGGCGGATTTCCCCAGATTTCCTGTGGTCAAGCCTACTAACGCTTGCCAACCTCAGGTCGGCAGCCTTTGCGATTTGCTCTCTTATAATGCCCTTTACGATCAGGGCTACCAGAATTTTGTTTGCTTTAAGCGCTCAAACCTTAAAAAAATGTACCCCAATATCGTTGCCCAATATCGAGGCCCAAAAATCGTTGAAAATAATTCAGTTCTTGAATTTTGTTATAAAACAGGTATACACGTATTAGGTTTTTAAAGTAAACCAAATTAAAACAAAGAAAACAAACAAAATATCACAATGAATATTTATCATTATGATACAAACACTTAAACAAATACATCACAAATTAGTTATTATTCTTGCTTTCTTCAGTTATAAAATATTCGTTGTCATCATCATCACTAGTCTCTGTATAAATGTCTAATGTTGGTATAAAATCTTTATAACAAATATTTTTAACAATTGAATTGATGCGTATGCGCATCAAAATATCGAGAGATTCCGTTGACAATCTGTTTCGCGGTTTGGTCTTAATTGAATTCATAAATGAAAACGCTCGTTCGACTTCAGCATTGTTCAGTGGAAGTGTTAGCAATTGGATTGCAAATAAACTTAAATCCTTAAAAATTGCATCATTATACCCGTTTCTTACGTTGGATAACACGTAAGCCCAAAAATATTCAGGATTTTGTGGTATCTCAACCTGAAACACAACTTTCCAGTCAAATAATATTAATTTATTCCACTGATCCTCCAAAATTTCAAGGAAGGATGTATTTCTCTTGATCTGCGGAAGCATTTCGATTGGAAGTTCTCTGAATCCGGGACGCTTATGATTTAAGCAGATATCCGGACCAAAATTCCGAATTTTTCTTAAAATTGAATAATTTTCAGGAGTTCGCTTTTCTATCTCAAACAAAAATGTTGTTACAAATTCTTTAATTAGGCTTTTATCTTAAAAAGTAATTTCAGTTGAATAATTTTTTTTAATTTAAATCAAACAAAATTAATACGAAATTTGTAAAACGATATAGGTATAGCCCAAAATTGTGTTGGGCGCTCATGCAAGAAATTTCTATCGTTTTTTAAAAAAATAGATAGCCCAAAATACGACAAAGCGCCCAATCTGGCAACCGTGTTACGATATCCAGAGGTTGTTTGTTACCTTCTATACCCCAGTGACCTGGAACGCAACACAGTCTCACTCGGTTCTACCTGCATAATTTCTGGACCATTGTGCGGCAGCTCACAACTATTTCGGAATTGATGTTGACTGAATCCAGTGCTTTGAGTGCAGCTTGACTATCCATGTAGATGGCGATATCTCTACCGGATTGTGGTACCATTCGCATTAGTTCTGCCACCCTAAGAACAGCTAGAACCCCCGATTGGAACTGCTTGTATCCACTGCTTGTATCCGGATTGTCTGGATAGGCAGCCATTTCCTTCTGCCGTTTTAGAACCGTCAGTGTATATTGCAATTTCATTCGATTTTCCTATTGCATATGATAAGATACATCATACGGAATGTCAAAGTAGACCAGGATATTTCTAAAGGTATCTAGCGCTGCAGTTGGGGTGGTACAGAGAGCACCCGTGATTCAATCAGGGTCGGGGAATCGTTGAATTGTCTATCGCCCTAATAAACTCTTCGGGACAACAGCCCCCAAACGTTCTCAATAATATTAATGTCCGGGGAGTACAGCGGCCACTCAAGCAATTTTAAATTTTGGTCGTTTATCCACTGTTTCACTACCCTAGCTGTATGAATGGGAGTGTTGTCGTGCTGGTATGTCCATGAAATCCGTCCGAAAACGTTTGAGAAAGGTGGAAAAGCCTTTTGTAGTACAGTTTTGTATGCACTTGCGTTCATTTTTGATGATACAAACTGCAGCTCACAAAATCCATAATAAGATATCGTCCCCCACACCGCTACGCCACCTACACAGGTGTTGAATTTTTTTTAGTTGGAAAACACGACAGTGTGCCACTCCTATTTCCACGTCATATGGTCTCGAGCAAACCGAAGGCGTGCAGCTTTACGCACATCAATGAGAGGTGTTTTTTTAGCCTCTTCAAATGCTTGGCACTCCGAATAATCCGTTTTGCAGTTGCCAGACTTGCATTAACTCCGCATTCTTCCCTCATTTTGGCAGCAGAACATTGACAATTTGAAGCAGTTCTGATGATAAGTTTTCTATCTGGCGTTGTTGTCGCGTATTGAACACCTCCTTTCATATTATGTCCATAACGGGATTGATTTCGAATGAAATTACTAACAACATTTTGTCTCCGACCAATTTTTATAGCAATTTCGCGCTGTTTTAGCCCAGATTCCAAATACCCCTTTATTTAGCCTTTTTCAAAATCGTTCAATTGCTTCCCACGACCGATTTCACGAAAAAACAGCGGAAGTTACTTTCAATTAAAAAAAGAAAAAATTGTACGTTGATACGTTGTCGCTAAAGATTACAAACTGAAGTCATTGCCCTTGACCCTAATCTGATGAGCCAAAAAAAACGCAGTGCTTTTAAGAAATATAATGATAAAAACAAAATTCTAATTTACCGTTTCACAAATCGCGTTATTTTTCTCTTCTATGTTATGTGCAAACAAATAAAGGTTCAAAGCATGCAAAAAAGTAAATATATATGCAATAGACTGAGAGAGAAGACACATTACCAAACAGAATTTTTGGAACCTTTTCAGTTTAGGGGAAGTGTACCAGTTCCTTATTATCTTTACTATTTTAAGAATATCTTCGCACTTAACGCTCTTAGTGCCCATGAACATGGAAAACTCAAAAATGATTTCACAATCCTTTGGGGTTTGAATTGAATATTTGTTGTGGACACTACCCTTAGTAGTTTTTGATGAAGCTTAACTGATGCAAATGAGTTCGCCGTTGCAATTAAATAGTCAAACCACTTACTTATAGCCTCCCTGCAGTGCGTAACAACCAGTAATTTTTGTCGGTGTATACATTCCCAAGGGAAGCACATACCTTTTAGAAATGGAATCTGGCCTCCTAGCGGTGACTTCTTTAGAGAAATTGTTCACACACAAAAAATATAGAAAGCAATCCATTAATAGTGCAACACTCTTCTCTTCGACAGAAACCCGAGCGTTGAACACATCAATCGTCCGCTTTCGGACATATTCTCCCCCAGATCCTACCATTGGCACCGATTCTTATATCGAGTTTCAATAAAAAAAAAGATCCGTCCGTCCACAAAACAGACTTGCAAAAACAATCAGTGCAAACAGTGAAATTCTACTACTTTGGCTCTAAGCTATCATCACCATCGTCATCGTTATACCTACCTTAATTGGATTTTCATATCCCAGACCGCAGCTAGTGTTGTTATTGTATCCGTGCACCAATGTAACTCGGACGTGCTTTCACATCATCAAGCCAATTCCACCCACTGTGGGTAGTGGATACGTTCTTTGTTTCTTTGCGAACGTAGTTTGACTTAATGCACCTGTAAATGAAACTAATTAATGAAACGCGGCTTCTAATAGAATTCTGTCGAACCTCTGCTTTTACTTCTGCGCTGACTCCTAATAGGTTTTCAATTTCCGCAGCAGTGTTGCACTGTTTGTTTTTTATATGCGTCAAGATATCATCAAAATCTTGTGCAATTTATGACCATCGAGCTCTTATAGATGAGGGTTGATTACGTGATAAACAAGGTAATCTTCCGTTGAACGGAGGGTTATGGCATGTATTACCACAAATTTATTACATTATCATTATATCTAGGTTTTTCACTAATGGCATTTATGGGTTAGAGGTTCAACCAACTCAACGCCGCCGCACCAGTGACACGTGGTGGTATGAACTACCCACATTTGGTGTTAATGCATTCACTTAATATGGAATAGATATTTGTGTTATATGAGGACTCTGCGGTTACTTAAGAAAGCTCTATAAAAGGCTAAAAAGTAATTTCATTGACAGCATCATCAATATCTGTATAAATTGGGGTTAGTATGGGATTAAGTATTATATGAAGTGAACTACATTTGAGATTATATATATATAGATATATTAGGCATTAGTGTCCCACTATTATGGGGGTAACTTGGTTTTGAATGTTCAGTCATAAAATATTTTTTTAGGTAAATCTTTATCAATACAAGCATGTTGCATATAATGTTTACTGGTTTGTCATCTCTTAAGACGTCTTCGAATTCATCGAACAATAAAAAATATATATTTGACAGCGAAATGACTTGCAATATATAAGTCAGAGATGCAAGTGCCTTTGGCCCTCTTCCACGCATTGTTTTTCCTTTACATTATAACCTACAAACATTCAAAACCAATGTGCATCGGAGTCAATCTTGATACGTGCAGGCACACAAGGGATCTTTGGATAGTGGTTAACAAAAATAGATCTAAGTTCCTGATAAGACGAACTGACGCAGGTGCTTATAGGATAATGACCAATGCGCCTAGCTGCCAGGGACGTTAAATGCGAATGCCCAACCCTAAGAAACAAACGAATGAGGATTTTCATCAGCTACTCTTTGAGAAACTGCACGATCTGGATAAAATATGGCTAAGAAATCTCCGGTGATAGACGCACAATGGACCCGGACTGATGGTCAAGGGCACCCATCTACCTACCTGCCTACCATGTACTCAGCTCAAAGGGAAAGGACCTACCTGGTTACAAATGCATAACTGGTGCGTGCTTGTGCTGTGGAGCCCTTCCTTTTTATACCCTGTTCTAAGGGCATATTAATTTTGACGAGAAGTTTGTAGCATACCTTAATATTGCCCGTAGATCCGTAAAATTTACTATATTGATGATCAGCATCGATATTAATGTCGATCTAGCCATGTCCGTCCGTCCGTCCGTCCCTTCGTCTGTCTGTCGGCAAAAAGTAGGCCTTTAAACTGGACATAGAGAGCTGAAATTTTAATCATATACCCTATAGGGGCCCGAAATAATCAAACTCAAAAAAACAAATTTATCGAAAAAATCGAATTTTTAGCTCGAAAACTGACATTTTTTATATTTGACTTTCACTCCTAAAACTGTCGAGAAATAAAATTTCTAAAATCCGCCCATTGTGGGCGGCGTCACAATTAAATTAAACAATTTTATTGAAAAGTCAAAGTTTGAACTAGGAAATTGAAATTTATTCTTAACAATTCAACCATACTTAGACTTTTGTCACGCCCACTTATGAGGCATAGAAATAAGAATAGGGTATCCAACAGTTCGCCCAAGCGGACATTAGCCCGTCCCTATGTTTTTTGTAAACTTTCCCAATGAACTCTCACAAAAGTCGGACTCTCCGGTTGTATATACTATTTTCATGATCACCGTCTTCTCGTTCAGAGTCTTAAAACAATTAAGAGTCATAAGAACGTTCATTTGTCTTGAAAATATAAAAGCAAGCGGCAGGAAAAAAATACAAAAATGTCACTGTCACATGACCAAATTCGATTGTGACATATCAGCTATCAAAAACCACCTTATCCGATTCCACCACTCTTAGTTTCATTCACTAAAAAATATGTTCGATTAAAATACGTCAAAATGGAAACATTCATCCATTGATGTGGATCCTATTATTTTGCTGCGTGGAACTTGTTATGACTATCATCGCATGCCGTAATAAAACGCATTTAAAAATCAATTAACCCGTGACGAATAGAAATCTGTTTAATTACGCCAAACAATTCTTCAACAAATAATCATATCGCAAAGATATGAGTGCTACTCAAGAATGCACGTAAAAAAAAAACTACACTCGAGGGAGGAATGGATTTTATTTTAGATAAGATACTCATACTTCATTCTAGGGGCGTACGAGCTCCCCAATCGTTGACCCAACAGTCTACAATAATAATTATAGCTGAAGATAACGCATTTGAGGTAAACAGAACACACAATAGTGGCTTAACTATATTTATAATGATACATGTTCTGTCATTAATAAATATTACTTTAACAACATCAGTGTTGTTGGTTCAGTGATATCTACAGAGTTCAGTTTAAATTAATCATTCAGATACAACGTACAAAATCTGTGTCACACATCACATTACGAAACGTTCTGTGTTGACAGATTAAACATGACAAAAGAAAGATAAACACAGAGTTACGTGTCACGTCAGGTAAGCTAAGTCAAATATTTACTAGCGGGCCTTACCTTCCAACTATTGTATATCGCTGACTATACGAATATGATATATTTATGGACAAACTAATTATCGGCAGTTACACTTAAAAGCGGACAAAAATATGCGCGTAACAGTAGCAACTCTATCTGGTGGGAAAATCTGAATTTGTTTAAAGTCGTATAGGAACATACTCGAAAGAAAGCTGAACCGTTTCAATCAATAAGTTTCTCGCATTTTAAACCTTAAAAAAAAACTGAAAGTAATTTTTGGAGACTCGATTAGGTGGCTAAGGTTCATTGTAAGATGAGTTAGCAGTTTACTCAGCGAAACACGTAAGTGTGTTGGACTGCTGATCGAGGGAGGGGTGTTAAGTTCAAATCACGCTCACCTCAAATTTGTTTTGTCCACTGCCACACCCCTCGCGAAAGTCTGGAAAGCATTCAAGAGTATTTTAAATTGGCCGTTACGAATCGGCGTAAAATTGAAGGTCCTTTCGCATACGCATATGAATTGGAGAAGCTAGATTGAAGTCCCTTTTTGGACCGTTAATGCTTAAAACTTGTATCCTGATATTGTTCGTAGATCCATACAAGTTAGTATATTTGTGATCAGCAACGAAAGTTATGTCGGTGTAGCCATAAAAGTTATCAATTTTGAAACCCTTAAATTCAAGATAGAAACCTCAAACACATTCCCTCTAGGGAATCAAGTGATCAAGTGTAATGACTTTACAAATCCGCTGACGCACCCACTATTAAAGCAAACCCGTTTTATCGAAGATGCCCTTCCAGACCGGTACGTTACTCTAGGTAACATCCTCTTCGTTCATAAGTTATATTTAGTTAGCAAGGGTGTATCTGGGAGAGGCGGGCTCGCCAACTTGTGGTGGTGCTTCCGGGAGGTGACTGACGCTGTAAGGCTTTAGTCGGCTAGGCGCGTGCGAACGTTGATTTTCAGAATTAGAATCCACATTATAGTTAGAATACGTTAAGTAGTTTACGTAGAGTATAAAATTTAATAAAGAGGCCGAGTTTTTAATAATTTTCTAGATGAAAACATACAGTGACCGAAAGAAGTATAAAGACACACTCAATTTCAATGCTCGGTTGGATTTAAGTAAAAAATATATAATAGAAATAAAAAAAAATATTTTATCGTAGATATTAAGTTTATTTTACTACTTCTGCAGACTGTTTATTTATTTATTTATCAACGAGTCTCAGGCTCTACAGATGCGATGCAATAAATACAAAGGATATACTAAGATTTAACAATATGTGCTAAAATTCTTAAAAATAAATAATACAAATCATTTTTAAATTTATTTCTAGAGAAAGTTATATCAATATGACCATTAATTTCATTGAACTACGAGTACCTAATTGACTTTGAAATTGGTTCATTCACACCATAATTTGTTCTATGTTTAGGCTGAAAAAGAAGGTGTCTTTCTCTCAAAGGTCTCATTGGGCAATAAATGCAAATTAAGGAAAGGAGATTGGGGCACTTTATATGGTAACATAAATTATCTCGCACAAATACAATATCATGAATACATCTTCGAGATTTGAGAGATTTCAATCCCAGAAGATTATGTCGAGCTTGAGAAACTGGACAAAAATTCCAGCGCATTTTAAAAAACACAAACCTAGTGAAACGATTCTGAACTTTCTCAATTCTATTCGAAAACGTTTGTTGGCTAGGGCTCCAGATGACAACAGCATACTCAAGTGATGATCTGATTAATGTTGTATAAAGGGAGACAAGTGTGTAGGGATCCGAGAAGTCAGTCGAGTTTCTTTTAATGAAGCCAATCATTGTGTTTTAGCAACAATTGCATCAATATGTGGGACAAATGAAAACTTGGAGTCAAAAGAAACACCCAGATCCTTCATTTTAGCAGTTCTCTGTAGTGGGATACTATCAAGAGAATACGAAAACTCATAAGTTGATAGTTTCTTAGAGACGGACATAACGTAGCATTTCTTAACGTTAAGTTTTAAGCAGTTTATCAGACACCAATCAGATAAATTATCAAGGTCCACTTGAAGATTTAAACAGTCAATATTGGAGGTCACTTTCAGAAATAGTTTAAGATCATCAGCATATATGAGACACTGGCTGAATTTTATATTATCACAAATATCATCGATTAAAAATTATAAATAAAAGTGGACCAAGATGACTACCCTGTGGAACTCCTGAGGTACATCTAATAGATCTCGAAGTTAGGTTGTCAATTTTGACTCTTTGGACCCTATTAGTTAAAAAGGATGATATCCATTGAAGGAGATTTGACTGAATCCCGAAACTTTCAAGCTTGCGAAGCAGTATGTTGTGGCATACTGAGTCAAATGCCTTACTAAAATCCGTGTAGATAGCATCTACTTGACTTTCAATACAATTAGTAACAAAGGAGGAAAAACATGCCAGATTGGTGATAGTTGATCTACCCGAGATAAACCCGTCTTGTGCGTCACTCACATGTTCTTTCACGAAAAAAACGAGTATTGCTTCGAGCAATAGGTGAAGAATAAAACTTGTTGTTCAGATATCGTTGACTCCTTTTATTGTACACTTATGTAATAGGATGTCTACAAATTTCCTGTAAAAAGATGCTTACATGAGATTTGTAAGTTATTAATATTATATCTTAACTTACTTTTAATTTAACAAGTTAAGTATCTATTCTGTTCAAAAACTTTGCTTAAAAAATACTCTTAAATATTTATGCACTTTGTTTAAATATCTTTCTCCACTGACACGATGTTTTCAACTCACTCGATCTTTTCTCCTTACACCATATATATCCTGCTAAGCTGTTTATTTATGACAGGATGTATCTGTTTTTAATGACGGCGGCGTTGCCAGTCGCTAACAACGAGTTTGTTCTTTACTAAACTTTCGAACAGTTTACGAATTGCGGACAACTTGCAAATCCCTCTGTAGTTTTCAACGTTATTTTTCGAACCGGATTTATGAATTGGGATAAGAAAGGAAGATTTCCATACTTCCAAAAATAATCCGGACGATAAAGATAGATTGAAAATAATAAGCAATGGAAAGCTGATAGAATAAGAGCATCTTTTTAAGACAAGGGCAGGAATACCATCAACACCAGGAATGTGATTTGGCTTGAGGTCCTGTAAGCCCTTTAAAACATCAGAGGAATCCAAGTGTATTGAGCCAATATCCACTTTAGGGGCATTTTTTGATTGAAAAACAGGGTTACTTTGTGAGTTTGAGTAAACCGATTCAAAGAATTGAGCAAACAGCTCGAGAGTTTTGTCAATATCCGTTGAATTATCTCCTTTAAAATTCATCGAAGTTGGAATCCCAAGTGATTTCCTTTTAGAATTAATGAAACTCCAGAAATGCTTCGGGTCTTTCTTCAACTTAAGCTCAATATTCGAGATATAATTTCTGTGCAAGAATTTACTGAGGACAATGAATTCCTTACGGAGCTTATAAAATTTAAGTTTGTTATCTAACGTGTTTGACATTTTATACTTAGCAAATGATTTATTTTTAATTTTTTTTTTAAATGAGTCAACCTTTTGTTGTACCATGGAGGTTTTGAGACATTCTTTTTTGTCCTATAAGGCACAAATAAGTTAAAAGCCTCATTTAAGATACCCATTCAATCGTCTAGCATATTCTTCAAATTTAAATTTTAAAATTCTGTTTTCCAGTCAACAGTTGCAAGATAATTATCAAGTTCAATGAAATTGGATTTTAAGAAGTTAAATGATCTAGGATTTTTACAATAGTTGTAAATTATACGTTTGGATTTCAATATATAATTCTTTATGATGGATTGAATTATTTAGCAATTTACTCGTAAATGGAACGATATCGGTGATTGATACATTCGACTCATCTTGTGGAGTAAAAACAAGATCGAGAATTTTATCTAAATCATTAACAATACTATTAATTTGATATAAGTTCAGAGCAAATAAATGATCAATAAAAGTTATTTCAAAATCTCTTTTTAAATTACAAGGAATAAGCATATTTTCACTGATAGAATAAGACCAATTTATATCAGCCAAGTTAAACCGCGATGACGAACTAAATCCCGCTGTCAGGCAGAATGCACTATTCCGTCCACCCGACCTGGACGAAATGAAGGTAGCCATATCTAAGCTTAAGTCCAAAAAGCCGCTATAGCAATTGGCTTAACCGCCGAGCTATTCAAGGCGGAAGACGATGACTTGGTTAGGAGCATGCACCAACTCATCTGTAAAATATGGTCGGAGGAAAGTATGCCCGATGAGTGGAACATCAGCATTGTTCGCCCGATACTCAAGAAAGGAGACCCTCTGAACTGCGCCAACTACAGAAGTATTAATCTTCTTAACATCGCCTACAAGATCTTATCTGCCGTGCTGTGTGAACGCCTGAAGCCTTTCGTCAACAACCTGATTGGTCCCTATCAGTGTGGCTTCAGGCCAGGAAAGTCTACCATCGACCAAATATTCACACTGCGGTAGATCTTGGAGAAAACCCAGGAAGTCCAAATCGATACCCACCACCTTTTCCTCGATTTTAAGGCCGCCTATGACAGTATTTATAGAGACGAGCAATACAAAGCAATGTCTAGTTTTGGCATCCCTGACAAACTCGTCCGTTTGTGCAGGATAACAATGGGGAATGCACGCTGCTCCATCAAGGTCGGTAAAGAACTCACCGAGACCTTCGATGTCAAAAAAGGATTTAGACAAGGCGATGCGCTGTCATGTGACTTCTTCAACATCGTTCTTGAAATAATAGTGTAAAACTCAAATGCTAACACCAGAGGCACTATCTTTCAAAAGTCCGTCCATCTACTCGCGACGACATCGACATAATCGGCAGAACGCAGCGGGATGTCACTGACGCGTTCGTCAGTATTGAGACGGAGGCGGCGAAGATGGGTTTGGCGATCAATGAGGGCAAGACAAAGTATATGCTGTCATCAAGAAAGGACACCCAACACCGACGTCGCGGACAGAATGTCACCATAGATAGATATATATAATAAAGGCTCTACTGTGATAAGGAAGGGTGTGAAATGACGTGGAAACTTGAACTCGAAAGGAAGTCAGGATGTGGACCGGGTCTAAGGAAAAGGGAATAGGATTGAAAAGGGAGGAATGATGGAAGCAGCAAGCGCGGCATGCTTGTCTTTATTGCGCGGCTCCGCTCATCGGATTGTCGCAGTTCTTGCCTCCACTTCCACCAGCCTTAATCACAAAAACATAAATCATGCCGGATGGGACATCTACTTACTTTGTCGAACCGCGGACGGACGTTCGCTATTGTGAGGAGCGCTTAGGATGATATTCAGCGCTGGCCAGTTCCCTCCCATCCTGGAATCGCCTCGGCCGATGATCTGGGATTCCCCAAACCGAAGCGGATGCTGCTCCAAGATCACGTCATCGTTTCCGAACGGGCTTTAACTTACCCTAACACCCCTGAAAATTCACGCCTTAGCACTCCATCAAACTTATCAGTGCGATAATAAAAATACCAAAATCATCCAGCATTTGGCGTGATTTACAAAAAATATACTTTTATTCACTTTTCAAATTTATTTTAACGAGCATTATCCTCAAATATAGCGCTAGCAAATTTAACTTTAACCGGTTTCCAACACCGAACAAAAGAAACGAACGTTACCGGACTACAAATACTATTCCACAAGGTGGCTTTTGGATTGATTCCTTATTATTTAGTTTAAATTAATTCTTTTTTTTTATCAAAAAAAAAAACGGCAAACTCCCGCTTTCCCCCGCCGCTATAAGCGAGACTTTTCGCTTTAATGGGCCACAAAACAAATCTTCCCGCACGCGAATTAACCAGATATCCCTACCTACCTAAAAAGAGCTCTCTAGGTGGTGTAAGGGGTTATCAAACAAGCAGTGAACACGACAGATAAACGAGAAGGGGGGGGGGGGGGGGGGGGGTAAACGACAATTGTCCACAATGAATTCAACAAATTAACCTACACGTTTCGATTGGAAACGGTTATTACACTACAAAATTACTATCACGCCAATTTTACCGAATATAATAATTAAATAAACAAATAAATGCACAATATCACCAACTTAAAATTACTAAAAATTAACCTACAAGACGGACTAAATTACGAACTAGATATATACTCTTTATAAGATCCGGGTAATTGCTCCGGTATTTGCGACCCTAGAGTCAATCATGCCCTTGTGTCCTTTTGACCTTGGGTCGTACTGCAAGTGCCTGTAGCACATCAAAGTTTTAATATAACTAATTAACGCGCTATTATTTCTACTATATGCTATGATTTATTAACACGATATCTCTACGTCTACGTCTACGATTTGAATTCAAGTCATGACTAGGGTTCTGTTACTTCCACAAATTCAAATCGTACGTCGTTCGTCACACCACCATTCGACTGTCCGGTGCTCTCGCTCGATTTCTGTGGTTTTTGCTACACCCTTATGCCGGTCCCTGTCTTACATTTGTTTTTTATTGTTTTAATTATGACGATTGTCATCAATCGTCATCTTTAAAACTACCACCCACACTAGCGCACCCCAGCAGCCTGGACCTCAACCCGACCACAGCCTATCTCGCAACCGCCTCCCTGGAGGATTTCTACGGAACTTCGCTTTCCAATCTCTTCCAGTATGGTGCAGATGACACTGAACCTCGAACGTTTTGCCAAACGTCAAACTGCTAAACTACTAAAATCTGGCAGACGTCAACATTAATGTCGGCACAAATTTTCTGGATTTTTCATGTGCAAAACAACTTAAACCTACGGATTTAGTTATATATCGTCGGTGATCGAAGCCTACGAGTATTATCCTCAACGGCTCAGGAGTACAATCCTCAACGACGCAACCGCTTCTCCCTATGGCCGCGGTATGAGTATGTTTCCGTATTACTCCCTTGTTTTTTTTTTTTTTTTTTTTGCAGCCTTTTCATAGCATTGGCCGCTACATTTACTGGACAATCCCCACCGTGTACACAATTGCACACAAATGCCTCGTGGTAGTGTCATCATAATTGAACTTGAAGTTCTTTTCCTTATTGTGGTAAACCGGGCGGCTGGTGAAATGTAAGCGTGACGTTGCATGGTGTTTTAAGCAAAGCGTGCACGACTTGCTTATACTCCACTAGGCCTCCCCGTACAACTTGGTGCTGATTAAGTGTCCTTTGGATGCGTAGTCATCATGAGTGCAGCGCAAGTTTTAAGGTACCTGTTTAAAAGTGTTTAAAAGCAATGTCATCACTATATCTATGTGGGGCTTTCTGTGCGAAATATTTATAACTTCTTTTTCTTTCCCTACATACAGGGTGGCTGCCACATATAACTTTGAGGTGGTTCAGGACTTAGTCTACCTAGGCTCCGCAATGAACTCAGGCAATGACACCAGCGCTGAGATTAAACGAAGAATAACTCTTGCCAATCGCAGTTTCTTTGGGCTAAGAAAGCAATTGAGTAGCAAAGCCCTCTCTCGAACAACTAAAGTGACCCTTTATAAGACCTTAATAATCCCAGTACTTCTCTATGGTGCTGAGGCATGGACTCTACCAAAAGCGAATGAGGTCACTCTTGGTTGTTTTGAGAGGAAAATTCTTCAGGTAATTATTGGTCCCATCTGCATAGACGGTGAATGGAGGAGGAGATACAACGACGAACTGTACGCGCTTTACAGCGACATCGACTTAGCCAGAAGAGTGAAGGTCCAACGACTGAGGTGGATGGGTCATGTACAGCGAATGGACGTGAATGCTCCGGCCCGAAAGATCTTCGAATCCACACCCGAGGGACGGCGCAGTAGAGGAAGTCCGCGACTCAATTGGCGCAATTTAACCAATTTAACGTGCGAAACTGGAGACAGCTGACCAAAGATCGTGCTGGCAGGAGACGCTAGTTGGTTAAGCCCCAGGTCCACCCCGGACTGTAACGCCACCCCCTTAGTAAGTAAGTTTATTTTATTCAGTAAATAATTTTTTATAGAGTTTTGAATATTACTCCCAAGCCATAGTAATATTAGTGCAGCAAGCTGAGAGTTACCTGTCCTGGTTAAAAGCACGAGACTTGGAACCAGAACTAGGCTCATAGGGGTAGGTGGAAAATCTAACATGCAACTCTCTCCCACTTAAGATAAGAAAACACAAGCCACCTCCCTTCGAAACCTTCATACTAAAGGGTGATTTTTTAAGAGCTTGAGAACTTTTTTTTAAAAAAAAACGCATAAAATTTGCAAAATCTGATCGATTCTTTATTTGAAACGTTAGATTGGTCCATGACATTTACTTTTTGAAGATAATTTCATTTAAATGTTGACCGCGGCTGCGTCTTAGGTGGTCCATTCGGAAAGTCCAATTTTGGGTAACTTTTTCGAGCATTTCGGCCGGAATAGCCCGAATTTCTTCGGAAATGTTGTCTTCCAAAGCTGGAATAGTTGCTGGCTTATTTGTGTAGACTTTAGACTTGACGTAGCCCCACAAAAAATAGTCTAAAGGCGTCAAATCGCATGATCTTGGTGGCCAACTTACCGGTCCATTCCTTGAGATGAATTGTTCTCCGAAGTTTTCCCTCAAAATGGCCATAGAATCGCGAGCTGTGTGGCATGTAGCGCCATCTTGTTGAAACCACATGTCAACCAAGTTCAGTTCTTCCATTTTTGGCAACAAAAAGTTTGTTAGCATTGAACGATAGCGATCGCCATTCACCGTAACGTTGCGTCCAACAGCATCTTTGAAAAAATACGGTCCAATGATTCCACCAGCGTACAAACCACACCAAACAGTGCATTTTTTGGGATGCATGGGCAGTTCTTGAACGGCTTCTGGTTGCTCTTCACTCCAAATGCGGCAATTGTGCTTATTTACGTAGCCATTCAACCAGAAATGAGCCTCATCGCTGAACAAAATTTGTCGATAAAAAAGCGGATTTTCTGCCAACTTTTCTAGGGCCCATTCACTGAAAATTCAAGCGTTGCTCGTTAGTAAGTCTATTCATGATGAAATGTCAAAGCATACTGAGCATCTTTCTCTTTGACACCATGTCTGAAATCCCGCGTGATCTGTCAAATACTAATGCATGAAAATCCTAACCTTAAAAAAATCACCCTTTACAACTAGGTTATTCCTATTTAGTGGTTTTATTTAAACTGTAAAATACGCGTTTGGCAGGCAGCTTCCCAGTGGAGGCACCTGCTAATACCGCCATAAGCACGCGGTTACATCTTATTGCGCTAATTCAAATGGTTTTATCCTTTGTAATCGGCGCACTAGGTTAGTATCGTCTCGAATTTGTAGGATGGTGTTATTGCAATAACCGTGAAGACGTGTCTGTTGCTTGGGGGCAAAATGCTTTATTTCATCTTCGACGGTAGCCATACTTAGGACTCTGTGGATATCAGTGTTTCTGATAAATCATGGTGCATTAACTATTTTTCTTAGCACTTTGTTTTGAAAAGTTTGTAGAATGTTGATATTACTGGATTTGGTACAACCCCAAAGTTGTATACCGCATGTCCAAACCGGTTTTAGTACTTGCTTGTATAAAAGCAGGTTGTTCTGCGTGCTGAGTTGGGAAAATCTACCAAGCAGCCAGTGCATTTGTTTGCATCGAATGGCGAGCTCTTCGCGTTTCTTCTTGACGTGCGGTTTCCATTTTATCGAGTGACATTTCCAAATATTTTGCCTCGTTTGCGTACGGAATGCGTACAGAATCAATGAAAATGGGTTAAGTTGTCTAATTTCTATAAGTAAAATTCACCTGCGTTGATTTGGCCTCGTTGAGAGGTCAAGTCTTTGTCCAATCACAAATTTTGTCAATAGAACGTTGGAGTTTATTAGTTGCTGATTCAACGGTATTACTGACCGCTAATATAGCTGTATCGTCTGAAAACGTGGCTACTGTTGTACCTTCTTCTTGCGGAATGTCACTAGTGTATATTAGAAAAAGAATCGGTACAAGAACGCTTCCTTGGGGAACTCCTGCCGCGATTTCTTTGAAATCAGAGTAATTTCCGTGTTTTACACGAAAGAGTCTGTCTGATAAGTAACAACTAAGGATATCAGATAACTGTTTCGGAAAAGCTTGTCTTAGCTTATGTTTCAAGCCCGTATGCCATACTTTATCAAAGGCCTGAGAGACGTCGAGAAAAACACTAGAACATATTTTTTTCTCCTCTAGGGCTTTTTCAATTACATTGGTTATTCTGTAAACCTGGTCGATTGTAGAATGCTTAGTCCTGAATCCGAATTGGTGATCAGGTATTAATCGACGTTCTTCAATAATCGGATGTAGGCGTTTAACAAAAGTTTTTCGAATACCTTCGACATTATCGGTAAGAGCGATATTGGTCTATATGATTTTTTGTCATTTAGTGGTTTACCTGGCTTTGGAACCATTATAACTTTACCTAGGTACCTTCCATTGTCGCGGAACGTACCATAACCTGAACGATGCATTTATAAGATAGGCAAACTTGATTAAAGCTTTCCTAGGTAACTCTTTAAGAAAATAATGAAATGAAAAAAGAAAATATTTATCACCACAAAGGTTGGTTTTTGAGGTTCACCGTTAGGGAATTCCAAAAACGTTTAATTTTCTGCGAAATAAGTATAAAGACAGCCAATATTTAAAGCATTTAAACACCGAATTTTTACACGAATTTTACCTATCAAACTGAAAGTTAGTACTTTGTACAACCCCCTTGATTTTCAATAACTTTAGGCATAGAATTTATCAAGTATAGTAGGACTTCTTCGCTGATTTCAGACAATGTCTGTGTTATTCCTCTTTTAAGCTCTTTCAGATTTCTGTACTGCTTCCCATTTGAATAAAGCTATCTTGCCATAATACCCCACAAATTTTCGATTGGGTTAAGGTCAGGACTACACGAAGGCTCCTTTGAATTAGACTCCCTTCAAACACATTCGCGGAACGTACTGGCATTATGAATAGGAGCATACTCGTTGAAAAATGCAATTTTAACCCGCTGGAATGTCTCCAAATTCATCCAAGGCATATTGCAACATCCCTGTATTTTTCGCCATTCATTCTAGGTTGAACGAACATCAAGGGGATTTTACCTTAAAAGCCAAAGGCATCCCAAACTCAAAAGTAAAAAAAGACGCGATTTTGTTTTTGATTTTATCTACGTCTTGTGAATTGAACGCAACAAACACAATACCATCTACCATCTACAGTTCGGTAGATACTTGTACTGATTGGTTTTTGTTATGAATGTGAAAAACAGCGCTATAATTATTTTTGGGCGTCAAGAAATTACACTTTTCCGTTAAGAATTGATAATAAGATTTGTTGAAAGTAAAAACATACATACATATACATATCAAATATTTAAGAATGCTAAAAAATGAATACAGCTTTCACTTTTGGTAGGTGCAAACATATACATAACATTCTTTATAGGTTAATCTCAGTGTTAACCCATCGGAAACCAAACTCGTTTCATTTACTAGGAGGATTAAGATTACGGCCAAAACGCCACATCAATGATCCAGTAAAAATTTCCAACCACCTTGGAATAATTCTAGGCAGCAAATTCGGTTGGAAACTGAACATACAAGATTTCATAAGGAATTCCACGATCGCCATCTACTCCTGTAAAAAAGCTCTAGGCTGCAGATGGGGTCTACAGCTTAGAATAGTCTATTGGCTGTATATGGCGGTCGTCAGGCCTATAATTACTTCCGATATCGTAGCAAGCGCCCTGGAACGAGTCCAGAGGTCAGCCTGCATACACGACTGAAGCCTTATCATCCACAGCGACAGCAGCCTTGGGGACCATCCTAAACCACCTCCCCATTAACATCTTTTTGAACCTGGTTTCCGCTAAGGTAGCCCTCAGATTGAGAGAATCGAATTCGTAGCAAAGCGCAAAAGCGCGAAATTAATAAAAAATAATTAACGAACAAAAAAAATTAAGTTGTGAAACAATTTGAAATAAAACAATAACAAAAAAAAATCTCTCCTTTTTTATTACTTCACTCAACAGAAACCCAACTGGAGACAAAAAACAACAAAAATGAAAAATATACTACCCGAGCATCAATTTGAATTTCGCAACGGTCACAGCACGTCTCATCAAGTTCTCCGAATTTGTAGACACGTTGAGCCAAATCTAGCTGCAAAATCATCCACAGGCCTAGTACTGCTAGATATTGAAAAGCATTCAACACCGTCTAGCACAACGGCTTAATTTATAAGCTTATTTAATCTGATTGTCCGCTCCACTTAACAAAAATCATACAGAGTTTTTTATCCGACAGAAAGTATACTTTATCAATCAGAAATAGCCTATCTGTGTTGAAATCAATCCCAGCTGGCGTTCCGCAAGGTTCTGTATTAGCCCCAACTCTATTTAATATATATCTACACTGCGGATTTTCCAAATTTTCCCAACTGTAATATAGCAATGTATGCTGATGATATAACCCTGTTTACATTACATGACAACCCCGCTTTTATAGTTAATATCATTCAAAACGCACTCAATGAAATCTTTGAATACTACAAGCACAAGCACTGGAAGATCAAAATTAATGCGGACAAGAGTCAAGCTATCGTTTTCACTAGAAAAAGAAAGATATTTTTCCTGCCTGCAAATAGATTACGACTAGCCGCTTGCGATATCCCTTGGGTTGACTCGGTCAAGTATTTAGGAATATACCTAGACAAAAAGTTAACCTTTGCCGTTCATATTGCGAATATTTGTAAAAAAATCAAAATCACAATAAAAATGTTGTATTCGCTTATAAATAGAGGTTCAGTGCTGAGCAAGCATAATAAAATGACCTTGACAGGGTGATATTTCAGGCACTTATAATGTATGGTTCGCCAGTATAGGGACAGTGCGCCAATACTCACATTAAAAGGCTCCAAATCAGGCAAAATAAAGTACTAAAAATGATTTTACGACATCCTTGACACTTTCCAACAATGATATTGCATGAACAATAAGCCGGAATTCTGCAGGTCGCTAGGAAAATTGAAATACTCAATACAAACTTTTTTGAAAGATGTGTTCGTTCTGACAACACACTTATACAAAGTTTAAGAAATTAAGATTCTATTTGTTTATTTACGTTTTCGTTAATACATTTATTTATACACATTTTGTTAATTTATTTATTTACTTTATGTTTAGCCGACTATTATTTATTTATTTATTTCCTTATTTGTATACCCTATTCTAAGGGTATATTAATTTTGACGCATAGTTTGTAACATACCTTAATATTGCCCGTAGAACCGTAAAAGTTACTATATTTATGATCAGCATCGATAGTAATGTCGATCTAGCCATGTCCGTCCGTCCGTCCGTCTGTCGGCAAAAATTAGGCCTTTAAACTCGGCCTATAGAGAGCTGAAATTCTAACTATATATTGTCTCTAGAGTCCCGAAATAATCAAGTTTACGAATTTTTGAAATCCGCCCACATTTTTTTTCGAAAAAATCGAATTTTGAGCTAGAAAGCTGAAATTATTTATATATTATGATCTATGACTCCTAAAACTGCTCGGGATATAAAATTTTCAAAATCCGCCCACTGACACGCCCACAATTAAATAAAACAATTTTATTGAAAAACCAAAATTTGAGCTAGGGAGCTGAATTTATAATATATACTCTCTAGGGGCCCTTTAAGCTCATGTGTAAATATTTCCACAATTTAAAATCACCTTTTTTTGCAAATCCAAAGTTTGAGCTAGGGAAATGAAATTTTTAATATATGCTCTCTAGGGGCCCTTTATGCTCATGTGTTATTTTTTTTTAAATCCGCCTACTGACACGCTCACAATTAAATAAAACAATTTTATTGAAAAACCAAAGTTTGAGCTCAGGAGCGTTTTTTTTACAAAAGCTTCGTTTTTTTTTTGATAAAATCCTTTAAATGTTATATAACAATTATGTAGAGCGTTCTTAACAATTCAACGATACTAAGACTTTTGTCACACCCACTTATGAGGGAAAGGAATATGAATAGGGTATCCAACAGTTCTCCCAAGCGGACTGTAGCCCGTCCCTATGTTTTTATTTATCTATTAATATTTATATTTATTTATTTAACATATTATATAATATGCTTTCAGTAGTTATTTTTCTTTCCTCACTGTGATATTAAGTAAGACATAAAATAATCAAAATATTTATATGAAGGTTTTTTATCCCATAATTTTTCCTTCAAAGCTCTCACAAAATACCTAATGCAAAATTTTCTAACAAAATATAAATTTTTCAGTTGTAAGATCAGACTTAACGATCAAATCTCTGTGCAAGCTGTGCAAATATTTCAAAAAATGCAATGTTATTTATGATGAAAAGAATAAAATATCTATCTATATCTATCTATCTAAAATATAAAACGACAGCACCGACCTTGAAATATATTTACAGATGTATTTACTTTCTCAATGATTACATAATGATAATAAGTTATGTCGATTTCGCCATGACTGTCATCAATTTTTTGTGGTTTTAAAAATGCAAATATAAAGTTGACATTTGGCAAAAAAGGAAGCGCAAAGAATTTATGCATCCGCCTGGCAAACACAAAAGATAGTGTTTTCAACAAATTTGATGGGAATGCAATTTTTTTTTGTAAGCTCGAAAACTGGTTCATTGTACTTTGAGAAAGGATACCTCATTTCACTATAGTATTTTATTCGACTTTAAAGACAGCCTAAAAGGAACTTCGGTGATCAGAAGAGCTTGTGGAATCTCTATACAAGCATTGCTGAGGCCTGGCACATTGAGCCGCCTTGCAGCCTGATGGCCGGTAAGAATGTGCGTAAGGCGTCTGAAGTCTTCTCTCGCTAGCGATATCAATCCAGATGAATTTGTTTGGTGTGATTTAAATTTATTTATAATAGGCACGCGCTAATTGAATTTTGGGTACCATAATAATATAGCAACACAGCGTGGGCATTAAGAAAGTGAGGATAAGAGAACAGGGTGAGCTGCCGATGAACGTTGGTGTTGAATGCTTGTATGGTTAATGAAAGATTCCGTCTATTTTACTGTACGTTCGAATACAGGTTTGAGGTGCATTCCTGGCATATCGGGTATTGCGGTTCAAATATATTCAAGGGGTGGAATGCAACTGGCTTTTTCGTTTGTGCACTCTTGATGGTGAAATACCGATAAATTAACGAAAGGCATCAGGAGACATTGCGACGATGACTAAGAGAGTTCAACGATTACGCAATGTCACGATCGCAAATGAGATTTATCGGGCAATTTTGGAACCAATCATACTGCTCCAAATAGGTAATTGATGCCCCAGACCCGAAATTAATAAACCCCTTTATAAATTAAAACCCAATCAGAAGGGGTTAAGTATAAGGCAAGGTAAGGCTGAAGTGGCAGCCGGCAAACCGACACATTTAGACTTGTATAAGGTTCTTTGTGATACCACGTGTATCTTTTTCCACCCTCATCATTGAATCAGTTTAACCTTTTATGTTCAGTATTCGTGAGATCATCAAGGTCATTATAGAATTTGAGAGATTTGGGCATGTTTGGGAGGTGAATAGTTTTTTTCCTCTTCTTCGTCCAAGCAGCTTCTGCAGAAATCAAATGGGTATACCGCAAACATCGTTGCATGCTTGCGATTTTATTGGAGCCTACATTTCCGAAAAGTTTCTGATGTGACGTTTCTCTTTAGTCTCTTTTTGGACATCTCTGAAACCAAACTGTTTGTCTGAAATGATGTTATTGTCCCCGACCCAATTCAAAAGAGCTCTATTGACAACCTTTTCAAAGACCGCAATGTTTAGAAGCAAACTAATCGACCGAAGATCGGCAGGGTTCGTTCTGGTCTTTAGCCCTTTTCGAGATTTTTTTTTATTAAACTTCTGGCTCGCCAAAGCGATTTAAAAGGTTGCAATTCGACCTAGAAGATCATTTGTACCATATGGGCCAGAAAAAGTTTAAACTAGTGAATTTCTACTTTCCATGTAGCGGATAATTTTACCAGTAAAAGATTTCTTTATGTCTTCGGGGCTCAAATGTTCCCTGAAAAAGATCATCTTTTTTTTTATTCCATAAAGGGCTGGACAAAGGGTGGCGACGGTGTAGAGGTTAGTGTGTTGGAACAACAACATACGCCACCCATTCACATGCCTTTACGCCAAAAAGAGGATTTTTGCCTGGTAGTACAATGAACCGTTACCGAGTCTGAGTGCTCTGGGATTTGGATTTCCTTTTTCTAAAAAAAAAAAAAAAAAAAAAAAAAAAAAGGGCTGGACATTCACATAAAATGTGTTTAGCTGACTCGTCCTCTACAAGACAAAGTCGGCACTCAGGACTCGGGAGAGTCTACTATTTTCATTTTGTTTATCTTAAACCATGGTGACCAGTAAGGTAACCTACTAAGTTTTTAATATCATGCCTGCTTAGATTTAGGCATTTGCTGTCATTATTATTGAACGGCCGAATGGCTCACTTGGCCTGTCTTAGACCTGGGCTGCTTTCCCAATGATAGATACATTATCTATGTTCTGCATCTGGGAGTGCAGCAGAAAGGTACGGGACCTATGAAAGGTGTTTCTGAACCTTTTCTGGCCAATTCGTCGGCCTTTTCGTTACCTACTACCCCGTCATGGCCCGGAACCCACCATAATTTGGTCTTGTTTCTTAATCCGAGTGTTTGAAGGGTATTGAAGCAGTACATGACTGTTTCGGAGTCAATGGTGTGCGAGCTAAGGGCGTTTATAGCTGCTTGACTATCCGTGAATATATGGATGGTTGCACCTTTTATACCAGATAAATTTATGTGGCTAGCGCATTCTTGAATGGCGTGGAGCTCTGCTTGAAATACGCTGGGACTTTTTCCCATGGGTATCGTGAAGCGTTTGGTCCGTATATTCCCGATCCTACCCCCGCTTCCATTTTAGAACCATCCGTATACCACTTTATGCCGTTGCGGCTGTTTGGTGGGTTTATACTAACCCATGCTTCTCTCTTAGGGATCTCCGTGGAGAATCCTTTGTTGAAGCACAGTGTTTTTTGAATGCCGTCTGTGACCGCGCAGTTCATATTAATTTCCGGAAGTTCACGAGAAGGGTCTTAAGTTGCGAATGGTCGTTAAGCCTTCTCTCGTTTATATGTGGAGAGGCGTTAGTCCTGCTATTGCCTCTATGACAGCTGTTGGACAGGTTCGCATGGCTCCGGAGATACCTAGGCACGCAAGCCGTTGTACCTTTTTGAGCTTCTTTATTGCGGTCTTTTGTGTGGATTTACTACACCATACTATGGAGGCGTATGTTATAATGGGTCTTATTATCACTGTGTAGATCCACTGGACGATCTTTGAAAAGATTCCCCAGGTTCTGCCATATGTGCGGCGACAGGCCCATAAATCTCTATTAGCTTTAGGGATTTTATTGTTAATGTGAGAGTTCCAGTTAATTCTCTTGTCTAGGATTACTCCAAGATACTTGACTTCTTCGGAATACTCTACGACCGTGTCGTTAATTGTGATTAGACCTAGGTCTAATTTCCTCCTTTTGGTGAAAGGAACTATGACGGCTTTACTGGGATTTATGGAAAGATTTTCCTTGATGCAATTAATTTTTTGATGTGACTGCAATTGAGTCTTTGCCCCTAGCAATGATGACAATATCATCGGCGTACCCAAGTGTAGCCCAAATTGCTCATCTTGTGTAGCAGGTCATCGGTGACCAAGGACGAAGAGGGGTGAAAGTACTCCCCCTTGTGGGCAGGCTGTTACTGATACTGAGGTCATTTCTGACGAGGCAGTTATTTTGCGCCTTCCAGCATCGCTAGTTGGTTTATCCATGGTACAAAGCATTTGAAGTTCACGAGAAGGGTCTTAAGTTGCGAATGGTCGTTAAGCCTTCTCTCGTTTATATGTGGAGAGGCGTTAGTCCTGCTATTGCCTCTATGACAGCTGTTGGACAGGTTCGCATGGCTCCGGAGATACCTAGGCACGCAAGCCGTTGTACCTTTTTGAGCTTCTTTATTGCGGTCTTTTGTGTGGATTTACTACACCATACTATGGAGGCGTATGTTATAATGGGTCTTATTATCACTGTGTAGATCCACTGGACGATCTTTGAAAAGATTCCCCAGGTTCTGCCATATGTGCGGCGACAGGCCCATAAATCTCTATTAGCTTTAGGGATTTTATTGTTAATGTGAGAGTTCCAGTTAATTCTCTTGTCTAGGATTACTCCAAGATACTTGACTTCTTCGGAATACTCTACGACCGTGTCGTTAATTGTGATTAGACCTAGGTCTAATTTCCTCCTTTTGGTGAAAGGAACTATGACGGCTTTACTGGGATTTATGGAAAGATTTTCCTTGATGCAATTAATTTTTTGATGTGACTGCAATTGAGTCTTTGCCCCTAGCAATGATGACAATATCATCGGCGTGCCCAAGTGTAGCCCAAATTGCTCATCTTGTGTAGCAGGTCATCGGTGACCAAGGACGAAGAGGGGTGAAAGTACTCCCCCTTGTGGGCAGGCTGTTACTGATACTGAGGTCATTTCTGACGAGGCAGTTATTTTGCGCCTTCCAGCATCGCTAGTTGGTTTATCCATGGTACAAAGCATTTGATATGATAACACATATCCAGTGTTGTTAAAAGCACCCTCTATGTCCAGAAAGGCACATAGTGCAATCTCTTTACACCGATAGGCGTTTTTTATCTCTGTTTTTACTTTTAACAGAGCGCCTTCCGTTGATTTGCCTTTTTGGTACGCATATTGATATGGGTGCAGAGGCATGCTTTTTGATATGCATTCTCTAATATGATCGTCGATAATCCTGTCCATTGTTTTCAGAAAAAACGATGTCAAGCTTATCGGACGATATGATTTAGGTTATTCGCTCGGCGAATTTTCGAGATAGGTTGTTAAACAGTTAACTTCCAATACGCCGGATAATGTGCATTATTCAGCCCACTGTTAAACAGCGTAGTAAAAATACCTATATATTCAATACGACGCGACGTTTGGAACACTACAGATGCACAGGCGATTATATTTCGGCACGAACAAGTGACGTGTAGGCCTAGGCATATCTCCTTGTAATTGTAAATTGCGATTCGCAGGCGTCTTCGACACAAACTTTGTGTCATGTAAATGAGATGACAAAGCTCGCGAATATTCCT
This sequence comes from Portevinia maculata, assembly GCA_949715645.1. Classification (NCBI taxonomy): domain Eukaryota; kingdom Metazoa; phylum Arthropoda; class Insecta; order Diptera; family Syrphidae; genus Portevinia; species Portevinia maculata. The sequence goes on from OX454525.1 coordinate 194,683,449, forward strand.
CCGGACGTGCTTGATTGGTTTTTCTCATATGAATGGTCCTTTACCCATACACCATTTTCCGCCGTTGGCCCCTTTTTCCTAATGAAAAAAGGTAGCTAGATAATACCACAGCTCTTTATACAGTTAAAAAAAAACTTCTCCCTATTAAGTAATGAGTTTAACATCTGTGTGCAACAAACACTACTTAAACAAATAAGCAGTATTTGTTCAGAAAAAGTTGTTAAAGTAGGTATACTTGAAAAATGTAAATAAAACTGATTGACAGAAATATAAAAAATGGATTTATAACTATAGAGGTGATTCAAAGTTTCGAGCAATTTGACAAACAAGTTATTAAGATGTTTCTATGGCCGAATGCTTACGTCTGTTCACTTAATCGTTTAAAGAATGTGTAGACCTAGACCTATATCAAGTGTGCCGTCGGGAAGGTTCGCTTTCGAATATTTATGTATGTATGTATGTATGGAATATGGGATAGTTTGTATTTCGGATTGTTGTAGTAAGTTTAATTGAAGCATTATGTGAGTTGAACTTTGCATCGTTATAATTGACCCAGAAATATTTGTAGTATCTTTGTAGTATCTTTTGTTAGTCTTGATTTATATTCAGCTTCAGGTTCTATAAAATATTTGATTATTTTCTGGTTATTGCTACATCTAGCTGATGGTAAAGATGGAAAGTTAATGAGTTTCACGGACCGCGTTTGAATTGAACACGATAATGTATTGCGTCTCGAAATACGCGCAAAATATGGGCAATTAAAACGACTTACCTAATGCCATCGACCTTTTGCAGAAAACACTTTCTACTCTCGGTATATGTGTTAATGACAACCTTCGTTGTAATGACAAAGTATTCGATGGCGCCCAGAACGCCGCGAAATGTCAGGTTTCCTTAAGCTTTGTAGAAATATTCGCCCCTACTGATCTGGCTACAATTTATGTGGCGTTTATTCGCTTGAAACTCGAGTACTACGCTCATATCTGGTCCGGTGCACCAATAACTTATTTTGAGCTACTTGACAGGATCCAAAAACGCGCAATAAAACTCATTGGTGATCGAGACATCGCGAGATCGATTGACTCTCTTAGTCATCGTCGTAATGTATCCTGCCTTTCGTTATTTTATCGCTATTTTCACCACAACTGCTCAACGAAATAGCTAGTTGCATCCCAAGCCTTAAATATTTCGACCACAATACCCGCCATGCAAGGAATTTTCAGCAGGTGGCAATGGTGCGATGGTAGTGTATTCACTAAAGTGATTGGCAGGTCGTGCGTTCGAATCCCGACCAGGGCCATGATTTTTATAAATTGAATACACACAACAAAAACTGATCTCCCTAAAGCAATTTAGGCGCCACCTGTTGAGAAAAAAAATCCCATCGCACCAAACTTCTTTCCTATCTTTCTATTCTTTCAGTAAGTAGCACCCAAAAATAGGCAATGAATTGCTGGGAGCTACTTGCGCAACAAACTAAAATGCCTGCGCTGTGGTTTTACCATTATAAGGGTACTGTGTCACTACAGAAAAAAGAAATCCCTTTAGCGCACGCAAATTATAAAAAAAAAAAAAAAAAAAAAAATGCTCGTCAGTTCACCCTCAAGCCTGTGTTCGGACGCACAGTGGAGTTCAAAGAATCTTTCCTCAGCCGTACAACACGAATGTGGAATACTCTTCCACGCATTGTTTATACCCTATTCTAAGGGTATATTAATTTTGACGCATAGTTTGTAACATACCTTAATATTGCCCGTAGACACCTAAAAGTTACTATATTTATGATCAGCATCGATAGTAATGTCGATCTAGCCATGTCCGTCCGTCCGTCCGTCCGTCCGTCTGTAGCCAAAAATTAGGCCTTTAAACTGGACCTAGAGAGCTGAAATTTTAACCATATACTCTCTAGGGTCCCGAAATAATCAAGTTTACGAATTTTTGAAATCCGCCCACAGACACGCCCACAAACTCAAAAAAACCAAATTTTGGAAAAAATCGAATTTTGAGCTAGAAAGCTGAAATTTTTTATATATGATCTATGACTCCTAAAACTGCTCGGGATAAAAAATTTTCAAAATCCACCCACTGACACGCCCACAAATAAATAAAATAATTTTTTTATACCGTATTCTAAGGGTATATTAAATTTTGAAAATCCAAAGTTTCAGCTAGGGAGCTGAAATTTATAGTATATACTCTCTATGGGCCCTTTATGCTCATGTGTAAATATTTTCAAAATCCGCCCACTGACACGCCCACAATTAATTTTTTTTTTTTTTAAATTCAAAGTTTGAGCTAGGGAGCTGAAATTTATAATATATACTCTCTAGGGGCCCTTTATTCTCATGTGTTATTTTTTTTTAAATCCGCCTACTGACACGCCCACAATTAAATAAAATAATTTTATTGAAACACCCAAGTTTGAGCTAGGGAGCGTTTTTCTTTTTGATAAAATCCTTTAAATGTTATATAACAAAATATGTAGAGCGTTCTTAACAATTCAACCATACTTAGACTTTTGTCACGCCCACTTATGAGGGATAGGAATAAGAATAGGGTATCCAACAGTTCGCCCAAGCGGACTGTAGCCCGTCCCTATGTTTTTCCTTCACATTATAACCTACAAACATGCAAAGCCATCGTGCATCGGCATCTCTCCCCTTCTTCTCACCCCATTTTCCTTAACGCCCACGCTGTCTAGCTGTTGCATTATAAGGGTCCCAACAAATCCCTTTAGTGCGTGTTTATTTAAAAAAAAAAAAAAATCTCGGCCGATGATCATTAGACCTCGGATTTTGCATAATTATTTGCTTATTTTTCATCAGATTGATACCCAACTTTGTATTTAGACGTTTTATCGTTCCAATATAACAAATTTTATTGCATATCGAAAATATGCAAAATACATATATGCAAAAAATATGCAAACAAAATATGGCAAAAATATGCTAAATATATGCTACATATGCAAAATATATGCAAAATATGCTAAAAATATGCAAAATATGCAAAATGCAAAAGCATTTCTTCGAAAAATTGAATTCAACTCGTTAAATAATAATTGGTTTCCATTCACTTTACAATATTGATGGGAAACTGTAAAATTAAACAAAAATAATAAAATATGTACATTCCGAATTCGTGGAAAAGCAATAGAAACTGTAAAATTAACCAAAATAATAAAAGATGCACATGCCGAATTCGTGGAAATACGAGTACCATAATGCAATTTTCATATGCCGAACTTGATACCAGGTAAGCGCAATGAACTGCCGCTGTATCAGCATATAGAAGTAAGTAAGAAACAATATGGTCAATTTAGTTTTCAATCGAACATCCATGGGCGTAGTATAGTGAAATGTCAAAAATGAACAAACATAAAGAAAATTTGATAGGAAAATGGTTCAACAGCCTTTCCGAAAAGTGCTTTAAATTTGATGGCAACAATATAATCTGTACAATTTGTGACAAAAAGGTAAAATTTAAATATTCAGGCTTATGTAAACCAATTTTCAAACTTTTTACAAATTTCTAAATTTGTTCATCGAAATATTTGTTTGCAGTAAGCCTGATTGTTAAATTAAAAGTACGTTCTAATGTTTTTAATATTTTAGATTCCTTGCGAAAAAAAATTTCAATTGCAGCAGCATATTTCTGCTTCACTTCACAGGAGTTTAAATGCATCCAATAGCAACAACGACGAAAATGCGCATACTTCCAGCAACTTTTCCGACAACTCCAACAATGAGTTTAAAATGGATTTATGTACAGCGTTGGTTGCGAGAAATATACTATGGAATGTGCTTAGCAATGCTACATTTAATAATTTTTAAAAAAAAAAAACACAGGGCAAGTACTCTCAGAAAGAGCTACTTGAATAAATGCTACCAACAATCAATCCAAAAAATTCGCGACAGTATCAAAGACGAAAGCGTTTGGATATCAGTGGACGAAACAACGGACAAACAAGGGCGATATGTCATGAATTTGATTGTAGGAACATTGAGCAAACATGAATCTTCATGCTCATGCTTTTTATTTTCGTGTAAACAGTTGAAAGAAGTAAATAAGCAACTGTTGCTCGATTCGATTTGTGAACGACAGCATTCGTATATTGTGGCCACATGGGAATGAGTCAAAAGTGTTGTTGCTTTTAACGGATGCTGCGGCATATATGATCAAAGCTGGTAAAAATTTAAAAGTTTTTTATCCGAATCTCATACATGCGAGTATCACTTGCTTGGCACACGGTTTAAATTTAATAGCTGAAAAAGTAAGAACATCGTTTCCTGTCGCTAACTCCTTCATATCGTGTGTAAAAAAAAATTTCATAAAAGCTTCGCTCAGAGTACAACGCTACAAGCAACTACTAAATAAGGAGTTACCACCAGAACCGATCATAACCAGATGGGGTACATGAAGGCGGCATCATTTTATGCAGTTAACATGGAGGGAATAATAGAGGTAAGATAATGTTTAGCAACAAACAACATTTTAAATATAGCATCGTTGTCAAAAAAGTGGGTCATCGGTCAATTTAAAACTTTGTTATTGAATAATAAGAATCACTTTTCGTTTAGTAAAGAAAAAAAAATTTAATTTGCATTTTAAGTTCTTGAAACACTGAACCCAGAATACGCTGAATCTATAAAGCTGGTAAAAGAGCTGATAAAAAATCCTTAACTACATCGGGATTTCATATACATAAAATCGAATTTCAAGAGAGTTGCCGAAATCATAACTTCCTTGGAAGCGAAGGGTCTACCATTAGCAACGTCAATAAATTTATTTAAGGAAGCTGAAAATATTGTTCATAACATAACTGGTGATTTTGAAGTGGATTTGAAAGAGAAATTTGAAGCCATTTTGAAAAGAAATCCAGATTTTAATATCATCTCAAAAATAAATGATATTTTAAATCTCAATGCCGACGATTTGTCTGGACTTGAACCCGTCACAAATGAAAACATCATTAAATATAAATTTGCTCCAATTACTTCCTGTGACGTTGAAAGAAGCTTTTCCGCTTACAAAATGGTTTTTGGAGAGAAACGTCGAAGCCTCTCTATTGATAATTTAGAGAAAATTATGGTTGTATATTGTAATACCAATTATCTTGAATAATGTTTAAACCTATTTAATATCATAAATATTAAGTATTATTTGCTCTACTTTTATATCTGATAATAATAAATAAAATTTCAATATGTATACCAACCTCTGAATCGCATTTATTTTATTTTTGGATTTATTTAATATAGGAAATTTTATATTTTTTGCATAGTTTGCATATTTTTTGCATATATTATGCATATGCATTTCATGCAAATATGCAAAAAAAAATTAAAATATGCATAATCATTTTCAACTCTATTTTCAATGAAATGAACCTTGGTGTCATCAGAATTTACCTATCTTAATCCTTCGAAAATATGCACTATGCAAAATCCGAGGTCTAATGATCATTTTCGGACAAGTACCAACTTTCTCAGCAAATTTTCGTGTAATTTCATTAAAAGTGTTTTAAGAAGTCTTCTAATGTATCTGCCACTATTTTTATCCAAATAATAATATAAAACCCAGTCAGCGGCAAATTTGGAAAAATGTTCACACGTTTTTCTAGAAGTCATCACAATTAACCACAAAAATAAGAAATTCGCTAAACAAAAGCAATTTACTTACATTAAAAACAAAGCAACTGATACCACCCACATGATCATGAAACTCATCACCACATTAAACATTAGAACAACAAATAACAACATTAAAATCACGTGAACACGATTCAATAACTGTATAGACAGCATTGAACTTCTCCAAGCCACGGCTGCACCTACTCGAGGCGGTGGGGAATCCCCTAGTCCCACGAGCCGCTGCCAACCACACGATCATTATCTAGCCAAATAATTGTTCCTAACATCTCATCCATGTGGTTAGCCGTTGTCGTCTTATTTATATACATATCTACGGTCTACGCTAAAACAATTCAAAAAAGCACATCGATGCAAGAAAAAAAAACAACAAACTTCTCTGTTACCGTGCATACAATTTTCCATGACATCGCTAAGTGGATAAGCAGCCATTGGAAGGGTGGAAGCTGAAGATAGCGTGAGCTTACCTGCCCATGAAATTTCGCCGCGAAAACTCTAAACACGGAGCTAATCTATTTTCCAACGGGAACATGAAACCATTTCCATTTTGTGTTTGTTTTTTGTTCTCCATTTTCAATTAAATTTGTTTGGTTTATCTCCAATTGCCAGTGGAGGAATTGCAAAGGCATTTACTCGTATGTAGCTTAAGCATCTCGCTTGGCTTTGTCGTCTCAGCTTGTGGCTTGAAAGATCGCAATGGCCAAAATCTTAATCGTTGTCATCATTGTTGTTGACGTTGTCAACTAATTGAAATCCGACACAGACAATGCTTGGAGAGAGGATATAGCTGTTGTTGCTATAGCTGTTGTTGCTTCTGTTATTTGTTTATGTGTTTGTTGTTTTTTTTCGCGCACGCTGTAATTCGGTCGTTTGACGTTTGAGTTAGCAAGGTAGCCATTTTGGGTAATTACCCAACCATCAAGCGGTTTCGCTGTAGCAACATTATACCAAATGAAACTTTAATTAAGAGTTTTTTTTTCAGTTTTCTTTCCGGGACTGAAACTGTTAAGTTGTGACAATGAAAGGGAATTGTCAGACAGTTTTCTTTTAATACTTGTTTGAAGAGGAGGTATTTGCCGAAATAAATTATTGGGGAGAGACTTGTGCACTTATCTATGACCTTGTCATGTGTTTACTTGAATTTACTGGTTATTATTCAGCATCATTGTTTTGCCAATTTCATTTAGTGGTATGAACTTCAAAATTTGCTTTCTCCGCTGAATATATGTACTTGCAACAGATATGGAATAGTTACAAGTTAAAATATAACAAAAGGAAAGGTTACAGTCTGGGTAGGCGAACTGTTACATTACTTATTCTTAACCCCCAAAAATGTGGGCGTGACAAAAATCTTGATAGGTATTTGTTAAGAAGGATATTGTCGTTACACAACTACATTTTACGTTTTTTTAAGGATTTAATCGTAAAAAAAGCTGTACAGAGCCATGTTAAGTTTTAGCATACCTGCCAAACTTGTCAGATTGTGCAGAATGACGATGGAGAACGCCCGCTGCTTCATAAAGGTCGAAAACAATCTCACCGAGACCTTTGATGTCAAAAAAGGATTAAGGCAAGGTGATGCGCTGTCATGTGACTTCTTCAACATCATACTTGAGAGAATTGTGCGAAACTCGCAAGCCAACACTAGAGGCACAGTTTTCCAAAGGTCTGTGCAACTACTTGCAAATGCTGACGACATTGACACAATTGGCAGAACACAGCGAGCTGCCACTGGTGCGTTTGCAAGTATTAGCGCAGAAGCGGCAAAAATGGGTTAAGTGGTAAATGAGGGCAAAACAAAATATATGCTGTCAACAAGAAGGGACACACAACATCAACGAATCGAACAGAACGGCATGATAAACAGCTATAATTTTGAATTAGTTAGGGACTTTGTCTACCTCGGCTCCGCTATTAATTCTGATAATGACACCATAGCTGAAGTCAAACGAAGAATTACACTTGCCAACTGCTGTTTCCTTGGCCTAAGACGGCAATTGATTAGTAAGGCCTTTTTAAGAATAACTAAGGAGACTCTATATAAGACCCACATCATCCCAGTCCTGCTCTACGGCGCAGAAGCGTGGACATTAGCAAAAGCGGATGAAGATCTTCTTGGTCGTTTCGAACGAAAAATTCTTCGAGTGATTTTCGGTCCAGTTTGCATTGACGGGGTTTGGAGGATGAGATTTAACAGCGAACTCTACAAGCTGTACAGCGACATCGACCTGGTCAAAAAAGTACGAATCAGTCGACTAAGATGGCTAGGACATGTAGAGCGAGTGGACACGAACGCTCCGGCCCGAAGAGTCTTCGATTCCAACCCGAAGGGACAACGCAGTAGAGGAAGACCTCGCCTTTGGTGGTGCGCGCAAGTAGAAAGGGACTTCAACCAACTTGGAGTGCGCAACTGGAGGCGGATAGCCAAAGATCGTGCTAACTGGAGAGGCTTATTGGTTGAGGCCCAGGTCCACCCCGGACTGTAGTGCCACATAAGTAAGTAAGTAAGTATGTAATCGTAAAAAAAAATACAAAATAAACGCCCCTAAAAAGGGCGTGGCAAAAAACTTTGAATGAGGGAATTGTTAAGAACGACTTCCTATACACACTTTGCGATTTTATTTCTACTAGGGGTCGCCCCATGGTCGAAATTCGACCAATTCATTCTAAAAGTTGAAAAAGAAACAAAATCGACTGTTATACATATTGCATTGCATTCTCTGATTTTCACATGATATAAAATTGTTTCGGCATTTTCAAGTAACTTCAAGCATTTTCAAGTGACTTCAAGGATGTCCAAGTAACTTCAAGTATGTTCAAGCATTATCAAGTAACTTCAGGTTTTCAAGGATTTTCAAGTAACTTAAAGTAACTTCACGCATTTTCAGGTAACTTCAAGTAACTTCAAGTATTTTTAAGTAACTTCAAGTAACTTCAAGCATTTTCAAGTAACTTCAAGCTTGTCCAAGTAACTTCAAGTATGTTCAAGCATTATCAAATGCATAACATGCACAGCAATGTTGTTTTTGGTAACTTTAAGTAACTTTAAGTAACTTCAAGTATTTTCAAGCATTTTCAAGTAACTTCAAGCATTTTCAAGTAACTTCAAGCATTTTCAAGTGACTTCAAGCATGTCCAAGTAACTTCAAGTATGTTCAAGCATTATCAAGTAACTTCAAGTTTTCAAGCATTTTCAAGTAACTTAAAGTAACTTCAAGCATTTTCAGGTAACTTCAAGTAACTTCAAGCATTTTTAAGTCACTTCAAGTATTTTCAAGCATTTTCAAGTAACTTCAAGTAACTTCAAGCATTTTCAAGTACCTTCAAGCATTTTCAAGTAACTTCAAGCATGTCCAAGTAACTTCAAATATGTTCAAGCATTATCAAATGCATAACATGCACAGCAATATTGTTGTTGGTAACTTCAAGTAACTTGAAGTATTTTCAAGCATTTTCAAGTAACTTCAAGCATTTTCAAGTAACTTCAAGAATTTTCAAGGAACTTCAAGCATTTTCAAGTAACTTCATGATATAAAATTTTTCCGTTCCGATTGGCAGATTATTGCCTCACACAGCAATATTGTTGTTGTTGTAATTTCATCCAATTCGCATCATAATTCATTATGTGTGTTATACAAGGCGGGCCAAAGAGATCACCCTATTGCAAGATGCTCTTTTTTTTGCAAATGACCGCCAATGTCAAATCTGTTTTGACATTTGTGGACTAGACAGATGTAGAATACAAGTGAACAAGCCATCGAGCGATACACTCCCCAAGATACCGGAATAATCGTGTCTATTTTTTTGCGTAACAATTCGTCTGTAGTGTTGGTACACCGCGAATTCCGTCGCTGATTCCACGGCCGTCCGACACCGACTACGCAAACACTGCGCCGTTTGGCCACCAACCTTGAAGAGTATGTGACCACACGAGACGTTGCCAAGAGTGGCCGGCCCCGGAGCGCCCGTTGTGCCCAGAATATCGCCGCTGTTGACGAGGATGTCGAGCTGTCGCCGGAAACATCGATCAGACGCCGTGCCTCGCAATTAGGCATCAGCCGGTCGTCCCCAAGGCGAATTTTGGTCAAAGACTTGCACAAGTTCCCGTACAAAGTTCAGTCCGTGCATCGCTGCTGCCTGTCGACCGCCAAACGCGTGTAACCTACGCCCAAGCCATCCTCAATCTCGAGGACAGTACGTGAACAAGCAAAACTATCGCTTCTGGGGCACCGAAAATCCACGAGTAATGCAAGAGGAGCCATTACATCCGCTCAAAGTTACTGCATGGTGCGCTGTTCACGCTGGATGAATCATCGGGCCATTTTTTTCGAGAACGCCGCTGGTGAAACGACAACAGTGGACGGTGCGCGCTATAGGGCCATGTTAACCGGGTTTTTTCTGTCGCAATTGGACGAATTAGGACTGGAGGACATGTGGTTCCAACAGGACGGAGCTAGCCACAACAGATATTCTGCAGGCGGCGTTCCCGGGTCGCCAATCTCTCGATTTGCCGATTTGCACTGGCCCGCAAGATCGCCTGATTTAACCGTTCCAGACTTTTTTTGTGGGTTTTTTGAAGTCCCGTGTTTACGTGGACAAGCCCAAGACCCTAGCAGCCCTCAAGGACAACATTCGACACGAGTGCGAGAATCTGTCGCCCGAAGTTCTCGCCGAAGTGATGAACGAGCCTGTAAGGCAATCAATTGCGACGGCGCCCATTTGGCCGATATCATCTTCTCGACTTGACCAATAAAATTCTAAAGGTTCAAATAAACATAATCAAAAAACATAGGGGCGGGCTACAGTCCGCTTGGGCGAACTGTTGGATACCCTATTCTTATTCCTATATCTCATAAGTGGGCGTGACAAAAATTTAAAGGATTTTATCGAAAAAACTAAGCTTTTGTAAATAAAAACGCTCCCTAGCTCAAACTTTGGTTTTTCAATAAAATTGTTTTATTTAACTGTGGGCGTGTCAGTAGGCGGATTTAAAAAAAAATTAAGTATGAGCATAAAGGGCACCTAGAGAGTATATACTATAAATTTCAGCTCCCTAGCTCAAACTTTGGACTTTCAAAAATAAAAAAAAATAAATTGTGGGTGTGTCAGTAGGCGGATTTTGAAAATATTTACACATGAGCATAAAGGGCCCCTAGAGAGTATATATTAAAAATTTCAGCTCCCTAGCTCAAATTTTGGTTTTTCAAAAAAAATATTTTATTTAATTGTGGGCGTGTCAGTGGGCGGATTTTGAAAATTTTATGTCCCAAGCAGTTTTATGGGCCAAAGATCATATATATAAAATTTCAGCTTTCTAGCTCAAAATTCAATTTTTCCCAAAATTTGTTTTATTTAATTGTGGGCGTGACAGTGTGCGGATTTTGAAAATTTTATGTCCCAATCAGTTTTATGGGCCATAGATCATATATAAAAAATTTCAGCTCTCTAGCTCAAAATTCGATTTTTTTTAAAATTTTGTTTTTTTGAGTTTGTGGGCGTGTCTGTGGGCGGATTTCAAAAATTCGTAAACTTGATTATTTAGGGACCCTAGAGAGTATATGGTTAAAATTTCAGCTCTCTAGGTCCAGTTTAAAGGCCTAATTTTTGCCGACGGACGGACGGACGGACATGGCTAGATCGACATTACTATCGATGCTGATCATAAATATAGTAACTTTTAGGGGTCTTCGGGCAATATTAAGGTATGTTACAAACTATGCGTCAAAATTAATATACCCCTAGAATAGGGTATAAACAGAATCGAAGTTTTTCATTTAGAAAAAAAATTAAAGCCAAACAACATCGGATGATTTCTTTTGGCTCACCTTGTATGTGGATAATTTTTGTATTGTGCACTTGTATGTATTGTCCCCTACCCAAATATGTATAGTGTTGGCATATATATGTGACGTATAATAGCAAAAATGGGTGGAAACACGTTATAGGAAACTCCGTATTAATATATATGTAGATTGATTTCTTCATTGAAACTTTCTTCTTTTAAATAGTGGGTGGATTTTGACAATATTTGCTTTTGAATATTTCGGACCCCTAGAGAGTATAGTCAAAACTAAATATCCTTAGAATAGGGTATAAAAGGTGAAAACAAAATAAACCCCGAATTGACCAATAATTTGTTTCACTAAATTTCAAACTCACTTGGATATAGGATCCCGCATACTTTAGAAAAATATAAAATTAAAAATAAAGCAATACAATATGTTTTCCCTAATTTATGAACATAGGTTCTTGTTTGTTAATCTATTCGTTAATTTATATATGTACATATTTAATAAACTTTTTTGATTTGTTAATTTATTTACAAATTTGTTTATATATTTGTTTATTTTACTTCAATGTTAATTTATTTACTTTTTTTTTTTTTGTTAATTTATACACAAATTTAGTAATTAATTTGTAAGTTCACTTTAATGTTAACTTATTTATTTTTCTTTGTTAACCTATATACATATTCGGATATTTATTAAATTCACTTTAATTTTAATTTATTTATTTAGCAAGTAAGTTAGTATAAAAATTATTTATTAATTTAATCAGATTATATTTTTAATATTTTTTTTTTCTAAAAGAAGGGTTTTTTCGTTATTTCCCTTTAAAAAAGAAATTAAATTATTGAGCTTATATTATTTTGAATATATAAGACTTTTTTCAATTGAAAGATATAAATACCCTATATCATATCTCGTACTTTAAATTGTGTGATGGCTTCTATTTGTAATTTGATGACTATCTAAAATAAAGCCTCTGTTTTTGTAAGGGAATTCATTTTATTTATTCTTTATATTATTTTTACAAAAGAAACGGCGATAGGCGAAACGTAATAGCAACACAGCGCGGGCGTTCAGAAAATAAGGATTATAAGAAAAGCAGAGATGCCGATGCACCTTGGTTTTGAATGTTTGTAGGTTATAATCTGGAAGTATGTTCAACATTCGTGTTGTACGGCTAAAGAAAGATTCTTTGAACTTCACTGTACGTCCGAATATAGGATTGAGGTTGAACTGGTGAGCATTCCTTACAAGGCGTGTGTCGCGGTTGAAATGTTCTAATGGTGGAATGCAACTGGCTATTCCGTTTAAGCATTTATGGTGGAAATAACGATAAAATAATGAGAAACAAGAGACATTGCGACGATGACTAAGAGAGTCAATCGATCTCGCGATGTCTCCGTCGCCAATCAGTTTTATCTCGGGTTTTTTAATCCTGCCAAGTAGCTCCAAAAAAGTAATTGGAGCACCAGACCGGATATAAGCGTTGTACTCCAGTTTCGTGTGCATAAGCCATATAAATTGTAGCCAGATACTTACTTACTTTACGGGCTCCCGACCCACTAAGCGTTCATTTGTGGAGTTGAAAGTTATTGCTACCAAGAGTTTCGTTTTGTCCTGGGCGGTGGACAGATGTTTTACTTCAAGACCAACCAATTTCGACGGTTCTTCAATCGCCGAAAAAGCCTCTAACACTACACGTTGGGAACGGCCGATGATGTAAATGGGCGCGTTCAATTTACAAGTCATTGATCAAAAAACTCACGTGACCATCGTTTGGCAAGTGATAGACATTTAATTAGTAGTGAACTTGCAGTTGACTTGCAAATTGAACGCCCCAAATATCAACCGCATACCCCAGTAATTGGACCGATCTATTGAATCTACCGATCTATCGTGCTGACACCTGCCCTGCACACTATTTTCTTCAGAACAAGATTGAAGAAGTCACATGATAGCAGGAATAATTCGGAAGAGCTGCTTCCAAACTGCACATTAGACCGCGGGTTTTCAAATGTCAGGCGACATATCTGGATCAGTTTTGCCGTGATCTCATATTCGGCCATGGTTATGTAGAGCTCCTGGCGATGAATGCTATTATACGCGGCTTTAAAGTCAACGAAATGATGGTGAGTCTAGACTTGAAATTTGTTAGCCTTTTCCAGGATTTGCCTCAATGTGCAAATACAGAGACATTTTTTCGATGGGGTATATTGTCTCAACAGATTTATATATATTTAGTGCCTGGCAACCTTTAGGAATGCACAACATGAGGTCCGTTCGCGTACTTTATGTGTAGAAAAATGAAAACTGTCAAATCTCCAAAATCGAGAGAGAACGCGAACGCTTTTGTGTAAAAAGATCAAAAACGTCAAAGTTTGGCTTGAAAAGAAGTAATCGTTGTTTTTTTTTGCTGGCAAACTCATAGGATTTCATCATTTGACAGTTTTCATTTTTTTACCAGCTGAAATTATGTGTGAAGAAAAATGAACGAAAGTAAATTTTTCTTTCCTTCATCTTTTTACCATTTTCTCAGTACGCGAACGCGTTTGTATAGTTTTGCACGAAAGTTTATATAAATTTACGTTTGCATATTAGTTCGCGAACAGACCTATAGTCTGTCTGTCTATCGTTTGGGATGGTTAAAAATATTTTACAAATTGCGTAATTGAATTCAAGTATATACATATGTATATCGCAATCCAATATCAACCGTAAAGACATAGTACGTTAACCCTACTGTTACTAATGTAAATTTTATAAAATCCCGATTAAGAAATTAAGACTTACGATAGTGAAATAGTAATTGTGATGAAAATGCAAATTTTAAGACTCGAATTATGGTCATAATTTACGTGGCTTATCCTCTACCTGAATCAAGTGAATGTGGCGTTTGTTATCTACACATGAAATAAAAAAAAACTCGTATAAGACGGTAGTCCAAATGTAGAACTAAATTCAATGACATAAAATAACACTCCGAAGTCTCACCATCCAAATGGTCAATAATTTGACTGAATCGACTATATTGGAAATTTATTCAAATTTGTAATCCAAAACTAGCATTATAACGACTCCTTAAACCCGTAAGACAACCTTTAAATATTTTTGTTTTTCTCTTTTCGGTTTAGAACGAGTTCTTTCACCAATATGAACAACCATCTTATAACGGTAGGACAGGTGATTTATTTTCAATTGGGTCAATATAATTTCGAACCATCATACAAAGCCAGCTTTTCACGATATGCATTCTCCGCTGGCAATGAACAATTTACTTCAGATATGTATTCTGAGGCAAACACGACCGACAAACCACATTCCTATTTGCGCCAAGGCGTTGCGAAGCAAATTTGAATTGGATTACGATGTGCTCTCGCAGATAGTCCATAAAATAAAAATACATCTGTACAGAACAGTTAAGGTGCTAGATAAAGTGGAATTTAAATACGTGTATTTGTGGCCTATCTAAATATCAGGAAGAAGATTTTCTTCTCGAGGGTTTCTTTAGATTTTAATTACAGACTAGGGAATTTGTGAACACTACACACTCCAGATATTAATCAATATGGCGAGAATGCAGCTCGAAGGAGCTTCATAATTGCATTTCCGAGTTTATTCATGGGAATTCAATTGGAATTTCTGTGTCTTTTATAGGAGAATTCACTTTCATAGTGCTATTTTCTTATCTTTATGAGGACAGATGAAACCCTTGCGTTAGCAGGTAGAGTAAGTTAGGGTATTATGGAATATGTGGGTAATATGGAATACCCCTGTTTCTCCATATTTAGTGCAGCGCCATCATTTTTTTCACACTCATAACTTAGATTGTGTAAGAAATCATAGCAATCTTCTACTTGCCCTTCAAGCAAGAGACTCCGTTTTACGTCCGCAAACGGAGTCAATGACATATGGAGTACTCCGCATACGGCTCCGCATACGGGTCCGAAAAACGACGTTTTTCGGATCCAATTAGTATGGAATTTGTAATAGCCGCGGACTCACATGTGTATGTATTGTGACAGATTGAGTCCGCTATGCTCAGCAAAAAACGAATCCAAAACTGATCCAAAAAAAAGGTACAAATCGAGGCTAGATAAGAAGAGAAACGAGAATCGAGTATCGCTAAAATAAAAATCAGAAATGTTTGTTCATGTTTATTTTATTTCTTAAAAACAATACATTTTTCCATTTGAAATACCTGCTACCATTTCTCCTTCTCCTGCAAAATAAATGAATCAAATAAATGTGCATGTTATCTATACATATGTATGTTACTTACTTTCAGCATGAATTTGTGCCGGTAGCATTTAAATCATGGAAATGCGGCCCACAATTGGTAGTTTCGCCTTCATCGGTTGCTATTTTTTTTTGGTTTTGATATATCTAAATTCAAACAAAGTTTAATTAAGCAAATAATTGTGTGCAATAATAAATTCAATTTTTGTTTACCTTTCAAAGAAAATTATATCTGCAGCTACAGCCAGAGACAGTGTCAGTGACAGATGAACGAATCGCTATTACAAATAACTACTCTCGACTCTCGCTCTTCTTCTTATTGGCAATGTAGTTACAGTCAATTTACAAATGTGTGCGTGGAACGCCTCATATATCGCGGATCCGAAAATGACGGGAAAAGTTGGGTCAGCGATTTTGCTTGAAGGGTGATTTCAAATAACTGTCAAACTGACAAAAAAAAATATAAAATTCAAAAACCGCTGCAAGCAAAACTTTGCATGGTGTGAGGATTTCTCCTTAAAAAAATATCTTATAATCATAAACTTAAAGTAAAATCGTGAGTTTCGAAAGCAGTTGGTTCGTACTTCCATTTATTGCTGGTTTTCTGAAAAAATATATAAGCGGTATGTAACTTTTTACTTTTTTCCTGAAATGTGCAAAAATGTGGTAATACGGAATACCTAGACGTTGGTAATATGGAATAGTATTCCATATTATCAGCACTTTTTTCTTCTTTTTGATAAAATCTCTAAGACCTTAAATCTTTATGTATAGATGGCTACTAAGACCCAAAACGCTGCAAGGCGCAAGCAATGGAAACCAGAGGAAATGGAACAAGCCATTCATTGCGTTCGTGCAAAGCAAATGGGTTACCTGAAAGCGTCGAAAGCATTCAATGTTCCACACGGAACTCTTTTTAGATTGGCCACATCTGCAGAAACTTCTACTAAAGTATCGCGTATTCCCCTTGGAAGAAAATCTATCTTCACAAACGAGATGGAGGCTGAACTTGTAAAATATATCAAAGAGATGGAGTCGCGATACTTTGGGTTAACGCAATCAGATGTTAGGTCGTTGGCTTTTCAATTGGCATTAAGGAACAACATTCCAAACAAATTTTCCATTTCAAAGCAATGCGCTGGGCGTGATTGGCTTAAAGGGTTTATAAAACGACATAAAAATGATCTGTCGATTAGAAAACCGTCAGGTACGTCAATCGCTAGAGCCACTGGGTTTACAAGAAGCAATGTTGATCTTTTTTTTGACCTTCTGAAATCTTACAACGATCGATATAATTTTCCACCAGATCGGATCTATAATGTTGACGAAACAGGTTTTTCGATTGTTCAAAGCAAACAGCCAAAAATATTAGCTACTAACAGATTGGCATATTGACCTCCGCTGAAAGAGGCTCGCTTGTAACCTTGGTATTAGCTATGAGCGCTGGTGGTCAGTTCGTGCCACCACTTTTTGTCTTCCCTAGAAAAAATGAAAATGTGCAGTTAATGAAAAATGCTCCGCCTGGCTCAATTGCTGCATTTCATCCGTCGGGATGGATACAACTTAACCTCTTTACCAAATGGTTTAAGCATTTTATTAAAAAAAGTGCAACCGGTTGAGGACTCGCCAGTTTTACTAATATTAGACGGTCATTTTAGCCACACACGGAATATTGATGTTATCGAAATGGCAAAGGCGAATTTTGTAACTATAATTTCGCTGCCACCTAACTCAACCCATAAGATGCAGCCGCTTGATAGATCTTTCATGGCGCCATTAAAATCGTACTACAGTGAGGCTATTCGCTTGTTTTTGCGGGAGCAGGGACGTAAGGTGACATTATATGACGTTGCAGAACTGTTCGCCAAAGCATATCTAAGATGTCAAACAGCGGAAATATCTGCTAACAGTTTCAGATGTACAGGCATTTACCCTTTCAACCCACATATTTTTACCGAAGCGGATTTCATTGGTGCAGGGAAAGTTGATGAATCAGTTGTTCAACAAGAAAATCATTTGAGTGATAAGGCTTCACAAACTCCACCAGGGATCTCTGAAAAAACCTCGAATTATACTGTCTCTCCTTAAAAAAAAATCCAATAGGGGAAGGAAAGCCACACAGGCTGCTGTTATAACAGAGACGCCGTATAAACTCTCCTTAAACAAACAGAATACTTTAAAAACTAAAAATGTCTGTGGTAAAAATTTGTTTAAAAGTGGAACTAAAAAAATAAGTGTTCAAAAAGAAAAAGAAGATCAAAAATTACCTTCCACTTCAAAAGGAGGCCGTAAAAGGCAACCGAAATGCAAAAGGGATTTTCCAAACCAATTTTCTAGCGATTCATCATTAAGTTTTGTTGCAGATGACAAAAGCTCAGATGAAATAGGCTCAGATTTCGATCCTGAACTTCATGAAGGCGTATTCTGCAATGCATGTGACGAATCGTATCCTGATGGCCTCTTATGGGACAGATGCATTCAATGCAGTATGTGGTAACACAAAAATTGTTTAAAAACAAAATATTTATGTAAATTTTGTGAGAATTCATTTATAAATTAAAACTTTAAAAAAAAATAAAATGGAAAAGAAAACATTTCGATTGTGGGTAATATGGAATATTCCATATTGCACCCAAATCGTGGTAATATGGAATATTCCATATTACCTTCACATTTTGTGGAAATAAGATATTGGCATTTTTTATATAATTAGCCGTATTTCAAAAGTGGCAAGTTTTAATGCTCTGGAAAGTTCGGCCTATGTACCTGAATAGACATCAGTCAATTTAAGTCAGTTGATGGGTAGTTTGGTATAGAAATGTAGATATAATTTCAGAATAAGAAAGATGTATTCCATATTACCCTAACTTACTCTACTTATGGGATCATCTATTTTCTTGACAGGAATCTCTGTGATGGAGGAGGGGTGAGTTCGATTTCAAAAATGTGAACGATAAGACAAGATCTTATAGTGAAATACGATAATGAATTAGAAAATAATTGAAAATTGAACCATTCAATATACAGGGTGGGTCATAACTGCACGTCTCTATCGGAAAGTGCCATAGGTAAGATTAGGCTTCCGGGAATCTGTTACACCACACTTTTTTTCTTTTTTTATAATGTACTCGCACTAAAGGGATTTTTTAATACCCTTAATGTAATGTAATAGATCCAAAGCGCGGGCGTTAAGGAAATTTGGGTTAGAAGATAGAGAGAGATGCCGATGCGCGTTGGTTTTGAATGTTTGTTGATTATAAATGGGTAGACAAAATGGAGCGGGGAAGAGCATTCCACATTCGTGTTGTACGGCTAAGGATTAATTCCTTGTATTCCACTGTACGTCCGCATACATGCTTAAGGATGAACTGATGTTCATTCGCACAGCGGGTATTGCGGTTGGAATGTTCTAGTGGTGGAATGCAACTGGCTATTTCGTTTGAGCACTTATGGTGGAAATAACGATAAAATAACGAGAGACAAGGGACATTGCGACGATGACTAAGAGTCAAGCGATCTCCCGATGTTTTGGTCACCAATGAGTTTTATCGCGGGTTTTTTGGACCCTGTCAAGTAGCTCCAAATAAGTTATTGGGCACCAGACCAGATATGAGCTTTGTACTCAAGTATCGGGCGGACTGAGGTTTGGAATTAGGTCCATGTGGACCCATTGTGATGCCCTCGTTGGGAGTTTTAGCCTAGTTGTTCTGGCTTTGGTCCTCCGTCCTCCATCCTCCTTATAAATCTGTAAAGATTTGATAATGAGACTTCAGATATTTTTTGAATACCTTGGAAGAGGTATCTTTCAAGTGTTCTGTTCCTCAGGTGACAAAGGCTTGGGCAGTGACAGAGAGAGTGAGGTGCATCCTCGTCTCCTCGTCACCGCAGCCTTTACAGATATCGTCTTTCTTGAGATTTCGTTTCATTGTGTAGTTCCTAAGCAAATTATGACCAGTAAGAGTTCCGACCAACTTGGAGAGTGATGCTTTGTGATAACATAAAAGTTTTATGATCCGGTTCTTATCGTATTTTGGCCACAGTTTGTTTGATATGTCACAAGAATTCCACTCTTTCAATTTGATATTACAGAGTGGTGGTTTGAACGATTGAAGTGCTTTCGATTTGATTTCGATAGCAGATACCGCTTTTATGGCCGTCTGGATATCAATAAATAAATGGGAATATTACTACGTGGGATCGCCATCATTGAAAACATGCTTGCAACTTCAGTGATTGCTAGATATTCTGCTTGGAATACACCACAGTGTTCAGATAATCTAATCGATCTGTGTATGTTTTATTCCTCTGAGACAAATCCAGCACCAGTTCCACGGTCCATCTTTAACCAACTGTGAAGATGGATATCGATTTGCTTTTCGTGGATTAATTTACTTTCCATACCTTATTGCTTTGACCCGGCAAGATAATGGTCTTTCAAAGAATGGGTTAGGAGACATATAGTCATAGTTGACATTGTTCTCTACGTACATGTTCAGCATCGGTGCATTCCCTAAATGACTCGGGTTACAGCTATGTGTTTGGCTGATCCTCAAGCAAATTTTTTTTCAAAACCGATTCCTGCATGTATAGATCCAGGGGTGGCAAATTGGAATTGCTTCAAAGTCAGCGGTTGGTATCTTTCTCATTGCACTAGTTTTCCCTATACATGCTAGTCTTTGTATTTGTGTCATAACTTTGAGATTGGTTACCTTGTCCGTGGCTTTCCACCAAACTAAGCTGCCGTATGTGGTATTGGTCGCACGATTGCCGTATACATCCACAGAATTAGTTTGGGGTTTGGTTCCCACTTTTTGCCGTATACACGGTTACATGCGCTGAAAGCATTCGCTGCTTTGTTAACTCTGCCATCGACATTTGGCTTTCAACTGAGTTTTCTGTTTTAGGGGTACTCCTCAATCGGTGGTGGTTTGTCTTGTGGTACGATTCTCGTATTAGTGAACAGCACCAGTCGAGTCTTTTGGGGATTGATCCCAAGACAGCATTGTTTTGTCCAATGTCCGTAGCGAGTTTTCTTACAGTTCGCTAAGGGTTGATTCTCGTCGCTAGCATTACTACGTCATCTGAGTATACAATTGCTTTAACGCCTCCGATTTCCAGAGTATTTCATTAATGGCGTGGGCCCAAAGTAAGGGGGAAATAAATCCCCCTTGCGGTGTGAACCTAAAGTGTTTTCTCTAAAACAATATTAAAAAATGCCCGAATCAAACTGAACATCTTCACCTTCCCATACAAAATGGCACTGCAATCCCCATTTAACCTTTCTTTCCAAGAAAAAATGTAAGGCAAAAGCTTTGTGAAATTGGTAAGCTAATTAGAGAATCATTCATCAAGCACTAAATCAGCAATAATGTAAAATACATTTCCAATTCGCATTCCCATTTGAAATACATTAACCGCACAAAAAACATTTCTGGCCAAAAAATTTGACATTCTGTCTGATTGCGATTATCCAATGATCCAACGAGGGCGTCATTACCTTGCAACAACCTTTTCACTCTAATTTTTCACTTGCCAACGATAAACTAATCATTATTTTGTTTTATTATCAAACAAACAAAAACGTGTTCAAATTCAACGACGACATGACAGCAATAGTACTTATGTAAGTGTCAACCAGAATTAGTTTATGGGTTAACATAAGATTAAAAAACTGACAACCATGCTCTAAGGGTTAAATTTTCCTGTCACAAAAAACATTTAAATCATCGTTGACCCAAGAAACCCGGCGGCGGAGGTAGAAGTCGAAGTGAGAATTGTAAGGAGGGCATGCAATAAATTGCACTAAATTGGATTAAGATAGAAAGCGTTGTCGTTTGTATACATATTTTGACAGATCGAATTGTGTGACATTAATTAATTATATTTTTTAACATTATTTATTCTAATGAGGACACACAGTTAATTCATAATTAATTTAATTAGGTTTTTTAAAAAAAAAAAAATGCGTGAAGTGCTCAATGAAACAACAACTTAATGACACATAAATTTGGTAAGTAATTTAAGGAGAGTGTTGTTCGGTTGATTGAAATGCAATATTTATTTACTACATATAGGTATGTAAAATTTGCGTCGTTTTAGGTAGACGTTCATTTGGATAGGCTAATTTTTAATTAAAAGATTCAATCGAACACTCGAATTTAGAATTAAACTAGAGTAGAAGCGGTACGCAACCTAAATAACTGTAATGATCTGGCTTAAATGTTTCAGTCTTCGCCACAACTAAGTACTTTGATAGTTTGTCGTTCAAACGTAATGCAGACTAGGCAGTACTCAATTAGGAATTTTTTCCAAATCTGATTTTAATGCACCCAGGTAATATAATTCTTTCCCTCTGAATGTCCATCTGGTAGGCGGCCTATCGTTCAAACTCGTTAGTTAAGACTTTATTGAAAACATTAAATTTTTGAAATAAGATCGTGTATAAAACTAAAAACTAAACTTAACTGTTTCTTATTATTTCCTGTGTCGCACTTAAGGGTACTCTAAAGTTCGTACAGACTTACTTTACCATTCTCTTGGAACCTACCACAGCTCTTGCTTGAGCATAGGAGGATCCTAACAGTCATGTCTGTCAGTTGTCGAAACTTTCAAGTAGAGTCTATTTTTATAAAGCAGGGCAGGGGTAATGAAAATTAAGAATAATTCCTTAAGTCTTTTCGTCTCAACTTCAAAGTTGTTTCTTAAGAGCTGTTGGATTTGAAATTGAAATTAAAACGCCCACGTTGAGCAAATGAGCCAAGTTTATATACCTATCCTAAGGATATATTAATTTCGACTCATTATTTGTAACAAGCTTTAGTATTGGTCGTATTCCCCTAAAAGTTACTATATTAATGATCAGCATCGAAAGTTATATCGGTCTTGCCATGAGAAAGCTAAAATTTGCAACCTATTCAGCCGTATTAATAAAGATAATTTAAAGGTTGGCTAACCCTTGAAAACGTCTAAGTAGCACTAAAGTGAAAAATCGGTATTTTTAAGCAATATTCATATTTAAACATTGTGGTTTAAAAGCCGCTAAACGTAAACGCCATCAAACGCGTTTAAAGGTTGCTAACAGCTTGTTTGAAAATGACCCTTGAAAGCTTATCTCATTCTTTCGCTGCTTTCATTTAAATTTAGTTATACGTGAGCTTCAATGCGAGAGTGCGGACGTCAATGCGCTAATGTGTGAAATTGTACCGCCCTTTAACAGAATGTGATTTTGGTAAAAGAGTGTTGAGTTTCTTTACTTATCGAGACACAAACCTCGCTTAGTAAACATACAGAAGAAACTTGTTTATATATAAGAATTTAAGCAACGTTGTTTTAGGTTAGGTTAGGTTAGGTTTATGTTGCTGTCGGCAGAAGCCGACACACTTAGACCAATTAAGGTCCATTGTGATACCACGTATATTATCTACCTCAACTCTGTAGATGGGACTGGCCAACGACACGCGGTTGTTCTCAAACGGTCCCCCATCTACGTACTAACCGTGGAAAACGTCGCTTAATTACGGTGATCTGACGAGAACCAATTAACTCGATGTGGTACGTTGTTTTAAGACAATGCAAATATTTAAGCAAGCTTAACTAGACAACATCTGAGATATGGGTTAAGAAA
The DNA here is from genome assembly GCA_949715645.1 of Portevinia maculata. Classification (NCBI taxonomy): domain Eukaryota; kingdom Metazoa; phylum Arthropoda; class Insecta; order Diptera; family Syrphidae; genus Portevinia; species Portevinia maculata. Next base: position 194,706,749 of record OX454525.1, read on the forward strand.
ATCTAATAAATATGACTGATACTCTCAGGGGGCCGAATTAATAGGTAATGCGTAAGGATTTTTTAAATCGGCACACTGACAAGCCCTCTTTGAAATTAAAACTATTTGACCGAAAAAGTTGATGGAAATAGAGTTAGTGTTCTCAAGTATTTCTTTAACAACTCGCCTACAAAAACGTTTTACCACGCCCACTTTTTGAGTGCGTTTTTGAGAAAAACGTGTTTTTTCAACAAGTTCCTTAAAAACTTTGAAAAACATTATGTTTTTCGTTTTGACCACTTTTGGGGGCGTTTTGCCTAAAATTTAAATGTCAGACATAGCCGATAGCCGGCGCTCTGGAGAGTCGACTGTTTTCATTTTGTTAAGGTTGTATCGTAAGCCGTGGTGACCAGTCAGATAACCTACTAAGGTTTTTGATATCATGCCAACTCAATTGGCGACATGACGGACAGCTCATTTGGCATGTCTAGGCTGCAATATCTGCCGATCTATGATTGCAGCAGAAGGGCTCGGTACCTTTGGAAGGAGTTTCCTAGTTCATTCTGGCCAGTTCCTCGCCCTTTTCATTACGTCCCAAAAACGTCCTGGCCCGGAACTCTCCATAGTTTTGTCTTGTTCCTTGAGCTGAGTGAAGTGCAATGCGAGCTAAGGTAATTTATAGCTGCTTGACTATCCGTGAATATATGGATAGTGGCGCATTAATACCAGATGAATTGATGTGGGTGGCGCATTCTTGAATTTCGTGGAGCTCTGCTTGAAATACGTTCGGACTTTTTCCAATAGGAAGTCCACCATCCGTGGACTTGGTGGACCAGTACTATTATTAGGACTGATTTATGATTGGGAACACCAACATAGTCTAGCTCATTGGGAAAATGTTCCGGAGCTCGAAAGATCCAAAATGTAAATCAGGCTAGTGAGCTTCCTCTCAGCACCTTATGGCTAGAGATTTTATCATAGCAAAATAAACCGATGCTGTGAAACAGGAAGTAACAAACTCTTTCACCAAGAATATACTGACATAAGGGAAAGTATACTTTCTAAACCTAATTGTAAGTTTTATACCAAGGAAGATTAGTTTACATAAATATTGTTTGCGCAAATTGAGGTTGAATTTCAAATAAACAAAATATTCAGGGACAAAAGAAGTACAAAATATTACATAATAATTGGTCCCATAGAATCACAAGTTCTGACACAGATCTCCGATGCTGCATTGAATCCACCCACAGAGAATAAATATGAGAAAAAATTGCATTGTCAAATAAGCTGGTAAAATGATGAATTTCGGAGATTCGTCCCACACCACGTCAATCAACTCAACGTCAACGCGGTGAGAAAGCCAGCCCACAACATTTGTTGCGCCAAATTAGACATTACAGACACAAATTCGACAAATTGTCTCTCGGTTAAATAAATTTTAATGAGCAACCATCACAGAAGAAGTTTCAGCTCTTGTCGTAGTGATTCATCCACTCATTTGCCAGAAAAAAAATATGAAATTTGTTGAACCCGCAGGAACATGGTCGAGAACCATGGTTCTTTACAAAAGCATAAAAAAAACTAAAACCCGCATCGTTGTCGAATGCAATAATAATAAAAAAGTAGACAACACATTGGTCAACAGATATTCACACTAAAACGAATATTTGTGATTGATAGTAGCGCGGACATTTCCGGCGTACCACCATTGTACAACAACCGATTTTCTCAGTCAAAAACAGAACTGCTTGCAGCAAATTGTAGCAGAATACCGACTTTTACGCTGATGCTGTTGATTGTAGATTTGGGACTGAAGCGCGCATTTACGTGGACCTTGGTCGTGGCTAAAGTTACGGCACCAATCATCGGAACAGCTAAATAACAGCACTAAAATAGTCTTTTTGGCGGACGGAGTAACTATTAAAGTATTCCATATAAACTGGTCTGGCACATATGCAAAGACGAGGCAACAATGCGTCAGTCTTCCAAACGGAGACTTATGATCAGCGCTGCCACTTTGCTACGATCGTAGCAAAACTGCTACGCGATTTCCAATTTGCTACGACGCTACGCACTCTCCCTAAAAACGTCTATTTTGCTACTTTTTTTTAAAGCACGAAATGTCAACACAAATCTTGGAATTTTTCTTGAAAAAAAAAATAAACGAAAGTATATTCAATCTTTGATTGATTGATTTGATTTGATTGATTCTTTATTCTCAATTAACATATTATGTACATTTTATAATAAACTTAATTAACACTTGAAAGAGAATAGTTAGTGGCATTTATATTTCAAGAACAAAAATAGTGCTAATGCCACTTCAATGTAAATACTCGTACTTCATGTGGGGTGAGCAAATTTGTAAATTCAAAAAGTAAAATTAATGATGAAGAATTGAAGAAATAAGTAAAGAAGAAGAAAATAAAAATATCAATAAAAAATTAACTAATGAAAATATCAATAAAAAATTAACTAATGAAGCAAGATTCATGGCAAAAAAGAAAAAAGAAAAAAGCAAACAAATATGTGTAACTAAACAATATAACGCAGCAAAACTTCAATTTCATTATGGTCGAAATCAAGAAGCCAACATTTCAATTTTCTCAAAAAAGAGCACAGCGTTGATAAGATTCGTATTTCGGCAGGGAGTTTGTTAAACAATTTGCATGAAACAATGGAGTAAGAGTTTCTAAAGCTTGTTGTGCGAAAGGCAGGGATTGGTACATAAAACTGAGAATTGCTCCGTAAGGTATATGCATCAGAGATAGGACTTTGCAAGTACCCACCTCTCACAAAGAAAATTCTAAGTGTCTTATAATAAAATAAATGTCTCACTGGGAGAATTCTCGCAAGTCTAAACAGTTGTATGGAACCAGCTAGCCGGGTAGAGTTGCAAACTTTTCTTACTGCACATTTTTGCAAAACAATTAACTGCTGAAGTTTACTTAAGTATGCGGCTCCCCAACAGCTTATTCCATACTGCAGTTTAGAATGAAAAATTCCGTAGTATATTATTTTTAAACTACCGTTCGAACAAAACATTCTAAGACGATAAAAATAACGAATGGTGGAAAGAAGATATTGCTTCGGGCTTAAAATATGCTCGGACCAACTTAAATGTCGGTCAATTATAATACCTAGGTATTTAAAGCAGTCAACATTTTCAATTATAAAGCAATTGGCATTACAGGCTACATTCGCATCAAAAGAGTCATTAGAATTAAGAACAGAACACGCGTTATTAATTATATTAAACCTTGCGCAATTTGTTGCATGGAAGGTAACAGCAATATTAGGAGTCGCTTCTGCATTAAGGCTAAAGAAAATAAGCTTAGTTTTGTTACTTACTAGAAGTTTATGTCCAGCAAACCAAATCCTAAGTAAATGAACGTCGTGATTTATATCAGCAACTAAGTTCAATGGGCTTTCAGATCTGTAAGCGATTCTTAAATCATCTGCAAAGGCCGTAACTTTTCCAGCAAACGGTAATTCAAAAATGGAATTAATGTAAATTAAAAACAAAATAGGTCCAAGAACAGATCCTTGGGGGACGCCAAGTTTAATAGTTTTAGTGCTGCTTAGACAGGCTCCTATTTTCACCTTTTGTTTTCTCTCCTTCAGATAAGAAGCGAACCAATCGTAGATACATCCACGAAAGCCCACATTATACAATTTTTTCAAAAGAATGTTGTGATCAACCATATCGAAGGCTTTGGTTATATCTACAAATAGTCCACTGCAAAATCTTTTATCGTCTAATCCTTTATGTAAAAAGGAGCAAAATTCCAAGAGAGCGTCCTCAGTAGAAAGGCCTGATCGAAATCCAAATTGGCTCGAGCTAAAAAAAAATTTATTTTCGAGATAATTCGAAACCCTACGTTTAACTACTTTTTCAAATATTTTTGAAATAGAAGGCAACAACGAGATTGGTCTGTAATTATTTTTATCTTTTTTGCTCCCGTTTTTAAAAAGTGGTATGACAGTGGCACATTTTAGTCCATCAGGGAAATTTCCAGTGATAATACTTGAATTAAAAAGATGCGTTAAAATATCAACAATGTTCAGGGCAATTTTTTTTAGCGCAAGATTTGATATACCATCATTAGCACATGAATTCGAGTTATTTAAAGAGTTTATAGTTTTTAATAACTCAATACCAGAAATGGGTTCAAAAAAGAAGCTAGCACTATCAATATCGCTATCCATTGGACCATATCCAATACCAATATAGTGATTATTAGAACCACTCGGAAATGACATTTGCCCAATTGAGGAAAAAAACTCATTGAATTCGTTTGCTACTGCTGTAGGGTCGGTAATGCAATTATTACCATTACTTAAAGTTATAGACGTATCTGGTTTGCCAATACTTCGATTAATAATATTGTTAACTACTTTCAATTCCTTTTTTAGATTTCCTCGCGACATACTTATTTGGTTATGGTAGTAACTATCCCTGCATAAACGGATTTTCTTATTAATTTTACGTCACATATGATTATAACGATTTTTTAAAGACTCATTTAGTGAATGTTTGCTACACCTTTTTCGCAGTTTATGCTTCTGTTTGATTTTTTGAAGAAGAGTTGAGTTTATCCATGGCTTTAACCTTATTTCTGATTTTTTCTGCACAGCTATGATACTGGAAGCGGATATGGAGGTTTTCAGAATTTTAATAAATAGGTCGTAAGCCTTAGAGGCTTTTTCTTCGGCATAAACCTCATCCCAATTGTAATAGCGCAATACACTATTCAGGTGTTCAAAGTTAATTTTTGTCATTCTTGGCAAATAATGTTTTTCGTTCTTTTTTTTCCAAGATGGGAAACTCAATACCAGTCATGCAGTGATCAGAAATATTAAGGTCAAGATTAACAGCAGCACATTGATTTGCCTGAATTTTTGAGAATCGAGCAAATACGTGATGAAGACAGGTACCAGCAACTCACTTTCCCATACCAACTTATATTCTTTTCTACCATATCCAACAAGTACCCATTTCTTCGGATGGGTTAGTGCTTGAATTTGACTGGTATCTGGAATCGGTATGGAATTAGGTACATTGCAAAATTGTAATGGAAAATAAGAGTAGCAAATCTACATGCACGCACATCTTTGTCCATGTTCTTGCTGTCAGAGTTTGTTGTTGTTTTTTTTTGCGACGCGGCGAGTGTTTTGTGTATTATTTTGAAGCTTAAAAACAATTAATCTAAAGTTAAATGCTGTATTGTCCACAAATTATTTTCTAAATATTCTGGCTGTCATGGATAGGTATGAAATAATTGAATCAAAAACCAATTCCATTCAACTTTGCTGTCTCAATCTGAATTATGTACCTGCCTGCCTATAGATTTATTACAAAGAAGCCAAAGTTGTCCAAGCCTGCAACTTTAATTAAACCAACACAAGGGGATCAAACGCCCGATGAAGAGCCAAAGGAATGAAATTTAAATGCAAGTAGAGTTCCTTTAATTAATATGCATTGTCTGCTTTTAGAAATCGCACTGATATGGATAATACCGGTACCGAGCAGGAACATTCCGAGGAGCCCTCGGCTTCGACAAGTCGAACTCCCTACTCCCGAGACTTCAAATCGGAATGGAGGCAAAAGTTTGACTGGCTCGAAGCAAAAAACGGAAATGCATTTTGCATGGTGTACCTAAAGACTTTAAAAAATTGCATGTCTCATTTGAGTCGCCACAACCAATCGACGGCGCATAAAAAAAAGTATTGCATAAAGACTGACCATATTGCAAGACAAAGTCATATTGAAGATTAAGATTTCGAGGAAAGTACTTTTTTAAATTTGAATAATGTCTATGCAGGAGTAGAATTCGAAGACTATGTTGAATCTAACGATATAGACCCAGACATAATAGCATCCGTTAAAGACAATATTATCCAATTTTGTCTTGAGCTGGTCGTCAAATTCGCAAACGAATTGGCTTCAAGAATAATAAATTAAATGTTGTATTTTATTTGGATCCGAAGTGCGTAAAAGACGAAAACGCACAGTTTTCAAATACGCCTCCATATTCGGACGGGGAAGACATAAATTCCGAGTGGCGACTTTTAAAACAAAGCATTCATTTATTTAAGGACACTAATGTTGTTGATTTTTGGGTTCATGTTAGTGAAACGAAAGATGGTCTTAGCAAGCCACTGTTTTTAAAAGTTTCCAATTCAATGAAAAAACTTCTCGTTCTTCCACATAGCAGCGCAGCTGCTGAACGTTTTTTTCAGATTTGAGCTTGACAAAGAACAAGAAGACGAACTCATTTAAAATAGAGACAGTAGAAAAAATAATGGCTGCAAAATGTTTGGTTTCAAAAAGAAACGAAACATGGGTGTCGAATCTTTAATTTTTTCTAAAAGGTACTTTAAAACTTAATTTTTGAACTTTAAAAAAGAAAAACTGTATTAATCTAAAAGACTTGCCGGATTTTCTATGTGATTTTAACTCTGCTATTGGTACAAAGATCCTACATTTCTAATTTTGTGATATGAATTATTTTTTTTAAGGCAATGCTTGCATGCAAAACGCCTTTAAAGTGAAGTTTAATGTTATTTTTTTTGTTTGTTTGTTTTTTAGTTTTGTAAAATATATAGTTTATCAACTATACTTGTACTAGTCCTTAAAAACATATTTACTTTGAATAAAGAATTAGTGTTTTTTCGTTTGTTTTCGAAAAAAAAAATGATATTTTGGGCTTTTGAGTTTTGCTACGCAAATTAAGTTTTGCTAGGCAAATTTGTTCCCTTGTGGCAGCACTGCTTATGATATCGTAATGGCTATGAACTATGTTGTGAGAAACAGGTGGAGGGAGCGGAGTATTTGCGTCTGTAGCGATAGTCAAGCTGCGCTTAAAGCCTTGCTCAACCCTTTAACCACCTCCAAAATAGTTCGTGAATGCAAGATCTCTCTAAATTCGGTCGGAAGGAAGAATTCCATAAGTCTTGTCTGGTTTTCCGGGTCAAAACATGATCACACGAAATGAGGTCTCCCGCAAACTTGATGGACAAGGCTTAAAGTGCTAAGTTTATTCGAAACTACCAACTGCGAAGCCTGTTTTTTCAAATTTTCAAAATTGATTGCCCTGCTTTTGAAATTTAAACTCGTCATCATTAAAGCACTTAATCGTTTTTCTCAGAAAAACTTATGCATGAGTTGGAAAATGTTACCTTCAGTTACATTGAAGATATCGGCGTTTCATCGGAGAAGGAGGACGAACATATGCGTCATTTAAGGTTAATATTAAAGCGCCTTACGGGCTACGGACTTCCACAGGATGAAACAAAATTAGTGGGTCACTCGACACCAAAGTAAAGGCAATGCAGGAATTTAAAAAAAAACCTAGAGATTACGATATATTTATTAAGAGTGCTCACGGTTTCCGTTTGACGTGTTCGAACGCGGTGTTTAGAATGCCGACATCAGATTTAAATTATTGTTATTTAGTTTCCAAGTAAAGTATATTTTAGTATATGATATGGCAGATAAATAAAGATCTAATTGAAAATAATGTTAAAGTTAGTCCTATTTTCTTCAGTGCAAATATTTCAACACGATAGATTAGGTTATAGGATGACCCCATAGATGGCCCAGTAGGAACACAGTCAAATGGGATGATTATGGTCCATTTTATCCTGATCATAACTTCGCTGTTAAGGAATAAGAAGAAGTTTTTTGCAAACCTGTGCCTGCACAGATTTTCGGATACGACACGTCACGTCACTAAAATTGTCAACATTTCCGCCAACGAGGAAGAAGACGAGAGCAGAGCATTTTCTACTGCATAAACTTTTATGTGAATGGATGTATCAGTGTCAGATGTTGGCGAGATGATCTGAATCCGAGTAGAGGAAACATGTAGCAAAGTCAATCAATTTGTGACCACCGTTATAATCGAACTGAGGATAATTGAGCGGCGAAGACAGTATACCGCCGAAGAGGAGAGCACAGCCTGAGGCTAATCTGCCCCGCGAAGTGGTACTACAAACGGTAGTCCCGCAGGGAGTGTGGTTAAGGGACGAAGTGGTGTGGATAAGTTGAGAATGTAGGCGTACTACTGGATCGATTATTCGGGCTTGGAAATCGTACTAGTTGGTACCACAAGCTACAGCATTTTTAGAAGATTACCACCAATAGCGTGGCGTGAAGAATTTAAAACTTGAACTCGAATTCCAATAAATACACATATACCTATGTATGTATATGTTGTTGAAATTCCATTATTCACACGGAAGGCTTTCTGAACATCGAAAATCCCACAAAAAAGGAGAAATTGCACGATGTTTTAACACTGGTCTCAGTGATCCCATTTGGAGGGATTTATCCCTTTTTGAGCGATTTTCTGCGATGTTTAATATCTCCGAGGGATAAAGTACATTTTAGCTATTTAAGGGGCTTTCTTTCATCGTTACAAATAAGATATTATAAAGTTTTCCACAACGCTGAGTCCAACTTTTTCAGTCTTAAGATATGTTAATTCATTTACTGCCAAAAGAATACAGACAGTTGTAAACCCTAATTTCGTAAAAAGTTTTATAAAGCCAGAATATTTAAGTACTGATATCGAAGTAATTGATAATTCGGTCTATAGATAATTTTTGTTGTTTATTTAGGTCCGTCTTGTGAGTCACATAATCGACTCTGAAAGAAGGCGAACGATTTATTGTAATCGGAAATGCTTTGAGATTTTACGTATCGGCTGCTCAAGATAAAAAAAAGGAGGCCAAATATTGCTCTCGGTTTTGAAAACGCATACAGGTCAAAATACTAACGAAATCTAGATACATTTTTTTTTTTAAATTCGATGAAACAACTATCTTCTTAATATAAGAAATTGCTTATGTATTTCGAAGAAAAGGAAAAATTGGATATATCAAATTTGGATGTAGAACAATTCTGGATAACCGTTAATAATATAAAGAATTATAAAACAATCGAACGAATTTAAATTAAGTTTTGCCCGCATTCTAATACTGATGCTGAGCGAATATTTTAAGTACAAGGTAAATGGTGGTAGAAATAAAATAAAATAACGCCAACCTGTGTTGTAGTGTTACAAAAAGGGATAAAGTAGATCGCAAAGGGATTTTTTACGAACAATCTGAAATATTCCACTATCAACGTCTGGCAACACTGGCTGGTCTGACCAATCGCATTTAATAAATAAGTCGGAGAAAATCGTGATATTTTTTCCATACGAAAGCGAGTGTTGAACAAGGAGGAGTCAAGTACAGTACAATGCTAAGGCAAAAAAAAATGATAGAAAACAAATGTTTGCTCAATAGCAACCATCCAGTGAGTGATTTTATAACCCGACATATTTGAGTGTGTGATGTGTGGTGTGAATGATGTTGTATTAAGATATGGATATCACAAATTCCTTCTAACCTAGACCAGCGTCTTCCCACGCAAGCATACTTTTTAGCTTCCCATTGGGAAGTTCTTGTAATGGGGCTGATTTTATGAATCGCGGATTTTGACATATCTTCACGATTCAAGGTCACCAGAATCCAAATCCAACGTTTTTATACAGATGTCTGTGTGTGTATGTACGTATGTGCGTATGTGAATATGTTCGTATATTCGTATGTGCGTTCAGAATTATATTTCGCCACGATTATCTCGAGAACCAAAAATGATATCGACACGGGACCGGGTTTTCGAAGCGTAGTTACGTAACTCAGAATTGATTAAGTTTCCAGTGAAATCGGTCAAGCCTTTTTTGTTAGTAAATAATAAACTAAAATAAAGGCAAACTAGCTGAATTTTGAAATTGATGATTTTTACTAGATATTTATTATTATGATTATTATTATTATTACAGCTATGGGAAGAAATGGTGGTAGCCAACACACTCCTAAAAGTGATAAAAAAGAGGCCCCGGAAGCAGGGCCACCCCTAAAAAAAGATGTACGCAGGGGCGGAGGTTGTAGCTGGGTAAGAAAGACTGGTAGAGGTGGAGACAGAGGCAGAGAAAAATGAGGAAGAAGAGGAAGAGGAGGAGGAAGAGGAGGCGGAAGAGGAGGTGGAAGAGAACGACGAGGCAGGGCGGCTGCCGTCTTCTACCAGGACTTCTATTACGGGTAATAATAATCATAATAATAATAACTAGGGGTCGCCCCATGGTCCATTCGACCAATTTATTCTATAAGTTGAGAAAAAACAAAGTCGACTGTTATACATATTAATCGGAAAATGAAATTTTTCGACATTGCATTCTCTGATTTCATATGATATAAAACTTTTCCGGCATTTTCAAGTAACTTTAAGCATTTTCAAGTAAATTCAAGCATGTCCAAGTAACTTCAAGTATGTTCAAGCATTATCAAGTAACCACACAGCAATGTTTTTGTTGTTGTAATTTCATCCAATTCGCTTCATTTTACCTGCTGTAATTCATATGTGTGTTATATATGTGGATTATTTTTGTATTGTGCACTTCTATGTATTGTCGCCTACCCAAATATATATAGTGTTGGCATATCTATATGACGTATAAATGATTAACATGCACAGCAATATTGTTGTTGGTAACTTCAAGTAATTTCAAGTATTTTCAAGCATTTTCCAGTAACTTCAAGCATTTTCAAGTAACTTCAAGCATTTTCAAGTAACTTCAAGCATTTTTAAGTAACTTCAGGCATGTCCAAGTAACTTCAAGTATGTTCAAGCATTATCAAGTAACCACACAGCAATGTTGTTGTTGTTGTTGTTGTTGTTGTTGTTATTGTTGTTGTAATTTCATCCAATTCGCTTCATTTTACCTGCTGTAATTCATATGTGTGTTATATATGTGGATAATTTTTGTATTGTGCACTTCTATGTATTGTCGCCTACCCAAATATATATAGTGTTGGCATATCTATATGACGTATAAATGATTAACATGCACAGCAATATTGTTGTTGGTAACTTCAAGTAATTTCAAGTATTTTCAAGCATTTTCCAGTAACTTCTAGCATTTTCAAGTAACTGCAAGCATTTTCAAGTAACTTCAAGCATTTTTAAGTAACTTCAGGCATGTCCAAGTAACTTCAAGTATGTTCAAGCATTATCAAGTAACCACACAGCAATGTTGTTGTTGTTGTTGTTGTTGCAATTTCATCCAATTCGCTTCATTTTACCTGCTGTAATTCATATTGTGTGTTATATATGTGGATAATTTTTGTATTGTGCACTTCTATGTATTGTCCCCTACCCAAATATATATAGAGTTGGCATAACTATGTGACGTACAATAGGCAACTCCGTATTAATTTATTGATAAAATAAATAATATCTAATAATTAATTAAAAAATAACAATATATTGTTTTTTATTTCTTCCCACTGGGAAGTTAGTCGTGTGGAACTTGCGGGTCGCACCCAGACCTCCTTTTTTTATTTTTAAATTCATTTGTTATTAATTATTGACTTATTAAAACCAGTCAAAAATTATTAAATCTTACTTAAAAATAACAGGATATCTCATAGATTTATTGGTCTCCCTCCGCAATAACATTACTAAAACGAAGAAGCTCATGAGTATGGTCCTTGTCAGGGCTTAAGTCGTCTTGGCTCCCGCCAAACAAATATTTATCTATATGTTTATCGAAATACAGATACTGGTCGAGTTAGATATCCAGATATCTATAAACCCTTCCCGCCGCCAATGGTTGCCCATTTGATCCAATAACAGGCAATTTCTTTCAGTTTTTCTGCCATACCTAGAGGCTCCAGCCAATGTAGTTCTGAAAAAGATTGTTTCAGTCTTCTGATCAACAAACCAAAGAATGAATACATTCGTTAAAGATATCTCCAAATGACAAAAGTGGGAGGGCTATGATCCCAGATAGTCCAGATTATAGCCTCGTCGTTAAAGAAAAGATGAGAATAAGAACAAGGTGTTATAAAAGTCCCAACTAAATCTTTAGTCTAGAACAAAACTGGCGGAACCAGCAAAATAACTAACCGCTGATCAAAAAATGTAGAAGACGCTTTTATTTATTTATCTATTTATTTTGGTCAGTGATATTACAATCACACACATACAAATATATTAATTCATCGCCTATCCGCTATGCCCTTGACCTTAACCTCAGCTTCTCCTTTTCCATTGCCACCTAGATTTAAATTCCCGTTCAAGAATATTTAAAAGACATGCAGTATCCTATTCGCAAAATGCTTAATGTAATACGTAACGTGATTCATCATAACATGCACGTATGTTTGTGGGAAAATAAATGTTACCGAACTCTTTGTGTGTGCAAACACAATCCATCATCTCCCTCAAAGAATGTTTATAAATTATTATTAAACGTTTTGTTATGATCAAAGTATCGCATTACAAAAACATCGCATCAATAGGGTCTAGAAAGCAAAAATGCCAAAAGTAACAATCTCAAAAAACTTTCTGACGGCATTGACATAATTTTTGCCGCAAAAAAATCAAAAGAAAAAACTTTATAATGCACGTTCATCGTGCGTAGATTTTACCGACTTTTTGCGAGTGTTGTGCTTTGGCTTAAATAATAAAAAAAAACCTTAAGAAGAACTCGACGTACGGAGAAAGCCAATGTGGTAGACAGTCAGCGAAAAAAGTATCTAAATGCACATACTGCCCTAAAAGTGCCCACCACCTCCTCACCAATCACCCAACAAAAACTTTATTATACATCATTCCGTGGAACGAACAAAAAAAAATTCCTGAGAGTCGGTCAACTAGCAAAACTAGTATCCACTGCACGTACACATCGCGTCGGTAGTACACCAGTACAAATATCCATAAAGTGTACCCACAGAGTATCTGCTGTGCTGTTGTTGCACCTGTGTGCTCGGTAGAAATGCGAAAATTCGCAATAACAATGGAGGCAGCCAAAGCATTATAAATTTTTTACTTCATACAACAGCGAATTATTAAAACAAAAAATCAATTTAGCTAACCATACAAAAATTAAACTCGTTGGTTTTGTTTGCAGCAGACAGATAGAAGGACGGGACAGCAGAATGTAGCAAAGTTAATGGAATTTAATTTTTGACATTTTTTCACACTCTTATTTTTATTGATGTTAGTTTTGCTGAAACATTTTGCGTTTGGTGGGGATTTCTATGTTACGAAACTGGTTTCTTGGATTAAAGTATAAATATTGTAAGCGGGTACGCTGTTGTTGTGATTGTGACCATTTGAAATTTGTTCTGTATTTTTTTGTTATATTTTTCATCTCGAAAAATGTTTTTTGTTAAGCTGATTGGCTAATGGATGCTCATGAATATTTATTGCCCTGAGAAATGATTTAATTAAATTAATTATAATAATCATTAGACTACATCCACATAACCCCCATGTGGATGTAGTCTGAAGATTATGTTATGTTAAGCAAAGTCTCTCCTCTAATCAGCAATCAAGTTTAAGTTAGATAATCAAAGTCCATTGCCCCCGCCACGAAGTTTTATAATCAATCTTAAGCGCAGGTTGGAAAGTCTGGAGTAGAGCAAAAAAGTTTTTGTTCCGAAATTTATACCAGCAAAAGACCAGACCTGCATTGCTATTGCCAAGGGCAGTCTGTGTTATATCGAAATTTGTTCTAGTTCATATTACATATTTTGTATATTAGGAGCCGTTAGCTTCTGCAGCTGGTGCTCTTTAAATTTATATTAACATAGTACATAATTAAATAATTATTTTGTTAAATATTTTGTAAATTGGTTTATTAAATTCCGAATGAGGTCTAGGACAGGTTGACACCTTTTTGATACCGATCCACGTCGGGTCAAATTGTTTGTAAGTTATAATAGGAAGGAACTATAGAGCTGCTGTCAAGGTCGGAATTTAATGAGCTTGGTATGTCTTGCCGTTCCAAGTTCACTCTCAAAGAAATAGACCGTGAATAATATTTATAGCATTTATATTTATATTTATAGCATCGCGTAAGCTTAGGATGGTGAAGTGGCGGGAAAACTCAGCATTCTTCTGTGACAGAAAAATACCCACTAAGCTAAAAGCAAGGCTCTACACCACATTTGTGCGCCCAGCGATAACATACGGTTCACAATGTTGGACAGCGTATACAAATTATGAGGGCAATTTAACTTCAGCTGAGATAAAGAAGCTTCGCATGACAGCAGTAGTAACAAAGATTGGTCGAATAAGATGTTCCAAGATCCGAGTAAGCCTGTACTTCAAGGAACCTATATCAAATAGAGCACGACCGGTTCACTTGGTACTGTCATGTTCACATGAGAGATCCTGCGAACCCTCTCCAAAAGGCAATATAAATCAATGTTCCCATCTAATTGCGAAAGACAGGCCGGCCTAAGAACTCTTGGATGAACACTCCTCAGTGACGAAGTGATTTGAGTTATGGGGGCCTGCCGATACTTTTTTAGTTCAACCTAGCAAACCCCTAAGGCGAACCATTGAAGTGAAGTGCTAGGGTTTATGATGCCTTTAGTCCAGCTCATAATCTCATCCTTAAGGAAAACAAGAAGTTAAATCATTCAACAAATTGACAAAGTGAGCATTGGTGAATTGCAGATTTGAAGCCTGCCAAACAAAATCCACTAATAGGTTAGGTAGGCTGTCAGCCTAAGGCCGACCCACTTATACCAACATTAGGTCCATTGTGATACCACACGGATTTAGGGGTTTCTTTCACAACTCGTTAAACCATTTGGAGCTTCTTATTATGAAGCGCGATAGACTTCTAACGTCAGTGTTAGCCAAGTCACTTAGATCATTAAGCGAGAAATCTCCCAGATGGAGATTTCTTTTATGGGAGAGAGCAGGACATGTACAAAGAAGGTGAAGTGTAGTCTCCTCCTTCTCCTCCTCGTCCATGCAGCTTCTGCAGAAGTCATTTGAATAAACGCCAAGCCTCGATGCGTGGCTGCCTATCAGACAGTGCCCTATAATGGCAGCTATAGTGGAGCTAATATGCAGTCGGTTTAGTGAGATTAGCCTCTTAGAGCGTCGGATGTTCAGCTTTGGCTAGATATGCTTAGTCGCTAGACATCTATTACTACTTGTCCACCTAAGGTTTGTTTTCTCGATTGCGGATAGCTTGAATAAAATAAAAGTTTGCAAGTAGCGATTGGTATACCCAGAGAACCCTTGTAAGGTAAAACAGGTAGTGTGGTTCCTTTTTTGGCGAGTTCATTTGCCCTACAGTGTCCTTCAATGTCTTTATGCCGCGGCACCCATCAGAGGTGAATGTTAAACTGCTACGCCATCTCCCTAAGAGATAAACGGCAGTCCAGCTCTGTGATGGAATTTGAAGAGATTGAATCCACGGACTTAATCGCGGCTTGACTGTCTGAGAAGATACGGATGTCCTTTGTGGATATCACACTTCTCTTCAGCCACGTCAGGGCTTTTTTGTCGCCGAAATCCACAAATAAGTGTCAACGATTTTATATTCACACTTTTTCGATAAGAGAACATGCTGCCTAGTTCCGTCAAAGTCGCCATATGGCATATAGCTTCGAATTACCCAAATCGATAAAATTTCACGTCGCTCAAATATGTAATGTGATTTTAGGCGATATAATTGGCACGTTCCGGTGAGGCTTCCGGACCAGCAGATCGACAATAGACCAAATCTTCACACTTTTGCAAATCCTGGAAATAACAAAAGAATTTCAAATCGCGACCCACTATTTTTCATCCACATTTGATAACATTAAGCGTCGGGAGCTCTACGTGGCGATGGCTGAATTGCCGATCCCGACAAAACGGATACAGTTGTGCCGCGTAACGCTGGAAAACAAGCGATCCAATGTGCAATAATTTATCAGCTTTTGCGAGCTGGGATATGGATATCATATAGCGATCTTAGCGTGCCGTATTAGAGTATTTCGTGGCAATTACTTACTTTCAACAAACAAACAAACTTATATCAACATCAAGCAAAATCAGCTTTATGAAGCCGAGTACTAGACGATTAGCTGAAAAAATGCTAATATTTGGTTGTTTCGAGAGCGAACTACTCCATCGGATATTTCGTCCTATGCGAGGAGGGCGAATGCGGGCTCGTTTTTTTTTATCGTTGCACTCTATTTACATATACACTTCGCTTCAACTGAATAAGCACAAAAATTTGTTAACATGCGTTGTCCACTTTTTCAAAACCTTGTGCCGTAATATATCATTTGATGATGCTAACTGTTTGCTTATGATGTTGAGAAAATAAATCAGAAAGAATAAGTCAAAAAGTACTGCTATTTTTTCTCTAGCTCTCTTGCGAAGCATTCAATATGGAAAAATGCAGTTTTATTTTGCTCCAACTAAATAGACACAAGTTGATTATTTTCACTGCTTATGAGTATTCTGTGGAGATTGACACATTAGCTCAACAGTTGAAGTGCTTTAAGTGAATTTTACTTGATTTATTGTATTTCAAAGAAAAATGCGTAAATAGTGTTGAAAGAGCTAAATTCGATTTACTAAAAGAATAAGGAGTACCGGGCGTTCTATAGCTGACAAAATTGGACGAAATTTTAGTGTGGTCTATTCTTATTTTAGAAGCAAAGATTCGTACGGAAGAAACATAAAAGGAGGTCAAAAAACGGCAACAACAGCAGTTGATCGAAGAGCAATTTTAAGATGTGCTTCCAATTCCTGCGACTCTGCCGCAAAAATAAAGCAGAAGGCTGGTGTTACTGCAAGTGTTACTGCGCGCGAAGGGTTATCAATAGTGCCAAACATCTGAAACGGAAGAAAATTCAAAAGAAACCACCACTTAACGAGAAACGGAAGTGCGCATAGAATTCTCTAGACTCCATATGAGTTGGAAAAATGAATGGCGTTACGTAGTTTTTTCGGATGAGAAGAAGTTAATTTTGATGGCCCTGATGGGTTTAATTATTACTTCCACGATGTGAGGAAAGAAGAACGATTTTTAGCGCATAGTCGAGAAGGTGGTGTTATGGTATGGGGAGCAGTTAGCTAGTATCGCACTCTTGAGCTTGAGTTCCAAACCTCAAATATGACTGCATTAAGTTATAAAGGAATTTTGAAAAGAAATTTCCCTAACTTTTCAGGCATTTTGGACCCATAAACTGGACTTTTCAGCAGGACAACGCCCCCATCCACACGGCGCGTATAGTAAAATATTGGATAGAGGAGCAGAATGTGGAATTGCTTCAATGGCCGCCGTACTCACCGGACCTGAACCTTATAGAAAACGTTTGGGGATGGTTAGTACGAAAAGTTTATGAGCCTGGCCGTCAGTTTGAGGGAGGTCAGAGAATCCCTTATTAAATTCGCCTGGAGGGAAATTTCGCTGGACTACATAAATAGGCGTACGATTCCATGCCGGATCGAATTTACGAAACTATTAGATACGTATAAAGGCGGCAGTACATACCCACTACTAAAATTAACTAATAAAAAACTATTTTAAGAAAAACTTGTTTCATTTAATCCCAATAACCTTTAATTCCAATTTCAATATTTGTGTCTATTCAGTTGACGCAAAATAAAACTGCATTTTTCCATATTGAATGCTTTGCAAGAGAACCAGGTAAAAAAAATAGCGGTACTTTTTAAATTATTATTTCCAATTTATTTTCTTAACATCATAAGCAAACAGTTAGCAGCATCAAATGAAATATTGCGGCACAAGGTTTTGAAAAAATGGACAACGTAGCTTAGAAAATGTTTGTTCTTATTCAGTTGAAGCGAAGTGTATATGTTTATTATTTCGTTTTAATATGCAAGGCTTACTACCGCACAGTTTACAATTCAGAGATATGATATCACTATGTATCTGCCTACTGAAATATTATCTGATATTTTCTTAAAATGTTTGCTTATATGTTCATACAAGAAACATTTTTATTCTGGAGGAAATAAATAAAATAATAATAACACATAAAATAATTCACAAGTTATAAAGAACCAGCAATGAAGTTATTTAACAAAGAAATCATGTTCAGCCCATTTATATGAACACTTAAATTAAGTAATATAAGTACATAAAGAAAAAACTAATATAACACAAATAATAATAAATTAACAAATAAATAAATTAATTGCCCAAAAAATAACAAACAATAATTATCAAAAATCAACCAAATGAAAAAATAAATAAATAAATAAATATGTTATGAAATAAACAAAATATAACAGAGGAAAAACATTATAACTAGAGATAAAAAAACAAAAAGTAATAAATTAATTAATAGACAACATATTGATTATGAACGAATAAATTAAATTAGAAACAAAATAAGAATGTACATATTCTCAAAAATAAATAAAAAAAAAATAACTTATATAAATTAATTAGACCATTGAACAAAAAAAAATGGAAAGTAATAATTGAGAAATCCGAGGTATTAAGAATTAACATGTAGTTTATTTATTAATCTATTATCCGGGTACAGTGCAGCCTCGCTAGTCCGGACTCTCGCTAGCCCGGACACTTCAGTAGTCCGGACACCTCTATATTTCGGACACTTTCAAAATTTTACCTCTACAGTCCGGACAGAGTATTAAAATGCGTATATAATTCGACTCTGTTCTATGGAAATATATTTGTTCATACAATTACGGGAATTCCCCTACTAGTTTTGTCGCTTGTATTCGGCTCTTGAGTCTAGACATTTTTACCGTTGCAATTTTACTCATTGCAAGTGCATGTTTGTGTTCGTTGATATTTCATGTTCTGTTGCATTTCATTGCGAGCCTTGTCAGTTGCGGTTTAGTTATTTTGTAGTGTATCTTTTTATTATTTATTATGGCTTCTGCAAAGAAAAGGAAGCACGTAACCTTGACACTTTCTGAAAAGCTTAAAATATTGGATGATATTGAATCTGGAAAATCAGTTAGGCAAGTAGCTGAAATTTTCAAAGTCTCAAAGTCAACTGTTTTCGACATAAAGAACAATAAGATTAAAATTCGGAAATATGTATCTAACATATTTTAAGGATCAGATAAGCTGAATATTTATGTTCTAAGAATATGTACCCACTTTTCAAGGATATTTTACAATTGGTTTCCAGGAAAGAGAAAGATGATTAGACAAGGTGAACATCCAGCGGTAGAAGAAGCTTTAATGACATGGTTTATCCAACAAAGAAATCATCATGTGCCAATTTCTACAGACATGATTCAAACCAAGGCCAAATTCTTTTACAAAGAGATGACAGGAAAGGAAGATTTTGCAGCAAGTTCAGGTTGGTTGGAAAAATTTAAATTGCGGCATGGAAATCGATGTCTAAAGATTTGTGGAGAAAAAGTATCCAGCGACGTTGCTGCTGTTAAGCCTTTTCAAGCTTAATTTTTAAAAGTGATTCAAGAAATGAACTTAAGTGAAGAACAGATTTATAATGCTGATGAGTCAGCTGCCTTTTGGAGGGTTCTTCCGGGAACGACATGGGTTCATGCGAATGAAAAATCTGCTCCTGGCAGAAAAATATCCAAAGATCGCGTTACTTTTATGCCATGTTCTAACGCTGCAGGAACGCACAAGTTACCCCTCTTAGTGATCGGAAAATCAGTTAATCCGAGGGCCTTCAAGAACATTAATCTTCCAGTGGCATATAAAGCTACTAAAAAAGGCTGGATGTCGACAACCATTTTTTTGATTGGTTTAAGAACAATTTTATTCCATGTGTGAAAAAGTTTTTGACAGAGATTAACATGCCATTGAAAGCGCTTTTGATTTTGGATAATGCCCCATCACATCCTAAAGAGGACGAAATAAACTTTGATCCCAACTTCAGAGTCTTATTTTTACCGCCTAATTGTACGGCAGTATTGCAGCCGATGGATCAAAATTTAATCCAGAATATAAAGGTAGCATATAGAAAGCAGCTGTTGACCCACATTCTATTGGAAGATGATAAAAACATTGCAGCAGTCTTAAAAAAATTCAATTTGCGAGATGCGGTTTTCTTTTTGGATTCAGCTTGGAGAGGTATTGGAGAGAAAAATATTAAAAAAATTTGGTCAACGTTATGGCCAGAATTGGCATCCCAATGGGATAATGAAGACCTTATACCACTTGCACAGTTACGGCAACAAATTGACTCTGACTCCTCGCTTGCTGATTTAAATAGAATTCATGGCATAATTAGAATCATTGATCCAAATGGTAGCACATCTACAGATGAAATAAATAAATGGGCAACTGGTCAAAATGAACAATGCTACGACTTTTCTGATGAAGACATTATTCAGTCCGCTTTACAAATCCAACAAAATGTTGATGAAACTGACGAAGAAGACAGTGAAGAAAATGAAAATGTAAACAAAGAAGTTGGGAAAATTTCAAACGATGAAGAAATAAAATTATTCGCCAGGGGCATTCAGTGGGCTGAACAAAATAATGCTTCTCAAATGGATATCCTTCTTCTAAAGAGATTACGCGAAAAAGCTGAAAAGATGTTTTTAGATAAAGCGCTCCAACCAAAAATAAACGCGTACTTTCCTACTCTTTAAATATTTTTGAAAAGCGTACATTGTGCGTACATACATATATGTATACATATTTAAATTATATTAAATAAAAGGTGTTTGAAAAGCTTTCGGTTGTCTATTTTATTTTGTCTCTATAGTCCGGACATTTCGCTATTCGGGACACAGCCGAAACTTTATGTGTCCGGACTAGCGAGGCTGTACTGTAATCACATCGCATTCTAAATGTGTTAGTAAGTTTTCGTATTCTTTCAGAGAGCAATTCAATATTGCTACGAATATGTAGATCCGATGTAGAATGATGCCAGGGCAAATTCATCATCATTTTTAACACTTTATTCTGCGATATTTGCAGCTTTTTTATATGGCAATCCGCAGAATCACCCCAAACTTGACATCCGTACAAAAGAATTGCTTGAAAATTAACCTTGCATATTATTATTTTGTTTTCCCGTGATAATAGGGACTTTCGATCAATAAATGGGTATATCATTTTGATAGCAATATGAATTTTCTTCAGAGTTTGTGATGTGTGTTCCTTAAACGTCAACTTTGCGTTTAAATTAATACCTACCTAAATATTTTATGGAGTGCTGACCATTTGCTGACCATTCACTAGGTTAGGTTAGGTTAGATTTAGGTGGCTGTCGGCAAAAGCCGACACACGTAGTCCAATTTAGGTCCATTGTGATAACACGTACCTATAATTATCTACCTCAACTCTGTAGATGGGACTGGCCAACGACACGCGGTTGTTCTCAAACGGTCCCCCATCTACGTACTAACCGCGCCCAACGTCGTTTAATTACGGTGATCTGACCATTCACTAACAGTTGATTAGCGGGAAGAAAACAAGATTTCCTTTTTCGAGTGAAAAATATGGCTTTCATTTTTCCCGCGTTTAATTTGATTTTCCATTTTGTATAGTACCGTTCTAATGTTTTCATTGCCTTTTCTAGGTTCGATTGAACATTTATACCACATTCATGTGACGAAAATATAGCAGTATGATCAGAAAATATTGCTGATTCACAGTTCGGTAAACTTGGGATATCTGAGTCGTATAAGTTGTATAATATCGGACCGAGTACTGAACACTCTATTTGCAGCATTTCTTCAACCAACTAACTCATTACACAGCAGGTAAGTTATTAAGTTGTTTTGATTTTAGACATCGTGATTCATACCAAAAGCTTGGCTATCATTCACAGGATCTAAAACTATAAAATGTCAGGCTATGAATCAGTATCGGGTTGATTGCAACAAGTTCACAAAACGGCACAGCGGCCCATGATGTGAGCTCTATAATAACTCCGAGATACATTTCGAGAACATGAACTGCGTGCCAAAAAGCTAGACTTAGTTTTGGAAACTTCCAAATCCGAAGTTCGAAGGAACATAAACACATTACACTGCTGATGTAATATCGGAATAAGCATCTTAAAAGAGGAGACGGAAACTAGGTCCTCGCAACTCAATTCAATCTCATTATGGAGCCCTGCCCTCCTTCAAGAATTCCAAAATGTTCAAAGAAATGCAAGCATCAAGCATAGTGCACACGTCGATCACACCACTCCCACCAGACTTAGTTCCAGTAAAAAATGTAAAAGGATGCCAATTTTTTTTTAGAAATTTTCTCGATGAATACCTACATTATGTTTATAAAATAGTTTTTAGGCAGAGAGGCAATAAATTTAAGGTTTAAGTGAAGTTTAGAGCATCCGCAAAAGGACTTATAATATAGAACAAGGGTCCTGTTAAGTTAGATTTAATTATTTGTGTCTAGTATTTAACTTGATATAAGCTAATTACATATTAATAAAAATTAATTTAAAAGTCAAAAAAGACTTCGTTCCAGACAACCGCCAATAGAACTGGGCAAGCAGATCAATGCTGAAGAATCCACCATAGATGACGCCTGGTCATCATCACGGGGAAGTTCTGGTAGACAAAGTCCAATTTTGAATAATCAAAACAGACAGACAACCTGAGATTAACGTACCGAGAAAAGCCTGGAGCGACTTTAACCGTCTACGAACTTCCAGTGGCAGATGCAACTGTTCTTTGGAGTATAACCACCGACTTAGCATGCCCATGCGTGGCCTTGGTTCAAAAAACAGAACACATCCAATTTGACTGTCCAATCCTGTCCAAAAGGCATCAACAGCCTGTCAACCGAAGTACCTATATAGTTTCCTGGTTACAAACTTTGAATTTATAACTTTTTCCTTGCTTTACCCCGAGGTTATGATCAGGATTAAGGAGGTCATAACCTTCCCACTAAACTGCGTACCTAGTGGTCCACCAGCGGGGTTCGCCGGTTCGACATCAATAGACATCGGCAGGCTTTCTAATTTCGGATCACTTTTTTCACTGGTTTTATTGAATTTAAGTGATTCAGAAGTTTTCAGGTCTGCATCTTTTTGCGATTTCAGCACGTGCATGCTCACGGTCTCCAGCCGTGTTTACTCACGGATTTGCCTGCACACTTGCGGGACATCTTTAAGTTACTAAATGCGTCGCTAGGCTCACCTGAATGTTTAAATTGCCTTGATGTAAGGGGATCACTTAGCCGCCTTTTGGGACAACCGCTGCTTTTGGGGAACGCTTCAGTGATGTTCTTAGCCCGTCCATGCACGGGCGAAACTTTGAATTTATGACATTTTATTCTTATATCCTTGTAAATCGATACACTTAATAAATCTCAGGTCCAACCTTTTTAGACTAAGTTATGATCTGGACTAGAGGGATTATAACTCTCCCACTTCACCGCCTGTGAGATTCGCCCTTCACATTATAAAAAGACGAAGGAATTTCTCACTTGTATGTTTTGTTTGTTTCTTTTAAATAACACAATATAACAGAAATAATTAAAAAATAAAACCAAACAAACCTTTCAAGTTCAATTATTGTAATATCCGTTGTCTGTAGCTTCCTGTAACAAAATATAGATACAATTCGGCTGCTTAGAGATGGAAAAATCATAAAAAAAAATTCCAGAAAAATATTCACGAATATCTTTGTTGTTTTATTAAAGTATTTTTTTTATCTCTTTGGTATATTTATCTTTTAACTATACACGTCATGTTGCACATACACTTTTTTGCTTACATATTTTTTTCTTCGTCATTCACCGACACAATGACATAATTTTTTCATCACACACTGTATATTTGTGGAATGAGAAAAAAAAGAGGAAAAATTACGTTACAAAATAACAACAACAATGAGAACGATTATGATATACAAAAACCCGTGATACCGGATTGGATGCTGTGTTGAATATAGAGATGTGTGGATGGTAGCGCGAAACACCTGAGAAAGATAATGTGGCTGTGCTAAGGTGAATAAGATCACTTTGTATCTATGCAGGTAAAAATGTGGAAATTCCTTCTTTAATATTGGAGAAACACTTTTCGTATACAATACATGTATAGTAGCTTTATTTTTTTGTTGATTGAAATATGTTTACAGTGGAATCTTCCAACTAATTTTCCGTCGTTCACTTTGTCCGTTCCCAATAAGAATGATAAACAGAGTGCGAGACAAGCTTGCACTCCCTTTACTTGTTTCTTTCCCGTTTTTCGCAAATTTACATCACAAATCCAATTAGAAAAATAAGTGCCATTACCGCCGAATAGAATCCACAAATATTTCTACCACTTTTGGTTGTATTTCTCTACGTTTCTTCTTTAGGGGGCGGTTTAGACGCGATAATCCGATTGAGAGCTATTGATTTTGTGGAAATTTATATTTCATGATACCTCGAAGCCAACAAAAAAAACAATTCCTTAAAAGTAAACAGAAAATGTGCCAAAAAACGGATGTGTTCCACAAAAGATACTCCAATCAGATGAATATGTGGCCACGGCGCGCACACACGGTAAAAACAGGTAGGAACAGTTTCCAACGCGAAGAGGTTTAGCCAACGACTGACTGACTGACTGAATTTGAGTACGCTGAGTTGTAGATACTTTTTAGTTCCATTTTTCCCATGTTCCAATCAGAAAAGTTGAACGTATCTCCCTGAGTCATGAACGCAAGCCGCATTCATGTACTTGGCGCACGATGGAGAGTGACGAGAGTATCCATACCATTATATGAATGCATACGACCGACGTCGACGAGTGTTATTGTATGTTATCTTCTTCTCTAGATCGATTCAACGTCAACTGGCATTACACAGAGAGTCGGTAAGTGAGAGCGACTGAAACTGAGATATTATATTCTATCAACGTACATACAAATGTACGAAAGCAGCGTTTCCGTTCTCCGTGTGATGCACCTATAGCTATAGATGGGCTCCCACACTT
Source organism: Portevinia maculata (assembly GCA_949715645.1). NCBI lineage: Eukaryota > Metazoa > Arthropoda > Insecta > Diptera > Syrphidae > Portevinia > Portevinia maculata. The sequence goes on from OX454525.1 coordinate 194,731,454, forward strand.
GGTTCTCAATCTCACCAGTTGGACGAGCCTTGGATATCGTTGGGTGCCAAAGTGATGTACCAGGCGAGCAGCGATAGAGATAGACGACATTGAGCAGAGCAATATTGTTTCTAATACAAGTTGAGTACCACTACAGGTGAATGTGTACTTCAGTAGCGAACCTAGGCACATAAAAGAGCAACTAATAAGTGAAATGGTGAACAAGTGGTTGTGGTGTGGTTGTAGTGCGTCGCTGGGTGGGATTATAGTCTGAGAAGTGCAAGAAGAAATAGCGAGCTACATTTATGCATAGTCGAGACGATTGGTGGAGATTCTATATCGCAATGAATGCTGTACTGATTTCGAAAGAAGCAAGCACATTTCAATTGAGGTAAATGATCCGAGCTCTGAGGCAGAATCCGTCTTTTTTGGAGCAGGTTATGAAGCTGAAAACCTTAGATCTTTATACCTACATAATTACACTATTGGGATTAATAAAAAGCATATTCATATCCGTAAAGAAATGGAAAAATACATTTTTATTTTCAATACACTTGCCCAAATAGCTAAAACTATACTACGTAGGTGTTCCCAGTTATCAGTCAGTCCAAGAGCGGAAGGCCAGTTTATATTGCAAAAAGGTTTTAGACCTAGAACGCAGATTCTGAACCGGGCCTAGCTCAACCGTAGATTCGTTGCTTGCAATATCCTGGTGGCCAGGTGTCCCTCCGACGTTAACCCTATTGTGCCTGCATAGGGATTGCAACGTAGGAGCACTTGACTGTCATAATCCATTGATACGGATGACATTGCTGGAAGTGTAGCTTGACTATCCGAGAATATGTGTATTCGCAGATCTCGATGGCATGGATGTCGTTCTGGAACACAGTGGGACACATACGTACCGAGACTTTGCTGTTGAGTGTTGGAGTCATAGCCGCCAGCTCCAAGTCCGGAGTCACTTTTAGATCCGGTATTGAACTGAATCAGACTTCTATGGTCCAGCCCCGGAACACCATTGTGTCAGTTTGCGCGGCCCAACATTTTAACCCCAAATAGTGTTCCAATATCCGTTTTAGGAACTGAGCCAAGCTTATTCAGGTGTCCCATGAGGTCACCCAGTGTAAACTTGTATTCTCGCAGCATCTTGGTAGCGCATCTAGGAAGATTCTAACGAAGATTTGGAAAGGTGAAAGCCCAATAATAGCCTCTGGTGCTGCCGAGACAGGCAGTTCCAATTTCGATTCCTCTTTAGCTTTTGGTGCTTGGTTGCCGTTGTCCGTTCAAAAACTTTCGGCCAACAGACGATCTGATAATAGGGCTGACCGCCATGATACAGCCAGTCAGTGTATCGTTTCGGAACTCAGACTACAAGTTGTGGTACACATACCCCGACTGGTCCATATAAATGTAGTGGCACGCTTTGATTTTTTTTTTTTTGACTTTTAAATTAATTTTTAATTGCTATTGAATATCAAAATATATACTAGACAAAAATGATTAAATCTAACTTAAAATTAACAGGATACTTATTGTAGATTATTGTTCCTTATGCGGACGCCCTAAACTTAACTATGTCTTATAATTATTGCCTTTCGGCCTAAAAACTATTTCACGAACTAATCTTACATATGTATTCCTCGAGAAAATTAAATAAAACCCGGTATCATTATTGAGATTTTATATTTTTATATAAAACAAATTACAACCTACCTATTCTACTTACTTAAACTATTTAACGTAATATAACTATAAATAGGATTTTGAGCACTCGTTGCCTTGCGTAACAAGTGGTCAAAATCCCAATTACTTTCCGAGAGCCTGGCAGTCGTCCACGTACACACGCGCTGCCGTGATCTGGCTGAAGCCTTACAGAATCAATCACCTCCCGGAAGCACCACCACAATTTGGCGAGCCCGGCTTCTCCCAGAAACGCCCTAGCTTACTTAGTCTAACTTATAAACTAAGAGGATGTTACCTAGAGTAACGCACCGTCTTGGGAGGGTATGTTGACCTCCCCCCCCTCAAAAAGCCCCCAAAATTCGGCAAATTACTTTTCGGTATCGAATTTATCCCTCTCCGCTATTACGGTACTAAAACGGATGAGCTCATGAGCATTGGGGACGTCCCCGCCGCGGATGAGCCGCTTATCTCTCGCGCTGCGGTAGCAGTGGTATAATACCGGTATACCATCGCTCGTCTAGACCCGCCTCCTAGCATTATCATATATAAATGCCTCCGATGGGATAAAGCGAGACCGGAGCGTGCTCTCTATGTATATTTCATTGGGGTAGTAAGCCCCAAAGATCAGGCTATTATCGCTGGCCATCGCCCTTGCAACGTGCCTTCGATTCACCTTAGTAAGGAAATTGTCAATCCTATTCAACTGAGCCCTATCGGACCTTGTTGGGATAGTATTTTATATAATTGGATTCAGGCGTTCGGGACAACCGAGACATGCCCTAAGACATTCCTTAAGACATTTTCTCTCCAAAACCCGAATCTTTTCCATATAACTAGGCGCTATATTAAACCACAATGGACAACCATAAGCTATGATCGGCCTTATAAGCACGTAGCAAATGACCTTCACTCTGGAGTCAAGTTGACTGCTACGAAACAGCCTCCATGGCAGAGCATAAGCCTTCTTGGCCCCAGCAAGACAAGCAAATATATGTTTATCGAAATACAGATACTGGTCGAGCCCAGATATCTAATTACGCTTCTCACCGCCAATGGCTGCCCATTTTGTCCAATAATGGCCAATTTTTTCTAGTTTTTTTCTGGTATCCCTAGCGGCCCCAGCCAATGGTGATCTGAACAAATTGTTTCCGTCATCTGAAAGTTGATTTTCAACTTCCAGTCGTCGCAAAATCCCTTAATTTGATCAAAGTCACGCTCCAAAAGAATGTTAATGACCTCGATTTTAGGACCTGATCTGTATGCCACCAAATCGTCGGCATACGCTATAGTATGTCTGACTGAACCCACCATATCACTCGTGTAAATGTTACACAGGATCGGAGAATTTACCGTCCCCTGCTGCAAGCCGTTTTTAATTTCAAAGACTCTGCTCGAAGTCACGTTGCCACATTTGACAACGAACTTCTTTCCCATAAGCATATTATTATAAATTACAAATAGCAAAGGTTTGTGCATCCCCCGCCTGGTCAACTTGTAGAAAAGTCCCTCCAACCATACGGTGTCGAAGCCTTCTCAAAATCGACCAGACAAGCACCCGTGCATTGGTTCTTGCATTTATTCCAATGAATGTCGGAAACCAGTTTCGACGCGGCATGAATAGTGTCATGCCCAGACCTGAAACCACACTGGTTGTCCGGGATGATGTTATTGTCCTCGACCCCCTTCAACAGGGCTCTATTGACAACCTTTTCAAAGACCTTGCTAATATTAGGAAGCAAACTAATCAACCGGAGATTGGCAGGGTTCGTCCTATCTTTAAACTTTTTTGACAGGGTGTACGACAGCAGCTATAATGTGCATTATTCAGCCCATTGTTAAATAGAGTGGCAAAAATATCTGCATCCTCCCAGAAGCAGATGTCTCAATACGACATTTGGGACACCATCCATCCTCGTCGACTTTTTATTCTTTAGCGACGCGAAGATGCACAGAATATCATCCTTCGACACGAACAAGTGCGATGCATCTCGGTCATTGGCGACAACTGCATTAGCATGGTTTTCATCAGTGAACACGGTGAATCCGTTATTCTCAGATCGCCAATTCTCAAGTTTGGAGCGCAGTTAGAAAAGGCTCACCAGAGCCCTATTCTCAATGACGTGGTTACGGCGAACAAAATTGCTCACCGTATACACGGCCTGAAAACAAGCGCCAAGCAAATCCACTTTCTCCTGTGAGTCCACGACCACGAAAAAATCGTCGCTTGAAGCGACACTTTCCGGAGTTATTCCAGCAGTCAGTACTGTCTGTCGGTTCTCTGTTGTCTGGGAGATTCAGACGCTAGAAATATCTTTGTGACTCTTGCTCCTGAACAACTTATTTATCTGTGGGAACATATTCGGACTACGGGTTTTAATACCCCGAATTTTATTGCCAAAATACAGACTTACTGATTTTTGTTATTTTCCTTAATCAGCTGCTTCAGAATTCGCATCTCTGACCTCAGCATCCTTACCTCCGGGTCGTTGCGATCAGTAAATTGCCTGTACAGCCGTTTAAGCCTCGAGTCTACTTTTCTGTCGGTATAGTGCGTCGATTGTAGGGATTCTGTACTTTTCTGTGTGGTCGTCGTCGGAACGTCCTACCCGAGGAATAGTTCGCTCCACCGTTCGTTTTCTGGCATCGTTCATTTGTAATAAATGCCGATCAATGTCGTCATTTGTCATATTACTGTTTGTCGGTGGGTCGATCCCACTCGAATGTATATCTGGAGAAGAGCGACCATTATGCCCTTCGATAATCGAATGAACACACTGCTTTGTACTCCTCCACCAGCATTTGCTCATTCGGGATCCGTATTGCGGCGGAGAGTCCGTAATGGTCACTATCGTACTCAAACGCATGCAAACACTTCCGCGTGTTTTGATCTATGTTCGTCAGTTGAAGTTTTGCATCCGTTAAGGTCGAAGTCCAGGAAAGCACCGCTTCTTGGGAAAGAAGGGATATCCGTCACTTACAACTCGAGTTTGTACTCAATCATATTGAGACGCAACCAATCGTGAAACTTGTTGCCCCTGGGATTTGCAGTAACATTTCCCCATGCCGCATGTTTGGCATTAATATCAGCGGCCAAGAAGTAATAATTCTCCTCCGAATTAAGCTGAAGGCTGCAAAAAAGTGTCTCGAGCTCTGTCATAAGTAGATTGTGTGGAGGTGCAGCAGGTGCATAAAGCGACACCACATACATTCCCCACCGGCTATAGGTGAGGAATGCAAAATATGATGCATGCATCCAGCAGCTGGAACCTACGTATGTCCCCGCTATATATAACACTATGGCGCAGGCCTTTCCGAATTAAGATTCCAACCCCACCCCCTTGAAAGGAGTGAGGCCGGTCTCTTCTTACTACATGATACTCGTAGTTTTTGTATCCCAATTTGTGTTTCTGATTTAGCTTAGTTTCGCTAACCAAAAGCACATTCGGGTTTTCGGTTTTCAACAATTTGGCAAGTGTCGTTCTTCTCTCGATGCTGACCAGTGAAATAACATTCACTGCAAGGATCTTTAAGTGTCCCTCATACAGCGTAGCCATTTGATTTATGGCACACAGACCCCACAAACAGCTCCGTATAGATAAGTCAATTCGGGCAACTTGTTCTTTTAACTGTTTCTGGAACTTATCGATAGCGTTATGATCACTTCAATCCTGATCATATAGCCTCGCCGCCGTTAGGAAGAAGTGGGTCACTTGTCAAATCTTTACACCCGATAACTTCGGCCCCTAAAGAGTATTGCTTTCCAGCTCGAATTTGATGGCCTTATTTTTAAATGGTGGTGCAGGGATGAATGATTTCAGATGGCTAGATCAACATAATGTTCGAAACTGATTACAAATATAGTATGTACGTACCTACCTTTAAGGAGTCGACGGCCAATATTAATTTTACAAACTATGAGTCAAAATTAATAAAACTACCCCTAGGATGAATCTTTGAGGGTAAAATCAAATACCTACTAGTAAAATAAGTATGTAATTGAATTGTTTAAAAAAAAATCTCCATAATCATGATTAGCTACAATTTCAAAATAAGGACTCACCCAATCTCGAATCACTTCTTCGCTTAACCCGAAGCTTTATCATACACGATTGAATACACTGTGAAAAGATGTAAATACAAAAACAAAATAAAAAAACATATTTCAAATGACTGGCAAAAACTAAATCTCTATCCAACAACCGAATTGAGATAATTTGTTTTTTCGTCCTAAACTCAAGTGAGAATGCATCCTTACCTCATGTATGTGACGTATAACCTCGGACCGGGGTAAATCCTCCAGTTTTCTCTCATTAACATCGAGTACCTCGTCTGCCACTTCGAGATTATCTTTGTCACCTGGTGAGCCATACAACTTGATTTTTCCATCTCTTGTTTCAACAAGGATTATCACGTAACCTTGAAGTTCAACAACTTGCTGAAAAAAAAAACAAGCAATTATTGAAGAAACGTTTTGTTAGTGTATTCGAACTTAATGCTCATAGTTATAGATGCTGTATGTTTGTGTATGTGTATGACTATTATAAACGACATAATGAGTCAGATAAAGATTCGATTGATATTTTTTAGAACAAAGACATATTTTATCATTGCCGGATGTACTTATGTAAGTGGATAGGAGGCTGCCATTAAATGAAAAGTTAAGGTATTCGCTGAATATTCGAGGTGGCGCACTGCCTAGTTAATTGGCTTGGTTTCGCCGGTTTATTTATTCGTGATGGAATAGGTAAGTGGGTATACCAATAAGAATTGCCTTTAATAGGTCTGTTGGTCCTTAATGCTGTTGGAAGTATCGGTGTGTGTGGACTTAATAATAATAATAATATTTGGTTAGGGTATATTACACTGCGACCTATTGGTCTATTGTGTCCCCTTGCTTGTGCCTCGTTAAGGGTGCATGCCCTCGTTCAGAGCCCTCTCTAGATACTTCTTTGTGAAGCGTGTCGAGGTATTGCTCTGATTTATCCTTGGCAGGTCACACTCCTTAGAGCACAGCGTCCAGTCCAGTTTCTTTGATGAATCTGAGAATGAGCTGTGGGTCCATGGTATGTATGTCCTTGTCTGTTAGTTGGTGCCTGCCCAAATATTTCATCCTTTTGTGGGTCAGTGCCCCACAGGATTCCAGTATATGGTCTGGAGTTTCGGCGGTTTCACTGCAGAATCTGCAGAGCCCGTCCTCCGATATGCCCATTTTCCTCAGGTGCTCCTTGAGTCTGCAGTGCCCCGTGAGGAGGCCTGTTAGGATTCTTAGGTTTGTTTTTGTTAAGGCCGATACAAACTTTGAATCTCTTTTGGTTGTAATTTCCTAAGAGTTTCTTTGCTTGCCTCAGACCTTGGAGGTTGAGAAATGTTTTGGCCTTTGTTTCTTCCTCCAGTGTCCTGAACTCTTCGCGTATAGTGTGTTCTCCTATCCCGCAGAATGGTTCAGGTCCTATGAAGGGTTGCTCTGCCCCTTTTCTTGCCAGAGAGTCCGCTGCCTCATTGCCCGTAATGCCAACATGGCCAGGCACCCAGCAGATGGAGATTCTGTTATTCTTGCCTAGTCTATTCAGTCCTTGTAGGCATTCCCACACGAGTTTTGACTTGATAACGTAGGCGTCAAGAGCCTTTATAGCTGCTTGGCTGTAAGACATTATTGCTATGTTGCAATTTCTATAGTTTTTCTCGAGGTTGATTCGAACGCACCTGTCTATGGCACATATTTCTGCCTGGAAGATGCTGGTACATTTGCCCATGGATTCTTAGTGCTTAGTTCCCGGCCCAAACACTCCTGCACCAGTTCCCTCCTCAGTCCTCGAGCCGTCCGTATAGCACTTTGTTGTGTGGTTGCTCAGTCCATAAGTTATGGATTCGTTGCTCTAGTTCTCCTTATTGCTGAGCTTTATCTGGAAATTCTTCTCGAAGTTGAATTTCCTGATGCTGTCGTCCCTAGGTATGCCAAGAAGTGGGAGTTTTTTGAGTAAGTCACCGTGTTCTTTCGAACCCATGCATTTCCCTCTCCCAATTCCCTCCTTTGCCATCCTAAGGATTGTTTTGTCTGCCTCGTTTATCACCATGATGTGTAGAGGGGTCAGTTCCAATAACACCTCCATGGCTGCGGTTGGGCAGCTACGCATTGCACCGGTAATGCGCAGGCACGCCAGTCTTTGCACTTTGCCGAGTGTCTCTCGCGTTGTGACTAGACTGGTTCGTTTCGCCCATGCTACCGCTCCGTATGTGATCATTGGTCTCACGATTGCAGTGTACATCCATCGCAGGATGTTTGGGCTGCATCCCCATGCCTTCCCCGCTAGGCTCCTACATATCATGAGAGCGCGGGTGGCCTTCTTGGATATCTCCTCTGTATGTTTTCGCCAGAGGAGTTTACTATCTAGATGGAGTCCTAGATATTTTACTTCTTTGACTGGTATCAGTGTCGTGCCTGATAGGTTTATGTCCTTAAGTCTTTGAAGTTGTCTTTTCCTTGTGAATGGTACTATCGTTGTTTTCGCCGGATTGATGTTAAGTCCGACAGTATGGCACCATTCCTTAGTTACTTTAAGCCCCTTTTGTATGATGTCTCCAAGGGTTTCTTCGAACTTGCCCCTGGCAATCAATACAATGTCATCGGCGTACGCCTGACAGTTGATGCCATGGTTGGTTAATTTTTCCAGCAGTTCGTCTATAACTAGGCTCCACATTAAGGGTGATAGTACCCCTCCTTGTGGACATCCTCTTGTTGTGTTTACTCTGATGGTTCCAGATGGTGTTTGAGTCTCTGCTGATCTAGTGCTCAGCAGCTCACACATCCAGTTGGATACTGTACTGTTAACTCCTTTCCTATCTAGGGATCGTTTTATCGCATCATGTGCGGTGTTGTCAAATGCTCCCTCTATGTCTAGGAAAGCGCACAGTACTATTTCTTTTGCCTCCAAGGCACTTCGAATTATCTCGGTCAGCTGATATAGGGCGGTCTCTGTTGATCTGCCCGCTCTGTATGCATGCTGACTATGATGTAAGGGGGATGTGTTCAGAACATCTTCCCTTAAATAATTGTCTACAGCCTTTTCTGTCATCTTCAAAAGAAATGACGTAAGGCTGATGGGTCTGTACGATTTTGGCTGTGTGGGGTCTTTTTCCCCGCTTTTGGTATAAACACAACCCTTGCTCGTCTCCATTGCATTGGTATGTGGCCCAAGGCAATACTGCTCCTTGTTATCTTTAGCAGGTGTGGTATTAGTACCCTTTGCCCTTCTTGAAGAAGGGCGGGTATAATGCCGTCCACTCCGGCAGATTTGAAGGGCTGAAAGGAATTTATTGCCCATTCAGCCGTGTGTGTGGCCTTACAAACGAAACAACATTGTGAGGTTTTATACCAAGCAATTGCCTGTTGAATTAAAGACCAAAATACAAGCTCTTCAAAACAGCGAAGGAAACCTAGTCACTGAAGCGCAGAGAATAGTAGATGGGTTAAACAGGATTTGGGAATCATTATCTTACCGAAATGTAGAACCAATCTCTTCACCAAGGTTGTGAGGCTGGATATTAGAGAGAGTTTGGCATCAAGCTCATCTTCTGATCTGGCTACTAATTATAAGGCGTTTATCCGCCTGAAACTTGAGTACAATGCTCATATTTGGTCAGGTTCACCAATAACTTATTTGGAGCTACTTGACAGGATCAAAAAACGCGCGATAAAACTCATTGGTAACCGTAACATCGCTAGATCACTTGACTTTCTCAGTCATCATCGCAATGCCCCTTGCCTCTCGTTATTTTATCGTTATTTCCATCATCAGTTCACCCTTAAGTATTCGGACGTACAGTGAAATACAAGGAATCTTTCCCTAACCGTACAACACGAACGTGGAATGCTCTTCCCCGCTCCATTTTTCCTACACATTATAATCTACAAACATTCAAGACCAACGTGCACCGGCATCTCTCCCTATCTTCTAATCCTCGCCCGCGCGGTGTAGCTATTACATTATAAGGATAGGTACCTATTAAAAAATCCCTTTAGTGCAAATACATTATTAAAAAAAATTTAGAAACCGACCCAGTAAAAAAGAGGTTGTCATAGCATTAAAAAAAAAGCTAAAAAACAACGAAGCGGTTACTTAAATCAACTGATGGTTTCAGCGGAGCTCAACAACTACCAAATCACCAACCGAGTATGGGTGGAGTATGGGTGGAAGGAATCATTCCCGATGACTGGACTTCCGGGTCCATGTACTCCATCTACAAGACATGCGATCTTATACTTTGCAAGAACTGCCGAGTTATATGCTCAATAGGTATATAAGACCCAATCCAACGTATACTCTCCAACGTCTCAAGCTGTTCCGCAAAACAATAATCGTCACGTACCAGTGTGGCTTCCACCCCGGCAGATCGACAATAAGTAGACAAAATTTACACAGAGAGACAAATCCTGGAAAATTCCAACGGATTTCATGTTTAAGCGTATTCATCGTCATGAGCTATACGTGACAAATGACGAATCTGGGTGGCTGATCCAGCCGTGTCGCTTCACACTAGAAAACAGAAGCTTTTCCAAACCTTCAGCGGATTCTAGCAAGGGTATGGCGGTATCATGCGATTTCTTCAATGTTTTGCTGGGGAAAAAAGGGTGCAGGACAGGTGCCAACAAGAAAGGTACTTTCTTCGACAGATTCGTCCTACTACTGGGGTATGCTGACAATATTGACATGGGCGCTCTCAGCGTGCCATGCAAGAGATTTTCACGACGATTGAGAACACGCGATTTCGGTTGTTCCTAAATTTAAAGAAGATAAATGTAGGTATCCGTACAAGCTGTCAACAAACAAACAATCGTCTTTCCACCTACTAGAATAAAAGATCGAGTTAATCGGTTTTCGTAGATGGGGGACCGTTTGAGAATAACCGTGTGTCGTAGGCCAGTCCCATCTACAGAGTTGATTTAAATAATACATACGTGGTATCACAATGGACCTAAATTGGTCTAAATGTGCCGGCTTCTGCCGACAGCCAGCTAAACCTAAACCTAACCTAGAACAAAAGATCACTGTTGTAAGCAGCAACTTAAAGGTAGGTAGGATGTCCCAATTTTCACGAATGATGGCAGTTAAGTGGAGACTAAACGAAGAATTACGTTAGAAAACCGTTGCAGCTACGGATTGGCAAATCAAATGGGTTCAAAAATCCCAGCCCGAAAGATCAAGTATTAGCTAGCAAAAAAATGATTTATGACGCCGAACGCTGAACGATTAGCTGGGAAGCGCTTCTGCCCTATATTGGGTTCTTTAGAAAGGAAAATACTTCGTTCGATATTTGTTCCTGTGTGCGAGGCGGGTTAATGAAGGTCCCCCAAACTCCATGAGCTATACCAAGATAATAATCTGGACCGAAAAGTCAAAGCACGTCAACTACATTCGCTCAGCCACTTCGATGAATGGACGAGATGCCCCTGCGAAGAGGTTTTTCGAATTCCAGTTCCCAGGTTCGAGATGGAAAGGGTGATAGACACAGGTTGTCATAATGCCAGGACATGACTTAGAAGAAAGAACGTCAAAATTCTTGTCCAAATGCTCTGTAGCTTCTAACTCCTCCATTTCGTCATGGAAATGTGAGAATTTGTCTGTCTGAGAATAACAACAAAGAAATCGGAACTCATAAAAAGTCAAGCACTCTCTCCAATTTTATGAACTTGTAACAAAAAAAGAAAGAACTACTTTTGGCACAGACAAATGCGACATCATTTGTATAATAATGCCAACCGCAAATAATATAGATCACATATATTGGTAACAATCAGTTCTTTCTCCCTAGCGTTCTTTATTTGTAACAACAAAAGCCTTTATTGAGTTAATGAAATGCGAAATGTCCTCTCCTTCAATCTGTCCCCAAAAGGAACATCCATTAACACCACTTTTTGACAATTTACATCCATTATTCATTTGCACAGGACCAGAGGAACTTAATGGAAGAGGATTTTAATTATATTTTACATTTCACTGCAGGCGATACATTTCTCCACAACACCATTGCACACGCAAAACTTTCTCATGCACAAACCGATTCTCCCACCTCACTGCATAAGCATTTAGCATAGCCTAGCCTTCCCCAATCCTGGTAGTCAACTACCACATCAAAGGATACATTTCGTTACGCTTATTTAACATGAAAAAATAAATTCATAGCTTCACATCTTTCACGTGCTCTTCTCGTTCATGATACCACATCTCTTTTTTGAAGAAGTTGAATCATTCCATCCAGATAATAAAAAAAAAGATACGCAGAATAAAAGAACACTTCCAATTCATGTTACTCGTTTGCGAGGAGAATTTCCCATATAAATGCCTTTAAATGCAAAGGATGCTGTAAATTACCCACCAATAGGATGCAGGGATGTTTGAAGAAAAATGCTCAATACCGCTAACAACTTACAAGAGGGTAATAATTTTTGCGTTTCATTTGACAACAAAGGCATAAAGAAAATACAAAAAAACACATACAACTTACATTCCACATCAATGGAATGGCGAAAGAATTTATAGATAATAAAAACACTCTCACTAATACGCAAGCATCAATTCAGCAATTTCGTCCTTGCGCATGAAATCATCATCAGCATCACCATCGGGCACAGTAGCCTTAACCCCCACACCAACTTAAACAAACCCAAAATAGAAAAATTCTTGTGCAATCCCTGTGGATGCTCTCTGTACTAAATTTCTCTGCTGTCTCTCTTACTCGTTTCTTTTGTATGTTGAATAGAGACATTCTCTCATTAAAAATGGATACACAGCATCCGTACCGTAAGTTCCACAGATTTTTACTATCTATGAATTCTTGTTTTTGTTATTTCCCCACTTTAACTCCTTTAGAAATTCATAGTCCATAGCGGTAGCTGCTGCTGTTCTGATGATACTTTAAGTGGTACCTGTTTCAAAAATGTTTCTAGCATGTGTCCGTGACTTATTATCATGGTTAATATTGGAGAAAGAATTTGGACAAAGTTGTATGTGGATTCAAATTGAGCACTTTATCCAAAATGCAGTTAGATTGAGGTAAGCTGGAGCTTCACAACACGACATCTGCATGAATGACTTTAGATATAAGATATCGAAGTCGAAAACAAGGAACAACTTTAGTATAAACATTTTCTCAACAAATAAATATTTTGTGATTTTAGAGGCGGGTCTCAAATGACATGTGAACAACGTCAAACCAGGATCTTCTGGTCCTCAAATTCAAATGACGATCTTAGACTTATAGCAGCGGAAAATCCAACAATGATTTGAATAAGTTCAACGAAGGTAAGATGATCCTAACAAGTCCAAAATCAATCCATAATAAAAGCAGCCCATAATAAAGGGTGATTTTTTTAAGGTTAGGATTTTCATGCATTAGTATTTGACAGATCACGCGGGATTTCAGACATGGTGTCAAAGAGAAAGATGCTCAGTATGCTTTGACATTTCATCATGAATAGACTTACTAACGAGCAACGCTTGCAAATCATAGAATTTTATTACCAAAATCAGTGTTCGGTTCGAAATGTGTTTCGCGCTTTACGTCCGATTTATGGTCTACATAATCGACCAAGTGAGCAAACAATTAATGCGATTGTGACCAAGTTTCGCACTCAGTTTACTTTATTGGACATTAAACCAACCACACGAATGCGTACAGTGCGTACAGAAGAGAATATTGCGTCTGTTTCTGAGAGTGTTGCTGAAGACCGTGAAATGTCGATTCGTCGCCGTTCGCAGCAATTGGGTTTGTGTTATTCGACCACATGGAAGATTTTACGCAAAGATCTTGGTGTAAAACCGTATAAAATACAGCTCGTGCAAGAACTGAAGCCGAACGATCTGCCACAACGTCGAATTTTCAGTGAATGGGCCCTAGAAAAGTTGGCAGAAAATCCGCTTTTTTATCGACAAATTTTGTTCAGCGATGAGGCTCATTTCTGGTTGAATGGCTACGTAAATAAGCACAATTGCCGCATTTGGAGTGAAGAGCAACCAGAAGCCGTTCAAGAACTGCCCATGCATCCCAAAAAATGCACTGTTTGGTGTGGTTTGTACGCTGGTGGAATCATTGAACCGTATTTTTTCAAAGATGCTGTTGGACGCAACGTTACGGTGAATGGCGATCGCTATCGTTCAATGCTAACAAACTTTTTGTTGCCAAAAGTGGAAGAACTGAACTTGGTTGACATGTGGTTTCAACAAGATGGCGCTACATGCCACACAGCTCGCGATTCTATGGCCATTTTGAGGGAAAACTTCGGAGAACAATTCATCTCAAGGAATGGACCGGTAAGTTGGCCACCAAGATCATGCGATTTGACGCCTTTAGACTATTTTTTGTGGGGCTACGTCAAGTCTAAAGTCTACACAAATAAGCCAGCAACTATTCCAGCTTTGGAAGACAACATTTCCGAAGAAATTCGGGCTATTCCGGCCGAAATGCTCGAAAAAGTTACCCAAAATTGGACTTTCCGAATGGACCACCTAAGACGCAGCCGCGGTCAACATTTAAATGAAATTATCTTCAAAAAGTAAATGTCATGGACCAATCTAACGTTTTAAATAAAGAATCGATGAGATTTTGCAAATTTTATGCGTTTTTTTTTAAAAAAAAGTTCTCAAGCTCTTAAAAAATCACCCTTTAGTTTCGTTATCATCACAGTCAAAATAGTGCTCAGGGATTTTGATGCAATCAGTAATTGATATCCACAGCCTGGAAGCCTCAACACGACAACAGGTAACGGCTACCGACTAATCGAATTTGCAGCCGCTCGTAATAAAGGGTTTTTCAATCAGAGCGCTACAAAAGTATTTTTAAATAAAACAAAAACGGTTTCGGATATCAATGAAATTCTTTATTCCTGTGAAAGTACATTCGATACCATTATGTATGGAACTCGATTTCTTTTGCATGGCCACCACGGGCACGCTTGCAGAAGTCCAGACGCTGAACCCAATTTTCGACGGTTTTCAAGCATAAATCGGCCGATACTGCTGCAATTTCATATTCGATATTCGTACGAAGTTCATCAATCGTCGCTGGCTTGTTAGCATAGACCATAGACTTGACGTAGCCCCACAGGAAATAGTCTAACGGCGTCAAATCGCACGACCGAGGCGGCCAAGCGACTGGACCATTTCGTGAGACAACACGGTTTCCAAACTTGGTTTAACGTTGAGGCCACTGACTCCGAATTTCGGTAGTAAATTTTAATAATTTCGACTCGTTGTTGGCTCGTATATCTTTCCATCATGAAATAGCAAACCTTACTGAAGAGAAATGTCAAAAGAGCGGCAAGAAACTCGGCGTCGTTTACTGTCCCTGTCGCTCTACTTTTGTAGCGACCCTGTTGGAAAACCCTTTACAATGACGGGTGACCAAATGCTTACCGAACTGGGTACATACAATCGAATTCGTCAATCCGTTACGTTGGCGACAACTTCAGTGTTAACAAATTTAATGATAGGAACAGTCCCATAGAATCCGTCGCAAACTTTGACTTCCAAAGACAAATTCGGTATGCGTTTAGCCAATCCTAACGTTACCTAAGTACCACTGAATGACCCAACTGCGTAAGATCTTAGAAAATGGCAGACCATTACGATTTTTGACATGCCTCACCTAACTCCCTAACTGAGCTGTCAAAAACGGCCCTACAATTTTAATCATTTCAACCAATCGTCGAGCCGTTGGAAGGCTGTGGAATACTGAACTGCTTTACTTTAAAACTTACTTTTAAATTAACTTTTAATTGATTATTAGATATCAACGTACATACTAGACAAAAATGATTAGATCTAAATTAAAATTTACAGAATACTTGTTCTAAATGAATAGTCTTTATAATTATTGCCTTTCGGCCTTTAAACTATTTAACGGCGTAATCTTAAATTTATGTTATCGTCGAGAACATTTTTCAAAACTCGTCATGAGCAGACTGAAGCCTTACAACCTTAGCCACCTCCCGGAAGTACTTCGTCTAACTTAGTCTAACTTATTAACTAAGAGGATGTTACCTAGATTAACGCAGGGTCTTGGGAGGGCACGTTGACCCCTCCCCCATAACCCCTCAACAAGCCACCAAAATTCGGCGCGAGATCGATTGACTCTCTTAGTCATCGTCGTAATGTCTCCTGCCTTTCGTTGTTTTATCGTTATTTCCACCTTAAGTGCTCAAACGAAATTGCCAGTTGCATTCCTACCTCTGAACATTTCAACCGCAATACCCGTCATGCAAGGAATGCTCATCAGTTCACCCTCAAGACTGTGTTCGGACGTACAGTGAAGTTCAAAGAATCTTTCCTCAGCCATACAACACGAATGTAGAATGCTCTTCCCCGCTCCATTTTTCCTACACATTATAACCTACAAGCATTCAAAACCAACGTGCATCGGCATCTCTCCTTTTCGTCTCACCCTAATTTCCTTAACGCCCGCGCTGTGTAGCTAATACATTATAAGGGTCCCAACAAATCCCTTTAGTGCGCGCTTATTATAAAAAAAAAGACATAGGGGCGGGCTACAGTCCGCTTGGGCGAACTGTTGGATACCCTATTCTTATTCCTATCCCTCATAAGTGGGCATGACAAAAGTCTAAGTATGGTTGAATTGTTAAGAACGCTCTACATATTTTGATATATATAACATTTAAACGATTTTATCAAAAAAAACGCTCCCTAGCTCAAACTTGGGTGTTTCAATAAAATTGTGGGCGTGTCAGTAGGCGGATTTAAAAAAAATTAACACATGAGCATAAAGGGCCCCTAAAGAGTATATATTATAAATTTCATCTCCCTAGCTCAAACTTTGAATTTTCAAAAAAATAAAAATTTAATTGTGGGCGTGTCAGTTGGCGGATTTTGAAAATATTTTGACATGAGCATAAAGGGCCCATATAGAGTATACATTATAAATTTCAGCTCCCTAGCTCAAACTTTGGATTTTCAAAAAAATTGTTTTATTTATTTGTTGGCGTGTCAGTGGGCGGATTTTGAAAATTGTTTATCCCGAGCAGGTTTAGGAGTCATAGATCATATATAAAAAATTTCAGCTTTCTAGCTCAAAATTCGATGTTTTCCAAAATTTAGTTTTTTGAATTTGTGGGCGTGTCTGTGGGCGGATTTCAAAAATTCGTAAACTCGATTATTTCAGGACCCTAGAGAGTATATGGTTAAAATTTCAGCTCTCTAGGTCCAGTTTAAAGGCCTAATTTTTGCCGATGGACAGACGGACGGACAGACAGACATGGCTAGATCGACATTACTATCGATGCTGATCATAAATATAGTAACTTTTAGGGGTCTACGGGCAATATTAAGGTATGTTACAAACTATGCGTCAAAATTAATATACCCTTAGAATAGGGTATACAAAAAAATTCGGCGAATTGCTTTTCCGTATCGAATTTATCTCTCTCCGCTATTGTAGCGGTGGTATAATACCGGTATACTATCCCTCGTCTGGACCACCCTTAGCATCAATATATATAGATGCCTCCGGGCGATAAAGCCAGACCGGAGCGTGCTCTCTGTGTACATTCCATTGGGCTAGTAAGGCCCAAAGACCAGGCTATTGTCGCTGGCCATTGCCCTGGTATCCCTAGAGGCCCCAGCCAATGTTGTTCTGAACAAGATTGTTTCCGTCTTCTGAAAGTTGATTTTCAACTTCCAGTCGTCGCAAGAGCCCTTAATTTGATCGAATTCACGCTGCAAAAGAATGTTAATGACCTTGTTTTTAGGACCTGATCTGTATGCCACCAAATCATCGGCATACGCTATAACATGTCTCAGTGTACCCACCAGATCAATGTTGTAAATGTTAAACAGGATCGGAGAATGCTGTAAACTGTTTTTAATTTCAAAGACTCTTCTCAAAGTCACGTAGCCACATTTGACAACGAACTTCTTTTCCATAACCATATTATAAATCGCATAAAGCAAAGGTTTGTTCATTCCCCCCCTGGTCAACTTGTAGAAAAGTCCCTCTGACGATACGATATCGAAAGCCTTCTCAAAATCAACAAGACAAGCACTCGTGCCATTCAAACCAATTTCGACGCGGCATGAATAATGTCATGCCCCGCTCTGAAACAAAACTGTGTCTGGAATTATGTTATTGTCCTCACCCACTTCAACAGGGCTCTATTAAGCGATGCATATCAGCCATTGGCGACAATTGCATAAGCATCATTGAATACCGCCGGGGGTGAGGACGGTGTAGAGGTTAGGTTATTGTGTTGGCTTGTGACCCGTACGGTGCAGCTTCAATCCCCATGGTCAACAACAACATACGACACCCATTAATGGAGAGAAACGAATGACATCTTGTTTTCTCCAATCTCTACACCAAAAAAAGAGGATTTCTGACTGGTAGTACAATGGACCGTTATAGAGTCTGATGGCTCAGGGATTTGGATTTCCTTTTTATTTTAATAAAAACATCATAAATGTAGGCACATTCCGATGAGCAAACGTCGATTCTGATCATTTTCTTGATGTGGCTAAATTCAGAGCTCGACTAATTCGAAATTCGATGATGGACGCCTAAGCATACCTCGAGTAAATAGCCAGAGTCTATATAGAGCGCCAGTGAAAGAAACTATTCACTGTATTCACCTACAACAGACCCCAACAACCAGTGGTCCCGGTATCGCGACATCATCAAAGACGTAGCCAAAACCACCATAGGCGACTTGTCTCCTCACATCAAGATGTACAGAAAAAAATTGACAGAAGATGCACATATGAAAATACTGCAACCCAAAAGAAGGGAGCGAGAGAAAAGGAGAAAGTAGGACAAGAAGATCTTCTTAGAATAAAATACCATTTCGCCAGAGAGCATCGCGATCGAAACAATATTCGGAGGCCAACCAACTGCTTCTATTAGAGTGGAACGCAGGTACTTCAAAAACACAATGCAGGAATAGAGTTGAAGCAGCATTTCCACCACCTGTTAGGTGGGCACAATGTAGAGAGAGTAATAGGGCAAAAACAGACCGTTAAAAGCTTGAAAAAAGCAAGGTCGGGGCTTACCAGATTACGGTTTGTAAAGGACCCATGCTCGAAATCATCAACGAATTATGGGTGGGAAATAGCATTACCGATTACCTTCGATGATCTTCAAGGAAGGCGTTGTCTAAGAATAATTCCTTTTTGAAGTTGCGTATAAGATCCTAACAGACTCGTCAAACCGTTCTGCATCACACTAATCGTGACTCAAGGATAAAAGACCAAAATTTGACACCGAAAAAACCAACGAATTTCAAGTTACTTTTCATCAACCTTAAAGCTGCAATATGGAGTCCTGGCAAAACTGATACACCTGTGTCGCGTGATGCCTAGAAATACGCGGTTTAATTTGTAAGATGATATACTGAAATTGTTCCAAAACCATGCACCGTACTACGGCAAGGATTTGTACCATCGTGACTTTTGCAATCTTGTTCCGGAGCAGATATTGCGCAGAGCAGGAGGCAACATTGAGGATACTATCATCAACTGATCCGTCCAACTACTGGGGTACGCGGGGACGATATCCACGTAGTCGATCATTCCCATCATGCCTTGATAAAGACTTTGACGAGAAGACGTTTTTTTTTCTGTGAAGTTATGTAAAAGTACATCTGCGAACGTATTCAGCAACTGGTCAACTGTAATTTCAGACAGATACTTCATTTTACTTTAGAAATTGGCTCAATATTTTGAGAAACCAGAGTACCTATTCACCATATCAGTACCTACCAAGGGTCTGGGTCCTGATTTGAGAAAAGGCAGACATCCACAAGCGTCGCTGATGGATGTCGCCCACCACAATGACCACTAGGCGCCTACAGTCTTTTCTCGCTTGTGATAGCAAAAATGACTCCAACTTCCTACAGACATTCAGACGGACAAGTTTACTCTGTTTACAGCCCGGAAAGTCATGTCATCGAGTATCGAGCCTATAGAATCCTTAGTCATCATTGAAAGCTCTTACAAGGGATGGCGGCAAGCCCAACACAGGTTCAGGTCCAGAGAAGACTTTCTCCGATTCTTGATGAGGAAATTCGTCGGCCCGGAACCTGGACCGGATTCATTGTGTTTATCCTTTCGACCGAATAAAAAGAGTTTTCGAGTTGAAGCACTATCTAAGAGGTGGTTAAGGGATTGAGTAAGGCCTTAAGTGGTGCTTTGCTGTCCCGGCAGATACTGATAGAAAAGGTCGGTTTAGGTGGAGGTGTGGCAATTTTTGTAAGAGATTATACAATGTGTAAGCTCAAGTATCAGACGTATGCTGATAGCAGGATAGAATATGTGTCCGTCGAGGTAGTCGGTGATGAAGGTAAGCTTAATATTGGCCCTGTTTACACACCCAACCAATATGTTGATATTTGCCCCCTTTCTAACTGTAATGGAAGAACTTTCTCTTACATGTCCCAATTTTATTATTTGCGGGGATTTTAATTGTAATCTCCTCGCTGAAAATAATTTATATAAAAACATGAGTGTATTTAATTTATCGGCAGTTAACACTCCGGTCCAACTAACTTCTCTGGCGGTCTTCCTACACTCCTTGATGTTTTTTGGGTAAGTTATTAAAAGAAAGTATTCCTCTATGACCGACTTCCAGCACCAGCGAAACTCGGAATGTTACATCTATTGCTAAAACCTATCAATACAGAGATTTTGGGAGTATTGAGCATCCTTTACTGAAGGATCATGCAAAAAGTGTGTAAGAAGCTAATTTAAAGCATTCAAAAATGATCACCCTATCGTAACAAATCCTTGCACCTACATGCTCGCTTATGTACTTAACGTATCTTATTTTAAATAATAATTAGACTGATTGAACGATGTCGCAGTTTAACCTTCATATTTTCCCAGATTTTAGGTATACATACATTGTGTTAGCCTAGGCTAATGATTTGTCGAAACTAAAATGGTCAGTTGCAATAAAGAGTTGAAACAAGAATCTTCGTTGTTTGTTACTTTGTTAATAAATGCCTTACAGTAAAATCAGAAGTGGGATTAGTATATACGAGTACCTAAACACGCATGTCAATTTAAGCCACGAGATTTTTGCAATTCTAAATTAATTCATGAAACTTTATGAACCTTTATGTTATGTGTTATTTTATGTTATGCAAATTATTAAAAATTATTAAATTCGATTTGGTGAATTATTTACGAAAAAAACATTGAAACTAATAATTAGTGATTTCAATGGCATCACGCGCTACGAGATTTTTGCAAATTGCAACTGTACCGCAACTAAAGGACAAATTAGCCGAATTGGGTTTGTCTACTACTGGAGTGAAGGCGGCACTTAAAATTCGATTGAAGCATGCCATGGCGCAATTCACTGATGTCCAAATGGAGGAATATTTTCCAACAGCTGTCCTTGATGGCATTAGTGAGGATGAGAATTCTTCAGAGCTGGAAGAGGAGAATAGACTGGTAACCCAACAGTTGGAAACTTTGCGACAAGTCGTGAAGAGGAAGGAAGAAATATGTGCATTACAGAGGAGGTTGGCCGAGTTAAATAGCACGGGCGAAATAGGCACCTCATCTTCTTTGGCTGACAACATAAGTTTTAGAGATATCGAAGATTCCCTTCCAACATTTTCTGGTGACGACAACTTTCCTATCGCGAGATGGATCAAAGCATTTGAAGAATCAAAACTCATCTATAAATTTAACGAATCAAAGTGCTTTATCTACGCCCAGCGATTATTGAAGGGAACCGCAAAACTTTTCTTACGATCAACGTCATGCCATTCGTGGATTGAGTTAAAAAAGGCTTTACTCAATGAGTTTCATCAACATTCAACAGCTTCTGACGTCCACAATGCCCTACGCAATCGCAAAAAAAAACAAAAGGATGAGAATTACCAACAGTATGTACTAACTATGCAGGAAATTGCCAGCGCAGCGGAAATTGAGGAGCAGGACATCATAAATAACATAATCAAAGGTATTCCTGACTCAATGGTTAATAAACAAATCTTACTTACAGCCAACAGCATGTCTGAGTTGAAAGTCACTTTGAGAAAGTACGAGAAAATGAGACCAGAATTTCAACCATCAATTTCTACGAATACGAACAGTCACATCAAGACTATGACACAACCAAAGTTTACACCACAAGTCCGCAACAAAATCAGCATCAAGTGTTACAACTGTAATGACTTTGGACATGTCGTCACCAATTGTCCGAAGCCACGCAGAGATAAAGGTTCCTGTTTTCGATGTGGAAAAATGGGGCATCTTATAAAGGACTGTATAAAGGACTGAGCACATAATTGTATGTGGTGAATTTAATGCAGATCTGCTCCGAAGTGACCCTCGTTCCCTTCAATTGAGGGATTTAGTTTCCTCTGTTGGACTGGAAATAATTAATAAATATGCAACACGATTCGCTAAAAACTGCACACCTAGTCTTCTCGACCTTACCATTGTTTCTGATCCGTCTTTGGTTCTTCTCTTAGACCAGATTTCATTGGATCTTGTCTCGGATCATGATCTTCTTTTTTGTACGTATGACATTAATTTTTCTCAACCTGCTGTACCTTTGTCTTTTACGTTTAAAGATTATCGTTCTATTGACCCTACCGCCCTCGAAGTTGCCACCCTTTCAGCGCCCTGGATGAGTTGCCGAACAAGTCCTGATCCAAATGTAAAATGCAATGTTTTCCAAAGTCTTGTAGTTCTGATTTTTAATCAGTGTGTACCAACTAAAACCGTAAAAATACGCAATGAAAGCTGCCCTTGGTTTACTTCGGATGTAGTCGATGCAATGAAAGCTCGTAATAATTTGTATAGTAAATGGAAGCACAAACCAAATAACTTTAACTGGCGTGCATATAAAATTGCGCGTAATAATACAACAGCTATTATTCGTTCTGCAAAGTCAAATTTTTATGCCTCAAAGTTCAACATTTCACTATCTCCGAGAAAACTATGGGCAAATTTACGAAAAATTGGTGTTTCCGGTAGTAGGAATGATGCAAAGTGTAATTTTGATCCTGATGTGCTCAATGATTTTTTCCTTGACTCTGGTACTAGTATAGTAAACTTCGATTTGGGTGTAAACTCTGTGGAGTCGGTTCCAACTTTCGATGACTTTGAGGTGGTAACAGAAAATGATGTCACGGCTTGTGTAACTGCCATCAAGTCTAACTCTTCTGGTGAGGATGGTATACCAATCCGTTTTATCAAACTAATTTTACCCCACATTGTTACTCATTTAACTCATATTATTAACCACTGTATAACAACTTCGACCTTTCCCCATCCGTGGAAAATAGCAAGGGTTTTACCAATCGCAAAAAAAGTCAATCCGATCTCTGTTTGCGATTTTAGGCCAATTAGTATTTTACCGTGCTTATCTAAGGTCTTTGAGAAACTGATAGCAAACCAAATACAAAAACACCTGTCGCTTCATCGGTTGCTTGACCCACACCAGTCCGGTTTTCGGGCCAACCATAGTTGCTCTACGGCAATGGTCAACATTATTGATGAAATAAGACAAGATTTTGACAAAGGATACGTCACTATTCTATGCTTGCTAGACTTTTCGAAAGCATTTGACAAGGTAAATCATGATGTCCTCTGCTGGAAGTTAAAAAATCTGTTTGGTTTTAGTGACAGGGCTGGGCAACTCATTCGTAGCTTCCTTTCTGGCAGGCTGCAACGAGTTCTTTCTGGTGAAAAACTCTCTGCATTCAAACCTGTTTATCAAGGGGTACCTCAGGGATCGATACTAGGACCGATTTTGTTTTGTTTATTTATAAATGACCTACCGTCCGTATGTAAACATGCAGCTGTGCACCTCTATGCAGATGATGTGCAGCTTCATTTAGCTCTACCAATGAATGATTTAAATGTCCTTGGTTCCCGATTGAACGAGGATCTAGAGAAAATCCACAATTGGGCTGAGGTGAATGGCCTATCACTCAATCCAGCTAAATCGCAGTTCATTCCGATCTCTAATAAAAAAATTGACACCAATAATCTACCTGATTTATGGCTCTCGAACTGTAAGCTGAATTCTGCAGTAACAGCTACTAGTCTGGGCTATGTAATCAACAGAAATTTATGCGGATACAATCACACCAATGTCGTGATTGGACGTATCTATGGATGTCTTCGCAAGCTTTGGCTTAGTGCTAGCTTCACACCGACCGAAGTTCGACGAAGGCTGGTCTTAACCTTAATCTTGCCCATGATAACTTACGCTGAAGTGGTTTATTGCTCCCTCGACTCTTTATCCCAGAGGAAGCTTCAAGTAGCCTTCAATGATGCTGTGCGATACATTTATGGCATTCGTAGGTACGATCATATTTCCGAACACTCCAGAAGCCTACTTGGTTGCACTCTTCAACAATACATCAATGCGAGAAACTGTGTATTCTTACATAAAATCATTAAAAATAAATCACCTTCGTACTTATTCAATAAACTTAACTTTTCTCGATCTGAAAGGACTTTTAACATAAATCTACCTTACTACCGTTATTTAAACTCGTCTCGTTTGTTTTTTATTTACACTGTTAAATTATGGAACTCATTGCCCTCACGAATTAAGACAATCTGTAGTACTCCTAACTTTAAAAATGCAATCCTCGTCTACTTCTCCACAACCTCATCACGTCAATAAATTCCTTTTGCCGATCTCTCCCATTTCGCCCCATTTCTTTTTCTATTTATACCCATTCCCTTCTATTTTCCATCTATTTCTTCCGTTGCCGGTTATGTTATATTATTTTTAGCTTTAAGCAGTTATCAAAATCTCTCTGACTGTAAAGTACTAAGTACTATAAAAGATACAAATCTTAATGTACAAACCACTTTGTTTAATAACAATAAATTGAAATTGAAATTGAAATTGAAATTGAAATCCGCTACTGTGATGATGCTTCAAAACAACGAGTCAGTCAGCAACTGTTCGAGCTCTTCATTTTTGCAAGACTTCCATGGCATTTTCGAGTACGAATTCATCAGCGACGATCCTGAAGCAATTAATACCAAGATGAATGCGATGACTATGATTGACACAGGAAGCCCCATTAGCTTCGTTCAGCTGAAATATGTTCACCCATATATATTTTTTTTTTTTTTTTTTATAATTTGCGTGCGCTAAAGGGATTTCTTTTTTCTGTAGTGACACAGTACCCTTATAATGGTAAAACCACAGCGCAGGCATTTTTAGTTTGTTGCGCAAGTAGCTCCAGCAATTCATTGCCTATTTTTGGGTGCTACTTACTGAAAGAAGGATAGGAAAGAAGTTTGGTGCGATGGGATTTTTTTTTCTCAACAGGTGGCGCTTAAACTGCTTTAGGGAGATCAGTTTTTGTTGTATGTATTCAATTTATAAAAATCATTGCCCGGTCGGGATTCGAACGCACGACCTGCCTGTCACTTTAGTGAATACACTACCATCGCACCATTGCCACCTGCAAATATATGATGACAACTGTAGAATCCGCAGCACAAGACTTCATCGGCATCAATAGCAGTAAGTTAATAATATATGGTAAGGTATTTTGCAAAATTAAGAAAGATAATTTATGTACCAACTTATATCTGTACGTAGTAAAGAATGATACGATGAAAAACATTATAATTTTAGGAAGAGACTTTTTGCAAAAAGCAAATATTAAATTAACGTTAGACAAAGAACAAACTCCAATTGGGGAAGAAGAATCTAATAATTTGTTAAACGAATATAATGAAATCTTAAATATTGATACGTGCAACGACTGTAATGAAATTTCGGTGAATAGAAGTGAGAAATTAAGCTACCAAGAGAAGGTTAAAATAACAAATTTGGTTTCCGAGAGTATTTCAAACAGTAGTATTTCGAATACAAAACATTATCGAAATGAGTGTTCCGATTTTGAAATGAAAATTGTTTTAACTGATACGAATAAGGTCTTTAATTGTGCTCCGAGACGGCTACCGTATGCCCATAATTTTGAACTACAAAATATGTTAGATGTTTTGATAGAAAATAAAGTAATCAGAGAAAGCAATTCACCTTTTGCATCACCGATTGTCTTGGTGAAGAAAAAGACGGGCGAATTGAGGTTGTGTATTGATTTCCGTCAGTTAAACAGTATAACAATTAAGGATAATTTTCCAATACCCTTGATAGAGGATCAATTAGATACTTTGCGCCTCAAAAAGTACTTTTCTCTACCAGATTTAAAGAGCGCATTCCACCACGTAAAGATGTCGCTTGATTCAATAAAATATACAGCATTTATAACACCACTAGGCCAATTTGAGTTCTTGCGTATGCCCTTTGGGCTAAAAAATGCGTCGGCCGTTTTCCAAAGGTACATCAATTTAATATTTAAAAAACTCATTAAATCGGGAAAACTTTTAATATATATTGACGATCTGTTTATTGCTACGGAAACAATGGAAGAACATTTTAAGGTATTCGAAGAGGTTATGGAAAAAGTAAGAGAACATAGCTTACAGCTATGGCTCGATAAGTGCTCATTCATATTTGAAAGGATAACTTATTTGGGGTATGAGATTTCTGCAAATGGTATAGGTCCAAACACAGATGGGATACGATCCGTAAAATAATTTCCTAGACCTACAAACACCAAAGACTTGCATTCCTTTTTGGGTTTATGCTCATATTTCCGAAAATTTATCAAAGAATTTTCTATTATTTCCAAACCATTGTACGATCTTGTAAAAAAAATGCTGAGTTTGTTTTTGCTGAAAAAAAAATGTTGGTTTTCGAAATGCTCAAGAAAAAGTTATTGGAGGCACCATTACTGAGCACAGTGGCGTAACTACGGGGGGGGCAAAGGGGGCAATTGCCCCCCCTATACAACTATACACTATACAAAATACCTATTCAAATGTTTTGTATTAAACTATTTTTGTGGACATTGTTCCAAATTAAAGTTTTAAAAAAATAGAGCTGCAAATCTAACTTATTTATAAACTGTAAACAAAACTCCTCCATTATACTTATAATAGCTAGCTTGCTCCCTCAAGAATTTTTGTTTGTAGGCACCATTTAAAGGGTGATTTGCATAAGATGCATGAAACAGCTGAAGCATGAATTCTGGTTTCAAAAAAAAAAAATAGTATGTGTGGATGGGGGGCAATTTTATGAAAAATAGTCTTAAAATAGATAAAACGTTATTGAAAACAGTTGAAATCTCCCTATTTTTCGTTATAACTTTGATTCCATTTTTCAAAATGTCACTTTATTAAGTACTACTATCGTTTTTACTGTTCAACGGTTTTATCAATTCAAAGTCAAAATTGCAAACTAGATGCCCAAAGATCTTTTAGTTTTTGAAAAAATGTTAAATAGCACGAACTACTTCTGCTGAAAAATGCATGTTTTCCATTTCTCATTTTTGTAGTATACTTTGTGGCTCATAGAATTTAAAAACTCTGATAACGCTAAAAAAAAATAAGTAAGCCATGAATTTTAAGTAAAAAATCCTCTTCTGAATGTTAACGTTATTGGTGTACAAGAGAAAATTGAAAAGTTGTGAATTTTTGTGATTAAGGTTTGTTATTTTAGAACGTTGTTGCGTGATTAAATTTTATTTTAACAACTTCCTAGTTAATTGTGATGGCAGACAAAAGAAAGAAAACTACAACAATAGATAAATTCTTCAAAAAAAAATCCAAAGATAATGAAGAGGATATCATTGTTGAACATGCAGAAAGTGTCCCATCTGATGCAAATAAAGAAAGTAAGTTTGTTTAAGTTTTGTTTCATGAACAATTTATTGTTGAATCATTAGTTAATAGTTAATAACAACTGATAACAATTATTATTCTTTTATACAAAATTATCTTTTGGCAACTACCTATACCCGTTTAATGAAAAGTAAATACAAAGTTAAGAGGTACATTTAATTACCAAAACAGTAGATAGATCTAATAAACAAAAGCAAATTTCATGTTTTTTGCTTGAAATTAAAATTTCAAAATGCAGACTAATCCGTGTTGGACTCTTTGTTTAATTAAATAAAGTTTTTATGTGTCAAGTTTGTAAACCCAGTGGCCCTATTTAAGGGTTGAAAATGCAGTCAATTGAATAAAAGACAACAACAATAAGTCGTTTAAAACGAAAAAAGGCTTCAACTATGATACTTAAATCAGCAGTGATTTAAAATGTTGTGTCCTTACGAGTGCTTTTTGACTGGTTTGATTCTTTAAGTTTGCTGAAAGTTAGAATTATATTTGTAAATGACGACTTTTTAAAAGGGACTTAATAAACTAAATTACAAAAGTAATGCATTCTATAACAATAACAATATATGTATATGTACATAATGTATATTTTATCCACTTTTACAATTTTGAAAATTCCTTTTTCTTTATTGATTTATCCATCCAGGCTTTGAAATTTCTGAACCCACATATGAATCTACCTCTACCGATACAAATATGTTTGACATAGGCAATTTCGTAGGAAAAAGTATGGACCGTTTAGAAAAAGTTGAAACTTTTAAGAAACTGTGGGTTCCAATAAGTTCATTCCACTTCCCAGTTAACAAAGACTTGTCCGGAAACAATCGAAAATTCCGAGTAGCATGGTTGAGCGAATTCAACTGGTTATGCTACTCCAAAAAAGGAAATGGTGTTTTTTGCAAATACTGTGTTTTTTTCGGCCCTAAGGAAGGAGGAATAAATAATCAGAGACTTGGAATATTTTGCACCAAACCATTCAATTTGTGGAAGAAAGCTTTGGAAAATTTTCGCAAGCATGAAGAACTCATTTACCATCGAAACGCATTTTTGAATGCGAATGATATAAATCGATCAGTTGAAGGGAAACAGGTTGCAGTAAGTATACAGCTGGATCAAGAAAAGTGTAACACAATTGCCCGGAATAGAAAACAGCTTGTCCCAATAATTGAAGCCATTTTGCTTTGTGGTCGTCAAGAATTGGCCTTACGAGGACATCGAGATAGTGGTCCTATAAGTCTCAACAATAACACAAAAGACCAGGGTAATTTTCGTGCAATATTAGCATATAGAGCTAAAGGTGATGAGGAGCTTCGTGCGTTTTTGGAAGGGACAGATCGCAACAAATACTTAAGTCCTCTAGTGCAAAATGAGGTCATTGATGCTGCCTATTCAATTTTAATACAAGACTTGGTGAGCCGAGTGAATCGTGCTAAATCATTCACTGTATTAGCTGATGAGACAGCAGATATATGCGGTACAGAACAACTTACCATAGCTTTGAGGTACTTTGATATAGAAAAGAACGAGTTACTTGAGGAGTTTGCTATGTTTGTACCTGTAACAGATCTTACTGGAAATGGCTTAGCAACTACTATATTAACCAGTCTTAAAAATATTAATGTTGATTTAAGTTATTTAAGAGGACAAGGATACGATGGTGCCGCTGCGATGTCAGGACGTTTAAAAGGAGTCCAAGCTTTAATAATTCAAACACACCCCATGGCTCCTTATGTTCATTGTATGGGACACACTTTCAACTTAGTCGTCTCCGATGCTTGCTCCGTTCCTATTATTCGAAATGTTTTAAGCACAATAGAGTCTGTTCGAAACTTCTACATCTCGCCAAAACGCAAATCAGTTTTAAATAATTGCATCGAAAAAATGAATTTGAGAGCTCAGTCTTTAAAACGGCTTTCTCAAACAAGATGGATTGAACGTTTTCATGCGGTTGAAGACTTTCTGGAGCTGTACGATGTTGTAATTGAATCACTAGAAATAATACACTTATGGGATGATAAAGAGACTGCTAGGGATGCAATGGCATTTTTAAATTCAGTAATGTCTGCAGAATTTTTAATCGTCGCTCATGTTGTTGCACATATTTTCGCGTTTGGTTTGCCCCTTAGCAAATTGTTGCAGAAGAAAAATATTGATTTAAAAGCAGCTGTGAATCATGCTGACAATTTACTAGCAGTGCTTGAAAACATGCGTGCAAATTCAGAATCAAAATTCGCAGAAATTTTCAACTTAGTAGAGGCTAAAGCAAAAGAGCACGACATTTCCATTTCGCTTCCAAGAATCGCAAAACGCCAACAACATCGTAACAATCCTCAAGTAAATGACGTCAAAAGTTATTTTCGAATCACTGTTTTCCTTCCTTTTATTGACAGTTTCCTCTCAATGCTTAAGGGCAGATTTTCATCACATCGGAAGCTATTTACTGGCTTTTCTGATCTACTTGGAATTTCAGATGAAAAATTCCAAAATATAGATGATCTTCTTGAGTTTTATAGGGAAGATCCGTTCTTGGATAATAAAACAGTTGTCAGAGCTGAAATATCCCTTTGGCATCAATCATGCGGAACTAAAACTTATGAAAGTGCAATTGATGCAATCGGAAACTGCGATAAGGATATGTTTCCAAATGTGTTTAGGCTTTTACAGTTTATGGTTACACTGCCCGTATCCACTGCAACAAGCGAACGGTCGTTTTCTACTCTGAAGGGCATAAAAACATATTTAAGAAATTCTATAGGCCAGGTACTTACACTTTATATAATAAAATTTATTTTTAAAAAAGTTAACTGGAAACATTTTATTACAGAACCGCTTGACAGCCTTAGCAATGATCAGTGTGAGCGACAATCGTACAGTAGATGTCAATCGGATCATCGATATTCTTGCTCAAAAGAAAAATCGTCGAATTGACATAATTTTGTAATTTTTAAATCCTGAGTTTTTATATTTTGCGAGTTCTCAATAATAGTTATATTAATCAGAACAGTCAAATGTTTTGTTTTTATTTTTCATCTAAAAAAAATGTTTTTGCCCCCCCCAGAGCAAAATCCTAGTTACGCCACTGACTGAGCATATACAATCCAATAGCAGAAACAGAATTGCACTGTGATGCAAGCAGCTTTGGATTTGGCTCAGTACTCTTACAGCGTCCGGAAGATAAACGTTTACACCCAATCTTTATACCCTATTCTAGGGGTATATTAATTTTGACGCATAGTTTGTAACATACCTTAATATTGCCCGTAGACCCCTAAAAGTTACTATATTTATGATCAGCATCGATAGTAATGTCGATCTAGCCATGTCCGTCCGTCCGTCCGTCCGTCCGTCCGTCGGCAAAAATTAGGCCTTTAAACTGGACCTAGAGAGCTGAAATTTTAACCATATACTCTCTAGGGTCCCGAAATAATCAAGTTTACGAATTTTTGAAATCCGCCCACAGACACGCCCACAAACTCAAAAAAACAAAATTTTGGAAAAAATCGAATTTTGAGCTAGGAAGCTGAAATTTTTTATATATGATCTATGACTCCTAAAACTGCTCGGGATATGAAATTTTCAAAATCCGCCCACTGCCACGCCCACAAAAAAATAAAACAATTTTATTGAAAAACCAAAATTTGAGCTAGGGAGCTGAAATTTTTAATATATACTCTCTAGGGGCCCTTTAAGCTCATGTATAAATATTTTCAAAATCCGCCCACTGACACGCCCACAAATAAATAAAACAATTTTTTTGAAAATCCAAAGTTTGAGCTAGGGATCTGAAATTTATAATATATACTCTCTAGGGGCCCTTTAAGCTCATGTATAAATATTTTCAAAATCCGCCCACTGACACGCCCACAAATAAATAAAACAATTTTTTTGAAAATCCAAAGTTTGAGCTAGGGAGCTGAAATTTATAATATATACTCTCTAGGGGCCCTTTATGCTCATGTGTTAATTTTTTTTAAATACGCCTACTGCCACGCCCACAATTAAATAAAACAATTTTATTGAAACACCCAAGTTTGAGCTAGGGAGCGTTTTTTTTGATAAAATCCTTTAAATGTTATATAACAAAATATGTAGAGCGTTCTTAACAATTCAACCATACTTAGACTTTTGTCACGCCCACTTATGAGGGATAGGAATAAGAATAGGGTATCCAACAGTTCGCCCAAGCGGACTGTAGCCCGTCCCTATGTTTTTCTTTTCCAAACGAGCCACAGCTCCAGAGTCCAAATATCACTCATACGAGTTAGAAACTTTAGCTATCATATATGCGCTCAGGCGCTTCAGGATTTATTTGACTGGTATTAAGTTTAAAATCATTACTGATTGTAAATCACTGACCCTTACCCTGAATAAAAAGCTTCTTAATCCAAGAATTTCTCGTTGGGCCTTAGAGCTGCAAGAATATGATTACTCAATCGAACATAGGGATGGCAAAAGAATGGGTTATTTTGACGCTCTCAGCAGGTGTCATAACATACTTGTTATTGAACCAGAGTCTTTTGAGCATGTACTAGCTGCATCCCAACAAAAGGATACAGTCATAAGACGATTGGCAGATATGCTAGAGAAAAAGGAAAGTACATGCTATGAATTGATAAACGGTCTCGTCTATCGTAAAATGAATAAGGAAGTGTGTAACAACGGATTATTTATAAGAATAATATATTAGTTTTATAAAGCAACTTAATTAAAGAGAAGAATTGAATTATATAACGTTCACATCAAAAAAATTGTAAACTTACAAAATCAAACTTTTGACCATTAGTGTTCAAAAAAGCACATAAATTATGATCATTGCCAAATTATTATTTACAAGAACTGTATAACCAAAAAGCTCCTTTACTGGCATTTCTATGTAACAAAAAAAGGCTGTCAACCAGTATAAAAGGAGGAACATAATTTTATGAGGCTGACTTGCGTTTGAGATTTTCCTCTTGTAGACGTTTCGTCGCAAGCTAAAATACCACACTTGAGCCAACATTTTTTTTTCTTGAGATCCTCTTACTCGATATTTTGATCAATACACTTTGTATTTGTAAAATCTTTTTTTTCTTTTATAAACATACCAATAAAGTAATTTTGTTTTGTTAAAATTAAATTTGTCTTGAGGTATCATTTTTCCGCTTTCACTCTTACACGCTTGCTTACCTGCCTATTCAACGAGTACTGCGCTTCGCATACTCGTGGTAGAGAGGGAAACAAGATTTCGTTTAATTTTGCTAAAAGCTGATCGGTTTCATTCAGAAAACGAGAGCCTACCCACACAACTACACCCTGACCGACCGACAACATCTTCGACGGTTACAAGTGTACTTTTATGTTCCAATGCAAATGGAAAGGAATCTTATACAGACTCACCACGATGCCTTATGCCACGTAGGTGTCGAAAAATGTTACAATTTTTTGAAGAAAACTTATTGGTTTCCTTATATGAAAGCCAATATAAAAAACCATATAAGCAATTGTTTAAAATGCATACACTTCTCTTCAATAACTGGCAAAAAGGAGGGAGTACTGCATAGTATTCCCAAAGGAGATAAACCGTTTGAGACAGTTCACATTGATCACTATGGCCCATTACCTTGATCAATGTGGAACCTTAAGAAACACATTTTGTTAGTTGTTGACGGATTTTCTAAGTACACAAAACTATATCCTGTCAAAAGCACCAGTACGAAAGAACCTCTGAAGTGCTTAGAATCGTATTTCATTAATTACAGCAAACCAACCCGAATAGTATCTGATAGAGGGAGCTGTTTTACTTCTGAGGAATTTGCAAATTTTTGTAGTAGCTACTCGTATAATGTTCAGCATATTAAGATCGCCACAAGTTCGCCTCAATCTAACGGGCAAGTAGAGAGAATTAATAGAAGCCTAACTCCAATGCTTGCTAAGGTGAGTGAATTGGAACCCGGTGAGTGGACAAAATACGTTAACAAACTAGAATTCGCTCTCAACAATGTAGAAAACAAAAGCACAGGTTTTTGTCCAAGCGTTTTACTTTTTGGCGTTGTTCAAAAAGGTGTAGTTATTGACAAACTCCGTGAGCATTTGGAGCAAAATATTGTCACAAAAGGTGTCAGGAATCTGGAGTCCGTTAGACAGCAAGCACATGAAAAGACCATTCGTAGTCAGGAGTTCAATAAGACTTATTTTGACAAGCGACATAAATCGCCATACCCATACAAGATCGGTGGAATAAACAAAAAATTGTTGGCCAAATATAAAGGACCATATCAAATTATTAAATCACTTGCAAATGATAGGTACTTGATAAAAGATTTAGAAAATCTTCAAGTATCAAGAATTCCATACGAAGGGGTAGCATCCCCTGAAAACATGAAGCCGTATGTTGCTTTATAAAGATTCACAAGTATCGATATTTTGTGTTTGTCATAATTCGTATAATGTTATACATATGGTTATCCTTTCGTATTGTAAATAAATGTAAATTTACTATAATGTATTCAAAATGTTATGTATTTTATTTATTATATCTGTACCTTAATCGAGTTTTTATATTGTTAGAAAAAAAAAAAGTTGTTTTATTTCGAAACTATCGCTTGCAATATTATATCTAATACAAAATGAAAATGTTTATCAAATGTAAAAGTGTCTATGTATATGCATGAAATAAATCGAGGAAGATTTAATGTCAGGATGATCGAGCTGTAAGAAGCTAATTTAATGCATTCAAAATTGATCACCCTATCGTAACAAATCCATGCACCTACATGCTATGTACTTAACGTATCTTGTGGCGAGGGTGGCGACGGTGTGGAGGTTAGTGTGTTGGCTTGTACAGATAAATAAGTTGTTCAGGAGGAAAGATCACAATGATATTCCTTGTGTTCGAATCTCCCAGACAGCAGAGAACAGACAGACAGTACTGACTGTTGGAATAAGTCCAGAAAGTGTCGCT
This sequence comes from Portevinia maculata, assembly GCA_949715645.1. Lineage (NCBI taxonomy): Eukaryota > Metazoa > Arthropoda > Insecta > Diptera > Syrphidae > Portevinia > Portevinia maculata. The sequence goes on from OX454525.1 coordinate 194,765,795, forward strand.
TCAAACGACGATTTTTTCGTGGTCGAGGACCCACAGGAGAAAGTGGATTTGCTGGGCGCTTGTTTCGAGGCCGTGTATACGGTGAACAATCCTGTTCGCCGTAACCACGACATTGAGAATAGGGCTCTGGTGAGCCACTTCTATCTGCGCACCGAACTTGAGAATTGGCGATCTGAGAATAACGGATTCACCGTGTTCACTGATGAAAACCATGCTAATGCAGTTGTCGCCAATGGCCGAGATGCATCGCACTTGTTCGTGTCGAAGGATGATCTTCTGTGCATCTTCGAGTCACTAAAGAATAAAAAGTCGGCGGGGATGGATGGTGTCCCAAACGTCGTATTGAGACACCTGCCTTTGGAGGCTGTAGATATTTTCACCACGCTGTTTAACAATGCGCTGAATAATGCACATTATCCGGCGCATTGGAAGGTAGCTGTGGTACACCCTATCCCGAAAAAATGTAAAGATAGGAGGAACCCTGCCAATCTCCGGTCAATTAGCTTGCTTCCGAATATTAGCAAGGTCTTTGAAAAGGTTGTAAATAGAGCGCTGTTAAAGTGGGTCGAGGACAACAACATAATCCCGCACAACCAGTTTGGTTTCAGGGCGAGGCATGACACTATTCATGCCGCGTCGAAACTGGTTTCCGACATTCAGTGGAATAAATGCAAGAACCAATGCACGGGTGCTTGTCTGGTTGATTTTGAGAAGGCTTTCGACACCGTATGTTTAGAGGGACTTTTCTACAAGTTGACCAGGCGGGGGATGCACAAACCTTTGCTATATGTAATTTATAATATGCTTATGGGAAAGAAGTTCATAGTCAAATGTGGCAACGTGACTTCGAGCAGAGTCTTTCAAATTAAAAACGGTTTACAGCAGGGGGCGGTCAATTCTCCGATCCTGTTTAACATTTACACGAGTGATCTGGTGGGTTCACTCAGACATGCTATAGCGTATGCCGACGATTTGGTGGCATACAGATCAGGTCCTAAAATCGAGGTCATTAATATCCTTTTGCAGCGTGACTTCGATCAAATTAAGCGATATTGCGACGACTGGAAGTTGAAAATCAACTTTCAGAACACGGAAACAATCTTGTTCAGAACTCCATTGGCTGGGGCCTCTAGGGATACCAGAAAAAACTGGAAGAAATTGGCCATTATTGGACAGGATGGGCAGCCATTGGCGGTGAGAAGCGTAGTTAGATATCTAGGTATCTGGCTTGACCAGTATCTATATTTCGATAGACATATAGTTGCTTGTCTTGCTGGGGCCAAGAGGGCTTATGCTCTGACAAGGAGACTGTTTCATAGCAGTCAACTTGACTCCAGAATGAAGGTCATTTGCTACGTGGCCCTTATAAGGCCGATCATCGCTTATGGCTGTCAATTGTGGTTTAATATAGCGCCTAGTTATATGGAAAAGATTCGGGTTTTGGAGAGACAATGTCTTAGGACCTGTCTCCGATTGTTCCGAACGCCTGAATCCAACTATATAAAATACTATCCCAACAAGGTCCTATACGATGGGGCTCAGTTGAATAGGATTGACAATTTCCTCATTAAGGTCACTCGAAGGCACGTTGCAAGGGCGATGGCCAGCGACAATAGTCTGATATTTGGGGCTTACTACCCCAATGAAATGTACATTGAGAGTACACTCCGGTCTGGCTTTATCCCGCCAGAGGCATTTATCCATATTGATGCAAAAGGGCTGGTACAGACGAGGGATGGTATTCCGGTCTTATACCATCGCTACCGCAGCGCGAGAGATAAGCGGCTCCTCCATGACGGGGACTTCGCCAATGCTCATGAGCTCCTCCGTTTTAGTACCGCAATATCGGAGAGGGATAGATTCGACACGGAAAAGCAATTCGCCGAATTTTGGTGGCTTGTTGAGAGGGGAGGGGTCAACATGCCCTCCCAGGACGGTGCGTTACTCTAGGTAACTTCCTCTTAGCTTATAAGTTAGATTAAGTCAGCTAGGGCGTTTTTGGGAGAGGCCGGGCTCGCCAACGTGTGGTGGTGCTTCTGGGAGTTGACTGACGCTGTAAGGCTTCAGTCGGCTCACGGCGGCGCGTGTGCACGTTGACGACTGCCAGGCGCTCGGAAAGCAATTGGGATTTTGACCACTTGTTGCGCAAGGCAACGAGTGCTCAGAATCCTAATTATAGTTAGAATAGGTTAAGTAGTTTAAGTAAGTAGAATAGGTAGTTTGTAATTTGTTTTATATAAAATCTCAATAATGAAACCGAGTTTTAGTAAATTTTCTCGAGGAATATATATGTAAGATTAGTTCGTAAAATAGTTCGTAAGCCGAAAGGCAATAATTCTAAGATATAGTTAAGTTTAGAGCGTTCGCATAAGGACCAATAAATAAGAATAAGTATCCTGTTAATTTTAAGTTAGGTTTAATCATTTTTGTCTAGTATGTAAGTAGATATTTATCAATTAATAAAAAAATGAATTTCAAAGTCAAAAAAAAAAAAAAAAAAGTGTGTTGGCTTGTGACCCGTGCGGTGCAGGTTCAATCCCCATGGGAAACAACAACATACGCCACCCAATCACATGCCTCTACACCAAAAGTAGGATTTCTGCCTGGTAGAACAATGGACCGTTATCGAGTCTGAGTGCTCTGGGATTTGGATTTCCTTTTTTACTAAAAAAAAAAAAAAAAAAAACTTGTTTTAAATAATAATTAGACTGATTGAACGATGTCACAGTTTAACCTTCATATTTTCCCAGATTTTAAGTATACATACATTGTGTTAGGCTAGGCTAATGATTTGTTGAAACCAATCAATTTCTCAACGAAAACACCAACATTTTGTACAACCGCCATGTAGCCTTAACACAAAACTTGTTAAGCCCAACAGTCAACCATGGTTACCTGCAAGTATCCGATCACTTATATTGCAACAGGATGATAACCGTTGGAAAAGATTTCGTCTGGATGAATTCCGGCGTACTTACTGCTCTCTTCGCAACAGGCTTGCTATAGGGATCCGTAATGCCAAATCTGAGGTGTTTTCAAATCGGCTAAGCCCCACGCTAGGCGGCCAATAGCTTTGGGATAACCTCCCCAGTATCGGCATATGCAAGTCTAAGTACAACCAAATTGATAAAATTGATTTCAATGTTCTCAATCCCAAATTTACATTTGCAACCTCACAGCCGGATAATTCTATGAGGGCTTCTTCTAGTCTTCCAGACAGTGACATTTTAGCGCCTCTAACAGAGGCGTTTCGTTTTTCAGAACAGTAAACTCTGCTGAAGTTGTTGAAAGTCTGCTCTTAATCAAGTCTTCAGCTGTAGGGAGAGATTAATTCTTTATTTTTGAAGATTTGATTGCCAATCTTAATTCCATATATCACATATATATTTAATTCAATTTTAACAACTGGGGACTATCCTGTGCAATTGAAATTTTCAAAAAACGTTCCTATTCCCAAAGATTCTAAGAGTGATGAGTTTAGACCCATCTCAATTCGGTCATTTTTATCAAAAGCTTTTGAAGCATTCTGTAGGATTTCCTAGAAACTCAAAATGGTGTTCCACAAGGATCTAGTTTAGGCCCACGTCTCTACTATCTGTACGTAAATGATCTCCGTCCGTTTGTATGCTGGTGATGTGCAAATGTACATGAGCTGCCCACTTGGCCAGCATGGCGTTGCCTGCGTCATAAGGATCCCGAGAATATTGTGCGTTGGTCTAAATCACATAGTCTTTTTAAATCCTACAAAATTCAAGTGCTTAGTTCTCTCAAGTTTGACCATTTGACCTTTCTTATTTTTTTTCCTGTAGTCTTAGGTAATGTTCATATTAAATATGTTGAAAGGGCTAAAAACTTTGGAATGATTTTTAACCGCAACCTGACCTACGCCGCGATCGGAAAGACTCATGGTTTGCTTAGAACTTTGTGGGCAACTCAATCCTTTACTCCCGTTAAGACCCGTATCATGCTGGCAAAAATCTTGGTCGGACTAACACTCATTTATGCGTGTGAAATTTGTTGGCAAGTGCAGCTTCGTCAGTAAAAGAAGACTCCGTATCACCTTTAAAAATGCAATTACGTTTTTGGACTACGAAGGTATGACCATGTGGCAAGCTATTTCAGACGCATTTTCAACATAACATTTGATAGTCTGTTACAGTTTTGCATCGTGAGTTTGCTCTCACACAATGGCTTCCTCAAACAGATCTGGCTACTTCATTCATACACGATACTATTTCCTTACATCCGAGCGACACTGTTTTATTAATGCTATCCGCTTAGGAATTCTTTGCCGCGTTCTATTAGAAGATTTTTTTTTTTTTATTTTTTCCAAATATAGTTAAACAATAAGTTATTCCTTTTTAACTTAGCACCTTCTCGTCTAGTCTTATATTGTCTAATCATGTAAATCTTATTTTATATTGTAACTTTTATCTGCAGTCTTAACTTATCACGTATTAGTAAGATAATATATCTTACAGTCAGCGACGTGCCACAGGGTTCAACAGGCATTATAAAATAAATAAATAAATAAAATAAAATGACTAAATCGCCCTCACCCTGTTCATCACTATATAGTGCGTAGCCATTAAGATTAAATACATCTTCGCCTGGAAGGGCGATGGATATTTACCTAACGAGCCGTGAAAGAATACGGTATCATTTTACATAAGCTTTGGAACCATACGTGGAAATGGGAAAGTTGACTTTGAAATTTTGCCTGCAAGCAGACTTCTGGTGTCATTGCATCAGATCACATATCCATGAGAAGGAGCTTAGGATAATTCTCGCGTAGTGTCATCGAAACTCCAGTACGATTTATACCAGAAATTGCATTCAAAGTGGCCATATTATATAAATATCAAGATTGGGAGATTGATCAAAGCATCTAGAGCAGAACCAGTGCTAGCGAAGACGAGGCATAACGTTCTTTCGAGTGTGGTAAGACTAGCAATTACGTTTTTCCCTGAGAGCATATTCCAAAGCAGCTTGCTTTCCAGGATGACTCAAGGATGTTGAGCATCTCTTTATAGCAGCAATATGACGCCTTTTTTGTACTAGCTTAGACGGACCATTTAGCTTCCTCCTCAGTTTTAAGAGAATTAAGCGGGAGCCGATTTCTAGAACACCAATTCTCGATAACGTCCACCGCCGTCTGCGCTTTCACACAAACGTAATGTCATCCGCATGCGCCTGCGTAAAGAGAAAAAAAACCTTCCCAATGCACAAACCAATCTTTCCTATTATTTTACTTCTTCCTTGTTCTAGCACCTAATAGTAGACAATGAAATACATCCACAAAGGCATTGCATTTGTAGGTCTAGAATTAGAAAGTGCCTGCGCTCTGTATATAAACTAAAAGGGTACACTCAAAGAGTACTACTATATCAATTACAGCAAAAGAATCCCCTTTAGCGCACGCAAACTATAAAAAACCACAATCCATGTTGTCAAGTGGAATTGCACAAACGCATGTCATCAAACGCATCGTCAATACCCATAAAAGTGCACAGCAAAATTGGTTTACCTTAAGGTAAAGGAGGACAAAACCAAGGCAATAACCTGCACATATTTGGAAATGATGTAAACGCCAATTTCACGAATAAAATTTTAAAGGAGGCCGGCGCAGGACTACCCCGGAAACCTTGCTACTACGGTTTGGAAAAATAAATGGGTTCAAAACTCCTATCCGGGAAAACCCATTAGCAGGAATGGAGAGTTGATACTAGGCTCCTTTGAGAGAAAAAATCTTCATGCAGTATTTGGTCATATGTGCGAGGAACAGATAAAACCGCGAACTCTATAAGCTGTGCCAAGATGTAAACGTAGTCAAAACAAAATAAAAGAAAAACGGTGACTCTATTGACTGGGACACTTCGAGCGAGTGGAACAAAGACGCTTCAAGAGGATCTTTGACTCCCAGCTCCCAAGATCTTGACGGCAGAGAAGACCTAACCTCCGTTTTAAAGACCAAGCCATCACGGATGACAGGTTGATTAGTGTAGACAACTAAATACAATCAGTTTGTCCGGGATCGAAGAGGATGGAAGGCTCCAGTGTCTCAGGCGGAGTCAATAGTAAGAAGCCCATTTCAGTTATGTACTGTTCTGTCAATGACAAACAGCTACCATTTGACAACTTCTGTGAATACTATGCATTGAAGTTTTAAATTATGAAATGATACACAACAAAGCAATGCATTATAAATATTAAAACCCATCTTTGAAATGGCGAACATTTAGTCTACCTATCTCTCAGTTTGGCAGTGAAGCCAAGTGAATTGCCCTACCACAATTTTACCATCATAAACATTTCGTGTGTCCCTTTAATATACCTCATTTAATGAATAATTGAATTACGATATACCATTAAGCTTCACAACTTAGGTGAAATATAATTTGCACAATCAAATTATGAAGTTATTTCCCACCAAAAGTGGCTCGGTCATATAAGGCCTATTCCTTCTTCCCATGCCACAGGAAATAATTTTCGCAGAATGTGCGTAATATTTGCGCTCAGACTGTACTAACTGGAAACCCTTTTCCTGTTGGCACAATGCCAACTAGGCAGCAAAACAATACATTTGTGTTGCTTTGCATTATCCTTATGATGATGATGGTGCTCATTGAGGCCTTTTGTATGCTTACTTTTAAGGAGCATAATACTTGTACATGCTTCTAGATAAACTGCGAGGAGGAGAACTATGAAGAAACACATTGGTATCTTTTTTCGCAAGTCATGAGTGTTACGAGTTTAAATGGTGCTCTGGACATCAGGTGTTGAGTTGACTCAGACTGAGGCAAACAATTCATAGCACAATCGGTTCAAGAGGACAAATAAACACTGTTATATAAGAAAATATCGAACATGTGCATGGTGAAGCCTTTTAAATTGAATGCAATTAGAAAAGTTTGCTGTTACGTTAAGTAGACGAAATACATTCACGTTGTGTGGCGATTTAATCATATTTTTTTTTAAACTATGAAGTAAATTGATTTGAAACTTATTTCTTTGCATGCATACACACATCCTGCATCTATTGTACGTGCGCAAAAGTTGTACGCTGTTGTTCCGTACAATTGCCGAACAGCAACAAAAAAAAATACATGCACGGCGTATACGTAACTTTTTCAATTATTTTGCAGGACAGCTTTTTCATATCCTTCCCTCCCTCTGTGAATATTCTTTTGAAACTTATGGTCTGTTCAGATTTTTTTTATTTAATCATACTCAAAAGAAGAGTTGAATGGATAAACAAGAAAACTACGAGTATTTAGCGGGTGAATGGGCACTCCATCCGTACACTTTGGTCTGATTGTTTGAGACATAAGGACCGAATGTATAGGTTCTAACGAATCGAGTGACGAATATTGGAATTTCCCATGGTATAGTTTTCTTTTGCTCAAAGTTTCTCGGAATCCAAAAGGTAAATAAACAGATTACACGCAAAATCGGAACGTTTGTTCTTCTATTCTGGCAGCTGCTGCTTTGACATTTAGGGCATAGACCCAAACCTCTTGGAGGGTACTCCATTTATGTATTGAATTGGGTTTTCTCTTGAAAGAAAATAACAAGATTGGGGTCGTTTTTTTCATCTGTTGTTTACTGGAAAATCCCAGTGGGCCGAGAAGGAAATCGCCAACTTCGTTATTTTGAATACATTCAGGATCCATTCAAGAAACATAGACTACACAATGCAATAGTTACTGTTTAAAGAAAGACTTCCAAGTCAACATCCCCTTTATGTAATTCTGGGAGGAGGACTATTTCCTGGTGAATGAATCCACGTTCACACTTACACGGATCAAAAATGTATGACGAATTAGGTAGAGGTCTTTTCCTTTGCGAAGTGTCAGTCACCTTGAAGTGTGTATCATCCTTGCAATGGATGGTGCCGGTGCGGAGGCCTTAGTCGCAATGATTCAATGGGCTTCGGTGTCGACGGCTGTTGTCATCAGAAGGTTCCCCCTTGGCAGCCAGGTTGTTGAGAGGCGTCAACAAAGAACTGCCCAAGACATTCCCTTCGCCTCACCTCATTTCCCCCTCACATCATCCTCTATTCGCCCTTTCTTTTCTATCTCTATTATCCATCCATATCCAAACCTAACTCAAGTGTTGGCTTAAGCAAAGAGTAAACCGTGCCCAAGGATGAAAGGTCGGGATTCAGACCAACTACTAACGAGCTCCCTCACGTGCCTAGGCGAAGTGAGGACGACACAATAACGTTGGAACCGCACAACACACAAAGTGAGGCTTTAGAAATTGAAGACCAGCTCTTAGCTCAACCCTCGGACGAGAAACTCGAGGAAACAAAGGTCAGGAAGAAGAAAAAATTGTCTGCACTGATGAGGAAAAGAGAATTTCAAAAACCCAAGCACACCTATGGCATTCTCACCACCAAAGATAAATCCTCCTTAACTGAGAAGGAGAGAGCCTCATTGGAATGGCCTAGAGAAGTCGTTGCACAATACTATGGCAAAATGAGGTGGACCAGAGAACTTTGCCAAGACCGCTACAAAAGGCCTAAATCTGGGAGGGAGCATGCTTAAAACCTCATTGGAATGGCCCAGGAAAGTCGTTGCACAAGACTATGGCAAAATGAGGTGGATCAGGGGAATAAGCTACATCGACTGCAAGAACCAGTCATCCAACGACTTTGCCAAGTCTGCTACAAACGGCCTAAACTCTGGGAGGGGGCATGTTTAAAGTCGTTCTGTGAGAAGAAGTCCCTAGGAAGCCAGGGAAGAATAGGTATTCCAGAAACGGAGGTAGGAAAAGACGAAACGCTACGAATCCTACGCTACGAATTGAAAATTATAATCGTGGAGGAACCGAAAAACAGTCCCAGAGGCTATCTTGATGTCTTCGATTAACCACCAGCACTGCTGAAAAAAGAGATGCAGATATCGTTAACGTTTTCAGCAAACGAGGTTAACCCTTAAGCTCCTGAAAGGCACTGCAGAGAACGCACAGGCGACCTATACTAGGGGGACTATGCCCTGAAACTAGTCCAAGAACCATGAATCAATAACGGTCGCGTGATGGAACTTCGGCCAACAAATTTAAACACCTTTTACAGAGTTGACAGAGGAAAGGTGAGATTGTGTATTGTGACAAACAAAACCTTCATGTACTAATGTTATCTCATTTCAGCACAGATGACCTAACGGTAGTGGAGGTTAGAGGGAACGACGAGAGTTGCACGGTGGGGTCAGCGTACATAATTCGGAAAGGACGCTAGTCGCAGCGTTCGAAAAAAGTCAGAAAAATGTAGTCTTAGGCGGTGATGTTAACGAGGCTTTGTTGGACTTTGTACTCTGGTCTAAACTTCTCGTCTGCAATCGGGGTAATGATCCCACGAATCGCTAACTGCTCTGCTCTCGAAATCTTTCGAAAAATCCTGCCCAGTCAGCAGAATAAATAGAAAGAAACACCCACCCTGGTGGAACTCCAAGATCGCGAAGCTTATGCAGGCCTCATAGTCTAGATGGAACCTCGCTAAAGAGGGATTAAACGAATGGACAAGCTACAATGAGACCCTCAAACTCCTCAAAAAGAAGATAGGATTTGGCAAGAAGAATTCGTGGAGAAGCTTCTGCGAATATATCGATTCTGCGACCGATGTGTCAAGGGTGAGAAAAGTCCTATCAAAACACCGATACCGATGTCCTCGTTAAGAAATATTGACGGGAGCTAGACTGAGTCGCATAAGTAGACGCTGGCGTAGTGACAGAAACCCATTTTCCGGAATGCACTGACGTGCCAAGAATACACCATATAGTTACACAGGGCGCAAGACAGGGGATACAATCGACGCGATAATCAACGAGAGGCCTGGGCAGTCAACTCGTTTGCCCCCTTCAAAGCACAAGGAATAGATAATAATCGACCCATAATGCTTCAAAAGTCGGAGGAAGCTACAATCCCGTGGCTGAGATGTATCTTCACATGCCGCTTAAGGCTACGTTATGTTCCTAAAGCATGACGAGAGGTGAGGTCAATATTTATCCCAAAAGCAGGGGAAGCCACCCACACCACAACAAAAGATTACAGACCTATTTGTCTGTTCTTATTCATACTAAAACCACTAGAACGGCTAATTGATGTGTATGGTCGAGACGCGATCGGCGATAACGATCTTTCAAAATCGCAACACGTATACATTAGCCATAGAGGGCCCACTCAATGACAGTCTATGTGACTGCATTGGTCTTTTGTTAGGCACAAAGGCGGGAAAGCTTGATTGTGAGCGCCTATGCCGACAATGTAGCAACCTTTGTCCCATCCAAATTATCCCAATCCTCAGCGAGTAACTCAGCTACACACTCCTAATTGTCAAGGGTTGCCGAAAGAGGACTTAGGGTTAACCCACGCAAGACAGAAATCGTGCTAATCACAAGAAAAAGGGCAATATCCATGTATAAACTACCGAGGATGAGTGGAGTGGACCTGAAATTATCCAAGACAGGAAGGTAGCTGGGGGTCATGATAGATTCCAAACTCAACTGGAAGTAAAACAGAGAAGATCGGGTCAAAAATGCATGCTTGTCGTTCGTTCGGCAAACCGTGGGGATTCAAACACTGGCTGTACACAGCGGTGGTGAGGCCCATATTAACATATGGCTCGGCTATAGGTTGGAATGCAAGGGTGGCGACGGTGTGGGACAAGTGTATTGGCTTGTGATCCTTGCGGTGCAGGTTCAATCCCAATGGAGAACAACAATATACGCAACCCGTTAATGGAGAAAAACGCACGACACCTTGTTTTCTCCAACCTTAACACTAAAAAGAGGATTTCTGCCAGGTCTGAGTATTCCGGGAGCGGCTATAAAGGCCATGGAGTCAGTAGTAGTCAACTCAAGGGCGGTGTTACATGCAGAAAACACCTAGACGAGATATGAAGCGTCAATACGGTATAAAGACATCTCTGGTAATAAGAAAGCGAATAAACTGGCAAGGTACGGATCGGAGATGAATGCATCTCCTTGCCCTTAAATCCATAAGAACTCCGCTGAGTACATTAGCACGTAATACCGACACTTAGTCCATGAGTAGAACAAACTTACGTTGGACTACCCTCGATACATGCAGAAACACAAGGGAGCTTTGGCCAGAGGTAAGCAAAAGGAGATCTAAGACCCTGATCGGGCTTAACCGCAAATATATTCGCACACTGACGGTAGTCCTCAAAGGACACTGTGCAGTGGGCCTACACGCGGATCGGTACAAGAATGTACAAGAATTATTGCAGGAGCTGAAAGGACGTTGAAGAAATAGAATCTATACGTTACCTCCCATGCGAATGCCCTGCCCTTAGAACTAACAGATTGAATATTCTTAACAGCTACTTCTCTGAATAAACTCTTGAGATTTAGTAGTTCTAGTAAAGCGAATCATTGAGCTGTTAAAAAGCGGTTTCTGTTGTATCTGCCTTCAGTTCTCCACATTTTAATGAATCCCAAAATGGACACAATAAACCCGAATTGATGGTCTAAGTGAGCCGTAACATCCGTCACAAGGTCGTCCATTCACAAGAACCCTACCTTACTTAGAGAAAAGATATTCAATTTTTTTGAACATATGTTTATTGTTGTTCGTTTTTATTTTCACAACTTTATCTTTAATTTTATTGTCCTATTGCGACGCGTTTCGGAGCTTGTGCTCCATCATCGGGCGTTTAGGCTTAGTGACTGAGTTTGTTTATTCTGATGTGTGGCTATTGGAGTTTTTTATGTTTGTCTTTTTCTGTCTTGTGCTGTCGAATAATACGTTTGTTTTTATTGTTAGTTTGTCGTTTAGTAGGTTGTCTCGTTCTATCTTGCAGGCTTTGTATATTTCGAACTCTTCTGTGGCGTCAAGTTCTTTACCTTTTTGTTTAATATGTAATGGTATTAGGTTGGTTTCGAAATTATTGTAATTATGGTTATTGTCAATTAGGTGTTGTGCGTATGCTGATTTTGTATTGTTTTTGGGGATGTGTTCTTTGAATCTTTCTTTGAATGTTCTTCCTGTTTGACCTATGTAATATTTTTGACAGTCGTTGCATTTTATTTTATATACCCCTGATAGATATTCTTTTTCTGTTTTGGTTATTGGCTTTAATGTTTTTTGTATATTATTGTTTGTCCTGAATGATATGTTAATATTTTGTTTTTTACATTGTTGTTGTATTATTTGTGGCAATATGTTAGTGTATGTTATGGCTGTATATTTATTTTCTGTTTTGTTGCTGTTGTTGTTTTTGTTGTTGTTATTTATTTTGTTATAGATTATTTCTTTTATTTTTTTGTGTAATTTGTCTATTGTTGATGGTTTATATCCGTTTTCTTGTCCTATGTATTTTATTGTGTTGAGTTCAATTTGGTAATCTTTTTTATCCATTGGTATTGTGATAAGTCTATATATTAATGAATTATATGCTGCCATTTTTTGGTTGTATGGGTGGTGTGATTTGTTATTTATGGTGATGTCTGTTGTTGTTGGTTTTCTGTATATTTTGTATTTTAATATGTTGTTGCTTTTTGTTATGTTGAGATCTAGGAAATTAATATTGTTGTTGTTTTCTATTTCTGTTTTCATTTTTATTTTGGTGTTAATGCTGTTTATATATATGCTTAATATGTCTGTTTGTCTCTGTGTTCCATCAAATATGATGAATGTGTCATCTACATATCTAGAGTAAGATATTATTTTTTGGTGTTGTGGGTTTTTGGAGGATAAAATGTGTTCGTTTTCATAATTGTTTAGGTATATATCTGCTAATAGTCTGCTGAGGGGTGATCCCATGGCTAGTCCTTCTGGTTGTATGTAATGTTTATTGTTGAACGTGAAATAATTTTGTTTAAGTATTATTTCTAATATGTATATTAGCTCTTCTGTTTGTTGTATATTTATTGTTGCTGTTGTAATTAGGTTATTTTTTAATATTTTTATTGTTTCATGTTTGTGTACATGTTTGTGATGTCCATGGAAATCATTTTGTGGTTGGGAGATATGTTTATGTTTTTTAATTTGTCTATTAGGTCTGTGCTATTTCTTAAACTGTTGTTGTGTGTTCGACACCGCAATCAACAGCACAAGACAAAAAAAGACAAACATAAACAACTCCAATATCCACACATCAGAATAAACAAACTCAGTCACGAAGCCTAAACGCCCGATGATGGAGCACAAGCTCCGAAACGCGTCGCAATAGGACCATAAAATTAAAGATAAAGTTGTGAAAATAAAAACGAACAACAATAAACATATGTTCAAAAAAATTTAATATCTTTTCTTTATAATTCAACACAACCGGAGACGAAAAATATATAAAATAAATAATACAAAATGGCTTACTTAGAGGTTTTTTCTCAGAGAGACTGAATCTTAGTCTCTTATTCCGTCTTGTCAATCACTGGATAGTGTTTCAGGTGGAAATTATTATCTATTTATACAATATTATATACTCAGGCTTATTAATTAAATAGAGACTGATTAAATTCCTGTAATCATAAATAGTAGAACTTGTTTAGCGACAAAACAGATTTGGCCAAAGCTGAATGAATCTGTGGCACTGACATATGCGAGACGTATTGCGGTGCTCGTGATTTGCGAATTTGCCTATCGCAATGAGTCACTGGAAGCGAAACGCGCGTTCGCGGTTCAGCAGAATTAAAAGTGCGCGGATACATTAAATCGGGGTTTATATCAAAAATCGCCAAACAATTCAGGGCCTACAAGAAAATATCCGCAGTGAAGTTGCTCGTTGAACCAACGATTTGCTTTTGCGTGTTGACAAATTTAAGAGTCCGATTGCAAGATTGTGTTGCAAAAGTTTTCTGCCATGCCCACTTTTTCGGGCCACTGTTATCTGTAACAAAATATGTAGACCAAAATATGTATCCTTTTTCACAATTCATCTATTTCATTTTTATTTTATTTCATTTTATTTATTTTATTTGAAGCTAACATGATAATATAGACTGTTTTTATTTTTAGGTATATCTACAAATTCAATATGAAATAAAACACTTGAAGCTTATGTTAATGTCTAGTATATTACCTTTTTTATTAGATAATTTTATGCCATTAGTGTTTCAATGTGATGTCGGGCATATGCGCGCTACGGCTACCTCGAATGAAGGACGTCAATTCCATTTAAATGAGGAACAAAGAAGTCAGAAATCATGTTTCTATAGCGCTCTTCATTGACGGCAACATTCTGGCCGGCATCGTCCTTAAAGAAATATGGGCCGATGAGTCCACCAGTCCATATAGCACAACAAACAGTGAGTTTTAATGGATGTAAGGGCGTCTCGACAAAGGCTTCTGGGTTTTCTCTACTCCAAATTCGGCAATTTCGTTTGTTTACATATTCTTTTAACCAAAAATGGGGCTCATCGGAGAACAAAATTTTGCGTTGAAAATGAGGACCGAACCATAGTTTTTAAAATAAGTTTGCACAATTTGCACGCGTTGTTCTGGCGTTAATCTATTCATCGTCAAATGGCAAAACGTACTTACTACAAATTAACTTTCAACAATCGGTAGAAACAGTGTTGCCAGTTTTACAAGAAAATAATTCTTAAAATTAAGTATCGACATTTTGTATTAATTACGTTTCCAGATAAATGAATGATAAAAAGAAAGTTTATATGAATTTGTTTTCATTGTTATAATATGACTGACCGTAATTAAACGACGTCGGGCGCGGTTAGTACGTAGATGGGGACCGTTTGAGAACAACCGCGTGTCGTTGGCCAGTCCCATCGACAGAGTTGAGGTAGATAATACATACGTGGTATCACAATGTACCTAAATTGGTCTAAGTGTGTCGGCTTTTGCCGACAGTGCCGACAGTCACATAAACCTAACCTAACCTAATAATTCTGTTGCGACATGTGTAAAAATAGTTTCTCGCAAAATACAACTGACGAACTTATTCTTTGTAATTGATGTGGAAAAAATTCCACAATAGAAAGCCTCTTGTACAAAAGTAATATACTCAATCAAATACTCAGGACATTGCTATTCCATAAGCCTAAGGATGGTCCTAAAGTCATAATATTCGCCCAAACTCATTCCTATCAAAGACCTTTTCTGCTGCGAAACGATAACACATCTGGGAATGTCATATATACATATACCCAGTATAATCGTTGCTGTCCTTAAATCGCTGGTGACCTTAATTACGGTGGTTTCACAACTGTGCTTCCTTCGAAAACCGGATTGGAAGTTGGAGAGCTTATTACACCTACCCGAAACTTCTGAATTTTTTGTGACAGTGACAGATGGGTCGATGGAACTAAACGCTGTGGAATTTGCGGAGATTCGTATCCTTTTGTATATGGTCTTACTAACTTGCTAAAAATTCTTCGATCAGCACATTACATACCTTCCAAGGAGGGCCGATCACCTTTTTCCCAAAAAGAGTACGCCACGCCGACTAATGTTGCCTAAGGAAATGAACAAAAACAAATCATTTTATAATTTAGGGATTCCAGAGGAACGCGGCCGTAGAAACAGCCGTGGCCAACAGCTATATCTCATTAGACTGCAAAGATCAATTAGATGTCTACTTAAACGCCGATAACTATCGACTTGGTTGGATATTTTCCTCCACGAAATTCAATGTAATTCTGGATGGCAGATTTAAATTCGCGGGCCTTGGATGCACTGAAAAGAATAGAGCCCCTTTGGTAGGTTCAATTCAATTTAATTCAATTCAATTTTAATTCAAATTTAATTCTCCACCAACAGGTATACCAAGTGAGGCTGTATTAATTGGAGATGGGGAAACCTTACAATCACAATTATCTTATTCCCATTAACGTTACGACAGAAATCGAATCATCTGTGATTGATTTTTTCGCTCGATTTGACTTAGTCCAAATAAGTTCTCATTTCAATGATGTTTATAGGATACTTGATCTTGTTTTCGTGGGCAAGGAGTTTCGCATTCGCTTTGATAAGTCCTATTTTCGTGTTATTGAGAATTTCATACACCATGTCACAATAGATGGAATTATATTTTTCTATAAATATTTAAAGAATGATGTTTCTAAACACAAAACTATTTATGACTTCAGAAAAGCTGATTATGATGCAATGGTTGATTAGTTATTGTCTTTTTCGTGGAATAATGTCCTATGTTCATCGGAGCTAGAATACATACCACGTTTGATAAATATGTACCTCAAAAAACATTTAAAAAAAAACTCTTAATCTTAAAAATAATAAAAATAAAGCTTACAAATTGTACAAAAGCGATAACAATAATTTGGAGCCAAACTCGTCCGTTTGTGCAGGATGACAATGGAGAATGCTCCATCAAGGTCGGTAAAGATCTCAGCGAGACCTTCAGTGTAAAAAAAGGATTTAGACAAGGCGATGCGCTGTCATGTGACTTCTTCAACATCGTTCTTGAAAGAATAATGCAGAACTCAAATGCTAACACCAGAAGCATTTGAGTTCAAAAGTCCGTCCACCTACTCGCCTACGCTGACGACAACGACATAATCGGCAGAACGAAGCGGGATTTCACTCACGCGTTCGTGAGTATTGAGACGGAGGCGGCGAAGTTGGGTTTGGCGATCAATGAGGGCGAGGCAAAGTATTATGCTGTATTCGAGAAAGGACACCCAACACCGACGTCTCGGACAGAATGTCAATATAGACAGATATAACTTAAGGACTTAAGGACTTTGCCTACCTAGGCTCTGCAATGAAGTCAGGCAATGACACCAGCGCTGAGATTAAACGAACAATAACTCTTACCAATCGCTGTTCCTTTAGGCTAAGAAAGCAATTGAGTAGCAAAGCCCCCTCTCGAACAACTGAAGTGACCCTTCATAAGACCCTAATAATCCCAGTCCTTCTCTATGGTGCAGAGGCATGGACTCTATCAAAAGCGGATGAGGTCACTCTTGGTTGTTTTGAGAGGAAAATTCTTCAGGTAATTATTGGTCCCGTCTGCATAGACGGTGAATGGAGGCGGAGATACAACGACGAACTGTACAGCGACATCGACTTAGCCAGAAGAGTGAAGGTCCAGCGACTGAGGTGGCTGGGTCATGTGAATGGACGTGAATGCTCCGGCCCAGAAGATCTTCGAATCCACACCCGAGGGACGGCGCAGTAGAGGAAGACCGTGACTCAGGTGACGCACGCAAGTGCAAGCGCACGAAACTGGAGATAGCTGGCCAAAGATCGTGCTGGCTGGAGACGCTTGTTGGTTGAGGATCAGGTCCACGCCGGAATGTAGCGCCGCCTTTAGTAAGTAAGTAAGCTGTGAGAATTATCTATGAACATTTACTCGTGAGGTTTATCAAATTTACAATTTATTTGCAAACTATTTTTAATCTGTGTATTCCTTAGATACTCCCTCGATGCAGGAGTTATCTTTTGTGATTAAATTGTTCGATATTGGTTCAATTGTTTTTAGTCATATCGCGCAATCACGATAGTCAAACTACTTTTGGCAGTTTTCAATCTTTCTGTCGCCAAGGGACAATTTTGGATACCTGGAAGATTTAATTTCTCCGGTTTTCAAATCTGGGTCAAAGCAGGGGATCACAAATTATAGACCAATTTGTAAGGTTTCAGTCATACCAAAATTATTTAAAATATTGATTTATAATAGACTACCACTATCAGTTAGAGACAACATAAATGGGCTCTTCAACATGCGTTTGTTGCAGGTAAATCCACGGCGTCTATAGTAGTTTTTTTGACCAATGCCATTATTTAAAATATGAAAATGAGGAGGCCGAACTGATTTTGCAAAAGCGTTTGATAGAATTTAACATCAAATCTTGCTTCATAACTTATTTTCCCTGGGTATCCACTTTTCCATTTTGAAGTGGATGGAATCATATTTGAATTGCAAAGTTCAAAAAGTAAAAATTGAAAAGTCGTGCTCAGTGAATATTTCCGTACCATCGGGTGTCCCACAGGAAGTCATCTTGGTCAATTACTCTTCCCATTAGTTGCTGAAGACATTCCATGTATATTCAAGAATTCTTTTCGCGGATGATCTCAAAATTGACCGTATAATTTCCTGTGAAGCAGACTGTCAACTTCTGATAGAACATCTGAAATGGTTAGTTCATTGGTTCCAAAAGAATCACCGCGTGTAGGGACGGGTTAAGAATATAACTACACCGCACCCCGATAAACAGCGCTTGTCGTATAAGGCGAGTAAGGGGGAAATCACATCTATGGAATTGAAACATCCAGGTGAGCCTAGCGACACATTTAAGATCAAACAAGAAAGAAGAGCATGTGCATGTCGAACTCAATTAAACTAAAGCACTATGAAAATGTAACGCTACTAGAAAACGCACTATCCCGCCAGGCACTGCTTTTAATGGTACTAATCCTGGGACGAACAGAAATGCTCGGGTCAGAGTAAAGTAATTCTTAAGCTTAGGCGAAACCTAAGGGTCGCGAGTTGGAACTTTGGAAGTATGAGTGATTGTAGCTTTGAGCTTGAAGAAATGATGGTTAAAAGCGAGTTGACATCTTATGTATTCAAGAAACGAAGTGGCGAAACACCGCGAATCAGGCGCGTTTCTTGAACGTTAGGACGAAAGCTTTCAAGATGTTCCACTACCGGGCGGAACAGGGTAAGAACAGAATCGGTATCATCCTTGCGGCAGAGCTACTTGGCAGCGTCTTGACCACTTCAATATCCAGTGATCGTTTGATATCTCTCAAACTGGTGGTGCAAGTTGAAGTATGGAATATTGCCACTGCATATGCTCTCCCAGTTGGATGCGAGCAGAGAGAAAAAGATGCAGTCTGGCTATATTTTTACAACCTCATCAAGAACATCCCGAAAGAAGAACTTTTGTTTGTTGCCGGAGATTTGAACGGACATGTCGGGCAAGTCAATCAAACGCTATGAAGACTGCAATGGAGGACTGGGATACGGCATCAGAACTCTCCGGGTGAGGATATCCTAGGCATGTGCAAGTCATACGGTCTTATCGTTCTAAATACCATGTTCGTCAAACAAAGCCGGCACCTGCTCACTTACAGCAGCGGCGGAAATGAAACCCAGATTGATTTCACACGTTTCATGAACCCTCGGGTTAAAGATTGCAAAGTGATCCTAGGAGAGTCAATCGCCCAGCAACACCGCCTCCTCCTGACAGAAATTTGTATGGCGGCGGGGACGAACAGAACAAAACGAACAGAAGTGTCTGAGAGAATCAAATTGTACAATCTGGACAAAGAGAAAGGCGAAGCATTTATTGCAAATATATATATATCTCCATCACATCATCAACGAAGTTGAGGATGAAGAGAGCAGAGCACAAGATATGTGGAATTCCCTACAACGACCTTGCTTGGATAGAGCCAAATCAGTGCTAGGGGCATCAAAAGGACACTATCAACACGGCAAAGAAATATGGTTGTGGATAGATGAAGCTAAAGCAAAGATAAGTGACAAGAAAGCGGTACTTAGAGCTTGATCAAAGTGCTCCACTAATAATGGAGATGAAAAGGCTCGCCTCGAATTGGAATACAGACTTTGCAAGACGCTCGCGCAGAGAAAGTACAAAGTGTATGGAGGAACTGTATCGGGAGTTAGAACAAATTTCTTCTTCGGCTGCTGATAGAAACCAGGCTATCCACGAACTGCGACAAACCAGCTTCAACAGGGGCGAACTGAGGCGAACTGAGTTCGAACCGGCGGATTAATATAGTGAATCCTTAAGTTCCAAGGGCTCAGCATATGCTCAACCATAGTAACATTATGTGATATATTGCTAGAAGAGTTGTAAGCATATTGGTCAGATGAATACATAAGACAATCGGCAACGGATAACTAAGATACAAAATATCTTTTTTCCATAAGGGGAGTAGCGACAGTATTAAAGGAACATTGGCGCT
The DNA here is from genome assembly GCA_949715645.1 of Portevinia maculata. Lineage (NCBI taxonomy): Eukaryota > Metazoa > Arthropoda > Insecta > Diptera > Syrphidae > Portevinia > Portevinia maculata. Next base: position 194,785,676 of record OX454525.1, read on the forward strand.
CCCACTTTAAGGCATCCCTATTGGTTCACATGGTGGTGTTCGTCGGTTCGACCACAGTAAACATCGGCAGACTTTCCGGTTTCGGATAACTTCTAAGCTGAGAGCAACCAATTGCCGGTGTAATTGCATTTGTGTAATCTCGGGCTGCATCTCGGGCTCTATTCTTCGTCAGGAGCTCTACGTGGCGATGACCGAATTCGGAATCCCGGCAAAACTGACCAAATTTTGTCGCGTGACGCTGGAAAACATGCGGTGCAATATGCAGCACGGAGTATGGATACAATTCTTCCGAACTATTCCAAACCTGCACCATCTTCTGGCAAGGAGATGCGCTGTCATGTGAATTCTTCAATCTTATTCTGGAGTAGATAGTGCACTCAGAGAAAAAAATAGTTATTTTTGTAACTATTGTCTTAGTAATTTGATAATATTCTACGAAATTTACGGAATGACTATTAAAGAACAAAAATAATTTGAAAATAGTTAGAAATAGTAATGTAAATTGTCAAAAATGACTATTGCTTAGTTATTTAATAATAAACGCGTACGTCAAAAGTTCAACCATGACTATTTGTTATCAAACAGCACAACAAGATTGTTCATTCAATTATTTAAAGTAAACTATATTGATAATATGCAGTTGAAAACTACTTTCTTAGTACTGTAGTGATTTAGCAGCTATTTTTAGACAAATTTAATTCTGCATAGTAAAAAGTAACTATTAATAGGTTCATTTAACAGCAATAAGAAATATTCAAGTTTAATTATACGTATAGTTAAAAGTAACTATGCTCAAAGCCATTAACAGTTTGATGTAGTCAAATTTTACTACGTGCATAGTTAAAATCAACTATTGTAAAAATTGTGTAACTACTATGTGCATAGTTTAAAATAACTACTGTAAAAGTTATGTAACTGCTTCTATAGTCAAAATTGACTATTAAAAAGTTGAGTTCCACAAAAAAATAAATTTACAACCAAAATAGTCATAAGTAACTATTTTTTAACTAATAAAAATAGTGGTCACGATTCGGACTATAAAAATAGTCAAAAAATAGTCATTAATGACTATTTTTTTCTCTGAGTGTGCGCAGGGCAGGTGTCAACACGGAAGGCACTATCTTAAACAGATCAGTCTAATTGCTGGGATACGCGGACGGTTTCGACATCATCAGCCGATCTCAACGTGCCGTGTTAGAAGTTTTCATGGCTATTGAAGAACAAGCTAAATTGGTTGGCCTTGAAGTCAAGGAGGACAAAACGAAGTACTTGCTTTCAACACACAAACAAACAGCGGTCCACCGAATAGGCGAAACGTTACTTGTTGGCAGCAATTTTGAGGGAGTAAGAGAGTTCACCTACCACGGAGTAAACACCAACTCCATAAATGACACCTTAGTGAAGATCCGACGTTAATGCATCGTCGGAACCCTTGGCTACTTCGGTTTGGCAAAACAAAGGGGTTCAAAACTCCCAAATCGGAAGACCAAGTGAAAGCTCTGGGAAGCAGCGTGCAGTGTCTCAGACGGGGACTAACCATGGGCCGGGAACCCGTTAAGTAAAGTTAGTATTAAGAGGGTTCAAAACCTCCTCCACTTCACTGTATCCATACTGGTCCGCCCGTGGGGGTTTACCAATTGGACGTCAAAAGGAATCGTAGGAATCGCCGGTCTCAGATCACTTCGTTGCTGAGGCCAATCAAATGCTGGTATTTTGGTCATTTGTGTGAACTAGAAGTTCTTAAGCCTGCTTGCGATTGAAGGAATTGGTATAACCTTTTCACGGTGTTCGTAGGATCCCAGCTTTGAACATGACAGTACCAACTAGAGCACCAATTAGAGCACAGGTATAGATAGCATACACTAATGCATGCTGCCATTATCTCATGTGAAGACTATTCTCGCAACTATATTTCGATGGCTTGCGAGAGAAAGCATGCTGTGTCGCATACTCTTTATAGCATGCGAAAAACAAAAGAGAGGGGATATCCTTTGCTGTTATTGGAGTGATGCTTTCCATGAAAATCGTTGTCTCTCTCTCTCTCTCAAACGAACCATATGGGCAATTAAATGCCCAGCAAACAAATTTGATAGATGCTCTGCTTTTTTTTTGCTTCTGCTGTCTGCTGGAAATTTATAACGCGTGGAGACGCAGTGTAATAAAGAATATATGATGCACTTTGGAGTCCGTCACTTTTTCTCTAAGCAAACAATCAAGGTCTGCAATAAATAGCAAAGAACTAAGGACACTTGCCTAGTATGCAAAGACTTTGATTGGGAGCTCTTCGATGACTCCGCCTCTCACTATTGTATTTACTACCTCATACAAACCGTCTGTACCCAATTTTCTGGAACTCCTCGCTGTCTTATTCTGGGCGACTTAAATGTTCCAACAAAACAAATACCACTCAGCTTGTTGATGTGCCAACACGCATTCCAATGGTCTCGGAAATACTATAGATCTTATTCTTTCTCCAGAAAGCGATGAAAATACGATTCAAATTTCGGCCTCTTTGGTAAACACAAACGATTCTCTAATTACAACAGTACACGCTCTTTCTGATCCGGTAAATATCCTCTTACCGGCGTCTCACTCGCCTAATTTAGAATTATATCAGGACTGATTGGAATTTCTCACATCCCTGCCATGTGCTGAATTTTGTTTAAGAAACATAGATGTCAACAGTTGCGCCGAAGATACAACCTTTTCGGTATGGAATTCTACATTGATACGAATAAACTTGGTACAACAAACCATGGATGAGAGCATCTAAACTTTGGCGTTCAAATCCAACTGTCGCATCAATATATAAATTTATTAATTTCCGTAATAGGCACAACCAAACGGTGGAAGATGTAAACTCAAGTTGAAATGAGAGAATACCAAATCAACTCATTGACTGTACTGACCCCATTTTTGGTCACGGGAAAAATTATTAAAAAAACATACGGACGGGCGAACTGTTGGATACCCTATTCTTATTCCTATCCCTCATAAGTGGGCGTGACAAAAGTCTAAGTATGATTGAATTTTTAAGAACGCTCTACATATTTTGTTATACTTATAACAATTAAAGGATTTTATCGAAAAAAAAACTTTGGTTTTTCTATCGATGCTGATCATAAATATAGTAACTTTTAGGGGTCTACGGGCAACATTAAGGTATGTTACAAACTATGCGTCAAAATTAATATACCCTTAGAATAGGGTATACAAATAATAGAAAACGGTTTGCTTGCCACAATACCAACAGAAAATTCAGATATTTTTAAACAAACAACAAACAAACAAAGGGACTGGTGCAAATGAATCGGTCACCAAGAACTTCGAAAAAAACGATTCTCAAACAAAGACGACAAAAACGACAAAGATGACGGAGGAGGAAGAAAATTTCCTACTCCAGGAACCGTCAACCAGTAGGGCAGTTTCGGCTGAGGAAAAAACTCCTCGACTGCAAAAATACGATTAGGAAACTCAAGCGACCTTCAGTGCCTGTGATATGCCATTGCCTATCGGGGCACGGGTCTCTTGCATCTGAACCCGCCAAAGAAGCAGACGAAGGTGAAAACGTTTCACCGGGAGAGGCCAACTCGACACTTGACAGTTTTCGCACGGTTGTCGATAAGCCAAACATACCAAAGGGTAGCGAATGCTCAGAATTAACAGAGAATCTTTCTGCTACGGAGGTAAACCCGACGATTGACAAAAAGCAGTCTGACCCAGCAAAGCAGCGCAGGAATGCGCGCCGACTGCTTAATAGGTTCAAAAACCGTGACCCTAGCTTCTTCACGGAAAGGGAAACGATACAGCTAGATAGGACTCGGGCTTCCAACAGAGGGTATCACAATGGGACCACATGGATCTAAGTGTGGTGTAATAGATTCGCTCTGTTCTATCAACCCGGAAACCTATCGTCTTGCCGGCCTTTAGTACGATTACCACTTTTACCTCGGACCAGGTGTTGGGTATTCTTCCCAGTGACGGGCAGCCTTTCAGAATGTACGACAGGTTCTGTCGTATTGTACCGAAAGCCATCTATAGCTGAGCGGGGAAAATCCCGTCTGGGCCCAGGAATTTGTTGGGTTCGAATCTATCTACAGCCCACTTCGGCACTGACAAGGTCGTGCGAGATCTGTGAGCGAACAGTTAGCTCTGCGGCAGGTGATTTTATTTAATCATATTTAATTCATACATAATTCACAATAATGCGCATTGGCAAATGCCGTCAGCCAAAAAAAAGGAAATTTTGACATATTATTATTAACTTAAAACATTTTTAGGATTAAATTTTAATGATATTTTTATAAAAGTTTACACAAATATTATTATTTTTAAAATGCTTCATCTACAATTTGTTGTCGATATTTTATGGCAGCTTTCACTAAACTTGAAAGTACATTCCAATCCTGACCATTTAAGCACAGAACAACTTCGTCTTCCGTAAGTGTAGATTTACCCCAATTAGCTCTTCTGATATTTCTGAAGATAGGACAAACTCCAATGAAATGCTGGACATCTTCTTTCACGTGTAGATTGCATAAATTGCATTCTGGATTGATGTGCGATCTATGCGGCATATAATTTAAACTAAGAAGTTCCCCTCTAACCTTAAAAATTGACGAAATCATATCTATACTATTTTGGTCATTGAAATAGTTTTGCTCCATAAGGTCATGGTTGAGTATTCGATATGTACACCTGTTTTCACTCTGCTGCGCTTTGGACCTACACTCCGCACGGTAAGCTTCATCAATATCCTTAACAGCTGCTGTATATATCCTTTCCACAATTCTGTATTATATTCTGTTATCGGGACATTATGTTCTGCACTCAATCATTCTTCGAAAAATTGAAGCTGTCCACGCACTGCATGTTTTGCCACTATAACCGGAAGGTGGTGGCTGGGAGGCGCCATTGCTTTCAATATGTACTCCATATGCAACCGAATTGTAAAGATGTATAGAGGGGGCAGTCCTCTTTCTAGATGCAACATATAATTTGGAGTGTTTTCTAGAAGTCTAAAGATTTTCTTTATAAAGTATCTTAAAAGTTGTTCTATACTTCGTCATACCGATAGATACCCCAAACTTGTGCAGCATAACACATAATAGATCGAACGGCAGCCTCAAAAACTTCAAATTTCATACTCGATGGAATGTTTTGTTTGCCAAGTATCCCCTTCCAATTGCAGTTCATTGCTCTCTTCGCTTCTTTTAGTTTTTCGTTAAGGTGGTACTTGAAAGACATTGCGGGTGTTAAGGTTACCCCAAGATACTTATAGGTCTTAACAATCTCAACTTCCTCATTTTGCCAAAACCATTTTTCCTGTCTTGAGTACTTTGACTTTGAGCTTCCACATTGTATAGTATTTTTATTCATCATCATTTGCATAATCATTGCTCCGCCAGAATGACTATATCATCCGCATAAAGTAGAAGCTTTATAAGAGTTCCTTCAAATACTATTCCGCCCTGTAGGTATGTTGAAAGGTCATCAAAATTGAAAAGAGGAGTGGGCTCAATAGACAGCCTTGCTTTACCCTCATATCTGATTCAAACCAGTTGGATATATGTTTTCCAATTCATACTGTAGCCGTATTAATGGTTGGGATTATAACGAAAAAAAACTGTATTTATGTCAAAACGCCCCCAAAAAGTGGGTGTGACAAGAAAATTTGTATGGGCCAATAGGTAAGATAGATTTTCTCTACGAACTTCATTTCCATCGATTTCTTTACGACACGCTTTCTTCTAAATGGTGGGCGTGTCAGTGGGCCAATTTTAAAAAGGCTTCCCCTTGATTGTTCAGGCCCCTAGAGAGTATATATTCGAACTTCAGGTTTCCATCTCGAAATGTATGGCCCCAAAATTGGAGACGGGCGGGTGGACATGGTTAGATCTAAATAACTGTCGGTGCTGATCACAATAGCAGGTAGGCCTCGATTAACACGGGGGTCACGTTTCTGGAAAATGCCAAGCGATATCGTGGTAAACTCTTTGAGAAGTTAGTTAGTTAGCTAACTGGCTTCCGCCCAGTGGAGAGTCCGCAATCCCGAGCTTCCAGTTGTCACGACCAAGCGCTCTGGCATCCGAGATGACTTGGTCTTTAAAACGACTATTTGGTCTTCCTTGTCGTCTCGAACTTAAGGGGCTGGCATTCGAAGAACCTCTTCGCTGGAACATATTTTTTTTACGCTACAACTACGTTTTACGAAATAAGAATGTTTTGCAGGTACCTTCCCATTGGAAGTTCCTGCTAACTCCGCAGTTTAGACGCGGTTATTTATAGCACTAAGCCTGGTTTGGTTCTTTGTAGACGGCGCAATAAATTTCTTTCATCCAAAACTTGGAGGACTGTAATATTTACGTGACTTTCTAGTCGACTTTTATGCTTTCTCGCGTAGTTTTTGATTTCGTCTTCGATATTTTGTAAAATATTAATATTACTTAATTTGGTACAAGCATAGAGTTGTATACCATAATGTCCACTCTGGTTTTAGCACTTGCTTATATAAAAGCAGTTTGTTCTCTACATTAAGCTCGGAATATTTTCCGAGTAACCAATACATTTCTCTATATTTATTATCTAGTTCCTTGCGTTTTTTTCTTTTCATGCGCTTTCCATTTCAGCTTTGCATCAAGTGTCAATCCAAGATACTTAGCCTCGTTTCCAGACGGAATTTCAACCGAGTTTAAATAGACCAGTAAATTATTTATTTTCTTGTAAGTAAAATTTGCATGAACAGATTTGGTCTCGTTGAGTGCGATTCGCCAAACCATAGTCCAATCATTTACTCTATCCAGAACTTCTTGCACATTTCCGTAGTCTCTTCGACAGTTTTACCTAGTGACAGGATAGCAGTGTCGTCAGCAAATGTAGCTAGCTCAGTGCCTTCTACGTGTGTGTGTATAATAAGTATAACACTGGACCAAGGACGCTTCCTTGTGGCACCCCAGCCATTGTTTCCTTAAAATCTGAATATTCGTTTCCACATTTGACACGGAATGAATAATCGATCAGTTAGGTAATTCTCTAAAATATTATATAGATGCTTCGGCTGAACTTGTGGTAATTTGAACTTTAAGCCTTCATGCCAGACCTTGTCAAAGGCTTGAGAGACGTCAAGGAATACGCTTGAACAAATCCTTTTTTCTTCAAGAGATTTTTCGATTACATGTGTTATTCTATGCACTTATTCAACTGTAGAATGCTTGCTTCTGCAACCGAATTGATGATCCAGAATGAGATGCCTTTCTTCTATTTACGGCTGTATTCGCCTAAACAATATTCTTTCGAACACTTTGGATATAACTGGAAGAAGCAAAATTGATCTATAAGATGTTTTTTCATTCGGCGGCTGTTTTCCGGGCTTAAGAACCTTCAGCGACTCTCCATTGACTGGGAACATATTCTAGTCTAAGTGCGGCGCTTATAATAAACAGAAGCTTAATTAGGGCTTTTCTAGGTAGAGCTTTAAGAACCTCTACCGTGATTAGGTCGTATCCAGGCACATTCTTAGGCTTAAGTTTCCTTATTGCTTCCTTAAGCTCGGTTAGTTGCATTTCTTAGTGCACTTTGACCTTATATGACGTGTTTATAGTTTGAATAGATGTTGGCCATCAAACGGTTTAAAAGTTTCTTCCAGTGGCAAAAACTTGCGCTTTCTCTTTATCATGCAGGGTCCATTCATCTTTATTTTTCCTAATTGGTGCTGCTTAAATTTGAGGTTTTTTAAAACCTTTTAAAGCCTTCCAAAGTGAGTAATTAGAACCTTTTTCTTCCTTTAAACTTTCTATGTAAGTTTTTATTTCATTATTCTTAAGGTATTTAAGCGAACTTTTTAGTGAGTTGCACAAACGGTAAAGATGTGCTTTATGTTCCGGAGTCCGAGTTTTGTTGCCATTTTTTACGCTCTTTTCTCTACGCCTTAATCATCTCTTTTATTTCCTGTGAATAAGCTTGAATGTAATTGACCATCGTTTTCTTTGTTTTGGGAGTATTCTTCCACGCGGCATCCCGTAAGATTTCAACGAAGCTTCAGCTTCAAGTTCATAGGTCGTTTTAGGTAATTCGTTCAGCTCAATATTTGTTTGTGCCGTGCTTTTTTAAGACCATTCGCTCGATGTGGCCGAGGGAGGCTAGTCGAAGTGTTTTAACTTTTCAGATTCATCCACATCCTGGTATAGATCATAAAGCTCGCGGTTGTATTTTCTCCTCCATTCGCCCTCCTCGCACACAGGACCAAATATCCGACGGAGTATTGTTCTTTCAAAAGAACCCAAAATTAGCTCTCTTTTCCTGCTTATCGTCCAGCACTCGGCGTCGTAAAGCAGAACTGGCAGTATCAGTGTTTTGTAGAGCTCAAGCTTGGTCTTCCGAGTTAGGAGTTTTGAATCCATTTGTTTTCATCCGTCTTATCTCCACTAAGGTGTCATTTGTGAAGTTGATATTTACTCCTGGTAGGTGAACTCCATAACTACATCGAAGTTATTGCTTAGTCGGTGGACAGATGTTTGTTTGTTTGTTGAAAGCAAGAACTTCGTTTCTGCCTCGTTGTCTTCAAGGACAACCAATTTTGTCTGTTCTCCAATCGCCATGAAAGCCCCTAAAACGGCACGCTGAGATCTGCCGATGATGTCGATATCGTCTGCGTAGCCCAATAGTACGACGGATCTGTTGAAGATAGTGCGTTCCGTATTTGCACCTGCTCTACGCACTGTCTGCTCCAGAACAAGATTGAAGAATACCATTTGACTTTCTTGCCGGAACCCGGTACAGGTTTGGAATAGGTCGGAAGAACTGTGAAGATGCACAGAAGATCATCCTTCGACACGAATAGGTGCGATGCATCTCGGCCGTTGGCGACAACTGTATTAGCATGGTTTTCATCATTGAATACGGTGAATCCGTTATTCTCAAATCGCCGATTTCCAAGTTCGGTGCCCAGATAGAAGTATCCCCATTCTCAATGTCGTGTTTACGGCGAACAGGATTGGTCACCGTATACATGACCTCGAAACAAGCGCACAGAAAATCCACTTGCACCTGTGGGTCCTCGACCACGAAAAAAACGTCGTTTGAAGCGACACTTTGTGGCCTTCTTCCAGCGGTCAGTACTATCTGTCTGTTCTCTGCTGTCTGGGAGATTCCAACACAAGGAATATCATTGTAATCCTTCCTTCTGAGCAACTTATTTATCTTTGAAAACAAGCTTTGGAGCTCGCTTCCGATGGACATTTTTCCGGATGAATACAGTTTACAACAAATTCAACACAATGAAGCATCTCGGGGTGCATGTTTAATGGATCAAACATCGTTCGTGTAAATGTCAAACAGGACCGCAGACTTGATCGTCCCGCTGTAAGCCATTTTTACATTCAAAGAAGTCCCTATTCGAACTTAAGTCCTCACATTTGATAACCAAGCCATAAGCTTGTTGTTAGTTTATATAGCAGCGGTTTTTAGATACTCTACCTGGTCAACTTGAAGAATAGTCCGTCAAACCATATGATGTCGAAGGCCTTCAGAAAGTCAACCAGGCAAGCACCCTTGCATTGGTTCGTGCATTTATTCCACTGTTTGTTAGATACGAGTTTCAAAGCATTATCATGAACCGAATGAGGTTACTGTCCTTGACTCAATTCAACAGCGCTTATTAGCAATGTTCTCCAAGATTAGGCCAACCGAAAGCAAATTAATGGACCCAACATTAGTAGATGTCGTCCTATCTATTGCCACACATGTATGACCAATGAAAAAATATAAAATTGTCGAAATAAATACATACACAAACGTCGCCAAAATGTATAATAAATTGGAAAGCCCTCCAGCCAAAGGAGGACAATTGCAAAAACAAACTAACACTTAATTTGCTGCCGTGCTTGACATCCCCCACAATATCCACTGCCGAAGCTGCGAGGGCGCTGATGAAATTGAGACTTTATTTCATTTTCTTTGCAGATAACCAGCTTTAGTCAAAACTAGACATCGCATACTAGGCACACCATTTTTTGATTACCGCTTGGACATTTCAGGCATAGGTTCCAAAAACATCATTGACTTCCTCAACATTTTGACAACATTTTCACATTGCGGGCTTCTGGCAAGAAGCCGGAAATCAGCCAGTTTAACTACCTACCTTTATACAAGAGACATTTTCTCCTCTTTTCTCCTTTTTTTACATGACAGATGACAACTGTCTTTGTCCTCATATCCTCTCCATCTCGCCGTGACAAGGGCGTAAAAAATACATATTAAAAATTCTCATTGGGGACCAGTATGACTGACTGCACGTCAGTATTGCAGTCAGATGAGCGTTTTGTTCTAAGATTGCGTTTAAGAAAACAAGACAAAATCGCTTGACAATGTGTTTCTAAAAAAAAATCAACAAAATGATTATGTGTGGAACGTATTGTGGAACGCATTAATTATAGGTACAGACTCATCAAATTTAAGAATTTTTTTTAGCGTTTTTTCACGAAAATAAAAATTGCAAGATTGTCCCAATGAACTACGTTTCTAATTTGCGGTTAAGAAAAGCCGCACATAAAGGATATCAAGGGACAGGACTTAGTAATTATGAACACAAAAAGAAACTTATGTAACCTTACCTTTCCAGATGATGTTGAGGCTGTCGATGAAGTTTGTGGCCCAAGTGCCGATTTATTATTCGCTTGCATTTCACATTTAAGACGGAGATTTGTTAGTTTTAAAGAATTTATAATTTCCTAGAGTCCTTGATCCTCAAAGAAAAAAAAATACAAATTGGAGGAAGCAGGAGACCTAGGAATGAAGTCACAATCACACTTTCATCATTTGATTTGGGCTTGGGGATTTTTTACTTCACTATATACCGCACGGAATGACACTTATATTCATTAATTTATCCTTTTTGCAAGCCACACACAGAGGAACGAAGCTAGGTCATCCCTGGCCAGCGATTAACATAGGGTACACACAGTAGGGAGTGGATTTCGTTAACGCACAACTCTTCTAAATAAGAAGTTATCTTATATTAAAAGATAGACACCCGAAACCATTAAACACACGCCCGATACAAGAACCCGAAAAACGAGCTATTCCAAAAATATGAAAAGAACTTCAAAAATTTGCATTCTTTTTTTGTATAAATTTCTACAAACACAAAGCCAATGATAAACTTAAAAAAATAAAGTCTTTACACGAGACGACACACCGAGAAGAGAATCAATATTTCAGAGACTTTCAGTTGCGAACTGCAGAAGTTAAACTTTGCTAGGAGGCCATCCACACTCAGTGTGTCAGCACAGCATCCCTATAGAAGCAGATTCACACCGTTGCGTTGCCATGTGGAACTTAAGCATCAATGAAATAATGTAATACCACTCCTATGGACCATTAGGGGTGAGCTTGCATCTGTGTGGAAAAGAGAGCGCGAGTACTAAAATACTTGGCCTCTGGCATTGGTATTATGATGTTATGGATGGCGCATGTCAGTCACAGTTGAAGTATGTGTGTAGTTGTTTATCCGTCTATCACCAGCGCTAAGTGAGTAAATAATTCCGAAAAATGCAGAGTTTTTAGTCAGTTGATGGTTATTAAAAAAAAAAAAATAAGTTAAAAATAAAAAAAAAGCGACAGGTTCTACCGAGATTTGAACTCGGATCGCTGGATTCAAAGTCCAGAGTGCTAACCATTACACCATAGAACCGGCTGTAAATTTGTGTTCAGTTAGTGCATATTACTGTCAACATTTGAGGGGGGTTTAGTATTGTAAAATAAAAACCTTACAACAGCCAAATTTTAGAATATAACGAAATGCCAAAAATTTAAAATAATAAAAAATGTATCTATGTATCTAATTTATCTGATTTTCAGTATCAAATTCATAAAAAAAATTAAAAGCAGGTCCGTTCGCGTACTTTTATGAATAAAAAAAGAAAACTGTCAAATCTCCAAGCTATCGAGGGAATCCTCTCATTTCAAAGAAAAAACGCGAACGCTTTTGCGTACAAAGGTGAACAACGTTAAAGTTTGAAGTATTGTGAATGAATGATTATCAAACTAAAATAATCGTCTTTCGCGTTTCTTCAATGTCAGATTTGAAATTATTTTTATCTAAAAATGTGTGAAAACAATTAAGATGATATCATTTTAAATGAACTCGTCTTAAATGAAACTGAGATTGAGGAAAAATTTGATTAATTGGTTCCACGAGGCCAAAAAAAAACGAATATCAAAAATGTTTTGATTTGACATGTATTTTCATTTGACAGTTTTCATTTTTCTACCAGCCGAAATTATGTGTGAACAAACAGGAAATTTTTCTTTCGTTAAAATTTGTACAATTTTCTCAGTACGCGAGGTGATTGTGTAGTTTCGCACAAAACTTTGTATAAATTTACGTTTGCATAATAGTACGCGAACGGACCTATTATCAAATAGAATCTTGCGAGGAAACAAAAATCAACAAGCTAAACAGTAAACATGGCAAAACAATGCACAATTCACACACTGAAACTGACACAACTGAAGAATTTTCTTACGAAAAAAACAAAACTGATTCAATTCAAGCAAATTCCAGTCGAAAAACGTGACAACTAACAGCGAAGCATAATTTTATGAAAGTGCACCCACTTTCTGGACAGCATCGACGAGAAGTGTCATGCAAATGACACTATTCATGCCGTGCCGAAACTTTGGCGGAATCTGCTAAGGTGGTTTATTTACCAGCTATATTACGTCATTCAGAAATTGTAAACTCGAAGGTTTGTTTAATAAATCAATTTATAACAATAAATACTGAATGGATCAACATTTTTCTCGTTATCATCCTATTAATATATGCACGTTTTATTGGTAAGTGTATAGCCTCAGCAAAATTTTACACGGTCAACAACAACAAACCAAAAGTGAGGATAAAAAGGTCAGCACATTTACGGCCATATTATTCACTCCATTTAATCCGGGTTAAAGGTTACACCCGGATTAAAGATAGTTTAACCCAAAAATTAAACCCAAGTCCATAATATTCAGTCGTTAAACCCAAACATAAACCCAGTTTTTTAAACTTGACAGCGTTTAATCCGATTTAATTTAAACTGCACTCCGGAGACCAGTTTAAGTACTTTAACTCGGGTTAAAACTCTATTTCATAATATTCACTGTTTTTGTTTAGGTCACATTTTTGACATTTCTTTGCTCGCAGGAGGCAGGAAATAAAAAAGTAAAATAAAATGAAAAAAGCTGGAAAAAAGTACCTATCAAGACGCTGAAAAACTAGATTTCATTCGTGATATTGACGAAATGTTGATGTCTTCGTCGTCGGACGATGAATTTATTGAAGAGCTGATGGAACAGCAGATGGTGAGTCAACATCGTTCTAATCGTCGAACGTATCGAATGCACAAGCGGGCTTGTGTAAAGGATTACGATACGTTAGATTTCCGGCTAAAAAAAGAGGCATTTTGGAGGTTACATTCAATGATTCGACAGGAATTGGATGGTAATGAACGTCGGTATGTTATTTATTACCTACATATCGTTATCGGTTTATTTAGCTTGTTTTCATTTTAGGTCACGAGAGCTTTTAGCCGAACATAAGCTGTTGACCTTGCCAACACCTTTCATTTTAAGATTTGTCTCAATTTATTTTACTTAAGATGGAAAAAACACAAAACTATTGGCACATAACAAATTTCCAAGAAAAAATTGACAAACAACAAGAAACTAATGTCGTTATATGTGGCTTTTGACACTACGTAGGTTTAAAACGGATTAAAAACGGTTTAAAGTGTTTTTAATCCGCATTTAAATCCATCTTTAATCCAGCGGGTTTAACGCATGTTTTTCAGTGAATAATATGGACAAAGGTTTAAATTGTCGGGTTTAAAAAATGCGGATTAATGGGCGGGTGTAAAATTAACTTAAACTTGAGTTACACCCGGAGTGAATAATATGGCCGTTAGGGTCTGTCTCGCAATGTCAAAATAAAGTATGTACAGATTTTTGTTGCTATTTTACAAAACTACTTTTTATTATATCACACAAAACTAATAAAAAATACTTTACTTGTCTCCAATTCACAAATCAACTAAAATGTGGATTAAAATTTAGATGGCCAGGGAAGGCTAGGTTTCGTGGGATGCTTCAGTTTTCTCAATAAAGTAATTGTTTAAATTATCACATCCGGATTGAAGGCATTAAATTCGTTAAGGTACACTATCAACTCTTCACACTCACCTTTTTAAATTTCCATTTTTTTGTTTTTAAACTCAAAAACCTGAAATCCAAATACACCGGAACACTTTTGAATACTTTTTTCGTGTTGCAGGTTGAATTTTGATATTTTGATACTTTAAATTTTTTACTGATTAAAAACCTCGTTTTGCATTAGCTAATGGTCGTTCGGTAACTAAATGGTGAAATAAAGTTCGTTAAGACTCTTTTTAAGGAGAAAAGTTGAATTTTGACTGCTGAAACTCAACGCCATCTAGTCGAGAGCTATACAACAATTAAAAGCAAATGGTTGATCAGTTTGAATAGCTATGAACAATTATAGCACCTCTTCTCGAACTTTCTCTAACACGCGAGCTGTCGATAATAGTCGGGCACTTTCGATGAGTAGTCACTGGAATATATAAATAGGTGTCGCAAGAGCAGCCAAAACATTACCTATGTGATGAAGTAGTGCGATTTCAAGGGATAAATGACAAGTAAAGTGTAAATTATAAAGAAAGGAATAAAAGATTTGATTGTTTATTAATTGGGATGAAGTATTAAGTGAATTGTTGTATGAAATAAGTGAATTCATAATAAAAGAGACCAAAGATATTGAAAGAGAACTAATAAAGATTAATGAAATAGAGTACCTACAGATATTTACCGTTTTATTTCACCAAATTTCACGGCTCGTTAAATTGTGGTTGATTGGTCGTTAAGTTATAAATTATTAAATGACAAAGTACAACCAATTTATTTCACCAAATTGCACTGCTCGTTAATAAAAAATCATTGCCGTTAAATTGCAACTAAATGTAACTCATTATTAATCGTACCCATGCATTAGCTAATTGTCGTTAAGTAATAAAAGGTATAGAAATTTTAAATCGTTAACTAATTAATGGTATGGAGATTGGTTAAGTTATTGGATTAAAAACATATCCAACATACCATTTGGTTCAAAGACTGTCAAAAATGCTGTCGGTTATATTTCAACTTAATAGGTCCGTTCGCTAACTAATATGCAAACGTAAAACTGAGAAAATGATCAAAAGATGAACGAAAGAAAAATGGACTTTCGTTAACTTTTCTTCACACAGAATTTCAGCTGGTAAGAAAATGAAAACTGTCAAATGATGAAATCCTATGAGTTTGCCAGCAAAAAAAAACCAGCTGTTGCTTCTTTTCAAGCCAAACTAAGGCGTTTTTCACCTTTTTACACAAAAGCGTTCGCGTACTGTTCTTAGAAATGAGAGGATTCTCTCTCGATTTTGGAGATTTGACACTTTTCATTTTTTTACACATAAAGTACGCGAACGGACCTAATAACTCGTTTATTTTGGATAACGTTTATTAATGGATAACTAATAAATTAAATTCATTGATAAAGATAATTCGCCTCAAGTTTGCGTTCATTAATACGGCTGATAACAATTAAACAATTAATGGAAACTTAAGTAAAGTACATGTTTAGGATTTGTCACAATGATAATAAATATATATCTGTCTCTTGACTATAACGTGTGAGGATGAGGATAGTGACAGATGGAAAGATGGAAATTGCAGCTGAAGTTGCATGCCACAAGATCGATAGATACCTACATTTTTATTTTCAGGTAGCATTGCCAGCAAAACGAAATAATGTTGCCGTAGTACCCCCTATCCAGCGTATTAGGTAAGGTATCTTTTTGGAAAGTGTACGCATCTTTTTGATTACAAATCTGGTTCTTCTGTTTGTGATGGTTGAAATATTTCAGGCCTTTGGGTTCGGACATCTGGTGTTGCGTGCATACGATGTTCGTCCTCGTTATTAATCCCAAAATCATCTGGTTTAAGGCGGTCATTGCTGACAATGACTGGCTAGTATTTTTAACCTTGATGTCGAAATACTTAGGAGTCCGTTATAAAACTTGATATGGCCTGCTGTGGTAAATATTTGAAGAGTTCTGTTTCCAAAATACCTGTGGTGCTGTCAAAAAACTCTGACGGTAATCTCAATGGTTCGCCGTATACCATCTCGTCAGGTGATGAACCGATGTCTGTTGGCCGAAGTCCCATCAATACGGTAGGTAACGTTTCCATGCAACTGTAGGTAGCATGACATTTTAATGCAACCTGTGTAATTCGATACCACATTTCCATCAACCCGTTTGCTTGATGCCCAAGAGTTCCTTAAATAATTGACTCTACAACTGACGTCCTTGGTCGGTCAGCATAAAAAAAACGTTCGCCACGATATCGGAGGTAGCATAGGTAGCACTTCCAACCATCTCGAGAAACGGTCAAAACTAGAAGGCATATATTAGTGGCCTTGGGGATGGAGGTTGGGGTAATACTACGACCACATTAATTTGTGAAAAACGTCTATCCGGAACAGCAAATTTACAAGAAGGGCTTTGGGTATGAAGTTGCGTTTTTGACTTTGGCACTGCAGGCATTCTGTTTTCCACTGATATCGGCATTCATATGAGACCAAACGAAACGGGACGTCAAAAGTGGTTTTGCTCTTGGTATACCTGGGTTGAGACAAGTTGTGAAACAGTGGAAAAATTACCTACCTTTTGATAACTCTTGGGAACGAAGGTCGTACATATTTGCCCAGTCGACTAATGACACAACATTATAGTATCGCGCGTTGGAAGATTTACCATTTCTCTTTGCAGTGAGGTTAACTTATGCTGGCACAAAGTTTGCAACTCGCAGTCTTCTAGCTGGTGCTTAGCTAATAGATCGTAATTGACCGCAGATAGAATGTTCGCTGTTTTAATGCGTGAAAGCGCGTCAACAACTTTATTGCCTTTTTCACTTAACCCTTTCGATCCGGATGGGACATCCAAGGTATAAAAACACCTTTGTTCTATGTCCCATCCGGATCGAAAGGGTTAAATAACTAAACTTCTCCCACTTCTGCTTATATTGGGACTCAGTCTCCGAAAACTTTCTGGAAAGAAACACAAACAATGGCCGTATCAGAAGTGCCTGTCATCAATATGAGCTTAGCATTAGTACGGCGAAATTCTTGACCTTCTTTCGGGTTCTGGTAATTTCTGATGATACCAAAATTTTTCGATACCGAGTGCCTCAAAAACTTCACATCAGGTTAGGCGAATACGCATTTGCTGTCAATGATGATGAGACCGTATTCTGCTAGTCGACCAAATACTAGGCGCATGTGCTCCAAGTGTTGTTCTCTGGAAAAAGATGCGTTTAACATTTCATCAATATAAGAATAGCAACAATTTAATCCTCCTAGAATTTCGTGTATGAGTCTGTGGAACATTTGGGCGGCATAGTAAAGACAGAGCATAATATAAACGAATTCATAAAGACCAAAAGGAGTAATATTTGCTGTTTTGACTGCTTTAGAGACTCTTAGAAGAGCGACATATTCCTTGCTTCACTAACTCACTGACTTTTCAGGTAACAGACTTCTTACTATTGAGATCCCAATCTGATTACATCACAGATTGCAGCACTTTTTTATGAATTGATGTATTTGTGAGACGGGTGGCGAAACTCAGTAAGCAAGTTGTGCACGTATGCATCCTTTCCATTTTGACAATTGTAACACTAGCGTAGCTATGCTTGGAGAGGTTTCAATGACTTCGCATGTACACTTGTCCACAAGACTTTCGCTTTCAGATCAACGACAAGACAAGTGTGACAAGAAATCAGCTCTTAGTATAGGCTATAATACGTTACACAAACGTTAAACCTGACGAGTTAATTATTCGACCTGAGATTGCAAAATACTGATTGCATCTTGTTGAAGTAGTTGTCTAGAAATGCGTGGTAGACTTTGCATCACTGATATCTCATGAGTGCGGAGAGAATCTCCTATCTTAGTGGCGACATCTAGAGCCTTTTTGACATCTAATTCGTCACCGAGTCCGGTAGTTGTTATAGAAACAATGACTTTAGGACCCTGTCATCGATTTTGTTAAACAGCTGGGATGGTCATTTATCTTGCAATTCTAATCCGCGCAGTCATTTTTTGAGTCGTACTTGTTCTGTATGCATATAATATGTCAATCAATCGGTGTTTTAATGTTTCGTGCTTCTCCTTGTCGGGGGTTTCTCCATCAGGTCGCTTATCTGATCAAGAACTGACGTATCGACTGCTAAAAGGGCCATGTAAGACTTTGAGTTGTCCTGTGTAATATGGTTGGCTTTGAACTCCGCCTCCACCTGCGAAAACCATATATGAGGATTTTGTTTCCAGAAAGGCATTGGTTTTATTGCAACTCTCGTCAATTCCAATTTTCTTTCAATGTGCTTGGATTTTTCAGCAGAATCATACTCATTGTCGGGCATTTTTTTTAAATGCAATGCTACTCGTAATAAGTGCGCAATATTCAAAATGCGCGTCGCAACACGACAGACACTGTCGTAGTAAAGAAAACGTGACTGAAACAAAATCTTCAAATATTGACGTGCAGTCTTATGCTCAAGCGGCGATGACAGTTAATGACACTAACATGACCGACAACTCACGGGAGATCAAAGCAAGAAACTTTAACGAAAGGACTCCTACTCAACTTGCAACAATGAAAAACTGTGATAGAGGTAACTCACAGGATCCTGTATCCCACGCCTTTTCCCTAAAGAAGACGATTAAAATTCTTACTTGGAACGCCAACGGGCTCATACAAAGATACGAGAAAAAGATATTGATATATGCTTGATCTCTGACAAAACATTCGAAAGTTAAGATAGGTGGATATAGCGCGTATCACGCCTTCCAACCAACAGAAAGATCCAGAGGCGGATCATCTATATTTATAAACGGATACATCTAACACTCAGCAGAAATAAAGATTGAATTAGAAGCAATGCAAGTAAATACAGTACGCGTTAGAAATACACATTGTGCTTTCAACATTTCGTCTATATAATGTACACTGCGATGTAAACTTGCAGAAAGTGATTTCACAAACATCTTCAACTTTAATAAAACAAATTTTGCTATTGGTGAGGATTTTAACGCGCAACAACCATTCTTGGGCTCAAGACATGCCTCTGAGAAAGGTAGAAAGCTTTATAATGCGGGTATGCAATACAGTTGTGATTATCACTTTTACTTTTTTTGTCGCGTTTTATTGGCAAGTGTATACCCACCTCAGCAAAATGTTACACCTTGAACAAGAACAAACTCTAAGTGAAGATAAATAAGTCAGCACACAAATTAATATAAAAAGTGAAGATAACGGTTGTGTAACCTGTGGAATCGGGTTGGAGAATTGATTTTTTTCTTCGTTCACTGTCTTTGAGTGAGGGTTAAATCGGGACCTCTCGTTCAGATGGACTCCAAGGTACTTGACATCGCTTTTGGAGCGTCGAGCCATCTGGTAATCTGATGACAATGTTGCGACAGTTAGAGACTGACCTGCCTCGGGTTCTTCCAGTGGTTGGTCTTCATATGCATACCAGTTCGGATTTGTTGGTGTTTACCCGAATTCCCCATTTTTAGTAGTAGGAAAAGATGCTAGGGAAATTAAGCTGGGTAAGTTTTAGAATAAGTCCTTGTATCCAGACGGAGTCAAATGCCTTCTCCATATCCAGGAAGCATGCGACAGTGACTTGGTGGTTGTTGAGGGCCCTTGTAACATCGTGGTGGAGTTTCATCAAAGGGTGCAGGGTAGAGTGCTTTTCGCGAAATCCAAACTGCATATCAGGTAGCACGTTCAGTGCATTAGTGACTGACTTCACACTCCGCAGTATGAGTTCCTCCAGGATTTTACTCACACTACTGAGAAGTGAAATTGGTCTATATCCCAGGACGCTGTTGTGATCGCTTCTCAGGGATGGCTATTATCCTTGCAGTTTTCCATTTCGCGGGGAAGTAGCAGCTACTGATGCAGTTATTCAGCAGTATGTCAGAATGTCTTGGGTGCTCCTGCGACACCTATTTATATCTCCCAGTGACACCTATCGAAATTTCCAGATTCGTTGAGTTCATAAAGTTCGAGAACAACAGATTTACTAATTATTCCATAGCTATTCAAACTGCTTTTCAAATGCTGCCAAATATCGATTATCTTATATGGTTATATGGCTCTCTACTAGATGCCGCTGCAAGTTGACTAATTGATGCTGAATGTCACAGTGTGAGCAAACATGCAACAATATAGTTAACTCCTCCCTCGCTGGAACCTGAAGGGGTCTACGCGCGCGTACGTTATTTTGGGATAAACGATCTGTGGATTGGCAGCTCCAATGAGTTTGACTGAACACGGTGACGTCACGCGTTATTTCGTTTCTGATTTTCATTGGGCGCGTTCAATTTGCAAGGCAAGTTCCCTACTAGTTTAAGATCTTTCACTTGCCAAACGATGGTCAAGTGAGTTATTCGATCAATCAGAAAGGGTAAAATAGTAGGGATCAAATGCAACAAATGTAATTTAGTTTAATAAATACTTTCATGGTTTAACTGGTTTTGGCAGCTGGCCGCATACCTAACTAACTAGCCGACTTGTAGCTAACACTTTTTAAGTGAAGTCGATGACCAGTCGATGAACTTGATGGATGGAGGACTTTGCCTGTTGCTGGAACGATATGTCCGGGGTCCTCTAGGGACGTCCTGAGGATGTTCAGCCTTTGAGACACTGAGTTTCTCCTGCTGACTTATGTTTTGTTTTTCTGTCACCGCTGACTATGCCTGGTGGTGGATCGGGGAGATTTTGCGACGACAGAAGGATCGCTCATCGTCGTCCTATGGCCGAACAAATCTTCCTCCGACTTGCACCCCTGATCTGCGAATACGCCGCTCGACTGCCTTAGTCGCGGACAAGGTGCAGGAAAGAGCACCGGGTGGGGTTTAGGTGCCTCGCCCTGGTTCTCTATGAGTTCCTGGCACAAGAAGAGAATTACAATTTCAAGGGATTGCTATAATTTCCAAAGAATTAAAGAATTCCAAGCCACCAGTTGGGATGTTCCTTAATTCCTTCGGGAGTAATCGCGGGAAGGCTTACTTGGTCGAAAGTGAAATAAAATTGGCTAATTGCCCATGCCGAAGACGAGAAACTCGTGGTTTGTAGCTGTTACAGACGAGCGTTTTCAGCTAAAAATTAAGGGCGCGTTTGTACTAAAGAACTATGGTCATGTTTGTAGTTTACCGCGAACATGGAAAGGTGGTGATGACAGAACGAGTACCTAGATGGTGGTACTCCGGAAGTGGGTTTGTTAAAGCTGTCACACCTGCTCTAGCTGATGAAATGTTCTTATACAACCTAACTTATGAGCACTTCTGGTGTCCTCCAATGCAATTAATCGCTCCATCAAGCCATTTTAGAGTTGCTGGTATGCTAACACCATTTCTGGCGCGATTTGGCTTCTTGAGCGCTGCTATCTGGCTTAAGCGTTTTCATTTTCGTTGTTTACTAGATTAATGGATTAGTTATTTGTATTCAATTCTGCAGAAACATTTGTTACCAAGTTTATTATGTGTGTTCGAGGAGGAAACTCACCCTATCATTCTCCTTTCACGGCATAAAATACATCTTCATGAACTCAATGGTAACCAATTCTCCAATTCCTTCATCATTATTTAGTCGTCGAATCATTTCCACACCAATTTCGGGTATCTTCTCAAAATCGGAATACTCAATGCAAATGTCAGGGATAATCCTTATCACACGCTTACAAAACAATACGCCAGTTTCCTTTCCAGTATAATAGCGCATTTACACCAACACGCACGCGCATTTTTGCAACAAAACCGAAAAGAGAGATCCGTTTATCCGCAGTCAATGCTAATAAGGTGTAAGAGTGAGATCACTTACCTAGCAGTTGAATTTAGCTTGCTATAACATTATTATGGAGATTTGACAGATCACATGTAAACAAACAAACTTATTTTCATCGGTTTTGTTGTGGTAGAATTAAAAAATAAATAAAAACATGGATCTCGTAAAGGCTGCCGTATTAATAGATATCGTTTTCGATAGTAGCGATGATGAAGTGGAAAATAAATGTGTAACCAGTCGGGTAAAAAGGAAACCGAAGAGGAAGTATTGGGTGCATCCGTACCTAAGGAACAGAATGCTTGATGGAGCATTTGTATCCATTTTTGGATCTGTATGCGAAACAAATGATACGCAACTTTTCCCTTAATGGTGGATTTACACGGTCACACATTCCTAACATGTAAGATTAAAGGGATGCTAAATACAACATATCCGTGTGACTGAAAGGGACAGCATTACCTAACATGCAAAAAAACGTGACACGTATTCAGGTCGGCCATCTTGTTTACGTGGTAGGAATTATGGGAAAGCTATGCATGTTGATATTTTTATAGCGATGGCTTACGAAACTTCGATTTCCTATAAAACAAAATGGGCGCTGCTATCATGTTTTAATCGCCATAATACATTTTTGACATTTCTCTGCTTCACATCGCCGATTGTACCTACTCAAGATGGAAAACACTATTAATACGGCAGCCTTTACGAGATCCATGTTTTTATTTATTTTTTATTTCTACCACAACAAAACCGATGAAAATAAATTTGTTTGTTTAGATGTGATCTGTCAAATCTCCATAATAATGTTATAGCAAGTTAAAGTACGTCACCTCACTCTTACACCTTATTAGCATTGACTGCGGATAAACGGATCTCTCTTTTCGGTTTTGTTGCAAAAATGCGCGTGCGTGATGGTGTAAATGCGTTATTATTTATAAAAAGATGTGAAAAAAAGAAAAAAGAAATTGAATTTTTATAGGAAGATAAATTTATGTAAATTGAAAGTTTGACAGACTGACAAGATGAACAAAATAACGTCATATGATTATGTCTTGATTATAGGTGGGGATGAATATTTGCCAGAACAACGCAATTCGCATTCTCACACCTAATGCAAATGGAAGTGAATTAAAAATTCCCTTTCGGTGCGTGAAGCGGCTGTCCTCGATTTATTCGAATTCGTGCCGAACAATGGGGACGATGAGTTTCTCGATCAGATGATATGTTAACCGCTAGACACTTGGTAAGAAGGTAGCGATAAGGAGAAGGTAGATGCAAATGAATAATGTGTTATGGGCCATTTACACGGTCACACATTCCTAACATGTAAGATTAAAGGGATGCTAAATACTAAATATCCGTGTGACTGAAAGGGACAGCATTACCTAACATGAAAAAAAACGTGACACGTATTCAGGTCGGCCATCTTGTTTACGTGGTAGGAATTATGGGAAAGCTATGTATGTTGATATTTTTATAGCGATGGCTTACGAAATTTCGATTTCCTATAAAACAAAATGGGCGCTGCTATCATATGTTTTAATAGCCATAATACATTTTTGACATTTCTCTGCTTCACATCGCCGAGATCGCTTCTCGCATAATATTTGCTTCGTTATGGATGGTCCAATTTTGTGAAACAACTCTTCAAATTGGGAAGCAGTCATTCTCAAATACTTATGGTGGATTTACACCATCACGCACGCGCATTTTTGCAACAAAACCGAAAAGAGAGATCCGTTTATCCGCAGTCAATGCTAATAAGGTGTAAGAGTGAGATCACTTACTTTAACTTGCTATAACATTATTATGGAGATTTGACAGATCACATGTAAACAAACAAATTTATTTTCATCGGTTTTGTTGTAGTAGAATTAAAAAATAAATAAAAACATGAATCTCGTAAAGGCTGCCGTATTAATAGTGTTTTCCATCTTGAGTAGGTACAATCGGCGATGTGAAGCAGAGAAATGTCAAAAATGTATTATGGCGATTAAAACATATGATAGCAGCGCCCATTTTGTTTTATAGGAAATCGAAATTTCGTAAGCCATCGCTATAAAAATATCAACATACATAGCTTTCCCATAATTCCTACCACGTAAACAAGATGGCCGACCTGAATACGTGTCACGTTTTTTTTCATGTTAGGTAATGCTGTCCCTTTCAGTCACACGGATATTTAGTATTTAGCATCCCTTTAATCTTACATGTTAGGAATGTGTGACCGTGTAAATGGCCCATAACACATTATTCATTTGCATCTACCTTCTCCTTATCGCTACCTTCTTACCAAGTCTAGCGGTTAACATATCATCTGATCGAGAAACTCATCGTCCCCATTGTTCGGCACGAATTCGAATAAATCGAGGACAGCCGCTTCACGCACCGAAAGGGAATTTTTAATTCACTTCCATTTGCATTAGGTGTGAGAATGCGAATTGCGTTGTTCTGGCAAATATTCATCCCCACCTATAATCAAGACATAATCATATGACGTTATTTTGTTCATCTTGTCAGTCTGTCAAACTTTCAATTTACATAAATTTATCTTCCTATAAAAATTCAATTTCTTTTTTTGTTGTGGTGGAAATAAAAAATAAATAAAAACATGGATCTCGTAAAGGCTGCCGTATTAATAGTGTTTTCCATCTTGAGTAGGTACAATCGGCGATGTGAAGCAGAGAAATGTCAAAAATGTATTATGGCGATTAAAACATATGATAGCAGCGCCCATTTTGTTTTATAGAAAATCGAAATTTCGTAAGCCATCGCTATAAAAATATCAACATGCATAGCTTTCCCATAATTCCTACCACGTAAACAAGATGGCTGACCTGAATACGTGTCACGTTTTTTTGCATGTTAGGTAATGCTGTCCCTTTCAGTCACACGGATACTTAGTATTTAGCATCTCTTTAATCTTACATGTTAGGAATGTGTGACCTTGGCCCATTAAAATCAAGTATCTTCTCAATCAAAAATGCCTGATTTTGACATTTGCTTCAGTATTGCTACAGATTAAAAAAGGGCGTTTACGATCTACTAAAAAAATGTTCACAGTTCTAGGAAAGTTGCAACAGACCGTGAATATCCCACATTGGCTTGATTTAATAGATCCGCTGTATATTTTCATATTTTATACCGTTTTTTTTTATATTCCGAGTGATTTGAATCAAATAATATTGAATGTTGTTTTTTAGGTTAAATTAATTGTTCACCATAGGAACATTTTGACATACGGTACTGGTACGGGCACTGCATACCGCTGTGGTGTGTGAGCTCTTTACAAAATATGGTCTTGTTGCGAATTTGGACTATTGGCTGTGCCTGGCAAGGTATTACCCAAAAGTCGAAGGAGTTGGACTTATATGTTTGTAAGCAGGGAGTTGAGATCTATGTAGGTTCTTAAAAATAAACTAGGTGATTGTTCTTATCATTCCAAATTTGAATATTGTCAATATTTTGACCTCGTCAGGCAAGCTCTGAGCGACATTCAAAACGTCTTGGACTTTCATATACTATATGTATATAAACTTTGTATTATTTTATATATGCTTCAGGAAAAACTGGTATTATTGCAATAATTATTCAAAATAGGAAATTTGTGCACCCTTTCGACACCGTCTGGCAGGATCTTGGCTAAACCTTAAACTTCTTAGATGCAGATTTTTTTGCTGTGGGGATCGTACTCAGTAATTTAGAAGTGGTTGCATCAATAAAACTTTTCTTTGAATATTTAATTAACGAATATATTAATTTTCACACATTTTCTGAAGAGATAAATTGTGCGAACGTTAATTTTAGGCCTATTTCTACCTAAAAAAAAAACTCTTAGGGGCAAAGTTGCACCAAAATTTACTACGCGCGGACAAAACTATTTCTATCAAAGTCGAGGGATATCAAAAACCTCTATCTTTGTGAACACACTCGCTGTCATCACAAAATGTTGTTGGAATTTCTTTTCAAAACAATTTCCATCACCTTCACTCTTGCACATCATCGGTTCAAATATATTTCCACTCTTTTCCTTTCTTGCAATAAGTCAATTGTCAGGTCCACCAACTAGCAGAAAATGCATTTTATGACACTAGTGAAAAATAATGGCCGATGAGTGCTAAATCCGAATTACGAAAATCGCAAATGATGTTGTTTCGCGATAATAAACCAATAAAATACATCTAAATCGAATCGAAATTAATCCCAACTAATTGCAAAACGTGTAAAATTTGTTCGTGGTGTGGTGTGGCTACGCGGAATATTGCGTAGCATTTTTCCAAACCCGATAATGTTTTGCGAAGTGTGCACTATTGCATTGAAAAATTAAAAAAAAGAAAACGACGAAATTACAATTCCTATTGTGATAAGATTGAAGTTTGTTTTTTTTTTTTTTTTTTTTTACACACATTTGGAAAAAGAAGACAAAAGCGGCACTTTTGCAGGCCACCTCTGCTTTGGGTCGGAGGTGCTTACAAGTTTCTGCGATTCACAGCCCCATCTTCGTTCGAATGCCACCGTTGATCCTCTTCAACGATCCTTGTTCGAGTGCCCAAAATACTTCAACAGTGCTGAATGGAATGCAGCGTGCTGTTAACACATCTGTTCCTCAGTCAGCACTCAGTGGAACTGCACAGCCCCAAATGATTTCGATTAGTGAAGAACTGCATGATTCCACAAATACAACAATGACGGCCACAATTGGTGCGACAACATCTGGAAATGGTGCAGTTCCGGACGGCACACTGTGGACTGCGCTCTACGACTACGATGCTCAGGGTGAGGATGAATTGTCCCTAAAACGGGGACAAATTGTCTGCGTTCTGTCAACGGACAGCAATATCTCAGGCGACGAAGGTTGGTGGACGGGCAAAATCGGCGACAAGGTAAGTTATTGTTTTTCACTTGCATATATACACGTAGCTATATTCATTCGCCGAATGAAGACGTCATCGTCGTTTATTGTTGCGCGCTTATCTCTCTTCGCATGGATATGATTGTGCGCTTTATAATTAATTTTTTCTTCATGCCTTATCTGGGCGAGGAGTTTTTCGCAGATGTTTGTCTCGGGACTTTGGTTTTTGTTGTCATTGTTTTCTACACCGGTGCTATTCTTGGAAGACTTCGTATCTACGCGCAAAGTCTGTTGATAGCGGGGAATGCTTTGCATACAATTAAAACGAGTTGTAGTGTGTCGGTTGCGCTTCTCCAATTCGAGGGTGCTATATGCACTTGTCCTTTGTTTCGGTTAGTCTATTGTCAACGCTTTGTACTCCCAAAAGGTCACCATCAAGGGCGAAATGCATGTGAATGGCAAAAAGAAAGTCAGTGAACAGTATTCTGAGGCGTTATCCTTAAACTAAAGAATCCCAAGGTGATGGATTTCCTTTTATTTAAAGGGATTTTTTTATTAACAAAAGCATGATGAAAGCTTTGGAATTTTTGTGGGTCATTCGATTCCATTCAATTTCCATAGGTAAAGGTCTTTTATCTGAGTCCTTGCAGACTTCTAGACATGTATGTTCAATTGGATGCTCCATTACTATTCAGCATAGATTTTGTTTCCGTTTTTTTAGTCTAATCTTTTAGCTTTAAAACCGTGTATATTTTATTGGGATTTATCGTATTGTATTTGAGATGGAGTCGTCAATACACAACAAGCACTTAGATCTTATAGTCCATTGTACTTCAGCAAAAAAGGTGGTTTATTGCTAGCTGTTAGCATTTGAGTCAATGTTGGAAAACCGTCCAGTGGCCTTAACAGAGCTAGGGGTACTAGTGAGCTTTATCGCACTCAACTCATTTTCATAGAAGAATTGTTTACTTTGGATTTCAAGCCTGGCTCTGGCTAAGACATGGCATTTGCAGATGAAATGGGATGCCGTTTAATACGCCTCCAGGTAGCATTCACATAGGCCTGAGCTTCTTACTCTGATAGTTTTTAAATGCTCGTTGACGGGAATAAACCCAGTGACGAGACCAACAAAGGATCTCTCAAACCTTTTCTAATCAATCTGAGCAGATACTTTGTTTTGCAGCTATGCCAATATTCGTTTGGGAACAGACGAACAACATCATATGGATGGTTGTGGCGCAATGAATCCTATCGATGAGACTTTCCTGTAGAGAACATCAGCTGTGTCATGACCCTAGATATCTGTGAGTCCAGGCACCTAGTTCTGTATTACAGAGTAACACCTTGCCAACTTGTTTCCTCAACAATATTTAAGGTAAACAAGCCAGCCGTGCAGGTTGTGAAAGCGGCTTGGTAATCTGACCAGAAGCATAATGTGACACTTTTTACCCTTTTCCTTGAGAGAATATTAGCGGCCGTGCCAATCGCAAAAATGTCTGACTGGAAAACAGTTGTTTGTCTGCCCAAGGCACAGTATCGAGAATAGACACCGGCTGCGGAGAGACCCATCCGTATAACCGATGGCGTCTTCTTCTTTCTTAATGACGGTGAGGCTATTATCAGGATTGGTCCGCCTGCGGGGTTCGCCCGTTTGACCTCAGAAAATAACGGCAGGCCTCTCGATTTTGAATCACTTTTTAGCTGAGGCCAATCAAATGCTGGTGTTGCTGCATTTATGTGATCCAGGAGTTTTTAGGCTTGCCTCTCTTTCGCGTTTGTATAGGAACGTTGATTGATATTGCCTTTTTGACAAAGTTCGTAGCATCTCTCCTTGGAACCAACTGAGCCGGCTGCTCTCCATTTTCTTCAAGATAGGTCCTTTACGTGAAGGCTTCCTCGGATCTTGGAAACCTTTATTTGATCAGTGCTGTCATGCAAAGCATCTTCATCTCAGCTGCCGTTAATTTGCCTCATACTTGGAATAGGTCATAGTGGATCAGAGAACGGCCAGCACAAGTATTCTGTTTTTTACGATACTTATTCCCCTCCAAAACGTCCACCCATACATTAAGTATTCGTTACAGGGATGTTTGATCCTCGCTTATTATGATTCTATCGTCAGCAAGGAATTCCTGATGCGAACTTTGATTGCGAAACTTTATAATTTAATAGCTACACAGAGCGGGCGTTAAGGAAATTAAAAAAAAAATCAAATTTTCAAATTTTATTTCATATGAATTCAAATATAACAATAGATCAATAAGTTTTAACAATATATATATTTAAATACAGAATTCAATAAAATAATTAGTGACATTTTTTATTTTTTTACACTTTAAGTATTAAAAATAGTGTCAAATGCCACTTCGATATTATATACCTTAGAAAATAATAATTACGGAAAATGATGATAATTATGCAAAATGAAAAATCAATAAAAGAAAAGGAAAAAGAAAAATACAAAGTAAAATTTCATAAACAGAACATAACGTTACACCAAAATGTTAGAAAGGATGGATTCTATTTCAGCAAATTTGAAATTTAATACTCATTGCTTTAAGGAATTTTCAAGCCTACCAGAAAATGTTGCAGCTCTTATGCGTTGAGGGAGCTTATTAAATAACCGACAGGATGATACCAAATAAAAATTGCGAAAGGCAGTCGTACGGGCGCGAGGTACAGATACAACATTCATAAAGTTTCTACGCAGATTATATTCAGAAATTAATCTGCAATTTAGATTACCCGATCTTTTAAAAAACGCTTTTAACACTTTAAAACAGTACAAATGGCGGCCTGGAAGTATTTTCAAATCACGAAACAAAGGGTAACTGGGATGACGACGGTGTTTTCGGCATATTTTTCTCAAAACATTCTTCTGTAGGATTAACAGAGGTTGAATTTTGTTCATATATGTACCACTCCAACAAGCAATACCATATTGAAGCTTCGACTGAAAAATACCATAATAAATAATTTTTAGTAGTTTGCTTGAACAAACATTTTTTAGATAAAAGAAACATCTTAGAGTACAGCGAAAGTATTTCCTCAAAGAATCCGTATGGAGTGCAAAGCTCATCCTGGTGTCAAAAGTGAGCCCCAGATACTTAAAATGGTCAACTTTTTTAATCGAAAAACACCGTTTACTGCAATTTTCCGTGGTACAGAAAGTTGGGTGGGACACACCGGAAGCACATGAGCAGCTTGGCATTTTATATTTTTTTTTTTTTTTTTTTTTTTATATATATATATAATTAGGGTGAGAAGAAGAGATGCTGATGCACGTTGGTTTTGAATGTTTGTAGGTTATAATGTGAAGGAAAAACAATGCGTGGAAGAGTATTCCACATTTGTGTTGTACGGCTGAGGAAAGATTTTTTTAACTTCAATGTACGTCCGAACACAGGCTTGAGGGTGAACTGATGAACATTTCTTGCATGGCAGGTATTGCAGTTGAAATGTTCAAGGGGAGGAATGCAACTGGCTATTTCGTTTGAGCAATTTTGGTGGAAATAACGATAAAATAACGAAAGCAGGAGATATTACGACGATGACTAAGAGAATCAATCGATCTCGCAATGTCTCGGTCGTTAATGGGTTTTATCGCGCGTTTTTGGATCCCATCAAGTAGCTCCAAATAAGTAATTGGGGCACCGGACCAGATATGAGCGGTGTACTCGAGTTTCGAGCGAATAAACGCCTTATAAATAGTAGCCAGATCAGAAGGGGTGAAATATTTCTTACATCGCTTAGCGGAAGCCTAGACATTTCGCGCCGGTCTAGACGACATCGAATATGTGGTCATTCCAACGAAGGTTGTCATTAATACACATACCGAGAATGGAAAATCTTTCGGTTTCAGCGATGCAAGTGCTATTTATGGATAATTGCAGTGTGTGTGGGTTTTTTCTTTAATGACAGGAGACAGCGTTGTGTTTTGGCAGCAATTAAGTTCACTCTATTAGTTGTACCCCACTGAGTCATGCTGTTTAGATTGGAATTTAATGAGCTTAATATACGTTGCCGTTCCAGTTCCACACACGAAGATGAGGGGCGTGAACCAAGAAACGAATTGAGAACCTTTTTTTCTGTCATCATTTAGCTAGCGGATCATCCTTATTTAGTTTTTACTTCCTCATACATGTCTATGATCGTATGTACGTAAATTTCTGGAACTCCGCTACCCATAACAGATTCTTTGGTTGTCTATCAAAGGCCTTTTCAAAATCAGCCAACACCATTAAAGCCTCTTAAGGAATCACGATGTTTTTCCATCAGCATCCTTATACTTTGGATTGCATCTCTGGTTGAACTGCGAAAAAACCCACAAAAAGCCATATTATTTTCCGCATTCGTCTATGTAATACCTTCAAAATCACTAAAGCTAATAGTGCTTTATATGCCTGTCGCCGCACATATGACAGCACCTGGGGAATCTCTCCAAAGATCGTCCACTGGATCTACACAGTGATGATAAGACCCATTATAACATACGCTTCCATAGTATGGTGGATAAAATCCACACAACAGAAACTCAAAAAGGTACCACGGCTTGCATGCCTAGGTATCTCCGGAGCCATGCGAACCTGTCCAACAGCTGCCATAGGCAATAACAGGACTAACACCTCTCCACATGTATATTCAAAAAGTGGCGATCATAAGTCTAATACAGTTAAACGAGATAAGGCTTAACGAACTTAAAACCCTTCTCGAGGAACTGCCAGAACTTAACATGAACTGCGCGGTCACAGATCGCATTCAAAAAACACTATGCTTCAATAAACGGTTCTCCACGGAGTTCCCCAAGAGAGAAGCATGGGTTAGTAATAACCCACCAAACAGCCACAACGGCATAAAGTGGTTCTGGTTCTGAAATTATGGTTCTGAAATGAAAACGGGGGTGGGAGCGGGAATATACGGACCAAATAAACGCTTTACGATACCCATGGGAAAAAGTCCCAGCGTATTTCAAGCAGAGCTCCACGCCATTCAAGAATGCGCCATATAGATTTATTCATCTGGCATTAAAAGCGCAATATATTCACGGATAGTCAAGCAGCTATAAACGCCCTTAGCTCGCAAACCATTGACTAAGAATCAGTTATATACTGCTTTAAACACTCGGATTAGGAAACAAGACCAAATTATGGTGGGTTCCGGGCCATGACGGGGTAGAAGGTAACGAAAAGGCCGGCGAATTGGCCAGAAAAGGTTCAAAAACACCTTACACAGGTCCCGAACCTTTCTGCTGCACATCAGCAGCAACTGCAGCAATAAAAAGCTGGGGACATAGAAAATGTATCTATCATTGGGAAAGCATCTCAGCGGTAAGACAGGCCAAACGAGAAATTCGGCCCTTTAATAATAATGCCAGCAACTACCTTAATCTAAGCAGGCATGATATCAAAAACTTAGTAGGGTACCTTACTGCTCACCACGGTTTAAGATATGACCTAAACAAAATGAAAATAGCCGACTCTCCTGAGTGCCGACTTTGTCTTGAATAGGACGAGTTAGCTGAACACATTTTATGTGAATGTGAATGTGAATGAAAGAAGATCTTTTTCAGGGAACAAATGAGCCCCGAAGACATAAAGAATTCGTCTACTGGTAAAATTGTCCGCTTTACACGGAAAGTAGAAATTCGAATATGTACATAGTTTAAAATTTTTCTGGCCCATATGGTACAAAAGATCTTTTAGGTCAAAGTGACCCCCCCCCCCTATTAAACGGTAGTTGTCACAGTTTCGCGTATCGCCTACAAATATATAAACGATGTCGTCAACCGGCCTGAAGCCATTTCACCCCTCACTGTTGCAATTCAATCCGACTGCAATTCAATCCGACTGAACCGTGCTCCCACCCGATGGCCAGGTGTGCTGTCAAAGAGAGCTCTGTACCTAGCAACTCTGAATCCTTTACCGAAGTTGACCTGCCCTCAAAGTACATACGGTATAAAGAACTGTAAACAGAGCAATAACACCACTGCAGCAATGGGAGTTTCTCTCATCGCACCATTATTATTGGCATTCACCTACTTACCGTAACTTTAAAGAAAATAAATCCAACAGCGAGATAATGCACGATCTAGTTAAAATAGTGTTCGGAAAACTTTGTGTACGATATTTTTAGCATTGTTTTTCGACCATTTCGTATGTTTTTGGGCCAATTGAGTGCAATCGAATTAATTCTTTTCCGTTGATGGTTTGCTCGATTCAAATCCTCAGTTTATTGTATCTTGTGGACATGCAGATACAGATCCATTGTTTGACTGATATAAACGACGAAGGTTGCTGATAAGTTCAGCGGTTTGCCTGTTATAGTCCTTAATAAAATGTACCTATTTTAAATAGTGTACTACTCTAAAAGGTAGTAGGGGGTGGACACAACTGCCTAACAATAATTGTTATTCTTTTACTAACTTGCAAAGTTTGAAAGCAGTGCATCGTACGGCTTGTGCGTTATTGTGGTTTTTAACTTCTGATAAAATTCAAATGTATGATCTTCTCAAGGGGTTTCCCACTCGTAAAGAGTCCCTCCCTAAAACACTCGAGTCGAAGATCCTCTTACTTACTTGGGCTTCCGACCCGTGTAGCCTTTTTTATCCTCCGAGATCCCGGCGCTTTGTCATCCGCGGTGACTTGATCTTTAAAACGTAGGTTTGGTCTTCCTTGTCGTCTCGAACTTTAGGGGCTGGGAGTCGGAGATCCTCTTCGTTCGAGCATTATTGCTCATCCGCTAGATGTGGCCGAGGCAATGTCGTCGGCGTGATTTAGCTTTTTGGATTAAATTCACATCCTAATACAGCTTATAGAGTTTTGCGGTTGTATCTTCTCCTCCATTCGCCCTCCTCGCACACAGGACCAAATATCCGACGGAGTATTTTTCTTTTGAAATAACCCAATATTAGTTCTCCTTTCCTGCTAATCGTCCAGCACTCGCCGCCATAAAGCGGCGTCGGAACTCTACTTAGGTGTCATTCGTGAAGTTGATGTTTACTGTGGTGAATTCCGTTACTACCTCTAAGCTTCTGCTATCAACAGTGACGTTCTTTTCTAGTCGGTGGACAGATGTTTTTTTTTGTGTTGAGAGAATGAAATTGTTTTGTCCTCGTACCTCCCAGATCAACTAATCTCACCTGTTCTTCAATTGCCGTGCCAGCATTAGAACCGCCGATAATGTGGATATCGTTCGCGTACCCCATTCCCTGGCCTTAAGATATTGACTTTCGTGTTGTCTGTTGATTTACATCCATTCCTTAAGTAATAAGAAATAGAAAAGTGTTAGACTAATTTAAACTTCTAAGTTATTGCCATCACCAGCAATGATGCCATAGTCAAAGATTGAAATATAAATGTAAGATCGCTATTCTTGTCCAATTTACTTATTTTTGCTTATCGGACAACAACATCGGAAGAAGATCGGTGGTTTTTAGAGCTCTCACTCAAGCAGTGCCACGCAGCAGTAAACGATTTTAGACCAATCATCTAGTCATATTTTGTGCCAAAAACCCTAGAAAGGCTGATGGAGACTTTATCAGTTGAGTAGCAAATGCAGCAATCGTCAAACACAATATCGTGGTTTTTTTTTGACAATTTCCTCCATTCTGACTTCGTTTGAACTACCTGGGCGCTCAGTGTCCTTGTGCTCTTACGATCACAACAAAATTCAGTGAACCACTTGCGCACCATTCTATGAAAGGGAGCAGAGTCTCTATAAGCCTTTCTTCGTCCCGTCAATGGTTTTACGTCGCAAAAAGTAGTATCAAAACACAAAATTCACTTTTACCACGAAATTCACTTTAACAAAAATTCTTTCGATCACAGTAAAAAGATAACAGCCGTATTTATAAACTAAAATTAGGGTTGAATTATCTTAATCAATAGGTTAGGTCAGTTTAGGTTTTAGTGGCAGTCGGCAGAGGCCGACATACTTAGACCAATGAAAGCTCCATTGTGATACCACACGGATATATCATCTTCCTCCTCGTTGAACCAGTTGGAGCTTTTGATGAAGCTTGACAGACTTTTGATGTCGGTGTCTTAATCAATAAATAAAATGAGAAATCTTGTTCATGAACGTTAATAGACATTCAATTAACTAATTCACCGAAAACGGTGTATAAAGTAGTAAGCTAAATTATAACTAACAGCATTTTTTAGTAAATGTTTGATATGATTTAATCCAATTACTGAACCAATTATTGCTTCGAAGTATTCTTGCGATGTGAGATGTGATTTCTTCCCTTAGTCGCATTTTACGACGTGCGCTTTTTAGGGGGCGCTGCAGTGATATTCTAAGCCCGTCCCTGCACGGGAATTAAAAGGTACATCAAACATTAATCAATAATGGAAGCACGCATGTCGAAATCGTTGAAAGAGGCAGCCCTAATGGAAAGAAGAAGCTTGGTCGGCGTAGAGGGAGGTAAAAGAAGACAATGTTCTTAATATTATTTATGGCGAGAATAAAAATCAAAGGGCTAAGATGGCTACCTTGGGGAACACTAGAGGTGACTTCGAAAGGCAAGGAGAGAACATAGCGAAAGCTATCGGTTTTCGAGGTACGATCAAAATCAATCAGTACTAAGGTTTGGAAACCCATAAAGGAGAGTTTGAAAAGCATCAAACCATACAACTGCACCCAAACACTTCTTTCCTATCTCTCTATTCTTTCTAAAGCAAGTGGGCGTTTTCCAAATGTATTTGATTGATTGATTTGACTACGCACTATCTCTACAATAAGTAGGATACTTTTCACCTGCCCTTGTCGGGAACTAGGCTCTGATGTTCATTTATTAGTATTAGTGGTAGCAATTCATATATAGTAGTATAAAAATACTTTACAAAAATCAAAATTTTAAGTTAAAATATCAAAAATATTATTATTACATAGACAAGTACTTTGTTTACAGTTAAATTTTAAAGCGAGTCACCTATTATGTTTTACAAAATGTATGCATCTAGATTTAAATACTCTGAAATTTGTTTCGTTTTTTATTTCATTTGGCAAGTTCTTAAATAAAAGTATTCCCTTGTACATAAGCGTGTTGCCAGCGGCTGCAGAAATCTGGCGATTTACCCTGATGTCATTGAAGTTTCTCAATTGATACGGTTGTGCTTCTCCAACCCTTGTCATTCCACTTGTTAGGTAGTTTAGTGCAGCACCCTGCTTCATTTTTAAAACAGCTATTAGTGTGTCTAGTTCCAACCTTTCTCTTACGTCTAACCACTTGAGCGCATCCAGCATGTATCTTATAGATGTGAATTTATTGCATCTAAAAATACTTCTCATTGCTTTATTTTGGAGTTTTTGGAGTCTCTCTACCTGACTTTGATTGCAGCATGAATATGTTATTGTAGAACAATATTCGAAATGCGGCTTTATAATGGTGTTATATATTGTTATCGCAGTTAGGCAATCCATCTTTTTTCGTATCCTCTTGAAAAAACCGATCTTTTTACCAATCTTTTTGCACATGTAATCGATGTGTTCAGCAAATTTCATTTCCTTATCGATAATTATTCCCAGGTATTTTATTCGACTCACATTTTCTATTTCTTTAGTATTTACTCGTATTTCTATTGCTGTTTCGTTGTTAGTGTTTATCTCCATTAATTTTGTTTTGTTCTGAATACACCAATGTGTCATCTGCATATAGTACCATCTTACATTCACGTATTATGTTCGGCATATCATTGATGTAAATTATAAACAGCAGCGCTCCGAGAATCGATCCCTGTGGTACTCCTATGCTAGCTGCTATTACATTGGACACACACACATTGACCTTTGTCCTCTGGGTTCTATTTGCTAAGAATGATTTAAACCATTTTAGCTCTTTATTTCGTATACCATACATTGACAGTTTTTCTAATAGAATATTTCGATCTATTGTTTCGAATGCCCTTTTGAAGTTCAAAAATAGTGCCAATATTTTTTTCTTACGCCCCATGTTTTTCCATTCATTTATAACGTAGTTTACCGCAGCTTCGCATGAGTAATTTTTTCTAAATCCTGATTGGTAGATAGATAAAATGTGGTTGGTTTCTAAATATTCTACTAGTTGCTTTTTAACAATACTTTCCAAAATTTTCTCGCATGTCCGCAACGTATTTAATGGACGGAACTCCTCATATTTTTTGGTATTTGAGACTTTTTCCACCGGTGTAACCAGTGATTCCTTCCATGAATTTGGAAACTCTCCTTCTCGTAATGAAATGTTTATAATTTCTAATAGGGAATTTCCTAACGTATTCCAGTTATTAAGTATTATTTGGGGTCTAATTTTTTCGAAATCTGCGTTATCTTTTATTTCTTTACACGTTTCTTGTAACTGTTGCAATGTTATTTGCTTAAATTTGAAGTTGCATTCATAACGTACAATTTTGTTTATATATTGAGTCTCTTCAATTTCGTTTGTTATTTCTTTTACACTTTCAATGAAATATTCGTTAAATTTGTTAGAAATTTCTTTTTCATCTGTATAGACCATGACGTCAAAAATTACATGACTTATTTGTGCTTTATTTTGTTTTATAACCAAACTTTTTATAGTTTTCCACATTTCTTTTTGTCCGCTCGCTGTCCTAACTTTAACATTTATAAATCGATTCTTTGCTTTACTTATTTTCATCTTATAAAGATTTCTTGCAGTTCTATATTCATCCCAGCTTGTTTGATCGTTTAATCTTTTAGCCTTGTGGTACTTTTCGATTTTATTGTTTTTCAAGATTTTTAGTTCATTATTGAACCACTTATTTGTTTGGTTGCTTACTTCTATTGATTTTGTGACTTTGAATTTATCTATTGTACATTTTAAGGCCTCTCTATTTTTTTAGAATTCTCGTATATGGTCCTCTCCCTATCATATGTTGTATTCATTTGAAGTAGTTCTTCGGCGAAATTACGCTTGTTGTATTTAAAAATTTGAACGGTTCTATTGATTTTCGATGTATTGTTTTCATTCTGTATAATAATCTCAATACTTTCGTGATCAGATATTTTTGCACTTTCTTTTGCTTCTACTTTAGCGATTTTTATATTAGTTACAATGTAGTCCACTATTGTCTTAGATTCCGCCGTTACTCTCGAGTATTGTGTCATTTTCTGTTCAAGGTAGTTATCCTCAAATATTCTTTTCATCTCTCTTTTATACGTACCGTTTTTGCACCAGTTTATGTTGAAATCTCCACCTATAATTATATTTTTCTGTTGTTCTTTTAGCATTTCAATGTTTTGCTTCATGAAGTGGCAAAATTCTCGCTCCGCACTACTGGGTGATTTATAAACTCCTACAACTGTTATCTCAATATTAAACTGGGTGCATTTGCACGCTATCAACCACGCCGTATTGTCAATTGATTTTGTAACCACGTCGATGACTTTCCAATTACTTTTAATATATAATGTTGCTCGTCCTGTTCTCGTTGAATTTGAGCGGCAGGAAACCTCTTCATAGCCATTGATTTTTATTTCATTCCGTTGAATATTTTCGGTTAAATGTGTCTCGGATAAAATTATGAAATCATATTTATGTCTATCGCATAGCATTTCCAGTTCATCAAAGTTGTTTGTTAAACCTTGTATATTTATATAAATGCTCCTGATTGCATTTGATTGCTAATACCCAATTCTTCTCTTTTTGGCTTCCAGCTTGTTTAGATAAACTGGACATTCTTTGCTGAATGTTGTGTGATTTTCGTGTAAGGAAACATTCCGAGAGAAAGTCAGTGTTTAAAGAGATCCGCAATGAAAGGTGCAAGAGCAAAACACTATAAGAAAAATAGCAGGAAGGCCGTCTGAACGGGATGCAAATTTGCCGCATACCATACAATACGGGGGTCACCCCGTACAGCCGATTCCGAGCATTTGTGTCTGTCTCATTCTGTTGTGTTTTCTTTACCACTGCAGAAGCTATGCAATATGTTGCGCTTAACATTTTTAACAAAACTTTTGAATTCCCTTTATTTTTAGCTTTTTATAGACACCGATCTATATCTGTGTTGGACCTTCTAGCAGCATTTTCTTGATTCTTCCCTAATGTTTTGAAGCTCTTTCATACACCATGAACCAAATACCGACGCAGTATTTTTTTTTTGAAATAACCGATATAAGCTTTCTTTCCTGGTTATCGTTCAGCACTCGGCGAGATAAAGATTTGACAGTATGCGTATATGTATTATAGAGATGACTACACTGGGTCTTCCGGCTTACGAGTTTTGAACCCATTTGTTGCGCCAAACTGATCAATGGTTTCCCTTCTTCGTCAGATGTTCACTAAGGTGTCATTCGTGGAGTTGATGTTTACTTGGAGGTAGATGAACTTCTTTACTACCTCAAAGTTGCTGCTATCAACCTTGATGTTTTGACGAAGTAGGTGGACAGATGTTTGCTTATCTGTTAAAAGCAAGTTCTCGGTTTTGTCCTCGTTAACTTCAAGGCCCACTAATTCGGCCTGTTGTTCAATCCGTAAAAGGCTCTACTGCGGCACGCTGAGATCGGCCGATGGTGCTGATATGTAGTTGGATGGATCTGTTGAAGATAGTGTCTTTCGTGTTGACACCTGTCTTGCATACTATCTGTAAAAGACTGCTCTAGTACAAGATTGCAGAAGTCACATGACAGCGCATCTCCCTGCCGGGGTGCAGTACAGGTTTGGAATAGTTCGGCACGCGACACTCCTTTTTTAACTTAAGAAAGACTGTTAAAAATACATGAGACACAGTCAAAACCTGCAAAACTGTCAATTGTCATTTCAAGGTGCGATATGATTCTGAGGACTCTCAGCAATTATCTCTCTCACTTTTAATTATGACTTCAACCAACGTCCATACCACGTCGAGTTAATTGGTTCTCGTCAGATCACCGTTGGGCGCGGTTAAGTACGTAGATGGGGGACCGTTTGAAAACAACCGCGTGTCGTTGGCCAGTCCCATCTACAGAGTTGAGGTAGATAATATACGTGGTATCACAATGGACCTAAATTGATCTAAGTGTGTCGGCTTCTGCCGACAGCCACATAAACCTAACCTAACCTAATTATGACTTCAATTTATTTAAGCTTTTTTTTGTCTTCTGAAGTACAATTTCAAGAGACAATTCTGTCACCGTCGTCTGATAGTTACGGTCTCTAACAATGGTCGACGTTATATGCCAAATCTCGAGCTTTTTCATGGAACCCCTCATTGTTATCCCTCTCCATAACACATCTAAGTCCTTTATCTCTATTTACCTCAACTATATGCAAGTTTCACGGTAATTTAATTTTTTTATTTCAGGTTGGAATATTTCCATCGAATTTTGTCACCAACGAGGATCCTATGCTGATAAATGTGCCTTCAGCCATTATCGGTGAAATTCAACCCCTCGAAATTCCATACACAGAGCTCGATGTCCAAGAGGTCATCGGTGTAGGTGGCTTCTGTAAGGTTCACCGCGGTTTCTATGGCAACGAAGAGGTTGCTGTAAAAGCCGCACGCCAAGGACCAGACGAAGACATAGAAGTAACACGTGAAAATGTCCTCCAAGAAGCGAAACTCTTCTGGGTCCTTAAGCACGAGAATATTGTTGCATTGCGTGGTGTTTGTCTCAAACCGCCAAAACTATGCCTTGTGATGGAGTATTCTAGAGGCGGTTCACTAAATCGGATACTAGCCGGCAGGAAGATTCCACCAGACGTCCTAGTTAACTGGGCGATTCAAATAGCACGTGGCATGAATTACCTTCACAATGAAGCACCGCTTTCCATCATTCATCGCGATTTAAAAAGTTCCAACGGTAAGTTACAACAAATTGAAGGTCATTCCAGTTTATAGGTGCATAGTGCTTGTTTTGCGCCGCAAGCATAAAATAGATAACAACGGTTGATTGTAAGGGAAACGTTATCGTATGTTATTTATAGAGTTACGCAGAAGAGTTAACCACATTATATCTGGCTTTTAAATCGCTAAACAATTTGTAAATTAAGACGATTGTGTTTAATTTGACAACGGAAGAGTCTGCTTTAAAAAGATTAGAGAACTAGGAAACAGCACACAAGGCTGCCAGTAAGAATATATGGAAAATAAAAATAAACGTTAAACTCATTAAGTTCGTTCCACCGCGCAATGGACTTAATCAATTAAATGTTAATTTTTGTTTTCCATAGCTTTGCAACTGAGATAAAACGATTGAATAGAATTTTCGGATATCTTCCTGATTTATTGGAAAGTCGTACTATTTTTAGCTCTTTTAAATGATTACACTCTGTTAATTTTGCCACCTTCCCCTTTTTTCCTTTCAGTGTTAATATTCGAAGCAATCGAAGGAGACAATCTACAAAAAAAAACTTTAAAAATCACCGACTTTGGCTTGGCACGTGAACTTTACAATACAACACGAATGTCAGCGGCAGGAACATATGCGTGGATGCCACCTGAAGTGATCAGTCGCGGTACCTACTCCAAGTGAGTTCAAATTGTACACTATAATTTTTTTTTAAATCCAACCAATCAATTTTACATTTGCAGATCTTCAGATGTTTGGAGTTATGGTGTGCTTCTCTGGGAGCTAATAACTGGTGAAACACCCTACAAAGGTTTCGATTCCCTATCAGTAGCTTATGGCGTTGCTGTGAATACGTTGGCGTTGCCAATACCAAAAACCTGTCCAGAAGCATGGGGAAAACTCATGAAAAGTACTAACACACATTTCTCTATATCAATGGCAAGCTAATGAAAATCGCTCTTTTCCACCTAGGTTGTTGGGAGAACGACCCACATAAAAGGCCCGGTTTTAAAGATATCCTAATAAAACTCGAAGACATCGCCCGATCTGGCTTTACACAAACGCCTCAGGAGTCATTTCACACCATGCAAGATGGCTGGAAGAAGGAAATCGCTGAGGTTCTCTACGAGTTGCGCATGAAAGAGAAGGTAAGACGATTTATCGATAATACTTGATCCTTTGTTGGTCAAAAATTCCAATGCGCTTAAGTTCACATCGCATTTAATTGCGAACAAATAGTGTCAACAAATGTAGGAAAATTTCCCCACGTGGACTTCTCGGTTTCTTATTTATTTTCTTTTTCTTTCTTTTCTGTTACCTTTTCTTTCCGCACCCACACACAAAAAACAATGAATATCCTTGACTGTGTAATAATCATAAAAAAATACATGTATATAAAAAATATCCAATTAGGGCTTTACATCCGTCGAAGAGATAAGATGATCAATTACACAGCAAAATTGCACTCAGAGATTATGCTTTGTTCATTATTTTGTGTTTTGTTTTTCCGTTCGAAAAGAAAAATAAAGAGGAAAGCAAGATAAGATATCAAGGGAAATTTTAAACACGCACAGATTGTGTCACATAAAATAATAATATAAATAAACCTGAGCTGCACAGAAAAGCACAGAAAAGATAGAGAAAAGTACAGGGTTTCGTGTTCCACGAATAAAAATCTTGCCCCAAGGTGTTGTACATTCTGCCACTTTGTATTCCATGAAGCTGTGCAGACAGTTTAGTACAAGACTTTCTGCAACTTTTTGTGAGGTAGGGCAAGAGTGTAATGTGTTTGAAGATTCAAATTGTACTGATGCCAACTGATTTATTTGTTTGGCATGTGATATTGTTTTTTTTATAGTTTGTTTCAAAAGAAGAAGAAGCTGAGAGGAGAACATATGACTCGAAGCTAAACTTTTCTGTTCTAATTTGATCTGACAATTTTTCCCCACTTGTGCTGCTCGGTTCTGTTCTGATCTGGTTTTCGTTCATTATTATTATATCGGTGTATTTTGCAATACTATATATACAACTATCTCATCGTGTGTACTAAGTTGTCAGAAATGTGTATACATTTTCCTAAGATGATAATAATAAAATTGGTCCTTTCTCTGGGTCCTCTTTCGTAGGTCATCAGTGGTGGCAACGTACACGGGCCCCGGGATTGAATAAGGATGGAATACTTTGAGCTTTTTTAAAATGGATGAAACATGTCTTTAGTAATAAACAAATTTGTTAATCTATGTTCAGAATGCATCGGCAGCTAATAGATGCTGCAATAAGTTTATAAAAATGTCGCTTTAACTTCTTCTCCTTCTTCTCCCTTAATGATTATGATTAAAGGGATCATAACCCTCCCACGTAACTGCATCCCTCACAGGTGGGGGTATGCCGTCTCCTTAACATTCTGAAACAAAAAAAAAAATCATTTTCACGGAGGATTTAACTATAAGTTGAAAAGCCCAGAATAACGTCGATATCAGAAGTATTTATTGAAGAGGTGTCGCATTTAACCGTGGCGCAGTGAGTAAAATGAAATAAATCTTATGTCACGTTGAATGATAAGGAATGTATGTATGTGTGTCCGTCCCATGCCGAGTGATATGACGTACGCGGCACTAATATCACTCGGCATTTGCAGGTGGCAATGGTGCGATGGTAGTGTATTCGCAAAGTGATTGGCAGGTCGTGTGCTCGAATACCGACCAGAGCCATGCTTTGTAAAATTGAATACCTACAACAATTCAAATTTCCCTTAAGCAATTAAGGCGCCACCTGTTGAGGAAAAAACCCTATCGCACAAAAAACTTCTTTCCAATCCTCCTATTCTTTCAATAGTAAGTAACACCCAAAAACAGGCAATGAATCATTTGCTGGGTGCTGCTTACAGCAACGAAAAATGGCTGCGCTGTGGCAACATTATAAGGGTACTGTACAAACACAATGCAATAATGATTTGCTCAATGACAAATGACAATAAATAGTACAAATAAAGGCAAATTATTTTAGTTATTTATTTACTAGCAAAAAACGGCTGGACCGATTACGCTCAAAACTTAATCAATTCTGTGTTACGTAATTACACTTCGAATAAACCTGGTCCCATGTCAATATCATCTTTGGTCGATCGAACGCACATACGTATGTACACACAGACATACATCTCTATAAAAATGTTGGATTTGGATTCTGGTGACCTTGTAACGTGGAGATATGTCAAAATCCGCGATTCACAAAATCAGCCCAATTACAAGAACTTCCAGTGGGAAGTTAAAAATTCGGACCCAATATCCGACCTAAGAATTGTATTCAAAGGAGCACAGAATCAATTTTCTTTTCTGGCATATTTTCCACTACTCTGTTCCACAAAGCAGAATTATCAGAATAGTAAATGTTCGATACACCATGCATTTTGTTCCTAGAACCAGGAGCTTTGAATGCATTTGCTTCGTCGAACCAAAGAATCAACTATTTTCTAGGGTAAATCTTCGTCGGACTTCCATTAGGGAGGTTCGTGGAGTTAATGCTTTCTTCCACCCATATTTGGAATGAGGTCACTTGTGGTAACACGTGGATCTGGCAATGGTTTTCTTTACTGGTTAAAACCAGTTAATGCTTCTTATAAAGCGACTTCTGATGTCAGTTGTCCGTTGTGGTACCACTTAGATTTGGAAATAATTTTTCCCCTACTCGTTAAACCATTTGGTGCTTCTAATGAAGCGTAGGAGACTTTTGATGTCAGTTTTAATTATGTATATCTTTTAGATCGTTGTTAAAGACAACACCCAAATGGAGTTTTCTTTTTTGGAAGAGAGCTGGACATGTACAGGTGGAGTGGAATAGTCTCTTCTTCCTCCTCGCCCTTACAGCTTCTGCGAAAATCGTTTGAACATACGCCAAGCGTTGTTGCATGCTTGCCAATGAGACAGTGTCCAGTAATGACACCAGTAGTGGTGCTAATTTGTAATCTGTTTAGAGCGATAAGACTGCTTGAGCATCGCACATCCAGCTTTGTTCAGATCTGCTTTGTTCAGATCTGCTTTGTTCAGATCTGCTTTATCGTTAGACATGTGTTTGTTCTCAAGATCGCATCTAGCTTAAATATGAGTTTGCAGTTAGCAATTGGTATACAAAGGGAACCCTTTTCAGGTCGCTTTGTTCAGCTGTAAATCAAAAACTATTAGGCATTTACGACATATACAGGGCCTTAAACCTAGCTTCTCCAACCATTTGCGTGTGCGAAG
The DNA here is from genome assembly GCA_949715645.1 of Portevinia maculata. NCBI lineage: Eukaryota > Metazoa > Arthropoda > Insecta > Diptera > Syrphidae > Portevinia > Portevinia maculata. The sequence goes on from OX454525.1 coordinate 194,830,477, forward strand.
GGGAAGGGACCTACAACTTTATGCCAACTCCGATCGGCTGAATTGAGAAGCTTCTCAGACTTTCGTTGAGGTGGGGCAGTGAAAAAAACGTTAGAGGGCATGCGTGATTTGAACCAGAGACCCCTCGATCAGTAGTCCAACCAGAGCCATAGAGCCACATTTATCAGAATGAACCCTATAATGGTTTGATCAACCGCGCCCATGTCGCGTGTACCCTACAAAACATCACTTTCGTATTTGAAAAGCTCCGCTGGTAAATTATACGGTTCGGTTGACAATACAAAATACTGGGTGGTGGAACTGAATGCCCTTTCGCTCTCCCTTCAAAGATTAGGTTTCCTCAATCTAAGATTCTATCGGCGCGCGGATCGAAATGGAGTCTAGCAAGCGGGGGCCCTCTAGCCATACGATGCCGTTTTTTTGTTCCATTTATTATAATTTTGAAATTCATTGAATCTAGCGTTTTTAAGGGCCTTTATTTGATGGCATTAAGAAGGGTTAATTTGGTGGGGGCATGCGCCCCCATTTATTCAGCTTAATACAAGCTATAATATGTCTTAAAACAAAACTAAGACTTATAGCTAGACTTAAAAACTAACACTTACAAGCTAGAGATTAAGTTAGGGTTTATGGAGAAGGAGGTTAAGTTTAATGGAGGGAGTGCTGCGGTTGAAATCAAAAACAGAAATGTTTGAATTTACCTTCCGTAGCATACGGGAAATTGGTTCGTTGGAGCCATAGAACGTGCGGTGGGTTGGTAGATAGAACAGACGGGGATGTCTTAAATTACGAGGGTTAGTATTAAAGGAGATGGAGATGTAAAGGGACGGGCAATCGATAGAGCCTGAGAGGAGGCGATGAATAAAGAGAATGTCTGCTGCATCCCTGCGATCTTCAAGGCTATTCAAGTTAATGAGTTTGAGGCGGTCTAAATAGGGAGGAAGAATTAGGGGATCGTTCCAAGGAAGTCCGCGGAGGGCAAATCGAAGAAAACGTCGTTGTATGTTTTCGATTCTGGTTACATGAACTTGCTGAAAGGGTGACCACGTTTGGCTGGCGTATTCGAGGAGGGGGCGGACAAAAGTAATGTAGAGAGATCTGGTAACGTATGGATCAGAGAATTCCTTTGACCACCGTTTAATGAACCCAAGGGATGAATTTGCTTTACGAATTATTTCGTCAATGTGCGAACGGAAGTTAAGCTGGCGGTCGTACAATATGCCAAGGTCACGAAGAGACTGTACGATAGGTATAGGTTGATCATTAAGAAGGTAAAGAAGGGGAGGGGACTTGTTGTATTTACGTGATAAGGTTATGGATTGGCATTTCGCAACATTGAGCTCTAGGCAGTTTTTGAGACACCAAATAGAAAAACTGTCTAGATCTTGTTGTAGCAAGCGGGAGTCTTGCGATGAAGATATGTGTTTGAAAAATTTGGTGTCATCGGCATAGAGAGAGATAGAAGAGTGTTTAATAACCCTTTCCAGATCGTTTATAGTTAAGATGAAGAGAAGTGGACCTAGGTGATTGCCTTGTGGTACACCAGAGGTCGCCACGAATGGGGCAGATAGGACGGACCTGAAGCGAACATTATATAAGCGGTTTTCCAGATAAGATGATATCCATTTCAGCAGTATTGGTTCGAGACCAAGGGTGGACAGTTTGAAAAGAATTAATTTATGGGATATCTTATCAAAAGCTTTACTAAAATCAGTCGCAATAACATCGACTTCTTTACCACTTTCTAAGGCTGTTAGCGCAGAGGATGCGAATTCAACGAGGTTAGTGGTGGTTGATCTACCTTTTAGAAAGCCATGTTGGTTCTGGGAAATAAAAGACTTGCATTGAAAGCTTAAGGATTCGTACAAAATGCTTTCCAGGAGTTTGGGTATATGCGAAAGTTTGGCTATCGGGCGATAATTAGTAACTTCACTTTTTAATCCCTTTTTATGGATCGGCTTTATGAAGGAGGACTTCCATATCTGAGGAAAGTCGCCTTGAGATAGTGAGAGCTTAAAGAGGTGCGAAAGGGGGTAGGAGAGCACTAGGGAACACTTGTTAAGAAGAATAGCGGGAATACCATCTGGGCCAGGTGAATATTCATCATTAAGTTTTTGCAACTTATTTTCAATTACAGAAGGTTCAAAAGTTTGAGAGAGAAAGGGACCAGTGGAGTACTCGAGTAGGTAGTTGAAATAAGAATGATCTGGTACAAAGGAGTTATCGGCAAAAGATTTTTTAAAAAAGGTGGCAAAAAAATTAGCAATGGTTTGTGGATCACTTGAAGATATGTTTTCGTGAGAGAGGGATGGGGGGTAGCCGTCGGATTTTTTCTTGTTGTTAACGAATCGGAAAAAAGATTTAGGGTCGCTTATAAGATTGGCTTGCGCATTGTTAATATGTCTTTGATAGAGGGAGTTATAAGCCTGGGTGAATTGAAGGTATGAGCCGAGATAGTTGGAATAGTCAGAAAAAGACTTGTTTCGAAGGAAAACTGACCATAATTTGTTTCTCTTGTTACGTAACGATCGTAGTCTTCGATTATACCAAGGGGGAGATGTAGAGAAGGGTTTTGGCCGAGAAATAGGGACAAAAAGGGAGATAGAAAAGAATAATGCTCTGTAAAACAAGGAGAGGGCATCATTTACAGGGAGATTGGCAAATTCAAATGAGACTTTGCTGAGGTGTTCACTAATTTTACGGAAATTGGCTTTATGAAAATCATAGCAGGGGGGCCAGCGGGTGGTGTGGACTGTAGAGGAGGGTCGTGAAAAAAAGAAAGAAGAAGTGGGGGTGAAGGTTGTCAATAGTCGAAAGAAGAAGAGGGGAAAGCGAGACAGAGGAGTTAAGTGGGTCAGTAGTGAAGATGAGGTCTAACTGCCTACCCATATAATTAGAGATGCCGCTTACTTGGCATAGACTTGAGTCGGTTAGTCGATCGATGAAGAGACATTCTTTAGTTGAGTTGGGATTCGAAGCAATGAAAAACGATTCGTCATCGGATAAAGCCCAGTGCAGTTGGGGCAGGTTAAAGTCGCCGAAAATGATGACGTCGTCAGAGGAATCAGATAACTCTATAACTTGATCGATTGCGTTAACAGCAAGTTGGTAGGGTTCGATGGGTTGGGCCGGCCGGATGTAGAAACACATAACGTATAGGGACTTGTGGGGAAGTGTTATTTTTATTGCAACAAAGTCGAGTTCTGAAGACGAGGAAGTAGCAATCGGAGAAGAGTCAAGGTCGTTGTGAATAGCCAGAAGAACACCTCGACAGGGGGAGTCATCCGTTGGGCGGCTGATATCGTCCCGAAAGACATTGAATATGGGTGGGAATAATTCCGGGTTCTTTATATTGGGAATCAGATTGGTTTCAGTTATAGCGTAGATATCGAATGGAAGAGCATGAGATTGACGTAGAACAGCTTGGGTTTTTGAGCGCAGGCCCCTTACGTTCTGATAGTAAAAGGTTAGAGGAATGCTATAATGGGGGGTTCGCGGAGGCCCTTGTATGCAGTTAGGGACGAACAAATTTATTATGGTCAGCACGGTTCCGTTGAAGGTGTGAGATGCGTTTGGAGCTGATATGAGAAGCAAATGCAGATAGGTCTTTGTCTACGGTGGCCGATGAAATGTTAAAGCTCTCGTGATAACGGTTGTAGATTTGTCGCAGTGCAGCAGGATCAGTAGGGAGACCTTTTTGAATAGATACCTGAACATTTGTTTTGGTTTTCCCGTCAATGCATATAGATTCGGGCTTATCAAATAAGTAGGCAAGGTAAAGACGAACATTTTCAAAAAGCCTGTGGTCTCTCAGTCGTGCCATAATATATCGGCCATCGAGGTCGTTGAGGGGGACATAGGGTTTACAAATTTGGAAGTAAGTTTAACAGCTGGGGGAAGTAGAGGATCAAAAATTGCAGAGGCTTTAGAGATTGGGATAGGTGTCTCTTTGTGAAGAGAGATATTGGGAAGAACAGTATTGGAGGCAGCAGAGGTAGACGGGACAGGATTGAGAACATGGGAGTGTATGAAGTTTGGGTATTTAGAAGTGGATTTAGTGATAGCTGGGGCTATCGGATGATTACTAGGGTCTGGAGTTAAGTTAAATGATACGCGATTACGTTGAGGCTTGGGTAACTTTGAGATTACCGTGGGGTGAGGCGTACCTTGGGGAGGTGCTGAGTCAATAGAGGTAGGGGGCTGAAAATTGAGAGGGTAGAATTGAGGAAAAGTTCCAACTTTGAAGCTCCAGTTAGGGTCTGGGTTGGGACTAGATTTAGAGCTATTCTTCTGAGACTTACGTTTTTTTTTTTATTTGGCTTAACACTAGGCTTATTGTTATTACTAAGCTTCACCTCTCCTGTATTGTTCGATTTGGTGATGGTCATCTTTCCCAAGCTGAAGACGTCGTTTGAGGGGTTCGAGAAAAGCCAGGAGTATTTGGAAGGTAGGTTAGGTTGCTGGGTTGACGGGGCAAGAGAGTCCTGCTCCCGTCACACTTAGCTCTATGTAGACCCTTTGTGATACCCTGGAGGTTATGATTCCCTTACTTGGAAACAATGAAAAACCTAGCGGGTTTACAAACCATCCCGATGCGTTGATGAACTTGCGCAAGTCGTTTACAGCCTTGCCGGAGAGTTCCTCTAAGTCCTGGAAGAAATATCTGCCAAGGGCATTGTTTCTTATATGACAGAGTGCAGGACAGTGACAGAGGAAATGAGGGGTTTCCTCATTCACCTCCTCGTCCCCGCAGCCTCTGCAGAGTTCATCTGTGCTGAGCTTCAATTTCTTTGCATGGTAGCCCAGCATGTTGTGTCCGGTGATAACACCTGTGAGAGAGGACAAAGACTTTTTGTTCATTTGAAGGATTCTCTCGGTCTTTCGTTTGTCATATAGTGGCCACATTTTCCTGGTGATGACACAGGAGTCAAGGGCACTCCATCTTTTGTTAGCTGTCATCAGCGTTTTATCACCAATCACCTGTTTAAGGTAACAGGGAGGGGTTTTTACCGTTGTGTCTCTTAATTCAAGGGAGGATCCTTGTCTTGCCAGTTCATCGGCTCTTTCATTTCCCGGAACACCCCTGTGTCCGGGGACCCAGCAGAGTCTTACACTGTGCTGCGCGCCAAGAGCCCGCAGCTCTTCGCGACAGCGACTTACAAGCTTCGATTTTATTTCTGTGGCGGAAATCGATTTTATTGCCGCTTGGCTGTCAATGAAGAAGGTAATATCAGCTTGTGGTATTGCCGTCATTGCAACCTGTTTAGCGGCTGTTGCCACCGCCAGAACCTCAGCTTGGAAGACGCTGCTGTAGTCGGGGAGTCTGATCGAGCCAGATATTCCGAGTGTTTCGGAATAGAAACCCGCGCCAACGCCAGTATCCATCTTGGAGCCATCTGTGTAGATGGGGATCGTTGTTTCACGGACTGGTATTTGATTCTCATGCCATTCTTCCCTGCAGGGAATCGAGACAGTAAATGGTCTTGTAAAGTCTAGTTTGTGGGTAATGTAGTCTGTGCATACATTACCACCCGTAAATTTCTTTAGAATCCGCGCATGTCCTGTTGTACTGGGTTTCCAGTTTTCCGTTTGGCTTAGCCGCAAGGCACTGTTTGCTGCGGATTCTTGTACAAAAAGGTCTAGAGGCTTAAGATTGAGAATTACCTCCAACCCCGCTGTGGGGGTGGTTCTCATGGCCCCAGTAGTACCAATGCAGGCGGTTCTTTGAACTCTAGTCATGATCTTAAGGTTGGTGGCCTTGCACAAACCCTGCCACCATACCAAATTACCATATGTGAGTATAGGTCTTACCACTGCCGTATATAGCCACATGATAATTTTGGGACTAGGACCCCAGGTTTTGCCGAAAATTCTGCTGCAGGCATATAAGGCTATCATTGCCTTCTTTGCTCTTTCTTTTATGTTGAGGCTCCAGTTTAATTTTCTATCTAGAATCACGCCCAGATACTTTGCGAATTCTGATATTTGTAGTGGAGTACCTTCAATTGTTGGCCTATTAAATTGTGGTATAATCCTTTTATTGGTGAAGAGGACTAGTACTGTTTTCTGTGGGTTAACCGCCAGTCCGCAGTTTTTTGTCCAGGTACCAACCATAGATAAGGCGTTCTGTTTTTGTTCGCTTAGAGTGGATGGGAATTTCCCTGTCGCTAGCAGTGCTAAGTCGTCTGCATAAGCTACTGCCTTGACTCCACTAAGTCTAAGTTCAATCAGAGTCTCGTTTAAAACGAGTACCCATAGAAGGGGTGATAGGACTCCGCCTTGGGGAGTTCCTCTAGATGCTGACACCTTGATTATTTCACCACCTAACTCTGAGTTGATGCATCCTCTTTTAAGCATGCACATTATCCATTTAATAATGGTATTCTCCACATTTAGGTTTACTAGGGCTCTTTCTACCGCTTCCCCTTGGACGTTGTTGAAGGCACCCTCAATGTCCAGGAAGGCGGCTAGAGTATATTCCTTATCCCTTAATGTCTGACTACACTATGGAGTGCTGTCTCTACACCTTTACCTTTCGTATACGCATGCTGAGCTGGGGATAGGACCTCTGGACTCAGTTTGCTACGAATATAGATGTCAATCAGCCTTTCAAAAGTTTTTAGAACAAAAGAGGTTAGGCTGATTGGCCTAAAGTCTTTAGCGGTAGTGTGACTGGGTTTTCCAGCTTTGGGTATGAAAACCACTTTAACTTCTCGCCATACTTTTGGTACATATCCCCATTTTAGGCTACTTAGGAATATGTTCCTGAGATGTGGGGTTATATATTCTTCACATCTTTGTAGCATCATAGGAAAGATGCCATCAATACCCGGAGATTTATATGGAGAGAAGGAGTTGATAGCCCATTTTCCTTTCTTCCGTTATAATTTCCGCTGATGCTGTATGCTCCGTGTAGTGCTCATCTTCCAATTTATTGTGCTCATTGTTGCATCCTGGAAAGTGAGTCTCAAGGAGGAGCTTAAGCGTTTCGTTGCAGGATTCTGTCCAGTTGCCGTTAGGATCCTTGAGAGATCCCAAGGATACTGGTTCTTTAGCAAGTATTTTCCTGAGCCTAGCTGATTCTGTGGTGTTTTCCACCTTGCTGCAGAAGAATTTCCACGAAGATCGCTTTGCTCGTTGCGTTTCTGTTTTGAACTTTCTTTGACTGGCCTTGTAGGTTTCCCAGTCATTGTCCATTCTTGTACGTTTTGCTGCATTGAAAAGTTTTCTAGTTTCCTTTTTAATGTCGTACAGTTCTTTTGTCCACCAGGGAGGAGTCGATTTTCTTCTGCTCTTCGTTTTCAGGGGACATGATTTTTCGAGGGCTTTACCTAGGATTTTACCTAGATCTTCGGCATTCCTGTCTGTACTCTCAGGTGCATGCGCTGCATTTGTCTGGAGCGTTCTTATGTTCTTTCCCACTTCCACATTGAAAAGGTTCCAGTTAGTTTTCCTATGGTTCCTGTATGGTTTTGGGGGATTGTTTGTGTCTGGTATTAGGAATTCAATGATCTTATGATCAGGTAAGTCAAGCTTAAATCGGTTGTTTTTGCTGTTAGCGGTAGAAATCATCTGACAGTTGCTGATGGTGATGCCGAATTTCTGCAGGAAGAAGTTGTTCACCCAAGAATCGTCTGCATGCAGAGGAGCGTTATTTATTATAAAGGAGTTGTACTCGCAGGCAGTTCTGTGTATTTTTTCGAGCCTTCTGTTCCAGTCGGCGGGTGTCCAAAGTGTGCCGAATCGGTTTAAGGGCGTCGAAGCAGTTTGTGCCTGAGTGCCTGATTCAGTTGGTGTTGAGATCGGGTGGGTGTATATTGTGGTATTAGTGGTGGTTGTTGTTGTTGTAGTCATCGTTGATGTTGGTTGGGTATTAAATGTAGATGGATGTTCTGCTGATTCCAGGATTTCGGCAAGTATTGACGTATTGTAGACTGAGCTCGATTGTGGCTGAATGAGAGCTGTGACATCATTGCTGACCTCGTTAATTTTGCTTGTAATGTCAAGCAGTAGAGGATCGACGGGTTGATAAGATGGGACACTTGGTTGTGAAGTGCTTTGAAGGTAGGTATCCAGATAGGTTCGAAAGGAGTTGAGATGGTCATTGAACACTGATAAATGAGGGACCATAATTGAATCAATGTCCGATTTCGGATCACTTTTTCCACACAAAAACTTTGACTTGAACTCCGCTGGTAACTTTTTTGTTAGATCACTAAGACTTGCCAGCTGCTTGTCTATGTTTTTGAATTTGGATTTGGAAAGAGTGGAGGAGATATCTATGCTGCTGGATAAATCTTCCACACTTTTAAACATCTCGTCATACTTAGCAAATTGAGTCACTATTTGCACTGCACTGCTTTGACATAGTTAATTATTTAGGTCAAATAATGTTTCGCGATCAAAGGCAATAACCGAGTATTAGGTGGAAGGGCAATGAACCGTTAATGGGTAGAAGTTCAGGGGAAATTGCAAATACGCAAATAAGTTGGAAATAAATTTATTTAAACTCGCGAAGCGGGAGCAAAGAAAAACACGTCTGAACGATTGGAGGTAACAGTTGAGGTTCTGAGAATGGAGAAATAAATTGAAATTTGTTTGGATATTTATTTACCTTGTATTAAAAGCTACTGAAATACTATCAATTATGTTGAACCTTTAATCTTCCTAATAATAACAATAATAAAAAGTAATTATTTGCATTTTTATACCCTATTCTAAGGGTATATTAATTTTGACGCATAGTTTGTAACATACCTTAATATTGCCCGTAGACCCCTAAAAGTTACTATATTTATGATCAGCATCGATAGTAATGGCAATCTAAACATGTCCGTCCGTCCGTCCGTCCGTCTGTCGGCAAAAATTAGGCCTTTAAACTGGACCTAGAGAGCTGAAATTTTAACCATATACTCTCTAGGGTCCCGAAATAATCAAGTTTACGAATTTTTGAAATCCGCCCACAGACACGCCCACAAACTCAAAAAAACAAAATTTTGGAAAAATCGAATTTTGAGCTAGAAAGCTGAAATTTTTTATATATGATCTTATGACTCCTAAAACTGCTCGGGATAAAAAAATTTCAAAATCCGCCCACTGACACGCCCACAAATAAATAAAACATTTTTTTTGAAAATCCAAAGTTTGAGCTAGGGAGCTGAAATTTATAATATATGCTCTCTATGGGCCCTTTATGCTCATGTGTAAATATTTTCAAAATCCGCCCACTGACACGCCCACAATTTTTTTTTTTTTTTTTTGAAAATTCAAAGTTTGAGCTAGGGAGCTGAAATTTACAATATATACTCTCTAGGGGCCCTTTATGCTCATGTGTTATTTTTTTTTTAAATCCGCCTACTGACACGCCCACAATTAAATAAAACAAATTTATTGAAACACCCAAGTTTGAGCTAGGGAGCGTTTTTTTTTGATAAAATCCTTTAAATGTTATATAACAAAATATGTAGAGCGTTCTTAACAATTCAACCATGCTTAGACTTTTGTCACACCCACTTATGAGGGATAGGAATAAGAATAGGGTATCCAACAGTTCGCCCAAGCGGACTGTAGCCCGTCCCTATGTTTTTTTTAATATACAAGAAAGTGTTTTGTTTGTTTGACTATTTTTCCTGCTGTCTCCTCTGAGTCCACACAATTTGAAAAGGCTTCCCTATTTTGTGCATTCTTTTTACTGCTTATTTAACAATCTATCTATTTTATTATAATTTGTTTCTACTTTTCTTGTTTTTCAATTAATTTGCGACACCATTTGCACAACCACCAACATTATCACCATCACCAATCAACCATTCAACCACACCTGTTGCTCAATCGAAAAATGAAAAATACAGGAACTGCGCTGCAAAGAAGCGGAACTGATACGCGTACAAATGCAACAACGTGAACAAGCCAAAGATTTAAAGCTGCGTGAACAAGAATTAGTGGCACGTGAGCTAGAGCTGATAGGACGCGAATTGATAATCGCACAAAACACACCAGTACCAAAAAAACGGAAAGAACGCTTCAAGAAACTGAAGGTAATTAACTATTAAACGCATGCATTACAGCGTTTAGTTTGTTGTTTGATTATTTTTTCTTTATTGTTTGTGTTCTGTTGCAGCTTCTCAAACGTGAGCCTGCACAAATATCACTTCCGATTGACTTTCGACATACGATTACGACAATACGAGACAAGTCACGAGCAAGAACAGATACGCCACCTGGATCGCCGGCGATATCCGGTTTAAGAATAGTAGCACGTAAGTGACGAATTTGGTTGTTAACTTTTTTGACTGTTTCATATTTCGTCGCACATCTTTGAAAGCACAACAAGATTTAACTTGCATTTAATTAGTACAGTACCCTAGTTTTAAGAATGCTTATTATTTGCGGAATGTTTTTTTTAATAGTACGTTTGACATGTGTTATCCGTGTGCCATCGTTATTTTTATTTTAATCTAAAGTAAGTAATGTGAGGTTAGTAATGGAATACAATATCTGCCAAAAGTCCGTATCGACTCTGCAAATAAATAGTTATTCTTTGATCAAATTTTTGATAACGTTCGCATAATTGCGGCAATACTTTGCGAACAACAGCTCTGATATTTTCTTTTAGTGCATGAATCGTTGATGGACCATTGGGTGTAGACTTCGTTTTTAAAAAAGCCACAAAGGTTACATTTTAATGGTGTTAAAGTTTCCATTTAGAGAAATCACAAGTCCCAGGAAATTTGCCACGCAATAGAGTTATTGTTTCAAAAGCTGTGTGGCATGTGGCGCCGTTCTTCTGAAAACTGATTGTCTTATACGTCCATAGCATCAATTTCAGCAAAAAAAAGTACGCCAACATCGTTCGGTAGCGCAATCCATTCACTAAAACATCCACACAAGCACCTTTTTTCGGAAAAAAATATGGGCCAGTGGCACCGCCAAACCAAAAACCGCATCAAACTGTCTGGATGGATGGAGAGGTTGCTTCCCTTTTTCTCTTGGGTTTCGGGGCCCCAGATGTGACAGTTTTTTTTTTTTTTTTATGAACTCAGGCAAATGAAAATGAGCCTGCACTCAATCAGCGAAAGTGCGAGTTTCAACTGGACCTTATATGCATATATGATAAGATCTTTGTGTGAAATGCGGTGTAATGTGGTTGCGGATAGGCCCAATTCCTCTGATCGTCTCGAAATGGACACACCTGGTTTTTCAGTCACACTCTCAACTACGTCGGCGATATTTTCAGCTAATCTTGCCCCGAGAAGACGAGTCGGAGTCTTCACATCAATAGCATGTCCACGTTCAAGTTTATCGATTAAAATCACTATAGCTGAGCGAGAAGACGCTTGTTATTTTCGCGAGTGCGAATCGATTCGTATTTAATAACTTCCTAGTATTAACTTATTAAAAGTCATCGCAATTATGGTTGAAAGTTGACTGTTCAATATGACAATTAAAATGAAACCTCTCGTTGGATTACCCTATACAAAGTGAAAACTTAAATAGATGAGTTGAGAAGAGTGTGAAATAAAGGAGTGCTAGATAAAAGTATACAGATAGATAGAGATATAAAAACTAGAGAGAGGTAGTAGGTTAGAAGGAAATAGGGAGATAAACGTATGAAATTATATGTGCCCAGCAGGGACGGGCTTAGAATATCACTGTAGCGACCCCCAAACAGCGTTTGTTGTAAAAGGCGACTAAGGGAAGAAATCACATATAAGCAATTTTAACATTCAGGTGAGCCTAGCGACACATTTTAAATCTTTAAGCTGTTCCGCAAGTGTGGGACATTCCAAAGCTAAGTAGTGCAGACAAAATAGTTTCAATTGCGCTCACGGCACCTTCGGTAAGACCCTTCCTCACTATTATTTTAGCTATGTAATCTACATTAGGCGACATCGTTATTCCAATACATTTCATTCTTAGAAGAATTGTTTTACCTTATCAAAACTGACATTGTTTAATATTCTTACTGAGTTTCAATTAAAATAATTCTTTTCCATTCTACTCAACTCTAAGCCCAATAACACCTTAAGTTTTGTTTCCACGGCCCCACCACCTACCAAAATCTGGTAAACATCGAAGAGCATCAATTGTCAAGAGAAGCTTTTCAAATTTGCCTTTCGTTGTACGTGTAAAATTGTAGGTCCCTTCCATTCGTGCGAAAAATGTAACTTTGCACAAACGAATGGTTGGATAAGCTAGCTTTTAGGCCGAGTATAAGCCGTTAATGTCTCATATTTTTTTTTATCCAACTGCTTTGGACTTTGTGTTCTATACTTCTTCTTTGCCTACTTCTGAGACTTGTTGAAATGTCTGCCTAAAACTTAACTTTAGTCGATACCGGGCTGGTAGCACCTCTACTATTCCTTCGCGCTATTGCGTGCGGTTTCTGGCACTATGCCTTAGCTATATCACCTTAAGGATGTAGCTTTTTGTTTGATTTTTTAAGTGCGAATTTATGACCTGGATTAGGAGGATCATAAGCCTTCCACTTTACTCCTCAACTAATCCTTTTACAACACTGGTGATCTCCAGTAGTTTCAACGAATGGATTTGCATGCGTACTTGCGGGAAACATATTCAATGTGTTATTAGGCTCACCTGAATGTTATGCGTTTACGACAAGCACCGTTTATCGAGGGGCGCTGTATTGAAATTCTTTGCCTGTCTCTGCACGTCGTCTTTACTTTCTCTAGGTACTGCATCCATATACCAGCACAGACTAAAGACATAGTTTTCAAATATATTTACGACTCATAAGAGTCTCTGCCCACAGCTATTCGACTGAAAATGGCCGATTATGTCGATATCGCCCGCTTACCCTTATACCTAAAAGTATCTGTAAAACACAATTGTTATCTGAAAGATTTTCGGGGAGCTAGCGCTGTGGTTTCGCATTTCCTGAGAGAAAAAGAACCTTCAGTGGTAACACCTATCCTGCGCACTATCTGAGATTTATAAAATCAGACGATAGAGCATTTCCTTACCGAAATCCGGTAAACATTTGAAATTGTTCGCTGGTGCTGTTCCCAAACTGCATATGCACCTCGTGTTTTCAAGCGTCAACAAGACAGTAAAATCAATTTTGTTGTGATCCCGAAAATCTGGCCACCACCCTTGTGTCTTGACTTGAAATTCGAAATATTCATGAGTCGCTTGTTTGTGTTTGTGCTTGTACGTATACCCCTCTGTGAAAGAACAAGCATACGTCGTTTGCATACGTATGTTTGGGTCCGTCAAGTTCCATCGTTTGCACAACGCTGTTTACAAAATTAAATGCAGCCTTGTGTTACTCCATTTTGGTGCCATCAACCATCACACATTCCTATCACTTTTCGACATACTGCTTATACAAGCGAGGCTATTCAGTCGACGGTTTTGTATCTTTTTTTTACTGCTCGGGATGTACAACATATTCGGGATCCCTAATTCGGTCATCGTCTTCTAGACGACGTGTGCTTCTTCTTCTTCCTTAACGGTGCTATATGCTATGATCAGGATTCAATGGATCATTACTCTCCCACTTAACTGCTTCCTTACTGGAAACACCGTTTTGACACACCGGAGATATCCAGTCATGTCAACCCACGGACTTGCATGTGTACTAGCAAGAGAGGTTCAAGATGTAAAACCCTGGCTTCGCTGTTAAGATTGCTTAGATCTGATTTGTCCCCTAGTCGCCTCTTACGACAAGCGCTATTTTTTGGGGGTGCCGCAGTGATATTCTGACTTCGTCAGTGCACTGAAATTTAGCCGAGGTATGCTATTACTTGTAAAATGTCCACTAGCTCTTCTCTTATTCAGCCTCGGCCTAATTGTTGACTTTGGGCATGTGGTTGATATAAAAGGCGTGCTTTTTGGCTAGTTTAACGATACTTAATGAACTTTGGATGCAGACTCGACAAGAGGTAAAAGTAGTATATAAATCAGCGTTCAATATGTTTTGCCGTACTCCACAGACGATGTTTTTAATGTGTAAACATTTTTGCTCTCGTTGATGTGTAAATATATTTTTTCTCGGTAGGCGCTAGTTGGAAATATCTAGCGTCACCATCATCGTCAGATTTCGTCATCGTCAGATTTTCCCGTTAATTTTCATTACCACGTGAGTTAATTGCTGCTTAACAGATCACCGCAATTAAACGACGTTTGGCGCGGTTAGTACGGAGATGGCTCACCGTTTGAGAACAACCGCGTGTCGTTTTTTTTTTTTATACCCTATTCTAGGGGTATATTAATTTTGACGCATAGTTTGTAACATACCTTAATATTGCCCGTAGACCCCTAAAAGTTACTATATTTATGATCAGCATCGATAGTAATGTCGATCTAGCCATGTCCGTCCGTCCGTCCGTCCGTCCGTCCGTCCGTCGGCAAAAATTAGGCCTTTAAACTGGACCTAGAGAGCTGAAATTTTAACCATATACTCTCTAGGGTCCCGAAATAATCAAGTTTAAGAATTTTTGAAATCCGCCCACAGACACGCCCACAAACTCAAAAAAACAAAATTTTGGAAAAAATCGAATTTTGAGCTAGAGAGCTGAAATTTTTTATATATGATCTATGGCCCATAAAACTGATTGAGACATAAAATTTTCAAAATCCGCCCACTGACACGCCCACAATTAAATAAAACAAATTTTGGGAAAAATTGAATTTTGAGCTAGAAAGCTGAAATTTTTTATATATGATCTTTGGCCCATAAAAATGCTTGGGACATAAAATTTTCAAAATCCGCCCACTGACACGCCCACAATTAAATAAAATATTTTTTTTGAAAAACCAAAATTTGAGCTAGGGAGCTGAAATTTTTAATATATACTCTCTAGGGGCCCTTTATGCTCATGTGTAAATATTTTCAAAATCCGCCTACTGACACGCCCACAATTATTTATTTTTTATTTTTGAAAGTCCAAATTTTGAGCTAGGGAGCTGAAATTTATAGTATATACTCTCTAGGTGCCCTTTATGCTCATACTTAAATTTTTTTTAAATCCGCCTACTGACACGCCCACAATTAAATAAAACAATTTTATTGAAAAACCAAAGTTTGAGCTAGGGAGCGTTAGTTAGTTAGTTAGTTTTTTCGATAAAATCCTTTAAATTTTTGTCACGCCCACTTATGAGATATAGGAATAAGAATAGGGTATCCAACAGTTCGCCCAAGCGGACTGTAGCCCGCCCCTATGTTTTTTATTAATTATGTATGTTCAATTATCACCGCAATTAAACGACGTTTGGCGCGGTTAGTACGTAGATGGGAGACCGTTTGAGAACAACCGCGTGTCGTTGTTTTTATACCCTATTCTAGGGGTATATTAATTTTGACGCATAGTTTGTAACATACCTTAATATTGCCCGTAGACCCCTAAAAGTTACTATATTTATGATCAGCATCGATAGTAATGTCGATCTAGCCATGTCCGTCCGTCCGTCGGCAAAAATTAGGCCTTTAAACTGGACCTAGAGAGCTGAAATTTTAACCATATACTCTCTAGGGTCCCGAAATAATCAAGTTTAAGAATTTTTGAAATCCGCCCACAGACACGCCCACAAACTCAAAAAAACAAAATTTTGAGCTAGAGAGCTGAAATTTATTATATATGATCTATGGCCCATAAAACTGATTGGGACATACAATTTTCAAAATCCGCCCACTGACACGCCCACAATTAAATAAAACAAATTTTGGGAAAAATTGAATTTTGAGCTAGAAAGCTGAAATTTTTTATATATGATCTTTGGCCCATAAAACTGCTTGGGACATAAAATTTTCAAAATCCGCCCACAATTAAATAAAATATTTTTTTTGAAAAACCAAAATTTGAGCTAGGGAGCTGAAATTTTTAATATATACTCTCTAGGGGCCCTTTATGCTCATGTGTAAATATTTTCAAAATCCGCCTACTGACACGCCCACAATTTTTTTTATTTTTATTTTTGAAAGTCCAAAGTTTGAGCTAGGGAGCTGAAATTTATAGTATATACTCTCTAGGTGCCCTTTATGCTCATACTTAAATATTTTTTAAATCCGCCTACTGACACGCCCACAATTAAATAAAACAATTTTATTGAAAAAACAAAGTTTGAGCTAGGGAGCGTTTTTATTTACAAAAGCTTAGTTTTTTCGATAAAATCCTTTAAATTTTTGTCACGCCCACTTATGAGATATAGGAATAAGAATAGGGTATCCAACAGTTCGCCCAAGCGGACTGTAGCCCGCCCCTATGTTTTTTTATTAATTATATATGTTCAATTTTAGAGATTATTATGTCCTTACGAAACACCGGAAAGTTGTGTGGAAGTAGATTTGTTTTGAATAATTGAGGTTGTATAGCTTGTAGTTTGTTGTACATCAGTTGAAGGTAAGAGGACAAATATCGATTTGTACTTCGGTAACCGATGGCCGATTTAAGAATGTCACTTAAACGACAATCGATGCTATATTTTCCCGGTACATCGACACACTTGAGTCGACGGTGTACGTCTCCTACTTCAGCTTTCAGAAACCAATTATTTGTTCGGTCAAACATTAAATAAATTTTGTCGTTGACATTAAATATATATCATGGTTTTATTTCAATACAATACCCAAATCTCTTGTTTATCAAAACCACAACCTCTGTGATATTTCCACATGCAACACTGACGAGCCTACATGTTTACACATCAACTATACCGTGAGTGCAGCGTGGCTCACACCTTTTTTTATTATCTTAGGAATGCGTATGCCGAATAACAGACCAAACAGCGCGACGTTTTTTTGGACTGGTGAAATCTATGTATAGGCCGGGAATCATGTCAAACTTACATTTCCTAAAATAATGTTCAACTTTGTATATCAATAAAACACTCGAACTAATAACAAAACTAAGGCAATTACTCAAACTAACGAACAATAAAACATCTCCCTGTCAAAAGCCCCACCCAGCTCTCATTGTCATCTGTCTTTCATTGTAACATTTCCGTGCCCGTCCCATTCATCAATTATTTATATAATTATTGCAAACTATGTTTTTCTTTATAAATACCATCTCTATATGTGTTCAGTTCCACCGGATGGCTTTAAAGGTAAAACATGGGGTCCTTCCACACTACATCAGCGTGAACGCAGCCATTTGCTACCGTCACTCCATTCGACCGAATGGACACCGCCAAACTTCAGTAAAAGTGCTCCAAATTTGGATAAATCACGGATAGCACTCGCTCAACAGTCCCCGGGTACGCAATCGGCGATAGCAGCTACAACATCTGCAATGATTGCCGGTAATACAATCGGTTACAATCCACAAGGTATTCCAATATCATCCACCAAATGTCTACCCTATATTACCGCTAGTAACAACAACAATAATCACATGAACAACAACAACCACAACAACAACATCATTAGCTATAGTAACAACAGCGGAATTATTAATAATAATAACATCAACAATTTACATTTAAGTAACAATAACAATAGCATTAGGAAGAGTAAAAAGAAATCATCAGCATCCCCACGCCACGGTAGTAATAGTAACAATAGTAGTAACAATAACACCATACTAGTGGGCAAAAGTCATGATCGTGGTCTAGATTCCTATAAAAACTCCAATTCCAACAACAGCACCTCCTCCACGCTTATTCCGTTTAGTTATAGTTTAAATAATTCCTTGGGTAGTTGTAGTAGTGGTGGCACAACCATTCAGCGTCCCACTCAGCCAACAATGTCGTTAAACACTACTCACCAAGTCACTGAGATTGGTGGACGTGTAACAGCGAAAACAACTTACGGTGACGATGAGGAAGACGAGCCAACGAGCACGACAGGTTGCTTCAACTTCCGTCGGACGGTTAGCAGTCATAGTTCAAGCATACCCACTATGGTGGGTGGCATGACCACCGCGAATAGTCAGAGCAATCCCAGCGGCGGCCGTAAAAAACATAGTTTAGATAGTAAAATTCCCAATATGATCCACACTTACCGAGACAGTACTAGTGCGTTGGTAGCAACTACACTCGACAATGTGACCTACGATCGTGTTTTCTACAAAGCCATGCAGAAGAGCCTCGATGAAATTTTCTCGACACCCTGTGATACAACAACCATATCATCGGCGAATGGCCATATGTGGAATCGTGCTGAGAAGGTGGGGTCCAAGTCGAGTGGTAATCTGACCATGTACGGTGTGCAGACAGCCGACCAGGAGACTGAAGACACTGAGAGTACGTATCGTTTCCAACGCAACGGCTCCGGGTCTCAATTTCCCCGGCATTGTTTCTTCCGTCAGCAGTCAAACTCTATGGACGATAACGTTGCGAAGATATCGAAGAGCAGCGATAGCAGTCGTAGTAGCAGTCAGAGTAGTAGTCGTAGTGAAGTGGATCAGTTCAGTGAGAGTTTCAATTCTTGCAGTCAACAGGGCACTCAGGTAATGAATTCCATTTGCAGTGATCGTTCCTCATCCGCTGATGTTTCGCTGCCGTCGCGAAAGAGCTCAATGGTCACGTTTCGCTGTACAAAAAGCGATGATATGTGTTCCACTCAAGACTTCTACGATAGAGAAAGGAATAATTCATTCAGTTTCACAACATATTACAGCGATAATGGTGATGAAAGTGGCGCCCAGGCGTCAACGACCTCAATTTTTATTCTCCCCGATTCGGTAATGTCTGCGCGAAAGCTGAAGGATGTCCAGCCCGATCCAGAAGTGATAAAATATAACTCTTCGCATCTGCAGGGAAGTAAGCAGATGAAAAGGAGAAAGACTGCCATAGCCGGAGGAAAGCTAAAAAGTTGGATGAGTTTCTTTAGTTTTGGAACGCTGGGAAGGAGTTCAAAGAAAAAATTCGCCCAAAATACAGGCAGTGCGGCCTACCGTCTGTTTGAAAATAATTCAGAGGGGAATGACTTGGTAGGAGTTGAGATAGTCACAGGCAACCGGCCACAAGAAAGTATAGAGAAGGACGAAGCGACTATTAGTGATACTTGTAGGCAGGAAGTAGCTGTAGCCGCGGAAGAGGTTGCAATTAGAAAGGCTTCGAAGTAATTTTCTATCAAATGTGAAATGTAATGCAGGGGGAGGGGTTATAAAGTGGGATTTTACTATGTCCTCATAATGCGAAGAAGGACTAAGGAAGCATTTATTAATATTGTTTAGTACTCCCAATGTTCTGAAAGGATATATAACTTATATTGACTGGGTATAAATAAAAGAGACTCGAGCAATTCCCGGAGAACACTGCTATTTATAATCCCTTCCCTATGAGGAGATCAACAGTCAAAACACAACATTCTCTAAAATGGATCCACAGGGAATATTGCATTTTATTAGGTCAATATATACATAGATTCGGCGAACCCCACAGGCGGGGTCTAATCTTGACCATAGCCTCACCGCCAATAAGGATAAGAAAATTATATACATCGATTGTAGTAAACCACAAACAAAACATGAATAGAAGATTTTTGGTAAATTCGGAAACGTCAAAAACATGCGTAACGATGCTGCATCACTACACAATTTTTGATGCCGTTGCGCATCAGTTGACACAGCTTTTATTTTTTATTCTTATTCCCGCAAGCGAGATGATATTGCGATATTAAAACGTTTTTTTTGCATTTTTTAATGTCTAAAACGTTTAAAACCTGCCTGAAGTGGCGATTAACTTGGGCCAAATGTTTGTCCATCAACCGATGCTGGATGCAGATATTCTATTTGTGTGGGAAAAGTTCCGATAGAAGTTCGATTTTAAAGAGACAAGTGAGGTACAGTCAGAAAGTGTCGCGCGAAATACTTAGTACAGTCGCTGATATTCTGGTCTTGCCGCAAGCTTTACAGATCTGATTAGGCAATCTTTCGCAGCATAACCATGCCGGAAATTTAGTCGGAATTGTAATGTTATAATAGAACTTGTCGCGTAATTATTTCTGCCATCAAGGACAAAAGTTTGATTAAAGATAAAAGAGCATGTATGCATGGCTTTGAGATGATAGGCCGTGCTTCAATCTCATCATCTGTATCCACAATTCATCGCTTTAGAGACAAAGGAACGTATGTCAAAACTTGTCAATCTGCAGGAGAGCCGACTGGTAAAGCTCGTTCTTTTTTTTAATTGAACGGTACAAATATTTGTCTACGAATTTATTGTTTGGAGCCACGGGGTTCAAAAATTGACTATTGAATAGATATAGCTTTTCCAATGTATTGCTATTTTTGTATATTTTACGCATATAACTTAGAGATACAGTTTTTTGCCACAATGTAGAATGTCATACCTTAGACAAAGTTCTACTTATATTTGAACGGAATGAAAAAGCCGACGCGCTGGCAAGTCGTGGCTCTACTCTTAACAGCTTCCTTGCAGAGGCAATTGCACCTCCCTCCTTGCATTTAAGATATAAGCAATAGGAGAAAGTCGGACGTCAATGCAGGCAAAATTAAATAATTTGAAGTTCAAAGAAATGCCCTCAACACGTTTTTTTAATTTAAACAACAACCGCAGTTTGATCGTCGACGTAAAAATGCAACGCAATAACGCTCACAGTGTTCACAGTTCAGTCTCCGCAATCGTGCTTGTCTTGCTGCACCAAACGGAACTCTTATGGTGACGACGGTGTAGAGGTTAGTGTGTTGACTTGTGACACGTGTGGTGCAGGTTCTATCCCCATTAGGGACAACAACAGCAACCCACCCATTCATGGAGAAAAACGATGGACACCTTGTTTTTCCAACCTTTACACCAAAAAGAGGATTTCTGCCTGGTAGGACAAATGACCATTATCAAGTCTGAGTGCTTAGGGATATGGTTTTCCTTAAAAAAATATAATTAAAAACGGAACTATCGAATGCGGTTTGACTGATTGGTATCCGCTACTCATCCGATCCGAACCCATAGTTAAGGTAATCAGTCTTACCTAATTATGCACCAGTATTGTTGCTCCTTTTTGTTTTCGAGGAGTGGACTAGTGACTGCACACGAGTTTGGTAGAATTTCCAAAACCAGACTTGACTCTGTATATGTCTCGTCTTAAAATCGATGGCGCCGAGTTTATAACAGTTCGACAAAGGCATCGACTTAAAGTTACCAGGTTTTCTCCAGCCAAGTTCAATTTTGAAAACTGGTGAATTGATGATGCAAGTCGCTTGATTCGTCCTTTAAAGTCTTCAATATCACAATATCCTCACTGCATTTCAAAGAATTCACATCAAAGAAAGTGTTTCACTACCAAGTTATTCCGATGACAATTACAACAATGTACTAGTTTCCATTCTTCTCCTTAAGTTAGTTCTAAGGTGTCCTCCTCCAAGGTAGTATCAAAAAAATCAAAATAAATATAAGGCTGCTGATAAAATAATTCTTCGATTACCATCCGTGGCAAGACCAAAACGATGAATTTAAGTTGAATCTGATGACAACGACTTTTACGAAGAAAATACACTATTTATATTTTATTTAAATTTTTCATTCAGACTTTTACAAAAATATTTATACACGCAAATATAAAACTATTCTTTTTGGATTTACTATTTACAAGAAAAAAAAGCATAGCTTTTTGCAATTCCTTTTTTTATTTTATTTTAATTTTATTTGCTTAGCTTTACGAAGATATTCTTTAAATATTGTATTCTTTTTTAAGTAGTTTCCTTTTAATTTTTAAGAAATTAAAGTTCTGTTTCTAAGACTTAAAAAGCATTCGTTAAAGATTCAAGTGCGTTTATATAAAAAATAAAAAGTAAAAATATAATATAGAAAATAATTGAAAAAATAATAATTTAATATTTATGCTATAAAATTAATTTTATTAAAAATCAAATTAGTTCTAGATAGTGTTTTTTTTTTTTAGATTTGTCAAAATTCGTTTATTTTTTTAAATACCAATACAAAATAACAAATGAAAAAAAAATCTTAACTGTGATTAAAAATGATTATACACAAATCCGATTCAATCAGAATGTTTTAAACAAATAGGCATTTTCTTGGCAACGATCATAACCCCTTTTTTTGTAAATTAATTCTTATGTTATTTATCATCCCTATTGTGAGTGACCTTTGACAATATTGACTTATTTTAATGTGCTGAAGAATTTCATTGACATTTTTGTCAATCGCATATTTTTAGTTAACCTACAAAATCCTTTGGAATCGTTTGTTCAGCACATTAAAAATGCATAGTCCATTATCAATATGTATTGTCAAATGAGACTCGCAATAGAGGTGTATTTTTTTAAGTGTATAATTTTATTTTAAAAAATTGTATAATTTTTGTTCATATCTTTGGTAAATGTTGTATACGTTGTATCTATGTTTCTTGTCATTTTTATTTTATTGTCTAGTTTGGTTTGTATTGTATTTTTATTTTCTTTAATTTAAGCTATTTTTTTAATAAATATTATTCCAATTTTATTATATTTAGAGAAATAAAACAAACACAAAAAACTACAAACTTATAGAAACACTTTTTATTTTTTAATCATATTTTTGTTGGTTTAGTTTTTCATGTTTTGGTTGACGGACAAATCATTTAACTAATGACGGGAAGAAATGCGGTCGCAATTAATACATTTTAAAATCGTGTTGAATACAAAATAATAAAACATAACAAAATGGTGTTATTCACCGAATTATTCATTAACATTGGCTTTGAATGATTAATGACTTGAATCGGTGTTTTCTATTGTTGTTAGTTCCAAGCGATTGTTTAAGTTCTTCTTGTATACCATGCTTTATGTTGAACACCAGTTATTATACCTTGGGACTGCGGAAAAGTTTAGGCAGTTGATTCTGCAAATTAAATAAAAATTATTGAGGTATGGTCGAAAGTCCCCAAATTTGCGATATGTAAGAGTTAATAATTTACCTAAACAACATAATAGTCACGGGGGTCCCACCTTTGAACTCTGAAGTGAAAGAGGCTTTAAAGCTTACTTTTTACTTCAGGCTCCCGATCCGTGAAGATTCATTGCCTGAGATGTTGCAGCCGTCCATCATCAGTTATGTAGACTAAGCGCTCTCGCATCCGCGATTGCTTGGTCTTAAAAACTGTCATCTCGAAACAGAAATTTGCAAACCCAAGATCCGATTTACTGGGGCCATTATTGTCCATTCGCTCGATGTGACCGAGCTTATGAACGCTTTTTGGACTACACTCAGACAGCTTATAGACTTCGCGGTTGTTTCTCCTATCCATTCGTCCTCCTCTTAAACAGGGCCAAATATGCGTTGAAAATGGTTCTCTGGGAAGCGTTGAGTATCGGCTTTCTTTTCCTGCTTATCAGCCAGAACTCGGCGCCACAAACCCGAATTAGGAGGCAAGATTAATGTTGAATAAAGGTTTCACA
This sequence comes from Portevinia maculata, assembly GCA_949715645.1. Taxonomy (NCBI): domain Eukaryota; kingdom Metazoa; phylum Arthropoda; class Insecta; order Diptera; family Syrphidae; genus Portevinia; species Portevinia maculata. The sequence goes on from OX454525.1 coordinate 194,853,798, forward strand.
TAGTCTTCCGGGTTTCTACCCATTTGTTTTGCCAAATCGAAGTAGCACCTGTTTCCTTGAGATATTCTTCGTTGGATATCCACTAGGAGATTAATATTTATTCGTGGAGTTGATGTGTTCTGCGACTCCGGGGTAGGTGAACTCTGGAACCACCTCAAAGCTGTCAATATCAGCAATGACGAATTGTCCCAGTCAGAACTTGGTATTGTTTTCATAAAGTAAAAGACCAACCAATATCGCCTGCTTGTGCCTCAAAATTTTCTACCAAGGCACGGCCGATGATGTCGCTATGAAGATAGTGTAGTATTGAGACCTGTCCTACACACAATCTGCTCCAGAACGAGCATGAAAAAATCACAAGTCAGCTTTGTCAAAATTCGACGATAACCGTTGCGTTGAGCTCTTGACGATGAAGGCTGCTGTAGGCGGCGTTAAATTCGGTGAGTCTTATTTTAGAATTCGTTGTTCTTTTGCAGGATTTGCTTGGGTCTGTTGTCGATCTCCTTGGCTGGAAGTTACACTGGTACATGCTCGCACATTATGTTCGATATAATTTTTTACGCGAGATTAAGCAGGGACATGCCTCTATCTTTAAGAAATGAAGCTCTTAGTCCAGTTACGTGCATGCGTTCTTTTAAACATTATTGGTTGATTATTTACGACCTACCAAAACATCATTGATTATATGTGTGTTATCTTTTGATTGAATGGACCATAATCCTCCCAGTTTACTGCATCGCTACAGGTACACCTGTGAGGTTCGTCAGTTCGACATAAATCCATATTAGCAACCCTTCCGGCTTCGGATCAGGCTAATCAAATCCTGGTGGAGTTGCATTTGTGTGATCCAAGAATTTTTAGGCCTGCCTATTATGTAACGATTCCGGCACCTGCACGCTCCTATTAACTATTATTGGCGGGGTTCGTAGGATCTCCTTTTTGAGCATGACATTACCAACTGAGCCGGCTCAATTTTCTTTGAGACATCTTAATTAATCAAGCTTTGTCACTCCTGGTGTCAGCGAAGTATCTTCATCTCGGCTGCCGTAAATTTGCCTGATACTTTTTGTACGCTGCCCAACATTGTTACCCGTATATAAGCGCCGGGCACACAACTGTGGTGTAGAGTCTTCATTTAATGTTAGTAGGCATTTTCGGTTACTGAGTTTTCCCAACCACTTCATTTAACCTACGCTTACACGATGGATGCTGTCGTCATAACAGGTTGCTTCGCTATTGATCACATATTTTTAATTTGTTTAGCATTTGGGAATCACTTCCATTTATATAATTATCGGAAACAGGTCTGAGTGGATCAGAGAATAGGCAGCACAGGTATTTTGTCTTTTTTGGACTAATACAATACACATTCTCCTCAAAACATCCACGCACACATCGAGCGGTTGTTGCAGGGGCGTTTGCTCCTCGCTTATGATTGCACTATCGTCAGCAAAGAATAACTGATGCACTTTGGAGTTCGTTATTTTTCCTTCAATCAGATAGTCAATGACTATAATCAAAATCAAAGGATAAACGACGCTTCCCTGGGAGTGCAGACTGTGATTAGGAGCTGCTATGTGATTCCGACGGCGTATCTCGCTCTCTTTACTTCATGGACTCGTATCGTTCTCATCAGTATGTAGATTTCTGGAACTCTTCGTTGTTTAGCGCCACCAATAACAGATCTCTTGGTTGTCTATCAAAATCCTTATCGAAATCAACCAACACGATATGCGAATCTTTTCAGCCATCGCGATATTTTTCCATGATGAACCTTATACGTTGGATTGCATCTGCGGTTGATTCTCCTGCGATAAATCCGCACTATAATTTTTCGCAATCGGCTATTGTATACCCTCTCAGCGATTTTCATGGTGTGTGACATCAGCTTAATATAACGGTAATTATCACATTTTCGCGTATCGCCTTTTTGCCACTGGTTAGGTATTGAATCGCCTCTTGTCAATTTGGATATAATAGGCATGGCCTATCTGGACAAATGTCTCCCTTCTCGGAGGATATCTTGTCCGGCCCAAACTATTTTCGTTGGTTGGAGTTCTTGCACATGCTGATAGTGTCATTTTAAACCACTAGAAGTACTTTGGTTCTGTTCACCTTGACAATTAATGCTTCCCCTTTACCTTTATCCAGATTGTACGATTTGATGTTCACAGACACTTTTGTTCGTCACCGAACTATTTAAGTCTATTGGGTCCCCTACGTGTCCCCTTTTCTAAGCGCCCTCACATAAAAATTCCCCTGGAACTATATTTGAGAGGCAACTTGTATTTACTAAGGACATCAACTTTAGAGCACTTCATGATTCCAGTCCAATTTTTGTTTATTACTCTGAGTGTGAGTAGTGGCCCGATGGTTAGTATGTATATCCCCACATGATATGCGAGTATGTATGAGCCCACAATGTATGCTCCGCCGGTTTCGTTGCAGACTCTACAGGCACCTGCATTCCAGGTGTTCCCTAAGTATGCAATGTCCCACTAGAAAGCTATTTAGGATGTGGAAGTTATTCTTGTGTACTTACACCGACAACTGGCAGTGTTGATCCTGGCTTAGTGAGCCTGCTGTCTACCGTGCGAGAATAGAGACTATTTCACAACGATTTAAAATTTTTCGGATTCCGGCTTAAACTTTCTGGCATATTTTGGCCTGTTTTCTGTTCCATCCTTATAGCGAGTTTAATTTTTTCAGTATTATTTGCTTGAATACAATTGGATTCTCGTATGTAGACCAGTCAATTTTCCACGGCTTTTTTGGTTAATTTGTTTGTCTTCTATATCTCCTTTGGGTATAAAAACCCCAACTACGTCTATTATATACCTTTGGCAATATGCCTCGGTTCACTTCAGGTCTTTTCAAGTTGCCTCGAGGCATTCTTACCTGTTCTGAGTCGTGCATTTCATGATCGACTCGTTGTTATTACATATTGGGTTGACTGCTGTTGCGATTGCGATTGTGTGAGCGAATCGATCTTTAAGCTTCATTCTTTTGTTAATCCGTTTTCAGGTATTCTCTTTACATTATAAAGATATAAAATCTTTTAAATAACACACGAATGGTTTCGGATATTAGACAACTGATTGTTTCTATAATCTGTAAGACATAATTCTTAAAAGGTTTAGGCTGCTTTTTTTAGGAGCTCAATGATGATACGAGCAAAAGCAGAACAATCACAGAAGAAGTGTTCCGCAGTTGGTTGTATCGGTTAAGCCTAGCACCTTAAGATGCTTGGTAAAAGTGCAGTGGCACGTAAGCACGCCAGTAACTTGTCTACAGTCTTTTCCGCTGAGAGACAACACTAATTCCGCATATTTCGTACAGACGTCGGAAATTATTTGTTTAGTCTGTTTGCACTCTGGAGATTTATGTCATCTGCGTTTGTTCTCACAAAAAAGCCAACCATCAATGAAAGCCCTGGCCGCGAACACAAGCAGACCTGCCGGTTCAGGACCTGAGGAGCACAAATCCAAAAGCTCCGTACCCAGTCGGCTCTGAGCATGCTCGACGTACTCTGTTCAGTGCTGTGCTCTACACGAAAAAAATCTGTTTAATTTAATTTGAAGTAGTTTTATATAATTATTGTTACTTCTTTATTCTTTTTGAATGCACAATTTTATCGAAATGAATATTAGTAATTTTTATGCTTCGAAGTAGAAACGATTTTTTTTATATGAAAATCACTCTCATTCAAGTTTCATGTTTATTCAATGCCTTTAATCTTCAGCTTCAATCATGACAAATACAAACGGTGTTTTGGAAACATAACCGACAAATAAAAATAAACGATAACTTCGCGACATACTCTGTAATAAATTCAATGTTTGTTCTCTTCTTTTTGTCCGCTGCATTGCGTTGGATTTTTTTTTTTTCTCTTTTCCATGTAAAATTTAATTTTGAAATTAGGATATAATGCTCAGGATGAATGGTGTTCCCCAGTGGCAATACCACCAGGAGCTCCATCACCGAAAACGATCCTCGTATCGCCGAATGCATGTATTTGGAATCGTTTTACATCGAACATACCAATGCCGACACTATATTCTGGAGATTCGGTTAGAAAGCCAAAGTTGTCCGTCATCGAAGTCCTCATGTACAATATGGCGGCTTTGTTGGCTGGTGTTGCGGCTGGGTATGATGTTCGAATGTCGAATGTGTCACCGGTGCATCCTACTCTGCAGCCGCAGTCTGTTTTGAAAGAAATTGCGCCATTAAAGCCGGTAATGGATGTAGAATTTACCAGTGTGGTTGATGACGATAGAAGATTTGCTCACAACACCTACCACGGCCCAACGAGGTATACTCGGTGAGTAACAATAGGGAGTGTTTTAGGCGATCTTATAAACGTATGGCCCTTTAGATCGGCTCTAACATCATTGTCGCTGATACCCGATGATCGGAATAACCGTCGGTCAGACTCACCACAGCAATATCATCATCCGTCAACAATATCCACTACCAGCGGTTTGGGATCAAATTTTACCACAAACACCTCAGCAATGCTTTCGTCATCGCTTGGCAGTCATACACAGCCACCCACGCCTTCGCCGAGAAGGAAGATTAGTGCATCGTCCTTTACTGAAAACTTGGACTATTCAGAAGGAGGGTCACCGCCAGCACCGAGGTATTTTGAGACCCGAGTACCGGGTCCTGCCTATTTACCAAGTTTATCGAATGATGGGTATCCTACTGCTCATAGAGCGGGCTATTTCGGTAAGTTTAAGATCTTGCTAATATAACTCTTAAAACATCTGATATTATTTTAGGATCGAATTACTTTCCATATCGGCCGGAGGTTAACTTGGCTTACGAACGTGATTGCAAATCATACCCAGACTACTCTTGCGACAGTCCCATGCATCACAATCGTCTGCCAAGCTACTATGACTATACTTATGAACAGCAAGCGCGTACACCTCCTCCACGCATGCCACATATGGGTGTAACGGCCGCTGGCCATCGTCGTACTCCATCGAACGTTTCGAATAACTCAAATGTTAATCAGGCTTTCAGTCTTGAGCATGATGAATTGCCCGAGCTTTATGATTTCAATTCGGTGAGTATGCAACCAGACCGAGAAGTGTACAAAGGATCTCCCGGTATGAATCGCATGAGAGACTACGAGAATTTGCCATTTTTTGGCGCGAGCCCGCAACATCAACCAGCCGCTGTTCCACCCAGATCGCCATACTCTCTCAATTCCACACTGCATCGTGATCTGTCACCGTTGGTGACACAAGACCGTCCTGCGAGTCTCTCTTTTGAGTACGGTGGCGGTGGCGGAGCCAACGCTACTAACGGTGGAGGCAGTAAACTACGTTCCAGCTTGAAGAAGTATTACAGAGTTCAAAACGCCAACGGTTCAGCTACTGGTACGCCAACCAATCCAACGCCTCCTGATTCGCTGACCAGTGACGACAGCTCATACATGAGTGCCAAAGAGGGTTCAATTTCTTCGCAACATAGTCGAGTGCGATTCAGTCCAGAGTCGTTCTTTGATGTCACATCGCCTGGATCGCAGGACTACACTAGTGCTATGAGCCATAGTAGTGCCAGTGCAAACGGCATTAGTCGAAGAGTTTCAAGACGACACACAAGTGATACGGCATCCTAGCAGTGCCTAGATGTAACACCAATTGGCGTATATCGCTGGCATTCCGGCCGACGGTCTAGATCGGCACATTATGAATATAAGTTGTAAGTTTATTTAATTGTAATATTACCGCTTTGAGTTGTCAGTTGTGCAAGAAACTGTTAAAACTTAAAAATACAAACGAGTTACTGTTTATTCACAAGAAAAGAAAAGCGCGAAAGAACAGGTTTAAGGAAGTGCACAGCGTTTTCTAGTTGACATTATTCAGGCATAACCTACATCTCCATGCCTGATTGCAACTTAAAAATAAGCAAACTTTGATGACTATCATGTAATTGGTTTCAATAGATTTGGTGCAGGCTGATAACCCCTAATCAGTTGGTTTACAGAAATTTATATTACAATACTTAATTATCAGAAACTACCCTTACTTAAATATGTCAGTAATTTGAGCAAAGCATGTGTAGTGGGCGTGAATGCAGTGGCGCAGAGGTTAGTGTGTTGGACTACTAGTCTTATGGTCTCAGGTTCAAGGCCCCCCGGGGCCAAGTAACATCTAACATTTGTTCCACTGCACACCTCTTGTGAACGTCTGACAAACATCCAAGAGTATACATTTTCGTGAAAAGCTTCTCAAAACTGCCGTTCGGATTCGGCATTAAATTGTCGGTCCCTTCGACTTGCACAAGCAAATGGTTGGAGAAGCTAGGTTTTAGGCCCTGTACGGGTAAACGCCTAATATTTTGTTTAATGTGTAGTGGGCGCAGTGATTAGTGTTTTGAACTACCGAGGAGTCCCTCGTTCAAATCACGCTGGGGCCTAGTACCAACTTGTTTTTCCATTGCCCCACCTTTTGCTATATTCTGACAAACATCCAATAGTATCAATCGTCATGAGAAGCTTCAAATTTGTCGTTTGAAATCGGCGTCAAACTGTACGTCTCTTTCATTCGTGCTAAAAATATAGAGTTTCAAACACAAGGGGTTGGAGAAGTTAGGTTTTAGACCAGTATAAGCCGTTAATGCTTTGTTTATGTATAGTGAAAACCAGGAAACATTTTCACCATATTTTGGTTGCGAAGTACAATTCCGATTTTATTTGAGCTCAAGTTGAAGCCCTGAATGTCATCATTGATTTCGGTGAAATCGCTATTCTCAGATCACCAAATCTCAAGTTCGGTGAGGATATATAAGTGTTTCAGAAGAGTCCTACTTTCAATGTCGTGGTAAATGCGAACAGGATGGTTCACCGTATCACTGCTTCAATACAGCTGGCTAGCAAATCAACTCTATTACAGGTCCTCGGGCACGATAAAACCGTCGTTTGATGAGACACTTTATGAATCTATTCCAGCAGTCAGTAATGTCTGCCTGTTCTTTGATGTCTAAGAGATTCGGACACATGGAATGTTATTGTGTTGCTTTCGTCTGAACAATTTATTTTTATATCTGAACATATACGGACGGGGCTTTTATTGCCTCAATACAGACTTCACCATCTGGTGAGGTGAAAAAGCTTGGATATCCGCCTTTCTGTTTGAGTTGCTTTAGTAATTCCAAAACCGAACCGCATTAATACCTTTCAATTCATTCCACCCTTAGCGTCTCATATTTCATATTGTTTGTTTTCTCAAGAAGCTGATGTTTTCGTTGAGCAGCAATAAAGGAATGTCGGGCATTCGTAATTGAGTTTGCAACAATTCAAGAGTGTTGAAGACTTATAATCGCCAGCATTATATTATTAATGTGTTCAGTATAGGTTTGTCTATCTTAAAAGAATACTATTTAACGGGCTCCCGACCCGTAAATAGTCTCTGCCTGAGACACTGCAGCCTTCGATCCTCTGCGATCCCGGGCACGCTGCTTCCAGTTGTCCAAACCAAGCTCGTGGTGGCTATGGTGTAGACGGTAGTGTGTTGGCTTGCGATGCAGGTTCAATCCATATGGGGAACAACAACATATGTCACCCATTAAAGCAGAAAAACGAATAAAACCTTGTTTCTCCAACCTCTACACCAAAAAGCGGATTTCTGCCTGGTAGTACAATGTACCGTTACCGAGTCTGAGTGCTCTGGGATTTGGAGTCCCTCTTTATATATATATAAAGAAAATAAAAAAAGAAGCGCTCTGGCATCCGTGAAGGCTTGGTCTTTAAAACGGAGGTTCGGTCTTCCTTGCCTTCTCGAAACTGGGGTCTGGGAGTCGATGATCCTCCTGGCTGGAACATTATTGCCCGTTCGCTCAATGTGGCCGACCCAATGTAGTCGATGTGATTTAGCTTTTTGGACTAAATCCACATCTTGGTACAGCTCATAGAGTTCGCGGTTGTATCCTCGCACAGGACCGGGAATATGCGACGGAGCATTTTTCTTTCAAAAGAACGCAATATTAGCTCCACTTTCCTACTTATCGTCTAGCACCATAAAGCAGGACTGATGGATTATGGTTCAATAGAGGTTTCTAAGGTAGTTTTCCATCGGATCTCCACTAAGGTGTCATTTGTAGAGTTGATCTTTACTCCAAGGTAGGTGAACTCCTTAACTACCTCGATGTTATTGCTATTTACAGTGACATTTTGTCCTAGGAGGTGGGCAGGTGTTTGTTTGCTTGTTGAGAGCATGCATTTAGTCTTGTCCTCCATACATTCAAGACCAACCGATTTCGCCTGTCCATCAATCGCCGAAAAAGCCTCGAACACGGCTCGCTGGGGACGGCCGATGATGTAAATACCGTCCCCATACTCCACTGGTTGGACGGATCTATTGATAATAGAGGAAGGCACTGCGGACGGTGTTGGCACTTACTTTCTCCAGAAAAAGTTTAAAAAAGTCACATAATACCGCATCTAGTTGCCGAAATCCGGTGCAGGTTTGGAATAACTCGGAAGAGCTGCTTCCAAACTCCATTACACCGCGTGTTTTCAAGTGTCACGCGAAATAACTGGATCAGTTTTGCCGGGATCCCATATTCGGCCATCGCTATGTAGAGGTCCTGACGATGAATTCTATCATATGCGGTTTTGATGATAGATAATAAAAAGGTGGTGAGTCTCGTTTTACAATTCGTTGGTCTTTTCCCAGATTCGTATCAGTGTGAAAATTTGGTTTATTGTTGATTAGTGTGTTGCAGAACGGCTTCAGACGTTCACACAGTACGTTGGATAGGATCTTATGTGCATGCGCCCAATCAAAACATACCCTTCGTATTTGAAAAGCCCCGCTGGTAAGCCATCAGGGCCGGCGGCCTTATGGTTCGTAAGTTTTCTTGTAGCTAAGTTTACCTCTTTTAAACTGGGTGGTGAAATCTGTTCTTCATTGACAGGACGTAGGTTCTCTCCTTGCCCAATCACTCTCTCTACATGATGCCCATCATTGAACAGCTGTGGAAAATGCTGCCTAAACACATCTACTACTCTCTGCGCTTCGGTGACTAGGTTCCCGTCACTGTTTCGAAGAGCCTGCATCGTCCGGTTTTAAAGCCAGCAACCAGTTGCTTCGCTTTCTTGTAAAATCTCTGGATGTTGTTTCGATCGCGATATATCGATTTACTTGAGCTGGGAGACTGCGTTCGCCCCCCCACTTGTTTGGTAAAGTGCGACTGAATGATGATTTATTGCTTTAAGTGCCAAAAGTATATATGTATAACTATTGCACATTTACATAAGTCAGGTGCTTTATGCCATTCTGTATATAGGCAAATATTGATTCCCATTGCTGCGATGAATTGGGACTGGCTTCCTAGCCGCATAGCCTTGGTGTTAATGCAATCGTCTGTCGGGCTTTTTATGTGAAGCTATAGAAAATAATGATATATTTACCCTCGCTTAATCCACTGACTAGTAAAAGCTATACTACAATATCTGACCCCTGCTTTGACCTATTTTTGGCAATAGGCAGCTCAATTTAACGGAGCTAGAAATGTAAAAATCTTTAACTTCCTTTTACTTACCATACCATCCACACTTAAATCGCTGTTGCAAATCAAATAAAACTGTTCAATGTTGAGACAATAAACATAGTGTTTGCAGGCCCCTTGCAATGAAATCTCTTTTTTTTAAATCAATTAAATTAATGTTTTAAATTAAATTGAAATGTTTAATAATTAAATTAATAAAAGATAAACATAACAACCCATAGTTCCATAACGCAATATAAAAAAATGTTTGATTTCTTCAACACTACATACTACTAGCTAAATATAAATGTTAATACGTAACAATGGTTTCTTGGACATGCTATAATAGAATTTCCAGTTCGAAATAATATAAATAGTTAATCAATTTTTCAACAATGAATACCCCCATTTCCCTTTGAAAAGATAATTTTTCAAGTTACTATTAGCAAGTTCAATAGACAAAAATACTCGTAATTAAATTAAATATTATACGTATAAGTAAAAAACAAAACAAAAGTATTAAACTTAAAACAAACATGAATTGCCAAACTAATGAACATTATCGCTGCACACGAAATAGTTGTTCTTGCATGTACATAATCATATTCAATATATTTATGTATTATGTCATAGTGCAATAAAGTACTTAAAAGACAAAAATTAAATAAATAAGATTTTTGCATAAATGCCTTAAATTAATTAATGTAATGAAATCAAAGGAAGATTCTTATTTATAAATCCAATTAAAGGCTGAACATAAAATTAATAAAAATATGTAAATAATTTTCATATAATTAATAAACTGAGCGAATAGACATTTAAATTAAAAAAAACCAAAAAAATCGTTTGCGGATCAAAATACTTTTTAAGCTACCACTTAAACCATTCTTTAGATCTATGTACCTTAGAATTTGTTCAACAGCTTGCAATTCGACGATCGGCTGGATTGTTTCTGTTCAACATAACTCCCTAATGGTTTGTCATCGAAAATAATGCCATATGATAGATGGAGAATAAGGCAGATTTCCGCCATTATTTATCGTATGGAAGTTACATGGATTCGAAATTAAAGAAGTATTAATGCACAAATATTGAGAGAGAGTAATAACTAACAGAGGTTTAACAAATATAAATTTAAGTTAACATTAAACATAGATTTGTACATATTAAAGTAAACATTTAATTTCTCGTGAAGGAACGGGTAAACATTATCACTGGACCCCCCCCCCCCCCCCACACCAAAAACAACGCTCGTAAAAATCGACTAGGTATCTTTAACATCCAGGTGAACCTGGCATCTAATTTAATATCTTGAAACTCTCCTGCAAGTGTGCATGCAAATCCGTGGGTTGACACGACTGGTGGTCACCGGTGTCGTAGAATGGTGATCAAACAAAAATCAATAACAGGAGCATGTACGCGTCGAAATCGTAAAAAAGAAGCAGGCCGACATCATATAAAGCTATAACACGAGCATTTGATTGGCCTCAATAAGGAATGATCCGAAACCGGAAAGCCTGCCAATTTTAATTGAGGTTGAATCGACGAAGCTCGAAGGCGACCCATTGAGGATGCCATTAAGTTCCGATCCCATTAGTTTTGATCTAATGTGCTGGATAACCTCGCCGCAAAGGAAAAGAGGAAGGAAATATTTAAGTATTTTTATAGGGTGGTACTAAGGTTGCTAAACCAAGTGAGGGCATCGGGTCAACGTTGCCATTAAACCTGTGTTGAGAGCAATTGGATACGATGTGTTTGGCATGGTTCGCCACAGTTACATGCACTGGATGTTATCGTGGCCTATCTTAACATCGGCCGTGCTGGGGTCTGATCCTGTTGATCTGTGTCCATTTATGTCTTGGTAGATTGAAGCCAGGGACGAGAACAGTTCTTTAAGCAAGTCTCATAGTTGGTTTGCGTGACTTTAAGCGGTATCGCAGCTCCTCGTTCCTGTCTTCGTGTATTGAGAGATTTTGGGTTCTATGAAACTGGACGTTTTCTCTGGCCAGCATCTTTTGACGTCTTAATGGGCAAGGGGGGATGTTGCTCAGCTCTGGAAGCTATTGAGTTGGAGTGAAATCGATAGTATCGCTAATGAGGCACATGACAATATTCAGTTGACGGTCAATATTACGGGTGTGTACACTGTTACGCCTGATGGGTGCACCATATTCAGCTGTTGGTTAGACTAGGGCGAAGGCAGCTGTGCGAGGGTTCTATGATTATGAAGCTCAGGAGCTCAATGCAAGTTTTTGGAGCAAATTTGTTCTCGTTTTTAGCTTGGCAGATGATTTAAGACAGTAGTGTTTGAAAGTTAAGGTCCTACCCAAAGTTTTATACCGAGTATTTCGGTTGCGAGTTGTGCTTTAGATTAGCGCCGTTGAATCGGACTTCGAGTGGGAGATGGGCTAGGTGGCTGTTTTATTGGAATAGGCTGACTCAGTCTTGCTTAAGCTAGGCGTTAGTTTCCACTTCAAAAAATACCCATAGGGCTAACAGTTCTCTTTTGAGTATGCCTCCAATTATCTTACTGTTTGGGCTGAAGCTATTGCAAGATCGTTCGCATGAACCGACTTTTTGGACAATGTTTCAGGAATCTCGTTAATATAGAGATTGAATAAAAATGGAGCTAAACCTGACCCTTGGGGAAGTGCGTTGTTTAGTTGTCTAGGCCTACTCACACTGTCGTTGACATGAACTCGGAAGGTGCGGATGCTAAGCATGCTTTTTATAAGGTTTGATATCTACAAACATGTCGCAACCATTAAAAGCTTAAACATCATGTCTGTGTCATAAGGGCTGTTTGGTCCATGAACCCGTCTTATGCTTGCCTTCAAAGCCATTTTCTTTATACGCTGTTAAGGACAGGACTTGGTCTATGCAGCACCGGCTTGATTTAAAGTAAGCCTGATTAATCGGAACTACTTTATCAATTGTCCAGACAATCATGTTGTAGGTAAGACATTCGAGGATCTTGTAGCAAATGCTTAAAGAGCAATTATTGGTCTGTAGTTTTCCACCTTGTCTTTTTGTTTTCCTGCCTTTTTGATTTTTATTAAAAATTTTAAGTAAAACTCCGGGTGGTAGAACATTGCTGAAGAATTTACACAATCAGGCTTTGGTGTTTTTTACACTGTTTTAAATAATTTCTGGATAGATATCGTCCGTCCGAATGGCTTTCACAAGTTTTCAGCTGGCGATGAGCTACTGCCATTGAAAATATCATAATTTAATAATTGAAGTCTCTGACATATGCTAGGTTTTAGGCTCTGTATGGGCGCGACATGTCTAATACTTATTTTACTCGTATTTAGAGAGAATAAACAGTATGTAGCTACAAGTTGTTGTTATAGGGGTTGGGTCGGCACGAGTTATTGATGGACTTTTTTTTAACTACGAGTTTATTTTCGTGGGTAAGAGAGATCATAACCATCCGACTTCATTGCAAAACTACTGGTCTGTCAGGATTTGTCGGCTTGACCGTAAAAAGTATCGGCAGGCCTTCCGGTTTCAGATCACTTCATCACTGAGGCTAATTTAATGCTGGTTTTGCTGCTTTTGTAACTTACTTACTTAATGGGTTCCCGATGGTTCGCTCTTCCATGTCGTTTTGAATCTGGGGGCTATGTGTCGAAGATCCACTTCGCTGGAGCATTATTCTCCAAACGCTTAATGAGGTCGACGTGTTTTAGCTTTTTATACAACATCCACATCTTGGTACAGCTCATACAGTTTGCGGACCAAATATCCGATGACGAACTTGTTTGTCAAAGGAACCCAATACTAACTCTCCGTTCCTGTTTGTCGTATGGCTTTAAGCGCCATACAGAAGGACTGACAGAATAAGGGTTCGGTAGAGCATGTATTTTATCCTTCGCGTCAGGAGCTTTGAACCTATTTGTTGTACCAATCCGATCAGGTTTATCAGGGTGATTCTCCGTCGGATCATGTGTGCCATTTTTAAAGTAGTTGATGTTTACTCCGAGGAAGATGACTACCTCAAAGATATTTCTATAAACAGTGAGGATTTGCCTTAAGCGTTGAACAGATGTTTGTTGATAGTATGCGATCACTCATTCTGAAAATCCCGTTACTGTTGGTATGCGGTCAACATGGAGACGAGTTATCCTAAAAAAATCTGTAAACGCACTCTACAATGCATCCACTGCGTTTAACATTGATGATTATACGACGTTATCTGTAACAGATTCCACTGTAAAAGTTAACTATGGAGCTTTCCAAACTTTGAAATTGAGATAAATGACGAAGGATGGTTTGTAGCTCTAAGGTCCGATTTATTCACACTCCATTAAATTGAAAAGCTCCATTAAAAATGAGAAATTTATTGATTTCCAATAGAGAATCTATAAATTTCCCGTTTTTAATGGCGCTTTTAAGTTTAATGGACAGTGATCAAATCGGACCTAAGCGTGTGGAGTTATGATTCTGGTGAATTGGATCATGTCTTAGACAAGGGATATTGATGCATATTCACTCAAATAAAATCTTACTGCCTGATGATAGAGGAAAGCATACGAGTGCTCTGATATTTAAGTTATCTTTGTCTTTTGTTAGAAACATAAATGTAAATTTGCCAGCTATTTATACTAACGTTATTCAGATTCCGTTTAAAGGTAGTATTCATACCCAAAGCCGGTAAATGTTCCCTTGTAAATCTTAAGGACCTCAGACACATAAGCCTATCGTCATTCCTTCTAAAAACATTAGAAAGGCTGATTGATATCCATCTACGTACTAACATAGATACAAGACTTCTGTCTACGGCTCAACATGCATATTGCAAAGGCAAATCTGTTGAAACAGCCTTACATACGTTAGTACGTTCAATCGAATACTCCTTTCACCATAAGGAGTACACTATGGTTGCATTCCTGGATATTGAGGATGCTTTTGATAACGTCAATAAACCCGCGATCGCAAATGCACTGTCAGATCTAAAGGTAGATGACTCACTTGGTGAGCTTATTAATCTACTTCTCGCAAGTCGGATTATAAACTCGAAGCTGGGTATGACATCGGCCAGAAGATCTGTCAGTAGAGGTACGCCACAAGGTGGAGTCCTATCTCCCCTCCTTTGGAACTTAGTGGTGAACAAGCTGCTGATGTGCCTAGAAAAGAAGGGCTGCAGGGTGATTGCCTATGCAGATGACGTTGCAATTGCCGCCTCAGGGAAGCACCTAAACACCCTGAAAGAACTTCTCCAAAACGCCCTTAATAAGCTAACCACATGGGCAGATCGTTGTGGGTTGGGTATTAACCCCCACAAAACCGAACTTGTTCTATTCACTAGGAAACACAAAATTCCATACATTGATCCCCCCTCTATCAGGGGAACAAGTCTAGTCTTTTCGGACGAGGCAAAATACTTGGGTCTCATTCTGGATAGAAAGCTTAGCTGGAAACCTAACATTCAGGAAAGAGTTCGCAAAGCTACAGCAGCACTCTTCTCCTACAAAAAAGCCATTGGTAATAAATGGGGGCTCCAGCCCCGCATTACCAACTGGCTATACATCTCGGTAATAAGACCGATACTTTTGTACGGGGTGGTTGTTTGGTGGACTGCCCTAGATAAAGCGATAAATCGCGATAAGCTAGGCAAAATCCAACGAACAGCTTGTCTCTGCATGAGTGGTGCACTGCGCACTACCCCCTCTGCTGCAATGGACATTCTGTTTCACCTGACACCCCTGGACATCTTTAGTAAGCAAGTGGCTGCTAGTGCGGCTATCCGCCTCAAAACAACGTTCCAATGGTCCGAGAATGAAATCGGCCGCGCATCTATTCTGAAAAAATTTGGAATCTTCCCCAGTAACATAGACTACACCACCCCTCAGACCCTTTTTGACAAAAACTTCAAGGTCAGGATC
Organism: Portevinia maculata; assembly: GCA_949715645.1. Classification (NCBI taxonomy): domain Eukaryota; kingdom Metazoa; phylum Arthropoda; class Insecta; order Diptera; family Syrphidae; genus Portevinia; species Portevinia maculata. The sequence continues at coordinate 194,869,187 of OX454525.1, forward strand.
CCTCCCAGAACATTCTGGGAAGGGCCACCCGTCGAAAATAAATCGATCCATTTTTACACCGATGGATCCAAAACTGACGCGGGGGTAGGAGGTGGTGTGTTCTCTGACAGGCTGAATCTCAGCCTCTCCTTTCGACTCCCTGATCACTGCAGTGTGTTCCAAGTAGAAATCTTGGCTATTAAAGAAGTCCTGTCGTGGCTGAAGAAGAGCGTGTTATCCGTTACGGATATCTGGATCTTCTCAGATAGTCAAGCTGCATTAAAATCCCTGGATTCTGGGTCCACAAACTCTATCGAAGTCCGTGACTGTCGATCATCTCTAGTGGAGATGGCGAAGCATTTTAACATCCACCTATGCTGGGTGCCAGGACATACAGACATTCCAGGGAACTGTAGGGCGGATGAACTCGCCAGGAAAGGAACCACACTGCCCCTTTTACCTGATAAAGGTTCACTAGGCATCCCAATCGCTACATGCAAACTCATGTTTATGAGACAGACCATTGAGAAATGTAATTTTAGGTGGACAAGTGGCAACACTTGTCTAGCGACAAAACAGATTTGGCCAAAGCTGGATCTGAAACGCTCTAAGTGTTTGATATCTCTAAAACAGACCTCGGGTTAGGTTAGGGTTAGGTTTATGTGGCTGTCGGCAGAAGCCGACACACTTAGACCAATTTAGGTCCATTGTGATACCATGTATGTATTATCTACCTCAACTCTGTAGATGGGACTGGCCAACGACACGCGGTTGTTCTCAAACGGTCCCCCATCTACGTACTAACCGCGCCCAACGTCGTTTAATTACGGTGATCTGACGAGAACCGATTAACTCGACGTGGTATGGTCGTTGTCTAAAACAGACCTCACATTGGTGCTATAATTGGTGTGATCACCGGACACTGTCTCATAGGCAGACATGCAACAAGGCTTGGCGTCCACGCAAATGACTTCTGCAGAAGCTATATGGACGAGGAGGAGGAGGAGACAGTCCTCCACCTTCTCTGCACGTGCCCTGCTCTTTCTCAAATTCGTAAACTCCATTTCGGATCCTTCTTTTACAATGATCTTAACGATCTCATTAACACTGACATAAAAAGTCTGTCAAGCTTCATCAGAAGCTCCAACTGGTTCAACGAGTAGGGCCTGTCACTGGCCTAAGTGTGTCGGCCTCAGACGACTGCCACTATAACCTAACCTAACCTATTCAGATTCCGAGCTAATCGGCCAAAAAAAATGTCTCATTGAAAGGAACAACCCTCACCTTCCTAGAGCAGATTCCATTTAGGATCATATACAACTATAGCTAAAGTCTACTTAGTTTTTAGTTCCCCTTACCCTTAGTTTACTAATTAAAAAATTCAAATGGTTATTAGCATCTAAGTAAATTATTAAAAAAAAGGCTTACATTTTTCCAAAAGATAAAACAAATAAAATAAACATTTTAACAGTGTGTGAATATATTTTTTGTATTGCGGTAGGTTAGATTCGATTATTATGTTAAATAAATGAAATAAAATGTAAAACAAACATTTATTAAATACATTTATACATTATTATATATTTATGTTTTATTGATATTCAAATTTAGACTTAGAAATTTGTACAAATAATCCAATTGAAGTTGCCATGTTTACTTTTCTTTATAAATATACGATTTAGTTTTTAGCAATTTTTTCCACACACAAATGCAACAATAAATAATAAAAAATATATTATATAATTTATTTTAGATCATAGAGTTGAATAAAGAAATGTATTATTTTTCGATAAAATCAAAGGTTGTTTAAGTTTTAATTGCGGCAAACAATGAGCATGCTTACACTTACTTTCTTAAAGGGCTCCCGGCCGGTGAAATGGCTCTGCTGAGACACTGTAGCCTTCCATCCTCATCGATCCCGGGCACGTTGCTTCTATTTGTCCAGACCAAGCCGGTCTTCCTTTTCGTCTCGAACCTGGGGGCTGGGAGTCGAAGATCCTCTTCGATGGAGCAATATTGTCCAATCGCTCGATGTGTCCGAGTCAATGTAGTCGAAGTATTTTAGCTTTTCAATTTAGCCTGTTCCGAACAAGATGGAAGAAGGCACATGACAGGGCATCTCCATGCCGAAATCCGGTTCAGGTCTGTAATATTTCGAAAGAAATGTTTTCATACTGCACATTGCACCACGTGTTTCCCAGCATCACGCGACACACCTGGATCAGTTTTGCCAGTGAAAAGATAATGGGTCTCGACACTTCAGGCGTTCACACATTACGTTGGATAGGATTTTCTTTTAGATGGATCATATGGAGCTGATAGTCAAGTCATCGGGCATGCTTTCTTCCACCCATACTTGGCTGATGATTTGGTGCATGGGCCCTACCGTACCCCACCTTGATATTTTTAAAAGCTCAACTGGTAAACCAGCTGAGCCGCAGCCTTGTTGTTCCTTAGCCTTTTTGCTAACCTCTTCAATACTAGGTGGTGGAACCGGTTCTTCGTTGACTGAACGTGGGTTCTCTTTTTGCCCTATCCATCCCTCTACATGATGCTTATTTAACAGCTGTTGGAAATGCTGCTTAACCACATCTACTAGTCCCTGTACTTCGGTGACTAGGTTTTCTTCTCTGTTTCCGAGAGCCTGCGTTCCGATTTTAAAGCCATCAGTTGGTTGCTTTGCCTTTTTATAAAACCTCCGTATGTTGTTCCGATCGCGAGAATTCACGATCTCTTTCAGCTGGGGATTATCTTCTCTTGTTGCTCTAGTTTTGCGTTGCAGCGTTTGTACATGTGTACGCTCTGTCACCATTTTTCGATTAGCGCACCACGGGCTCTTTCTCTGCGGTGGCTGGCAACCTACGGTGCTCGCGGCTACCTCTTTAATGATGTCGCGATACCGGTTCCAGATATTGCGGGCGTCTGTGGGTGGTGGAGTGCACTGAGACTCTGGCTACTCCAGTCGTACTAAGGCGTCCAACGTCGAATTTCTTTTTCTGAGCTGTTCGCAACTTCTTCTCGTTGGCCAGTCGAGCTCTGAATTAAGCCGCAACAAGAAAATTGCGATAGTCGACGTTTGCCCCTCGGAATGTTTCGCTCCCTCGAGGTCATCGAACTCCTCCTTGATAGGGTCTTCTGCTTCGTCAGTGGAGGCGTGTGCACATATTAGACTGATGTTGTAAAACTATCCTGAGCAACTATTCCTTCGTCTACTTAACGGGGTCCCGACCCGTGAAGAGTCTCAGCCTGAGACACTGCAGCCTTCCGTCTTCTGCGATCCCGGGCTTGGTCTTTAAAACGGAGGTTCGGTCTTCCTTGCATTATCGAACCAGGCCCGGGTCCTCGAAGATCCTCTTGGCTGTAGCATTATTGTCCATTCGCTCAATGGCGGAGTCAATGTAGTCGACGTGATTTAGCTTTCTGGACTACATGCACATCTTGGTGCAGCTCAAAGAGTTCGCGGTTGTATCTTCTCCTCTATGCTATCAACAATGACGTTTTGTCCTAGGCGGTGGACAGATGTTTGTTTGTTTGTCTTCCCCTAGGATAGCCGCAGCCTTCTGGCATGCTTTTTTTAAAAGGAATTGACAGGATCTTGTTCAAGTTGGCCACAAATCGTAAGGATGCTCTATGCCTCGATATTACCAAGTGGTTTGATGTCAATCCCCCCGTCTGTTCTTGCTGTTGTGTCTGTGTAGTTCGCCGGTTTGACCTAAAAAAGTATCGACTGGCCTGGTTTTGCATCACTTCGTCCTTGGGGCCAATCAAATGCAGGTATTGGTGCATTTGTGTGATCCGGAAATTCGTATGCCTGCTTGTTGTTTATGATACGTGCATCCTCCTATTATTGATTGTTATTTGAATACGGCACCGGTTATGCATGTATATCTCACAAGGCTTACCTGAATTCTTAAATTGCTTAGAAGTGACTTCCCTAGGTCGCCTTTTATCACAAACGTTGTTTTATGATTAATGGTTTTTTTATGTGATACCACACAATTTTTCCTGGTTTTAATTTTTGTTTTCCGTCAATTCCTTTATTTGTTTTGAATGAATAGCCTTACATTCCTTACCACGTAAAGTGGACGGCTGGAGTTACAGCGCTGTTTCACGGTCAGCCACAACCGATCATCAGACTCCTTATGTGGTGCTGGTCTGTCTTTTTCCTTCATTTATCCCGAAATTCCATTTTCTTCCACTGGGATTCGAACCTAGACCAGCGTCTTCTCAGGCAAGCACTCTTGCACTGTGCCATTGAAGCCACGAGTTTATCCAGTTTTTATTTGCAATTTCTTGGATGATCGGTTGTGGCTGACCGTGAAACAGCGCTGTAACTCCAGCCGTCCACTTTACGTGGTAAGGAATGTAAGGCTATTCATTCAAAACAAATAAAGGAATTGACGGAAAACAAAAATTAAAACCAGGAAAAATTGTGTGGTATCACATAAAAAAACCATTAATCATAAAATTCTCGACAAAAAAAACAATGTCAAAAGTCTTTCACCCTCTCTATCACCCATTTCAGTCCAACTATGCTTGTCGAAATGGAATAGAATTAGAGAAAACACAGAAAGAAACAACCTGAATGAATAACATAGTATACTTACAGGAGCAAAAGTTTGTCCAAGAAATTGCAAATAAAAACTGGATAAACTCGTGGCTTCAATGGCACAGTGCAAGAGTGCTTGCCTGAGAAGACGCTGGTCTAGGTTCGAATCCCAGTGGAAGAAAATGGAATTTCGGGATAAATGAAGGAAAAAGACAGACCAGCACCACATAAGGAGTCTGATGATCGGTTGTGGCTGACCGTGAAACAGCGCTGTAACTCCAGCCGTCCACTTTACGTGGTAAGGAATGTAAGGCTATTCATTCAAAACAAATAAAGGAATTGACGGAAAACAAAAATTAAAACCAGGAAAAATTGTGTGGTATCACATAAAAAAACCATTAATCATAAAATTCTCGACAAAAAAACAATGTCAAAAGTCTTTCACCCTCTCTATCACCCATTTCAGTCCAACTATGCTTGTCGAAATGGAATAGAATTAGAGAAAACACAGAAAGAAACAACCTGAATGAATAACATAGTATACTTACAGGAGCAAAAGTTTGTCCAAGAAATTGCAAATAAAAACTGGATAAACTCGTGGCTTCAATGGCACAGTGCAAGAGTGCTTGCCTGAGAAGACGCTGGTCTAGGTTCGAATCCCAGTGGAAGAAAATGGAATTTCGGGATAAATGAAGGAAAAAGACAGACCAGCACCACATAAGGAGTCTGATGATCGGTTGTGGCTGACCGTGAAACAGCGCTGTAACTCCAGCCGTCCACTTTACGTGGTAAGGAATGTAAGGCTATTCATTCAAAACAAATAAACGTTGTTTATCGGGGCACTGCTATAATATTTATAGGCCATCCTTAGATCTACACAGAAATAAATATGCCGAAACGAAAGAGCCTTATTTACGAGTAGAATCGATCTCAAATAAAAGCAAGAAATGAATGATTGGCAGAAACGGGGGCACCACGCCGCCATTCTTCAATGAACCAATGTAGTCGACGTTATTTAGCTTTTTGGACTGCATCCACATCTTGGTACAGCTCATAGAGTTCGTGGACACAGGACAAAATATCCGACGGAGTATTTTTCTTCAAAAGAACATAATATTAGCTCCCTTTTTCTACTTATCGTCCAGCACTCGGCACCAGCAGGACTGGCAGCATTAAGGTTCGATAGAGCATGCATTTTGTCCTTCGAGTAAGGAGTTTTGAACCCATGTTTTTCGCTTAACCGAAGTAGCAGCGCTTTTTTAAGGTAATTCTAAGCCGGATCTTAACTAAGGTGTCATTCGTGGAGTTGATGTTGACTCCTAGGTAGATGAACTCCTTAACTACCTTAAAGTTATTGCTATCCACAGTGACGTTTGTGCGTTTGTTGATAGCATGTACTTTGTCTTGTCCGCGTTTACCAACCAATTTCGCCTGTGCTTCAATCGCCGTGAAAGCCTCTTAACACGGCACGCTGGGAACGGCCGCTGATGTCGATATCGTCCACAAAGCTGGACGGATCTCATACGTTGTTTAAACGTAATTATAATTAGTTGTTCTATGTGAATTATAATATACATACGTCATACAATCATACTTGACATTATAATACTCATGAAAAACTGAAGCGCTTTAATTATTTCCTACCCTGGAAACCCTATTACCTTCTCTGCTTTTGTTTATTTGGCCTTGAATGCACGCGGCTGCCGATATTCCACAAGCAGATGTTTTGTTGATACTCGTAAATTGCTTAATGTCAAACAAATAAATTATTTTGTGTCTTTATTGCCCACCTCATTGAAAAACCATTGACAACAAAACAACAACACGTTATGTTTTCTAAATAATTGAGCATGGTACTTAAATGAAGTACTTATTGTATCAGTAGAGTATAATTATGTAGTTATGACCGATGCCCTGTCAACGAAAGGAATTTGGATTTGTAACACCACGCCTACAGCCGTTTAAATAATAAAACGCTTTTCGCTCGTTAACTCATGTGATAGCTAGCATGTTTTTTGTGAAGAAATCTATCCGTTAGTTATAAATTCTTATTAATAATGAAATGCTCTCCAAAAATAACTAACTCACGTTTGACCAAAAATTGTACTTAAAACTGGCATCACGTATCTTTATTCATTGTACTCAAATTGGGCAATTAAACTTCCAAGGCAAAACAAGGTTTAGATCCTGACAATGTAAGGATTTTGTGTGATGCATTCAACGGTCTGAGTATATCGCACCCTCAGTGCAAAAGAGCGATAAGTCCAAAAATTTGATTTTTGAGTTAATGATGGGGAACTGTTGGTCTCACAGAAACCTTTAATTTAAGGTGCTTGGCTTTCCTATGTTCAAAAAAAATAACTATGTTATGGCCATAAATCAAAAAATTGCACTATTATAAGTTTCGAAGTAGCTTGCATTTTAAAATGCAAAACTGAGCTAACACGAAATGTTACACTATTTTTCACCTCATAATTGACATTATTCCAGAGTAATACCGACGCAATCCAAAATGACTCTAATAACCAAGTTTATTTTTCCTGTTTTAAATTAAAAATGTATTCAAGAAAGCAACATTACGAAATATTCCCTTCTACTATTCAACTCTAAAGACTCTTTTCCAAGTGCAAAACAGATACAAAACAAACATTTTTCAATTCTTCTAATGCAATACAGCGATAAAACAAAATATCTCTACCTTTCTCCTTAAATTTTTCTGTGCTAAAGAGCGACAAGTGCCAAAAAACATAATTTTTTCAATCGAAGAAAGCGATATGTCAAAATTTGGCGGGACTTTTCATTATTCCAATTTTCTGAAAGTATTGTGAAATATTTTGTGAGTTGATCGTGATAACAGTGCATTATAAAATTAATAAAATGGGAAATTCTCGCGGTTTAGTTATTTTGAGAAGGGTAAGAGAATGTTCAATTAGTCTACAAGGAAATGTTAAAATTCAGAAAAGCTAATTTTTTAGTGTGCAAATTCAAGATCATTACAAAATTTTGTCGAAGGTATAAGGAAAAATGTTAACAAGGTACCTTCTTACCACTTTTGTGCTTTGTGCCTGTGGGTATATTTTTGAAATTCAATTTTTTCCTTATAATAGGAGTCTGAAAATTGTAATAATCATCAAAATGTACAACAACAGGAAGAATTAAGTCATTTGGGTGAAATTATAGACACTTCCAATTCGGAGACTTATACCCTAGGCCCGGCAATAGTCGAAGTAGAAAAGATGGAAAAGAGTGTTTTTTTTTTTATTTAAGTACTAGTTTTATCTATTTACCATCATGTACAATGCTGGGTTTGAGAAAGAAATTGAGATGTACATTGTTTATGAATTGGAGGTAGAGTTGGAAGCTGAGATTGCCCCTTTTGTTGAGGCTAAAAATGGAGATGAGGCCGTTGTTCACCTTTCGAAGAAGATGTTCAGGTTGATGAAGGAATCATTGAAGAAGAAATAGAATTGAGTTGGGTCTTATCTAAACAAAATCGTGCACCTTTAGCAGTTTTATTTTATTCTTAAGGTCAATGACAAAGTTCTTACAAGAAAGCGTGGCCGAAACACCTTAACTGGACACGAAACATTAATAACTTAAAACGACGTTCGGGGGAGAGCTATAAAGCCAAGACAACGGGTCGTTATTTTCAAGCCAGATCTGTGCAATTGGGATGCAATAACATGTTCTTATAAATGCACTTTCAATTTTACTGACATGCAACGGAAACACATTCTAAAAAGTACTTGGGGTACGCATCGAAGCAAAGGGTGGTTATCAATAACAGAGTCCAGGGAGTCTAGCCAAAATACCGATGTACAGCAGACAAGAAGGTGTGTCAAACGGACGAAAAAACAAAAGTGATTTGCATAGACTTGCAAGGCGTCATTTCTGTGCCATGTGGCGATGTTTCATCATTTTTCTTTAAAAGGAGACTGCTTTGCTTCAACTTCACCATCTTGGAACTGTATTCAAAAAAAGGCTTTTGTTATTTGCGTCATGAGGGCATAGCACACAGAGTGTCCGATGAGATTGGTGCAAGTCTTAAAATCTTCGTGAGTCTATGCGCTAAAAAACTAAGAGAAACCATAGTACTTTGGTCGCATAACTGCTCTGGACAAAATAAAAATAAATACAATTATCTCTTTTGATACAAGTAGTTCAAATCTATGTTGTTAAATCAATAACGCAAAATGTTTTCATAGTCAGACACACACAAAATAAAGTTGATAACACGCATTCATTATTAAAAAAAAACAAGTCAAAATGTGTAAAATCAGGACCAATTTTTACTTCCGACCAACTTGTGCCCATCATACAGTTAGCAAAAAAATCGAAACCTTTCTATAAAGTTCACCAACCAACGAAATATTTCATTAAAAGGACTTATGCGCGAAAACAAGAAAAACAAAAACAAAAAATAAACCTTGATGGGGAAAAGGTTGTACGGGGCTGACATCAATGTAATCACGGTTGAAAAATAAAGTTCAACCATAGTTAAATATAAGACTTCGTTTGCTGATGTAAACCTTAAGGCTTTTAAAGTCGCGACTGAACAGAGGGTTATAAGTTTAAGTCCAGCTTATCCTAATGGTCCACCAAAAATACCAATAGCGAAGAAAAAAGATTTTCTGGACTTATGCGAACAAAATTACAGCTTGCCATCACCACTTTTTCAAAAACTTAGAACGTGAAGAAGCAGGAAGTCCTAAATTAAGTGTTATTAGAAAGAGAAGAACTGGAGCTTAAAAAAACATTTAATCTTTAAATACATACTCTAAAATTTCTCTTTTTTCCAATTACTCGTTTAGTTCGAAAATTTTGATATTATATTTCGAGTTATATCCTTCTTGCACAAGAATAATTGTTTCAATCCATAAGAGACATTTTGAATTATCGCTCTTTTGCATTAAAAGTTTGTACTGATTTTCTAAATTAACTAAAAAACCTTAGTTATTTATTTGATGTGAGTAAACAAAATATAAGTTTTCATTAAAAATTAAAAGGTTATTTATTTCTTTTTGTAATGAAGTTTACACATTTTAAAAATTGTTTTCTTATATTAAGTTACAGGCAAAAGTTTGTTTTTCATTTTTTGGAGTCGCGTTTTCTGGAAATGCAATTTTTTGAATTATCGCTCTTTTGCACTGAGGGTGCGATATGTCACCTAAATGCGGGAAGTGTACGGTCCAAGTATACTGTTCTTTATCAGATGCTTAGTACTTCCAAATTAGATGTAGTTATGGTGTCTGAATCAAGGCTTAATCATAGTATTTTTTTCCCAACTCATTGTTTCCTGGTTTTAAATTGTTAGGAATGATCGTCTAGACAGAATCGGAGGTGGTGTGAACGTTAGAGAAAATATTTCGTTCAATAATATCTATTCGTCAGGCCTTTCAGTAGTACAGTTTCTTTGTATTGAGCTTAACAACTACCTTGAAAAATGCCTACTTGTTGCTGTTTACTGTCCCCCAAACTGTCTTAAAGAAGATTATCTAACGGAACTGGAAGATATCCCACTGAAGTTAAGTCCAAAGTATGATCATTTGTTAGTAGGTGGTGATTTCAATGTTAATATTTTGGATAACAACAGCACACCACGTTCGTTTCACTATTTCTGTGATAAACTGGGATTGTCGGTCATTAACAATCGGTATCCGGCTTTCAGTCGAGCACGAATCCATCTTTGATTGATCTGTTCTTGACCAGCTCAAAGTACAGAATTCTCGGTAATGAGCAAGTAAGACCTACTTCTGAATTCATTTATGATTTTATTTTCTGCTCTTAATTTTCATGTAAACGAGTTACGTTACAGTGGATTTTATAGTTACAGATCATATCGAAATTTTGATTTAGCAAACCTTGAGCACGATAGTAGCAACTTCAATTGGCACGCAATTTATAATTCACCTGACATTAGCGACAAAGTTGAGCTATTCAATTCTATTGTAGGCAGATTATATAATGACTACGTTCCCATAGTCACAAAACTGGTTAAACCTAAATACTGCCCTTGGTACAACAATGATATCAAGTTGCGTATCAGAGAGAGAGAGAGCGTTTTTTATAAAACATACAAAAGAAACCCTTCAGTGTTTAACAGAAGACAGTACACAGTTGCCGTAATAACGTCAATGCTGCTATTCGAACGAAAGAACGTATTTATTAAAAAGACTTGATCCTTCACTATGCTCAAAAGATCTCTGGAGAAACCTCAAAACGGAGGGTGTAACTGCCGATAGAAGCAAATTTAAATGTTTCTTGAATCCAGAAGATATCTCCCAGTGTTGTAAACGGACCCCATATTGAGTGACATTATGAGAACTCTGACCAGCCTTTTTCGTTTGAGTGTGTAGGGGTAACCGACGTTCTGGATGCCATTCGTTCAGTCAAATCAAATGCTCTCGGCCCAGATGGCATTTCTCCAAAACTTGTAAAGCTGATTTTATCCTTATTACTTAGATTTGTGTTGCACATTTTCAATGCATGTATTTACCCCTGTCAGTTTCCTGAGCAATGGAAAAAAGACACTTATACCAATCCCAAAAAAAGTGAACCCGCCGAGCCCCTCAGATTTCGGGCCATTAGTCTTTTGACTTTTGTGTTTGAGAAAAAATGATTGCTAAACAGATACAAAACTATCTAGCTTTGAATAACATGTTATCAATATGGTAGTCAGGTTTTCGAAAAAATCACAGCTGCGAATCAGCCGTGTTGAAGGTAACTTCTGATCTACGTTTTGCACTTGATATTGGCAAGTTTGGGCTTATGGTCCTCCTGGACTTCACTAAAGCATTTCACAGCATTGATCACTCAATCTTACTAGTCAAACTTAGAAATAAGTATAATTTTTCCTCTGCTGCCCTTAAATTATTGAGTGAATACCTTAAAAATAGGGTGCAGATTGTCGAAACTGTGAGAGGGACATCCTTAACATCGGTTGTAAATTCCGGGGTGCCACAGGGTTAAGTTTTTGGCCCCATGCTGTTTTCAATATTTATTAACGACCTTCCTGAATCGGTTGTAAACTGCAGGGCGCTGATGAATGCTGATGATGTCTCAATATACCTAGCTCGACCTATAGGTTTAATTGAAGATTGTGTTGCTGGAGTTAACGAAGATCTTTGGAGAATTCGAAGCTGGTCTACATTAAATAAACTTCAGCTTAATCCATTGAAAACTGAGGCTATGATTCTCTCGGTATTTCAATTTAATTCAATTGGGTTTCCAGCGATTGAACTAGGTGGCAAAACCATTTCGTATGTCAGTAAGGTTAAATATCTGGGCTTCTGCATTAACTCATCCCTTAGTTGCAGTCTCTGATATAATTAGGAAAGTTTACGTCGGTCTTCGTTCCCTAAGATGTTCATCTCACCTACTGGTTCCCAGCATGAAACTGCGTCTAGTAAAAAGCCTGATTGTTCCGTTCTTTACGTTCAATTGTAATGTCTACCCTACCATGGATTATGAATGCCATCGTAAACTAAATGTTGCGTTAAATGATTGTGTGCGTTACATGTATGATGTCTGTAGGTACTCCAGTGTATCACGTTTTAATTCTACTCTTCTGGGAATCAACCTAGATAAATACTACTCCTTCAGACATCTTTTGAAGATGCATAGTATTGTTCACAACAAATGTCCGGTATACTTAAGTGAAATGATACTTTTTTCCCAGTCACGTAGAGGAGTTTGCTTGATATTTCTACGCTTTTCGCACACAATAGCAGAACGCTCCTTCATTGTGTTAGCGATTCGATTCTAGAATTCCCTTCCTGTCGAATTGCAGACGATTACTCCACTACCCATGTTCGAGAGGAGGATATTTCAACACCTATCAACCTAATCTTACCAACGCTATATTTAAGAATACGATATTTATATAAAAAATATAATATTAGTTCATAAATTCTACTTTCAATAATTTTCAAATAAGTTTTCTTTTCTCTACATTTTTGTTTTATTACTAGATACTTAATTTTAAGATTATAAATCTTGTAGTATCGTGTATCAATAAGTTCAAATAAATACAAATACAAATGCAAATCAAATATGGAGGCATTTAGAGTATTAGGGGCCTTAGTTCAAAATATAACATCATGGAAACACCAACTACTATAGGTAATAGAAATTCATTAACCAAGAAGGAAATAGGCCCAATTCAAGCTTACAAAGAACAAGGCAAATATGTATATCCGTTTCATAACCGGTAAAATTGGAAGAGGACCAACTGTTGGTCACAGCTATCAACCCATATCTCCACAAGCAAGCTGAAACACCTCAGAGTTGAATAAAAATTATAGCAAGTACCCACCTTAATTAAAGAATATTAGGTCCGTTCGCGATCTAATATGCAACCGAAAATTTATATAAACTTTCGTGCAAAACTACACAAACGCGTTCGCGTACTGAGAAAATGGTAAAAAGATGAACGAAAGAAAAATGTACTTTCGTTCATTTTTCTTCCCACACAATTTCAGCTAGTAAGAAAATGCAAACTGTCAAATGATGAAATCCTATGAGTTTGCCAGCAAAAAAAATAACAGATGTTGCTTCTTTTCAAGCCAAACTAAGTTTTCATTTTCCTACACATAAAAGGTGCGTTCGCGTACTTTATGTGTAGAAAAATAAAAAGTGTCAAATCTCCAAAATCGAGAGAGAATCCTCTCATTTCAAAGAAAAGTACGCGAACGTTTTTGTGTAAAAAGATGAAAAACGTCTAAAAGAAGCAACGGCTTGAAAAGAAGCAATCGCTGTTTTTTTTTTGCTGGCAAACTCATAGGATTTCATCATTTGACAGTTTTCATTTTTTTACCAGCTGAAATTCTGTATGAAGAAAAATTAACGAAAGTACATTTTTCTTTCGTTCATCTTTTTACTATTTTTTCAGTACGCCAACGCGTTTGTGTAGTTTTGCCCAAAAGTTTATATAAATTTACGTTTGCATATTTTATTATACAAATTATTTATTGAAAATGTTTGTATTTATTGCATTTATTTATAAAAAAAAAGAAGTGGAAACATATTTTTTTTTTGTTGCGTTGGGAGACCTTAACTCATCTAAAAAAAACTCCCGGGGGACTGACATTCGCCATCCAGAATGAGATTGCACCTAGTCGACGACTAATCGGCAATTTGTTTTTGAACTACATATTTGTTGAATTTAACAGATAAATCCGCCGTTTGTCGGATTTCTAAACTTTTTTCTTGTTTGAAATCAATACCTGATTTCTTAGCCCTAGCTAGCTCTTATAGATCAAGAGGTTTTACCCGTCTCAATCTCCCGATTGCATTGTCATTATTTAATAGTTCTGTTATTTCTGTGTTTACGTGGTTGAGAAGCCTACTTCTATGCCTTTGAGCAACTTTCTTAACTTCATTTTCAACCATTTCAACATTTAGATCTTTATGCAGATCGGCATTGCGTATGTACCAAGGTGCATTAACTATGTTCCTTAGTACTTTATTTTGGAAAACCTGAATTGTTTGTAAATTTGTTTGGCATGTGCATGCCCACAACTGGAGCCCGTAGGCCCATACTGGTTTCAGAACTTGCGTGTATAGCAATAACTTGTTGTAGTTAGACAGGGATGAGAATCTCCTAATAAGCCAATACATTTTACTGTATCGCATGTTCAACTCAACTTTTTTTTTCTTTACGTGCGCTTTCCAACGCAGTTTAGCGTCTAGAGTCATGCCTAGATATTTGGCTGTTTTTGAATATTCCACTACATTGTTGTTTATGTAGACTCGAATGTGTGGTACGTTTTTATACGTAAAATTAATATGTACTGACTTAAGGTCTAATCTGCCATTTCTTAGTCCATTCTGAAATATTGTTTATGGCTGTTTGAAGCTTTTTTGTTGCTATTTCGACAGTTGCTCCCACAGCAAGGACAGCTGTGTCATCTGCAAAAGTAGCTATGGTGGTTACTTTACTTTCAGGAATATCGCTAGTGAAAAGTAGGTATAGAACTGGACCTAGCACACTACCTTGCGGTACACCAGCTTTAATCTCTCTTAATGTTGAGTACTCTGCCTCTTGTTTAATTCTGAAGAATCTATCTAATATATACGACCCCAGAATGGTCGCATACTGCTTCGGCAGTTGCTTTTGTAGTTTGTGTATCAGTCCTTTGTGCCAGACTTTATCGAAAGCTTGTGCTATATCAAGAAATACTGTAGAGCACACATTTTTCTCTTCAAATGCTTTTTCGATTCTATCTGTGATTCTATGCACCTGATCAATTGTAGAGTGCTTATTTCTAAATCCAAATTGGTGAATTGGGACCAGCGTTTTTTCATCTAAAGGGTCCGCCAAATAACTTTTTTTTTTTTTTGAAAATGCTATAAAAAAAAATACTGAATATTTTCTCAAATTTCTTTTTTTATTTGAAAGTACAATCCTTCCGGTTAATAATGGAAAATAATTTCATTCAAATGGCTGCCTCGGCTGGCCATGCAGTAGCCTACACGATCGTCATACCAAGGTCTTTATGCAAAATTCGTCTCAATGATGTCTCCGAAATGTTCAATTGTTGAGAACGACGGTGAATTGATGTTGATGGCGCTTCACGCACACTTTCTGCCACAGCAGCAATATTCTCGGGTGCACGCACTGTTTTTGGCTTTTCACGCTTTGGTTTATCGATGAGGATGCCAGTTTCTTTCACTTTTTTCACAAGTGCTTCTCTTCTTCCAAAATCCGTACGCAATTTTCGTACACATTCGGCAACATTACCATGATTTTCAAAGTAATGTCGCAATATTTCCCAGCGTTGTTCAAGCATATACACAACCATATTCGTTCAGCGGAAGGATAAAACTAATTATCTGTCAAATCAGACATGAGCTAAGTGTTACCATTCACGAAATAAGCACTAGTTGAAAAAAAAAAACATTAGATGGCGGACCCTTTATTATTTTTCGTAGACGTTTTACCAGCACTTTTTCGAATAACTTGGACAACATTGGTAGAATAGATATTGGGCGATATGAGGTAACTTCGTTAGGTGGTTTGCCTGGTTTAGGTATCATTATTACCTCCGCGACTTTCCACATGCTTGGCACATACTCGTATCTTAATTTAAATGCAGCATTAATAATCTGCGCTAGTTTTGTTTAAACATTTTCGTGGAAATTGCTTCAAAATTTCTCCTGTAATTAAATCAAACCCTGGGGCCTTTTTTATATTTATGCTTTCTTTAATTTCTTTGGCAAGTTCTTTAGCTGTTACCGGCCGAATAGGTCTATCTTCCTTATTTCGAGTCCTTGATAACCTTTATCTTCATAAGGTTTGAATACGTCTTCAAGATACTCAGCGAAAGTGTTTGCTTTCTCTTGGTTGCTTTTCGCCCAGTTACCTTCTCTGGTTTTTACTGGCGGAATGTGAGCTATTGGCCTGTTCATTTACTTCGTTGCCTTCCAGAGCGAGTAGTGGGTACTAGCATCATTTGTAAGACTTGTGAGGTAAGTTTTCAAAGACTCATTATTGAATTCTCTTACAGATTTTCTGAGCTTATAATTGTTGTTCAGTGTGGTCTTGTCGCTTGGCGCCGCTTTTTGTATTCTGAGCGTCAATATTTGGACTGCTTCTTCTATTTGATCTTCTGTTTGAATAGCTGGTGATAGTTGGATACTTTCTTCCAACTTCTGTCTGAAGTAGTTCCAATCAGTCAGTCTATTTACTAGTTTTGGGCTATGGTCTTTTATTATTATTTTATCGCTAAGTGTTAAGAGTATAGAGGAATGATCTGATTGAAGATCAGGTCTTTCCTCTGGGGGTTTTATTTCTATCTGTTGGCCAATAGGTAGGTTTTCCCGTTGAGTGATATTTGGCGCCATCTTCTTTAATTGCTTCATATAGTTGTCTGCCTCTAGTATTAGTTAATCTAGATCGCCAATACTAATTTTTGGCGTTAAAATCCCCTCCCGCGATTAATCTATTGTGAAATATGCGGAAAAGACGTTTAAAATCATTTTTCTTTAGTCTATAGCTAGGAGAGCAGTATACTGCCGCAACAGATATTTGTCCACTGCTCGTTTCTACACATGTGGAAATTCCTTGGATTTCACATGATTGGAATTTTGCTTCTATATGGTGTTTTATTGTATTCTTTATTAACACTGCGGCCCCACCTTTTGCACAGTTATAAGGATGCGGGGAGTGATAGAATTCATATCCTTGCAGTTTGAAGTCAGTAATCAATTTAAAGTGCGTCTCTGAAATGAGACATATATCTATCTGGTGTATGTCAAGAGTCACTTGCATCTCGTCCTTGCGACTCTCGATACCATTAGCATTCCATTCAAGAATTTTTATTTTATTCATCATGTCTGTCTTTTGGTAACAGCTCTTTTGTTGCTGTTTTGTCTCTCTAACAACAATATTCTATCTAATATCGTTTTATTCGATTTTTCCATGGAGCCAATCCTGTTTAGGATTTGTTTCATGAGGTTTTTCATGCCAGTGTTTGGCTCTACTTTGCGTTTTACCGTTTGATCTGCTGGTATTTGAGTATTTATTGATGCTGCCTGAGCATATGCCATTTTTGGACCAGCCGTCTTTTGTCTCGGGACCTTTTTGATTATCGCTTGGTCTTTAGGCTTTTTTTTCTGTGGGCTCTTTTGCAAGTCCTTTTTAACTGTTTGCTCATCCTTATTTAAGTTTTTTTTGTGTTTTCTTTTGCTTTTTGTCCCTTGCAAATTGGATTTCTTTTGCAACTAAATAACCTCTGTAGCTAGCAGGATGGTTTTCATTGCAGTTTGCACATTTAGATGTTCATCCTCTTTCTTCTTACATTCATTAGTGTGATGACTTCCTGCACATTTAACACATCTTGGATTTGAGTTGCAGTATCTATGTGTATGCCCATATCTTTGGCAATTTTTGCATTGGGGCACTTGTTTCGATTTACGTAGGGTATGAATCTCAACTTGCATCCCAAGTATGTTTTTTATTTCATATACTTTTTTCTTATCTTCGTCATGCTCGAAGCTGAATGTAAAAATTGGTAGCGGTACTTTGCTTTTAAATTTAAGCATATTTACAACTTCCAAGATTTTAAAGCCTCTGTCTTTTAACTCTTTTTTTATGCTTTCGGGTGAGCATGAGTAATGCAGTCTTTTCACTACCACCTTCATTGGTCTGGTCTACTTAGTATGAAATGCTGGAGAACATTTTTGGTGTAAAGCAGCATTGTACTTTTCACATTTCATGGTAGTATTCTTATGGCACAAGCCACAGCGGCTTTGTTTATTATTTTTTACTACATGGTGTGTATTGCCATCTAATCTTATGCTAGAAGGAACTCGTTTTATAACAGTTAGAAAAGATGTCAAGAGATTGTTGGCAGTCGAAGCAGAGCTTACGGGTGAAGTTTTTGTCAGAAGATATGTTGTTACAATATATCTTTTCATAAGCATAATTCTGTGCGATTGGAGACAATTTATACAATTGAAATGCGTTGTTGACACAAATGTTGATTGGGAACATAAGTAGCTGCCAGTACCATCTTTCAAACGAATGGAAATCCGGTAACACCCCACATTTTGATCTCTAGCCGATCTAATCCACCCATGTTTCTGTTGTAATTAACGATACATCGAGGTTTATCAACATCCTTTTTGTTCTTATAACAATAACGTTTGCGGACGATATGGTGATATTGGTGTCAGGAATGTTTCCCTCCGTGATTAGTGAAATCATGGAGAATGCTCTAAGCAAAGTTAGCACTTGGGCAAAAAAGTGCGGTCTGGGAGTCAACCCGGGGAAAACTGTGCTGATGCTCTTCACCACCAAAACCAACATAACTGACTTTACGCTTCCTCGCCTAAACGGCACACTCCTACCCCTTTCAACCAGTGCCAGGTATTTAGGAGTTATCCTAGATCCTAAACTCAACTGGAAAATAAACATAGAACAACGGGTAAAGAAGGCATGTATAGCCTTCTATGCCTGCAGCAGAACCTTCGGAAAAAAGTGGGGCCTGCAACCAAAATTGACCCTGTGGATGTACACAGTCGTGGTACGACCAATCCTCACGTATGGGTCAATAGTATGGTGGCCGGCTCTAAAGAAAAATTACAATATTACCAAACTTAATAAGGTACAAAGAACGGCATGCATAGGAACAACGGGAGCTCTACGGTCAACACCGTCAGACGGACTCACAGTCTTACTGCATCTTTTACCTCTTGATCTACATATAACAAACATCACAGCACACAGCGCGATCAGGCTCAGAGAGCCTGGATGCTGGACTGCGAAACCCTACGGCCACAGTAGTGTTCTAGATTCTCTACCTAGAAAACTAGTTCCGCCTTCAACAGACTACATCATTCCCAGAATGTCTTTCACAAAACATTTCGCCGTTCAAATCCCTACCAGATCAGAATGGCAAAATGGACAAGTGACAAGGGATTTCGATCAAACAATCTACACCGACGGTTCAAAAATGGACTGCGGCGTGGGTGCGGGAGTTTTTTTCGGAATCCTTAAACATCGCCATATCGTACCGACTTCCGGATACTGCAAGCGTCTTCCAGGCGGAGCTACTTGCTATCCGTGAAGCCTGTCGCCAGATCAAACCTCACTCCAATATAACACCGAGGCAAAGGATCGCCATAATTATTGACAGCCAGGCTGCCATTAAAGCGATCGCTTCGGTCACTATATCCTCTAAGTTAGTACTAGAATGCCGTAATGAGCTGGCCCTGCTTGATAAGTTCAAGGTTACCCTGATCTGGGTTCCAGGGCACAGTAACGTTTATGGAAACGAACATGCCGACGAACTGGCCAGGCAAGGCTCAGCTCTCCACCGCTCTCTGGCGGAACTAGTCCACATTCCGCTCGGAGCAGTTAAGGCAAATATCACCGCAGAATACCTTAAGAAAGCCAACCTCAGATGGAGCAGGCTGACTGCATGCGTCATATCCAGGAAAACGTGGCCAAACTACAACAAGGCAAAAACAACCGACCTTCTAGGTAGAACCC
This sequence comes from Portevinia maculata, assembly GCA_949715645.1. Lineage (NCBI taxonomy): Eukaryota > Metazoa > Arthropoda > Insecta > Diptera > Syrphidae > Portevinia > Portevinia maculata. Next base: position 194,888,710 of record OX454525.1, read on the forward strand.
GAAAAGACATCGCAAGACTCACAGCGATCTTTACGGGACACTGGCCTATAGGTGACCATGCGGCCAAGCTGGGCATCCCATACAATACACACTGCCGCAGTTGCAAAGTGACAACTGAAAAAGAAACCCTAATTCACTTTCTATGTACCTGTCCGGCTTTAGCTAGGACCAGACTACGAACATTGGGAAGCCCCTCCTTCAATACACTTGAGGAAGTCTCCGAGAAAAGTATCAAGGAACTGATAACTTTCCTGAACTCCGCAGGTTGGATTTAGCCTCCCCCACCAATCGATAATACCCAGGTTCACGTGAATGTGTGGTAACAAAACGGCACTCAGTGCTAATTGGGTTTGTCTTATCAAACCGCCACACCTACCTACCTACCTAACGTTTGACCACGTTTGACTCTTCCGATAGGCTCCACACCGCATCGGCTTTGTATATAGAGTTCTATAGTTGTAGTCTCATCAACACGAATTTGAAAACGGCAAACTCGACAGAGGCGGGAGCAAAAGTGGTGGCGTTTGAAGGTTTGTGTCTTAAATTTTGCTGTCTCTCTTTATCGAATCATTCTGATATTATGTAAGTATTTATTTTTCTGTGTAGCAGCCAAATACTTTTGATGATTTTGTATTGTTGCGTCGCTTCGGCAAATAGTATGTAGGATGAGAGGGATATGATGGAAAAATTAGAAATCTGGCTTTTTCGTCTGCGAGTAGAATGTATGATGAAAGAGGCGATTCGTTTAAAAGGAAAAATTGAATAAAAGCTAATTTCGGTATTTTCCATCAAATAAGGAATTATGAATTTATGGATTTTTAGACTTCTGCTATTTTCGCTGTATCTCGTTCAAAAATATACCGATTTATATCATTTCTTCAGTATTTGATTCGGAAATATTCAATTTATGTTGTATCAGCCGCTATTCAAAGAAATAGTTGTTGGATAGGTATATTTATCTATTAGCGAATTGATGACCTACATTAATATTGCGGGAGGTCACCTGTCGTTTTGCAGTTTTTTGTAATATATTCGTGGTCAGCATCGATAGTAATGTGTATCTACTATGTCCGTCCGTCCGTCCGTCCACCCGTCGGCAAAAATTAAGGCCTTCACACTGGAGCTAGAAAGCCGAAATTTAAACCGTTTACTCTCTAGGGGCCGAAAAAATAAATTTTAAAAATTTTGAAAATCCGCCCACTGACACGCCCACAATTTCAAAAGAACAAATTTGTGAGCTAGAAAGCTGAAATTTGTCTTAAAGCGCCCAACATGCTGTGGGGGTTAACATCGCATCGCCGCCTAGGCAAGTAGCATGTATGATGAGGGGGATGATGGAAGGGACGAAAAGTTTTGAAATGAAAAAATAAATAAAATCTGATTTCAGTCTTTTTCCTCAAATAAGAAATTTTGAGTTTATCGCTTTTTAGACTGTTACTATTTTGGCTCTATCTTGTCGAAAAATGTTATCATCATTCTTTGTAATTGATTCAGAAATATTCAATCTAATTTATAAAGAAATGACATGTTACTTTGTGTCAGTATTGCGCCAAGCTGCACCACCACTTAAGGGTTAATAGTTAATAGGTTTCTACCTATACGATCAATATTTATTTTATTCAAATTTTATTATTTATTTATTTTCTTCTTAAGACGATTGGAGTTGGGCTTTTCGATTTTTGAAGTCTTTGACCGCCTTCCTAACTTCTTCAACAGTAATGTCGTGACTTCTTCAGTGTTAGAAACGGCTCTCGGAAAATAAATAAATAGTTTGTTACATACCTTAATATTGCCCGTAGACCCCTAAAAGTTACTATATTTATGATCAGCATCGATAGTAATGGCGATCTAGTCATGTCCGTCCGTCCGTCGGCAAAAATTAGGCCTTTAAACTGGGCCTAGAGAGCTGAAATTTTAACCATATACTCTCTAGGGTCCCACAGACACGCCCACAAACTCAAAAAACAAAATTTTGGAAAAAATCGAATTTTGAGCTAGAAAGCTGACATATTTTATATATGATCTATGACTCCTAAAACTGCTCGGGATAAAAAATTTTCAAAATCCGCCCACTGACACGCCCACAAATAAATAAAATAATTTTTTTATACCCTATTGGGTATATTAATTTTTGAAAATCCAAAGTTTGAGCTAGGGAGCTGAAATTTATAATATATACTCTCTATGGGCCCTTTATGCTCATGTGTAAATATTTTCAAAATCCGCCCACTGACACGCCCACGATTATTTTTTTTTTTTTGAAAATTCAAAGTTTGAGCTAGGGAGCTGAAATTTATAATATATACTCTCTAGGGGCCCTTTATTCTCATGTGTTAATTTTTTTAAAATCCGCCTACTGACACGCCCACAATTAAATAAAACAATTTTATTGAAACACCCAAGTTTGAGCTAGGGAGCGTTTTTTTTGATAAAATCCTTTAAATGTTATATAACAAAATATGTAGAGTGTTCTTAACAATTCAACCATACTTAGACTTTTGTCACGCCCACTTATGAGGGATAGGAATAAGAATAGGGTATCCAACAGTTCGCCCAAGCGGACTGTAGCCCGTCCCTATGTTTTATATATGATCTATGACTCCTAAAACTGCTCGGGATATACAATTTTCAATATCCACCCACTGACACGCCCACAAAAAAATAAAACAATTTTATTGAAAAACCAAAATTTGAGCTAGGGAGCTGAAATTTATAATATATACTCTCTAGGGGCCTTTTAAGCTCATGTGTAAATATTTTCAAAATCCGCCTACTGACACGCCCACAATTTAAAAAAACTTTTTTTTGAAAATCCAAAGTTTGAGCTAGGGAGCTGAAATTTATAATATATACTCTCTAGGGGTCCTCTATGCTCATGTGTTAATTTTTTTTAAATCCGCTTACTGGCACGCCCACAATTAAATAAAATAATTTTATTGAAAAACCAAAGTTTGAGCTAGGGAACGTTTTTTTTTTACAAAAGCTTCGTTTTTGTTTGATAAAATCTTTTAAATGTTATATAACAGAATATGTACAGCGTTCTTAACAATTCAACCATACTCAGACTTTTGTCACGCCCACTTATGAGGGATAGGAATAAGAATAGGGTATCCAACAGTTCGCCCAAGCGGACTGTAGCCCGCCCCTATGTTTGATAAAGCATTTCATAGATAACGTAACCGAGACGAGTACAAACAGACCAATTTTTATAACCGAATCTAATGGGCTTTAAGTGGATATGCGGTTTAGTCCCATGTTTTCCATAATAGGGAAAGTTAACACGAGACATCTGATCCAACACTCCAAGATCAGAACAGCCAGTCACCTGGGAATGGCTGCGTCATCACTTTCATGAACAAACATGTTCCCACAGTACCAGGGCGATGGAATCGGATTGCATGCACGCGCAGTGCAACTGACGGATATAACACCGGAGCATATTTGATTAATCAGCGATTCACATCGTGGGACCAGCGGTTTCCCAACGGGAGACAAAGATATTCAGAGTTAGTTCTATTTTGGATTAGATTGTAACCGATAATTTATGTATAATAAAGGTGTAATACTCGTATAAAAAAGTCGTGATTTGAGTTTAATTATTGTAAGTCGAACAAGTGGATGTGCCTACGGACACATGTTCGCGTTTTTTTTAGTATCCTCCTCAAAGATAACTTTAACTGGAACCATAGATTCATCAATGCTCAAGTTTCGGTCTCCTGGGTAATATTTTAACCACCTGCTGTTGCATAGATCCTACAAAGAACGAACGTTGGAAAACTTATCCTCTGGATTCCGATTGTTATTGTCAGCAATAATTCTTCAAATTTGTTTCGAGACATAGATGAATGTTGCAATACTATTGTAACCTGACAGCAATAGAATGGCAATAAAAGGCGTTATGTCTTCTGTGCTCACTCTGAAATTATGATTTCCTTTCTGAATGGCGTTTTTCTCAGTTTCAGAGCGAAGCAGCTTAAAAACTTCTGCATCAAAGCTCGGAGAACTGTACAGGATTTTCAAGATTTTCTAGAAAATTTGGTGGCTCTGAAATCTTTTCCGGTTTTTCAGGAATATCTACTTGTCTCCACTTTCTTGCAACTATGAGCCTTTTCTTTAATGGAGGAGCTAACTCTTGTGATGTAGTTTCATGTACGAGTGAGCCATCCGAGATATCTTCAACTACTTCTGGTCCGGTTTGTGATGATAAGTTAGGTTAGGTTAGGTTAGATTACTGGGTAGACGGGGCAAGAGAATCCTGCACCCGTCACACTTAGGTCAATGTAGACCCTTTGTGATACCCTGGAGGTTATGATTCCCTTACTTAGGAAGCAATGAATAACCTATGAAAAAAGTAGCGGGCTTACAAACCATCCCGATGCATTTATGAACTTGTGCAAGTCGTTCACAGACATGCCGGAGAGTTCGTCTAACTCCTGGAAGAAATGTTTGCCATTGTATGATGAAAGAGGCGATTCGTTTAAAAGGAAAAATTGAATAAAAGCTAATTTCGGTATTTTCCATCAAATAAGGAATTATGAATTTATGGATTTTTAGACTTCTGCTATTTTCGCTGTATCTCGTTCAAAAATATACCGATTTATATCATTTCTTCAGTATTTGATTCGGAAATATTCAATTTATGTTGTATCAGCCGCTATTCAAAGAAATAGTTGTTGGATAGGTATATTTATCTATTAGCGAATTGATGACCTACATTAATATTGCGGGAGGTCACCTGTCGTTTTGCAGTTTTTTGTAATATATTCGTGGTCAGCATCGATAGTAATGTGTATCTACTATGTCCGTCCGTCCGTCCGTCCACCCGTCGGCAAAAATTAAGGCCTTCACACTGGAGCTAGAAAGCCGAAATTTAAACCGTTTACTCTCTAGGGGCCGAAAAAATAAATTTTAAAAATTTTGAAAATCCGCCCACTGACACGCCCACAATTTCAAAAGAACAAATTTGTGAGCTAGAAAGCTGAAATTTGTCTTAAAGCGCCCAACATGCTGTGGGGGTTAACATCGCATCGCCGCCTAGGCAAGTAGCATGTATGATGAGGGGGATGATGGAAGGGACGAAAAGTTTTGAAATGAAAAAATAAATAAAATCTGATTTCAGTCTTTTTCCTCAAATAAGAAATTTTGAGTTTATCGCTTTTTAGACTGTTACTATTTTGGCTCTATCTTGTCGAAAAATGTTATCATCATTCTTTGTAATTGATTCAGAAATATTCAATCTAATTTATAAAGAAATGACATGTTACTTTGTGTCAGTATTGCGCCAAGCTGCACCACCACTTAAGGGTTAATAGTTAATAGGTTTCTACCTATACGATCAATATTTATTTTATTCAAATTTTATTATTTATTTATTTTCTTCTTAAGACGATTGGAGTTGGGCTTTTCGATTTTTGAAGTCTTTGACCGCCTTCCTAACTTCTTCGACAGTAATGTCGTGACTTCTTCAGTGTTAGAAACGGCTCTCGGAAAATAAATAAATAGTTTGTTACATACCTTAATATTGCCCGTAGACCCCTAAAAGTTACTATATTTATGATCAGCATCGATAGTAATGGCGATCTAGTCATGTCCGTCCGTCCGTCGGCAAAAATTAGGCCTTTAAACTGGGCCTAGAGAGCTGAAATTTTAACCATATACTCTCTAGGGTCCCACAGACACGCCCACAAACTCAAAAAACAAAATTTTGGAAAAAATCGAATTTTGAGCTAGAAAGCTGACATATTTTATATATGATCTATGACTCCTAAAACTGCTCGGGATAAAAAATTTTCAAAATCCGCCCACTGACACGCCCACAAATAAATAAAATAATTTTTTTATACCCTATTGGGTATATTAATTTTTGAAAATCCAAAGTTTGAGCTAGGGAGCTGAAATTTATAATATATACTCTCTATGGGCCCTTTATGCTCATGTGTAAATATTTTCAAAATCCGCCCACTGACACGCCCACGATTATTTTTTTTTTTTTGAAAATTCAAAGTTTGAGCTAGGGAGCTGAAATTTATAATATATACTCTCTAGGGGCCCTTTATTCTCATGTGTTAATTTTTTTTAAATCCGCCTACTGACACGCCCACAATTAAATAAAACAATTTTATTGAAACACCCAAGTTTGAGCTAGGGAGCGTTTTTTTTGATAAAATCCTTTAAATGTTATATAACAAAATATGTAGAGTGTTCTTAACAATTCAACCATACTTAGACTTTTGTCACGCCCACTTATGAGGGATAGGAATAAGAATAGGGTATCCAACAGTTCGCCCAAGCGGACTGTAGCCCGTCCCTATGTTTTATATATGATCTATGACTCCTAAAACTGCTCGGGATATACAATTTTCAATATCCACCCACTGACACGCCCACAAAAAAATAAAACAATTTTATTGAAAAACCAAAATTTGAGCTAGGGAGCTGAAATTTATAATATATACTCTCTAGGGGCCTTTTAAGCTCATGTGTAAATATTTTCAAAATCCGCCTACTGACACGCCCACAATTTAAAAAAACTTTTTTTTGAAAATCCAAAGTTTGAGCTAGGGAGCTGAAATTTATAATATATACTCTCTAGGGGTCCTCTATGCTCATGTGTTAATTTTTTTTAAATCCGCTTACTGGCACGCCCACAATTAAATAAAATAATTTTATTGAAAAACCAAAGTTTGAGCTAGGGAACGTTTTTTTTTTACAAAAGCTTCGTTTTTGTTTGATAAAATCTTTTAAATGTTATATAACAGAATATGTACAGCGTTCTTAACAATTCAACCATACTCAGACTTTTGTCACGCCCACTTATGAGGGATAGGAATAAGAATAGGGTATCCAACAGTTCGCCCAAGCGGACTGTAGCCCGCCCCTATGTTTGATAAAGCATTTCATAGATAACGTAACCGAGACGAGTACAAACAGACCAATTTTTATAACCGAATCTAATGGGCTTTAAGTGGATATGCGGTTTAGTCCCATGTTTTCCATAATAGGGAAAGTTAACACGAGACATCTGATCCAACACTCCAAGATCAGAACAGCCAGTCACCTGGGAATGGCTGCGTCATCACTTTCATGAACAAACATGTTCCCACAGTACCAGGGCGATGGAATCGGATTGCATGCACGCGCAGTGCAACTGACGGATATAACACCGGAGCATATTTGATTAATCAGCGATTCACATCGTGGGACCAGCGGTTTCCCAACGGGAGACAAAGATATTCAGAGTTAGTTCTATTTTGGATTAGATTGTAACCGATAATTTATGTATAATAAAGGTGTAATACTCGTATAAAAAAGTCGTGATTTGAGTTTAATTATTGTAAGTCGAACAAGTGGATGTGCCTACGGACACATGTTCGCGTTTTTTTTAGTATCCTCCTCAAAGATAACTTTAACTGGAACCATAGATTCATCAATGCTCAAGTTTCGGTCTCCTGGGTAATATTTTAACCACCTGCTGTTGCATAGATCCTACAAAGAACGAACGTTGGAAAACTTATCCTCTGGATTCCGATTGTTATTGTCAGCAATAATTCTTCAAATTTGTTTCGAGACATAGATGAATGTTGCAATACTATTGTAACCTGACAGCAATAGAATGGCAATAAAAGGCGTTATGTCTTCTGTGCTCACTCTGAAATTATGATTTCCTTTCTGAATGGCGTTTTTCTCAGTTTCAGAGCGAAGCAGCTTAAAAACTTCTGCATCAAAGCTCGGAGAACTGTACAGGATTTTCAAGATTTTCTAGAAAATTTGGTGGCTCTGAAATCTTTTCCGGTTTTTCAGGAATATCTACTTGTCTCCACTTTCTTGCAACTATGAGCCTTTTCTTTAATGGAGGAGCTAACTCTTGTGATGTAGTTTCATGTACGAGTGAGCCATCCGAGATATCTTCAACTACTTCTGGTCCGGTTTGTGATGATAAGTTAGGTTAGGTTAGGTTAGATTACTGGGTAGACGGGGCAAGAGAATCCTGCACCCGTCACACTTAGGTCAATGTAGACCCTTTGTGATACCCTGGAGGTTATGATTCCCTTACTTAGGAAGCAATGAATAACCTATGAAAAAAGTAGCGGGCTTACAAACCATCCCGATGCATTTATGAACTTGTGCAAGTCGTTCACAGACATGCCGGAGAGTTCGTCTAACTCCTGGAAGAAATGTTTGCCATTGTTTCTAATATGACAGAGTGCAGGGCAGTGACAGACGAAATGAGGGGTATCCTCATTCACCTTCTCGTTCCCGCATCCTCTACATAGGTCATCTGTGCTGAGTTTCAATTTCTTAGCATGGTAGCCCAGCATATTGTGTCCGGTGATAACACCTGTGAGAGAGGTCAAAGATTTTTTATTCATTTGCAGGATTCTCCCCGTCTTTAGTTTGTTATATAGTGGCCACATTTTTCTGGTTATGACACAGGAGTCAAAGGCACTCCATCTTTCGTTTGCTGCCATCAGTGTTTTATCCCCAATCACCTGTTTAAGGTAACAGGGGTTTTTACTGTAGTGTCAGCCTCCCTTAATTCAAGGGATGATCCTTTTCTTGCCAGTTCATCGGCTCTTTCATTTCCTGGGACACCACTGTGTCCTTAGACATAATAGAGTCTTACAATGTGCTGTGCGCTAGAGCTGTGTCAATCGTTCAAATTTAATGATCGAATCGTTCAAGTATTGGTTGAAAAAATGATTCGGTCATTTCAATCAATCATTCAATCAATCAATGACAGATAGGACATGGGAGTATTGTATTGCTCCATTCAATTTCAATACAATCAAAAACACCAATCATCATTCGTTCAATTTAGTTTCGATAGAGACAGATACATTCGAATTTCGAATGGATTGTAAGAGTGAATACACTCAATAACAACAAACTTCAACTGCAACAAATAATTAGGAAATGGAGATTATTGAACAGAAGCGATATTTTTGTAGAACAAATATGTGTTGGTAAAACGAAATAAGCCGAAATAAATAAAAATATTTTGATATATTAACACATTTATTGGTTCAGTAGATAAGAAATCAGTAATCAGTAATGCCCCTATTGTGTAAAACAGTTGAGTTGTCTCTTGGTTGTAATTCAAAATTCGGTATTGCCAAACACAACCTTAAGCGAAAAATTGACTGTCAACAGACAACCAAGATGGCGGTGGTTGTCTGTGTATATGCATATGCAACGCTTCACGATTGCAACTGAAAAAGGTTGTCTTGCTCTTGCATAATACGAAAAAAATAGTTTGGTTGTGTGAAAGTTGAGTTGTATTGAGTTGTGTTATACAATAGGGGCATAATAAAGAAATGAAGTAGTCAGAACAGAACAAAAGTATTGACTCGATGAACGATTGACTTCGGGCATTGTGATTGCAATCACCAATACTTTATTGTGATCGGGTCAAAAAGATCGAATCAATCACGATTGACACAGCTCTACTGTGCGCCAAGAACCAGCAGCTCTTCGTGACAGCGACGTACAAGCTTCGATTTTATTTCTGTGGCGGAAACCGATTTTATTATCGCTTGGCTGTCAATGAAGAAGGTAATATCGTACCGCTGTAGGGGTGGTTCTCATAGCCCCAGTAGTACCAATACAGGCAATTCTTTGGACTCTAGTCATAGTCTTAAGGATGGTGACCTTGCACAACCCCTGCCACCAGACTAAATTACCATATGTGAGTATAGGTCTTACCACTGTCGTATAGAGCCACATGATAATTTTGGGACTAGGACCCCAGGTTTTGCCGAAAATTTTGTTGCAGGCATATAAGGTTATCATTGCCTTCTTTGGTCTTTCTTTTATGTTGAGGCTCCAATTTAATAATCTGTCTAGAATCACGACAAGATACTGTGGCCCGAAATTCGGCCTCCGCTAATAACTGGAGCCTTGATAAATTGTTTATATTAGCAGACTCCTCATTACCGATATCTTCATCACTTTTATCGTAGTTTTCCGGTGACAAAATGTCATTATCCTCTTCAAAATGCGAAATAATATCATTTACCGACAATCTAAAAGAAAATAAATGAAATAATTGAATAAAACTAGTCCAATTCTCCGCACATTCTACAGTGGCATATTAACCTACTGTTCCAATAGTGCAACGGTATAAACAAAACAAATCAAAATACACGAATGCTCACAATATTTTGTTCATGGTGTAACAATCTTATAAGTGAACCCTATAATGATAACATTACATTACCTGCGATTAAAATTACTAACATTAGCGACGAGAAATCTGCGCAACGCAAAACAAAACACAATATAACGTCCAACCTGAAAGTTTGAACGGTCTGATTTGATAGTTGACTACTTCAGTATTGCCATAACAAAAAAAACGTAGCCCTGTTCGCGTATTCAAAATTATAAAAGTAACCGATCCAAAAATGGAAACACTAGGGGGATATGGATGGACCCTGAGAACTATAGACAAAATGGAAAGGAAGAGTAAGCAAAGCTACAACAAGTCAGGATCGACGGGTGATCCTGAGAACTGCTTAAAATTCAAGACTTTCCGTAAGTTAAATTAAGGCAGAAACTAAAGTTGAAACTAGTAGATCAACTGTTCATCGCTTGATACAGCAGGCCAACCATATTAGACACCAACAAATTAAAAAAGAAACCATCATTGAACGTGCACGCTTTGTCGGAGAAAAACATGCGAAATCCCTGACAAAACCTTTCTACAAAATTGAAAGGAAGGTCCTGAAAGGCGATCATTTCGGATATTAATTTATCAATTTCCTTCGATTTAGAATGTACCGCATCCCAGTTTTGCCTCATATTCAGAATGTCGTGCAATGATACCTGTTTTTTAGCTTCTTCTAATAGAGTTTTCGAAACTTACTTACTTACTTAACGGGCTCCCGATCCGTAGAGAGTCTCTGCCTGAGACACTGCAGCCTCCCATCCTCCGCGATCCCGGGGAAGCTGCTTCCAGTTGACCAGACCTAGCGCTCTGGCATTCGCGATGTCTTGGTCTTTAAAACGGAGGTTCTTCCTTGTCGTCTCAAACCTGGGGCTGGAAGTAGAAGACCCTCTTCGCTAGAGCGTTATTGTTCATTTGCTCGATGTGAGGCAATGTCGTCGAGGTATTTTAGCTTTTTGAACTACATCCACATCTTGGTACAGTTCGTATGACCTGCGCACTATCTGCTCCAGAACTCCAGACAGAAGAAGTCACATGATATAGTTCGGAAGAGCTCTTTTCATACTGCACATTGCACCGGGTGTTTTCCAGCATCGCGCAACACAACTGGATCAGTTCCGGGATCCCGAATTCGGCCATCGCCTCGTTGAGCTCCTGGCGATGAATGCTATAATATGCGGTCTATAAGTCGATGGTCGAGGACGATGGTCATGTCGAGACATGAAATTCATTGGTCTTTATCAGGATTCGCCTTAGTGTAAAGATTTGGTCTATTGTCGGAAGCCACACTGGTACGCGCCGGTTAGTGTGTTTGAGAACGTCTAGTGTGTTGCATTACGTTGGATAGGATCTTCGAAACATTGTTATATATTAACCATAAGTTTTTCTTAAGTTTCGAGAGTTCTTTATGTTTATCCCCATGAAGCAAATATTCAAATCGAATTAACTTCAAGACCATTGTAGAACTGGGCATCTTCCGAAAAAATGCAAGATTACACAGCTAACAATTTATTGGCAAGTGCGACCTATGAGGCATATAATGCAGCTGCAGTCATTCAGTTCGGGTGCATAGTTGTTTTTTTTCTCCAGTTTTTACTTCAAACTATATATATGGACTACTTTGGGGATGCAAAAGGTACTCGTAGCTTAAACATTTTTTCATAAGAAATCGGACGAGTTGCTCCACTGCGTAGTCCCAAAACTAGCGCCGAGAAAGAGTATCAGGCCTGCAGTTGACTGAAATCGTACTTTACATTTGCTGCAACTTGGTGGTTATTAAAAGTTTTTGACCAGTTCGAGCATATAACTGCTGTTGCATTTTGGATAAGGTGAGGCTATATATTTAGTTTGATTCCAAGGTATTGATTTTGTACCGCTTCCAAAGCTTCCAAAACCAAAACTCCACCGTTTATCCTACGCAAACGTTCCTGAACTATTTTTGAAGACTAAAACCATAGACTTGTTGGTGTTGGCAGTCAAATTCCAATCTTTACAATAGCTGTATAACTTGTTTATCATGGGTTGTTATGAACTTGGTGTTTCCGCTAATATGACTGGATCATCTGCGTAAAGAATGGATTTAATGTACTTTTGTCCAAGTCAAAGATACCGCATTTGTTAATTCATCAACGTATAGGAAAAAAAGAAGTGGACCAAGGCAACACCCTTGTCGAACTCCTAGGTCTCCTCGGAAGGTTTCGAAAATCTGCGCACGGTCGAAAGTTGCTGCGGGATACATTGTAAATGCAAAATGTTTTTCTAAAGCTTTTAAAACTGAGATGATACGCCTGAGTTGCCAAGTTTGAAATACAGACTTTCTGTGAATCGTGTCAAAAGCAGACTCGACAACGAATGAGTATAATTGTCCCCTTTTTGATCTTAGCCTTGCACCAATTTGCTAATGTGAAGATATGTCGTTTATACTTTACAAATAAAATAATTAAATAAATTATAGGCATAAACGGCCCATACAGCCCCTCAATCCTAGCTTCTCCAATCATTTTTGCTTGTGCGAAGTGGAAGGTACCTACAATTTAAAGCCGAATCCAAACAGCAAATTTTAGAAACTTGACAATTGATACTCTTGGAGTGCTCTTGGATGTTTGCCAGACGTTGAGGTGGGGCTGTGGATACACCTTTGCGCCCACGTTTATATTTTACCTTGCTCTAAAACCTGACTGGTATTCACTGAGTTTGTTTTTGTCCTGAACCCAATTTGCAATAGTTTAAGCAAAATTGATGAGTATAGTAATCGCGGAGTTAAGTTCTGAAAGGCCTCTTTAGTTTGCGGGTATAGTTGCATCGCCTTTCTTGTGAAGTGGTGTATAATTAAAGCTTGCTTATAGTACTTTAGTATTGTTCCAACACTAAAAATATCGTCTGGGCTGATTTTGTTAAATTCAGTTGGTATACCATTTGAACCATTTTGTTGGGAGCATTGTTGATGGAGAACACAGCGCTGTCGAGAAAATCGTCCTTAATGAAAAGTTTAGTAAAGTTCCAAAATGTAATGTTTCTGTTTTGTCTGGACATTTTTTCAAATGATGCGTTAACCTATTGTTGCGATTAAGACTACCCCACGGAACCTTTAGCAGATACAGTTTAATAGGGCTAGAAATTGAGATGCATTCAGAAAAGTTATTTCTTCCGGAAAGTTGTCTCTCGCAAGCGAATTCCTAAGTTTACTTGTTCTAAAGAGATTTTTTTTTAGACTCGCATATCTTCAAAAAGTGAAGTGATACGTTTTGGATAGCTCTTTATTATTATTATTAAATTATGATTGTTGAAAAATCATTATGAATAGACTAACGCCGGAAGAATGCTTCCGTATCGCGAAAATTTGTATTTGTATTAAAGTCGTGTTTATCGATCAGAGAGACGTTTGACTCAATGGGTTTGTGAACAAGCAAAATTGGCATTTATTTATAAGACTCACTAGAGTCGGTAAGACTCACAAAAATGCACTGGTTAGTTTGGTCTTCACGCTGGTGTCATCATCGGTAGGTTTTTTTCTTTTTCAAAAATTCATTCCGGAGCTCGTTTTACGGTCAATGATTAACGAGTTAATTCAAAGAATGTCTAGAAAGACATTGCTGCAAAGGTCTTACAGTTCTAAACTCCATCAGCCGGCCGGCGCTGCGGTGGAATATTATGACGTTTTACGACATTGCTTTTTTAGTTTAAAAAAACAGAGAAAATAATCTGGACTGATGCCATTGCCAGATAAAGTAGAGCTTATGGTTTATTGTATTCGTTGTAGCATATCCTCCAAAAGCCAGATGAGAAAAGCTGTTCATTTTGGCTATTCCCTACATGATCTGAAAGTGCTACAAAGACCAACAAACGAGTTCAGTGCATACATTTATTTAAATACAAATTTGATAAGCTCAAGATAGATTTATGTGTCTAGAAACAACAAAATTGCGGTTAAAGTATTTTTGTTTATTTAAAAAAACTACGCTGAACCAAATTTGGCTATTCTCCAAATAATTTATTTCTTGTTTCCATAGTCCATTTGGCCTATAAGCGTATAAAGTGAGAAAGAAAACTTAGCAATCTGGAAAGAAAAAAATGTTTTGATTTATTGGGTTAAGTAGATAGTAATTCAGATTATCAAAGACTAAAGGACCATTCATATGAGAGCGAGCAACTATTCAGTTGCCAATTGAAGGTTACAACAAAAAGTTTGGAACAGGAAATTTCGTTATTTAAACCGTTTAAGACCAGTTTTCTTCATATATTTTGATAAATCCATTTAAAGTAATATTTTGTCGTAGCTACATACGAAGCTGCAAGTCGCGTCCATGTGAATACATATTAAACACATGGAAAGGTTATGGGTGTATTCAGGGCCGGATTTAGAGGTCTGGAGGCCCCTGGCTTATTATTTTCCAAATAAAATGAACAATTTTTTTCAGTCAAATGTTTAATAATTTATTGCGAAACCAAGTAAATTATTTCAACTAACTAACATACATAGGTATATAAATACAGACAAAAACAAGAATTATATGAAATTATATTAAAGCGCTAACAAATGGAACCTTGTGAGCTTTTTTCCACGAAAAATCCTTGATGATTTCGCTGAAATCCAGTTCCCGCAATAAATCGCTTTCAATGCTGAGTAAGGATAGCTTTGATAGACGGTGTTGTCCCATCGAAGTCTATCCAGTGCAATTAGACACCATCAAAACCAAATACATTCTGAGTGCAATTTCAATGTTTGGGAATGTAGCTCTAAAATTTTGATCTTCAAGAATGTTGTTGGGTTTTATCGATTTAGTGAAAAGAAAAAGACGAACACGATATTTAATGTGTACCATACGGCGGTTTATTCAAGACTAGTAATAAGAATATAATAGAAAGATAATTCAGTGTTAAGTTTATATGTGAATGTGAGAATATGACGGCTAATGCAGTCATTTCGTTTAACGAACTTCAAATTTAAATATCCGTTGGACATAGGGGATTTCCCATTTTAAAAGCAAAACGCAATACAATCGAACCGAACTTAAACGCAAAAGGTGTTGCCACATCATATGGTATCGTACTCGATAGTCTAAATTATAAAACTGGTTACGTAGGACACAAAACTCAAACGACGGTTATAGCCGTCATATGTTTTTTTGTTTCTCAAAATATGACGGCTATTGCCGTAATAAGCGCGAACGTGTTAAGGAAAAAATACATGAAAACCTTTATTTAACTTAGGAATATATATTCAGTTATTTATTTCAAAGAGTTGCTTAAATACAGTAAGATACATACTCGTATCTTATAAAAGAGTATTTAGCATAGAAAAAGAGGAACAAACATTAAAAAATTCAAATAATGATAAAAAATGGGGGGAAAAATCATAATTAATTTACAAATAAAAATGAATAGCTAATATGTACCAAGAGAGTAATATAAAAGTTAAAAATATTTGACTTATGCAATGAAAAAATAAAACAAAAAGCTGAGTTTCTAAGAATTAATAAAAAGATATTTCCTGAGATTGCTTCTGAATTCACGTGGCAAAGAGTTCCACTTCTCACATAATGCAACCTAACACCACTGGGTGACACTAAGCCAATCATCACAGACGAAAATATCAAATGGGCTATAGACAGCTCCCCTTAAATCACCAGGGCTTGATGGGATTTTACCGATAATGCTCCAAAAGAACTTGGAGAAGGTTATACCTTGGTTATCGGTGATTTATCGGAGCTCACTTCGGCTGAATTACATACCCGAGACCTGGAAAAGAGTTCGAGGGATTATCGACCCATCAGCCTTACATCCTTTGCCCTTAAGACTCTCGAACGCATCCTGGACAGATATATCAGAGACAATCTAGGAAATACATCACTCTCGAAGTCTCAACATGCCTACCTCAAAGCAATTCCAGGGACACTGCCCTACACGAAGTAGTGCAGACGATCGAGAGATCTATTCACTACAAACATTACACCCTCGTTACCTTCTTAGACATTGAAGGTGCCTTCAACAACGTCCTTACTGAATCTATTCAAGAATCTCTCACAGCGGCAGGCGTAGAGGGTTTTGTTACCAGATGGATCATATAAATGCTCAGAACCAGAATAATTCAGGCCCAGTTGGGTAACATATTTATAGCCAAGACCATAGAAAGAGGAACGCCCCAAGGGGGAGTTATTTCGCCTCTCTTATGGCTCCCGGTCATTGACAAAATTCTGACAGATCTCAACAAAATTGGAATCAAAACATTCGCGTACGCAGACGACGTGGTTATTCTGGTACCGGGGATGTTTCCCTCAGTAATCAGTGAGATCACTGAGAGGGCTCTGATTAAGCTAAGCGCATGGGCTACAAAGTGTGGACTCAGCGTGAATCCGAGTAAAACTGAATTCATGCTTTTTAACACCAAGTACAAGATACCGACTTTCAACCTCCCCAAACTAAATAATGAAACACTCTCTTTATCTTCCGAGCTGCAAGCAAAACAAAGAACAGAGGGTACGCAAAGCAAGTGTCGCTTTCTACGCCTGTAGCAGATGTATTGGCGAAAGGTGGGGACTCCGGCCTAGGATGGTGCTGTGGATGTACACAGCCGTTATACGTCCTATCCTCAACTACGGGTCACTAGATTGGTGTCCCGCCCACTTCAACATTACTCTCCTCTGGGTTACCGGCCATAGTGGCATAGAGGGAAATGAAAGGGCCGATGCGCTGGCAAGACACGACTCTACCCTTAATAGTTCCCTTGCAGAGACAGCATCTCCTCCCATTTTAGCTGTCAAGGGTTTAATATCCCAGTACGTTCTTTCACAGGCGAGCTCCAGATAGAGCGGCCTAACTAGCTGTGTCATATCCAGGAAGATGTGGCCATGCTTCAATGTTAAAAGAACACACGACCTAACAAACAGAACCCGAAAGGAGATTGCCAGAATTGTGGCGGTCAGCACTTTTTATACCCTATTCTAAGGGTATATTAATTTTGACGCATAGTTTGTAACATACCTTAATATTGCCCGTAGACCCCTAAAAGTTACTATATTTATAATCAGCATCGATAGTAATGTCGATCTAGCCATGTCCGTCCGTCCGTCCGTCCGTCCGTCCGTCCGTCCGTCCGTCGGCAAAAATTAGGCCTTTAAACTGGGCCTAGAGAGCTGACGTTTTAACCATATACTCTCTAGGGTCCCGAAATAATCAACTATACGAATTTTTGAAATTCGCCCACAGACACGCCCACAAACTCAAAAAAACAAAATTTTGGAAAAAATCGAATTTTAAGCTAGAAAGCTGATTTTTTTTTATATGATCTATGACTACTAAAACTGCTCGGGATATAAAATTTTCAAAATCCGCCCACTGACACGCCCACAAAAAAATAAAACAATTTGATTGTAAAACCAAAATTTGAGCTAGGGAGCTGAAATTTATAATATATACTCTCTCAGGGATAGGAATAAGATTAGGGTATCCAACAGTTCGCCCAAGCGGACTATAGCCCGTCCCTATGTTTATACCCTATTCTAAGGGTATATTAATTTTGACGCATAGTTTGTAACATACCTTAATATTGCCCGTAGACCCCTAAAAGTTACTATATTTATGATCAGCATCGATAGTAATGTCGATCTAGCCATGTCCGTCCGTCCGTCCGTCCTCCTATCAACGTACACTTGATGAATTATAATAAAAAAAAAAATATATCTATCATTTCGCAAGTTTGCGTGTATTTAACTTCAATTTCTTTATTCAACTGTGCCTCACGAGAGAAATGATAACGAATATCAATATGTTTTGATTTTGAATGTTGAACACCGTCCTTAGAAAGACGAATTGCGCTTTGATTGTCGCAGAATATAATTGTTGGCTCAGTCACCTTACGGAACCCAAATTCATTGAGAGACCTTCTCATGTGGATGACTTCTTTTGTAACTTCAGATAGCGCCATATACTCCGCTTCCATTGTAGATAATGCTACTGATTTTTGCTTTTTACTTTTCCAACAGATTGGTCCTCCTGCTAGAATGAGTAAGTAGCCCGAACAAGATCGACGGTCTTCAACGTCGTTAGCCCAGTCAGCGTCTACGTATGCATGAAGATCCTCGTCTGTTTTTCGATAGGTCAGCTTGAAGTCTAGACTTCCCTTCAGGTATCGCAACACTCTCTTCGCAGATATCCAGTGTTGTTTTGCGGGATTTGATGTGAATCTACTCAGAAAGCTGGCTGCAAAACTTATATCTGGACGGGAAGCATTGGATAAATAAATAAGAGACCCAATAAGTTCCCTATATGGAATCGATCCACCATCTTCCTTAGACGTTGAGGCAACTCCCTGGTTGCCTTCCAGTGGAGTTGAAACTGGCTTAGCAACGGACATTCCAAAACCTTGAAGTAATTTCTCTATATACGTTCGCTGACTTATTTCAATTTGTCCAGTGTCTCCCTCTCTGACTACCTTTAGTCCCAAAATATTTTGGACCTTACCCAAGTCCTTCATTTCAAATTTTCTGGATAGAGATGCTTTCGTTGCCTCCAACCGTTGCAAATTGTCTGATGCAATCAACAAGTCGTCTACATATACGACCACAATAGTCGTTCCGGCATTGTCCTTCTTGTGATACAAACACGAATCAGATGCAGCTTGCTTCAGTCCCAAACTCTTCAAAAACTCGTCCAGTTCCTTGTGCCATTGTCGACCTGCTTGTTTTAAACCATAAAGCGGGCGAAGGAGTTTGCATACCTTCTGTACTGAATTTTTATTTTCGGGGTGTTGTGGTTGCTCCATGTATATTTCGTCATCCAGCTCTCCCTGGACGTATGCAGTGACAACATCCATCTGGTGCAAGTGTAGCTTCCAATTTGCGCACACAGCAAAAAGTGTACGAATTGTTTCATACCGCGCAACTGGAGCAAAAACCTCATCAAAATCCACGCCAGCCTTTTGTTCGCACCCTCTTGCAACAAGCCTCGCTTTATAACGATCGATTGAACCGTCCTCATTTCGCTTTATGCGAAACACCCATCTATTGGTTAAGACAGTCTTGTTCCTTGGACGATTTACCAGCACCCAGGTGT
Source organism: Portevinia maculata (assembly GCA_949715645.1). Classification (NCBI taxonomy): domain Eukaryota; kingdom Metazoa; phylum Arthropoda; class Insecta; order Diptera; family Syrphidae; genus Portevinia; species Portevinia maculata. The sequence goes on from OX454525.1 coordinate 194,907,923, forward strand.
TATTTCTGCTTAGGGATTGTAGCTCGGAATTCATAGCCTCTATCCACCTTTGACTGTCTTCACTGCTCATAGCCTCTCTGAATGATAGAGATTCATTAATATCATTAAAAGCAAAATTTACCTCCGACAGTATCTTCTTTCCACATCGCAGAGTCATTACGCGGGATTCAACGACCTCATCTACGCTGCCATTCAGTGACATGAACTTGTCTTCGTCTTCAGAATAAGAGTTGATTGATGATTCCTGACTTTCTTCCTTGATCGATGTCTTCTCGTAGTGATCCTCTTTCTAGTCACCTCCCGACAATTTCAGCTCTTCGGGTCCATTCTCGAATTCGGGTAGTAGCCCTTGCTGGTGCTTTGCTTCAAAAAAATGTCTGCCGTCCAGTCCATAGTTTTCTGGATTAATGTACTCGAAGAATTTTACATCCCTGCTGCGTATCACCTTCTTTGTTTTGACATCCCAAAGTCTATAGGCCTTCGACTCTTGGGAATATCCAACTAACCGAAATTCTTTGCCCTTCGGATCAAGTTTCTTCCTTCCTGGTGTTTTGTCCAGCGCTATAACTTGGCTTCCAAATGTTCGCAGGAAATTTACGTTGGGTTTCTTGCCGTTCCATACTTCAAATGCCGTTTTGTTACCGAGTGTACTTGTCGGGCATCTGTTTCGAATGAATGCTGCTGTATTTACGGCTTCAGCCCATAAATATTTTGGAAGATTGGCCTCTAACAACATGCATCTCACCATGTCCAAAAGAGTTCGATTGAAGCGTTCGGCGACCCCATTTTGCTGAGGTGTATACGGAACGGTTAGCTGTCTTTGAATACCCTCTTCGCGCAAAAATGTATTGAAATCCGCTGAAAGATATTCGGCCCCGTTATCGCTTCTTAGGAATTTAATTTTCCTACCGGTCTCACGTTCAGCTCGCAGTTTAAAATGTTTAAATGCAATTAAAACATCACTTCTCTGTTTTAAAATCACCACCTCGACATATCGGGATTTGTCGTCAATAAACGTCACGAAGTACTGCGCACCTCCTAACGATTTGACATTCATCGGCCCACATATATCGGAATGTACAATTTCCAAAATTTCACTGGCTAATTTACGCGAAGGCTTAAATGTTTGTTGACAAATTTTTCCTTTTTCACACACGGCACACTTCACATGTTTATCGGAAAATTGTTCGGTGATCCCTAATACCTGTCCAGATCTTTGCAGCATTTTAAGTTGCGTGAAATTTATGTGGCCAAATCTCTGATGCCAGCGAATTAAATTTGTATCGTACAATGCTGCACACGACAATGCATCACCTTCACTTTTGGTACTCACTTTCATTTCTTGAATAATGTAAAGCTTTCCTCGTCTTTGTGCTCTGAAAAGAACAGTTTTGTTTTCCTTGTAAATAATACAGGAATCCTCTTGAAAGGAAAAAGAAAATCCATTATTTGTTGCTTGTGAAATGGACAGCAAATTATGCCTTAAATTTGGTACGAACATCACGTCGCGGAGTTGAATCTGAATAGTTTTCCCAAATTTAGATTTTACCGCGATCAACACTGTGCCTTTTCCACTTGCTTCTATTGTCTCCTTTCCAGCTGTTTTGATTTGCATTGGGTCGAAACTGTTCCACTCCAAGAATTTATTTTTATTTTTACACATGTGTGCACTTGCACCGCTATCAATACACCAAGAATTTATATATTCGTCGTCGACGCCGGCACTAAGTACTATTGTTGCATTTTCATGTTTGTCATGTGTTCTTTATACCCTATTCTAAGGGTATATTAATTTTGACGCATAGTTTGTAACATACCTTAATATTGCCCGTAGACCCCTAAAAGTTACTATATTTATGATCAGCATCGATAGTAATGTCGATCTAGCCATGTCCGTCCGTCCGTCCGTCCGTCCGTCTGTAGTCAAAAATTAGGCCTTTAAACTGGACCTAGAGAGCTGAAATTTTAACCATATACTCTCTAGGGTCCCGAAATAATCAAGTTTACGAATTTTTGAAATCCGCCCACAGACACGCCCACAAACTCAAAAAAACAAAATTTTGAAAAAAATCGAATTTTGAGCTAGAAAGCTGAAATTTTGTATATATGATCTATGACTCCTAAAACTGCTCGGGATAACAAATTTTCAAAATCCGCCCACTGACACGCCCACAAATAAATAAAACAATTTTTTTATACCCTATTCTAAGGGTATATTAACTTTTGAAAATCCAAAGTTTGAGCTAGGAAGCTGAAATTTATAATATATACTCTCTATGGGCCCTTTATGCTCATGTGTAAATATTTTTAAAATCCGCCCACTGACACGCCCACAATTTTTTTTTCTTTTTTTTTGAAAATTCAAAGTTTGAGCTAGGGAACTGAAATTTATAATATATACTCTCTAGGGGCCCCTTATTCTCATGTGTTATTTTTTTTTTAAATCCGCCTACTGGCACTCCCACAATTAAATAAAACAATTTTATTGAAACACCTAAGTTTGAGCTAGGGAGCGTTTTTTTTTTGATAAAATCCCTTAAATGTTATATAACAAAATATGTAGAGCGTTCTTAACAATTCAACCATACTTAGACTTTTGTCACGCCCACTTATGAGGGATAGGAATAAGAATAGGGTATCCAACAGTTCGCCCAAGCGGACTGTAGCCCGTCCCTATGTTTTTATATTGTTTTTCGTTCGGCATTCGCTTGCAATGTGTCCCGTTTTACCACACGAGAAACATTTTGTGTATGCTCTTTGCCTTCTTTGCGAATAATTTTGACTCTTGTTTGCCGTTGACTGTAGTCTGTTTTTCGTTCGGTTCCTTTCTTGCGATAGTAATGCATGTGTATTCACCGTCACTTCGCCGTTACTAACTGAGTTTTGATTTATTCTGGCGTCCTCTTCTATCAGCTTTACTTTAAGCGAGTTCACGTTGGGGATGATGTCTCTTGTCTCTATCGCTACACAGAAATTTTCATACTCGGGTGGCAAGGTGTTGAGGAGCATGATGGAAAGTAGTTCCGTTGGAATCGCAATTCCTACTTCCTCTAACTGATCTGCACTGCTTTGAAAATTTCGTAAATGTTCCTTCATGCTGATTTCATTTCCTTTTTTCATCTGAAATAGGTGCCTGTACAAAACTATCTTTTTGGCTGGCCCTTTTGATTTGTGCACTTCTTCTAGAGCTGTCCACGCCTCGTTGGACGTCGTGGTCTTTCTAATGTAGCCCATTTGGCTCTCCTTTACCCCGAGAAAAATCATCGCCTGAGCTTTTCCGTCCTTGGTCGTCCAAGTCTCATCTTTGGATTTATTCTCAATTGTGCCATTCACATAACCCCAAAGATCATTGCAAATTAAAACACTTCTCATCTGCAACTTCCACGACTCGTAATTGTCTTCACCTAATTTCTCGATATGAGAAGTATTCGCGGAATTCATGTCGTTTTTTTTTTTTTTTTTTTTTTTGACAAAAGTTGTATATATGTAGTTATTCCGCAAATTCGCGATCGTTGAATACAATTCACCGATTAGTAAAACTGCACTATGAAATTTATAAAATGCACGCGCAACCTGGGCCCATAACCTGTTGGGTTTTATCGATTTAGTGAAAAGAAAAAGACGACCACGATATTTAATGTGTACCATAATACGGCGGTTTATTCAAGACTAGTAATAAGAATATAATAGAAAGATAATTCAGTGTTAAGTTTATATGTGAATGTGAGATGCAAAGACAGTATGAATGTAGTATATACTAATGAGAATATGTATGGTTAAGATATACAAAGAAACAAGGTACGATGATATAATATTTAACAAATGTAATAGTAAAATAGCTCGGTAGATTGATCTTTTCTATAATCCTTTTTGTATAAGTTGATTAAAGATAGAAATTGAACCAACTCTAGGCTCTAAATCATCTTTGTATACTTTCACCAATGCCTCTGTTGCAGCATGCAAATTTACAGCATCCATCTTCTCTATATGATTGAGAAATCCAAATCGTGAATGTAAGAGAAACACATAGCTGATAGATAACTGGGATAAAACCAAATACTTTGAATTTCTCTTTTGGTGACAGATTTGCGTCTTGTGCTTTCATATAATCGAGTGGATTCAGCCTCACATTTCTTATTCAAGAATCATTTTCGGGTCCTGCAACATCTTGTTTGTAGCTTCGAATCGCTCTAAGATGTCGTTCCAAAAGATACCAAATAGAGCGGTTTCGAGACAACTCATCTTTCGTAAAAGGTTCGATGCTTCATTCCTCACGATGTCTTTTTGCTCCTTATCAGAAGATATGCTGGTTAGAGCTCCTTCGATTTCAGAATAACCATCGACAATAGCTTTCGTAGTTTCAGGTCGACAAGACCAACGACTATCGCTAAGCTTTTTTAAAACGTAAAATTATCCGCTTTTCTTCTGCGATAATTTTTCAGTCAGAATTTGGTATCGCTCTGTGAAAAACGTATATAAATTCTGTACGAAATGGAAGAATTGAACAGTCGATGGACACGAGTTAGCAGCTGCCTATCCAACTAAATTGAGAGACTGAGCACAACATGGTACAAACGCCGATAAATCATTTTTCTCCAAAATAAGAGCCTGCATTCCTTTGTATTTACCACTCATGTTTGCAGCATTGTCACATGATTGGCCGCGGCAATCCAAAATGTCTATTTGATGGTCACCTACAAATTTTAGTAGAGCGTTTGCTATGGCCTCGCCGGTATGGCCGCAGTTTGGTAAAATGGTGAGAAATCTTTCGTTTGGCATCGATCCTTCAATATATCTAACAGCTATAGTTAGTTGATCAATATGAATGAGATTCGTTGGGAGTTGAATCCACTACTTGTCGGAATTTGAAATATTGGGTCCTCTGTTTCGTGGAGGCCTAAGGCTGTAGCTTCGGCTGCCCTTGCCTAAATCCGACACAGGGTGTATTGTTAGGAATGATCTATACATATTTTGTCATACAACATTTAAAGGATTTTATTGAAAAAACAAAGTTTTTGTAAAAAATGCCCACTTTATATGGCAGAAAACTTTATGTAAAGGAATTGTTGAAAACGACTTTATCAACATACGTTGTGAAGAATAGGACGATTTTTTTAAATAGTGGGCAGATTTTAAAAATTCTTAAACTTGAACGAACCTACTTTGAACAAAAACTCGACAAGAATCTTTCTTCGCGAACGTTCTGGCGAAATAGACGTCAGCTAGCGATTCATACAACTCCCGATGACCAGTGCAATCCAACCCCCAATGAAATTAATTCGTTTTTTGTCTGCAGTAACTCTACTCATAATAATGCAACAAGTGATAATAATATCACAACTTCGCTGTCTGAATGTAACACATTTAGGAATTTTATTTTTTGGTGTATTGACCTAAATGAACTCACTTTGTTGTGGAATTAATCCATTAAAAGTCATGCTGTTGGTCCCGACCAAATTTCTCCTGGTTTTTTTAAACTTATTTATCAAAATATATATAAATATGTTCTCTTTATTGTGAATACTTGTTTAACAAGTTCCTTTTTCCCGTCACAATGGAAGGAGGCTACAGTTATACCAATACCTAAAATACGTTCTCCTGAATCTCTTCATGATTTCCGCCCAATATCTCTTTTATGTTTTTTATCCAAGGTTTTGGAAAAATTAATGTACATACTTTCAAGTAGTTAAATAAGTTGAGGAACAGAACATTATCTCTAGCTGGCAATCAGGATTTCGCACACATCACAGCTGTGAAACTGCTATGCTGAAAGTAAATACTGATATAAGAACGGCCTTAGACAATGACGATTTCACTGCTCTCATTCTACTTGATTTTTCCAAAGCTTTTGACAGAGTAAACCCCTCCTACCTAGAAAACTGAGTTGTTCCTTTATTTTTAGCTCCGCAGCTATACGTTTTATACAAAGTTTCTTATCTGGGTGCATGCAACGTGTTAAAATTAAAGATTCTTTGTCTGATCAATGTTAGTCACTCAAGGAGTACCCCAAGGATCAATTCTTTTTCCATTATTATTTAGTTTATTTATAAATGACATCTCATCTTCCGTTAGTTCTTCCTTCCATATATATGCGGACGATGTCCAACTTTATCTAAGCAGACCTATAGGGCTAATCGAAGACTACATAGAACGGATTAATTTTGATCGATAATATTGCACGGTGGTCAGAAACAAACTTATTAACTTTAAACCCTAGCAAATCGCATGCTATTTATTTTTTTAACAGGAGTTTGCCCTCTAGCTAGGTTCTACCCATAACACTCAATGGATCTCAGCTACCCATTGCGGATAAGGTTAACAGTCTCGGCGTAGTTATAGGCTCATCAATGCAATGCTGTAATTTTGTCAAGTCGATGCTCTGTAAGATCTATGGCGGTCTGCGAACACTACGACTTACGGCATCTCATCCGAAGTTCGTCTTAAACTTTTTAAAACACTGCTTTTACCATGTAGCATTTGTGCCCGACGAGTTGAGGTATCTTTCAATGATTGCACCCGATTTGTGCTTAATTTAAGAAGGTCCGATAACATATCACCATATAAAGATATTTTACTGGGATGCTCTTTAAACACCTATCTAAAAAGACGTGCAATGACTTTCCTTTTTAAACTTCTAAGAAGTAGCTGTCCTTACGCGAACTTTTTAATTACACGACATCTCCGCGAAATCTCGACATCGTTATACCAAGATTTCACAGGTTGGTGATGGAGAGATCTTTCCCTATTAGGCTTTGGCACAGTCTTGAAAATCGTGTTCAAGCGATACAGTCTGTCTCGGAATTTAAACGACGTGTAACACAATGTTTATAACTTTGTTATATATTTATTGTTTCCATACTATAATGGCTAATCTACTTTCGCCTCTCTTTTTGTCCTTTCTTCCTATCTCCTAACCTATTCCTATTTTCCTTCTTCTGAAAAGGTTCTGTATATTAATTTCATTTGCAAATCATCTTTCTGTAGATCCGTTTTTTTTTTGCATTTTTAAACAAATTAGTGTAATAATTATTTTTTTGAGACGGACTAACATGGCTAGATCGACATAACTATCGATGCTGATCACGAATATATTAACTTTTAGGGGTCTACGGGTAATAATAAGTAATGTTAGAACTTTAACTTTAATTTCTGCTCACTCTGTTGTGTCGCACCATTTATCTAAATCATCAAAATCAACCAACACCGCATTACAATCGCTCGACGCTCGCAATCTATTAGTAGAATTGAAATTGAATTGAATTTCGAGGCGGGTTTTCGCTCTCACCGAATTGAGAGATTTTGAAGTAGTTTTACACTTTCTACTAGCCCAGTCAAATAAACTCAACAAAGGAAAACAAAGAGGGCGCACAATTTCAATGAAATCACAGAAAATTTTGTGATCGGATTGAGTTAATCCTTCAATACGTCAATCTGCGTTTACATGGAATTCAATTCGGATTGAATCTGGATCCTCTCACACATATACAATACACCATACCAATGAGAACGACATAAACGTGGAACGAAGTAAGAAAAAAAATGTACATTGAGAATAATATTTCAGATTCAGACATTCAGTCAGGTTAGGTTAGGTTAGGTTAAAGTGGTTGTCAGCTTTACCCAACACACTTATACCAATGTAATGTCCACGCGGATCTAGGAAGTTTCTCCCATTACTCCTTAAACCAGTTGGAATTTCTTATGATGGCCGATAGGCTTCTAACATCAGTGTTAGCCAAGTCACTTAGATCCTAAGCAAGAAGGCTCCCAGATAGAGATTTCTTTTATGTGTTGTACCCAGACCTAACTATCCGCAATACACGGCATATTCACTAACGCCTTATCATTCATTCAATTACAATATCTCACAGCCCGATACGAGATACGGCATATTCACTGGCGCCTTACCATCGATGTATAATGACACCAAACCCATGCACACAATTATTGGCTGTGTTTCTTTATTTTTTCCGAATAGAATGACAGCCATTTGTCTCTAGACCAGCGTTGCCACTTAATTCAAGAATAAGTACAACATTTAGTACTTACAATTAATATATGTTGTCTATTACTGAACTCACATGTGGGGTAATACTCCACTAAAGCACTAAAATAAAAACACACACAATAATACAAATATGAGAAACATTACGAAAATATAATTTCAGTTCACAAAAACAAGTAATACAAATTACATTAAACTTTTTCTAAGCGGAAATCTTGCAACCTTATTATAGTTGTCAAAATTCAATTATTGATAAACGACAACATTTATTAATCGATTGACATTTTGGTACTATGAATGTCATCTTAACAAATTATTCATCCCTTCTGAACACTGACAAACAATAGAGCGATAGAGCATTTTCGTAAAGCTATCTCTTTCTGAAGTGCCGAATTTCTTTCTTAAACGTCAAGAAAAAATTAAAGCATAAAATTTCAGTAATTTGCAGAAATTGTATGAAAAATTATTGGGATTGTTAATAAAGTGTATATTTAGGTGAACTCAAAGGATCATCTGACGTTTATATTAATCAAATCTGTTATCTCTTGTTTTTTCGTTTTGCTTAAGTCAAAATTTAATTTTAATTTTGTTGTTAGTTGTTTTGTTTAAGCTCATGCATTTTGTGACTACTTTTTGTTCATAAAATTTATGGAAGTGAAGTTCTAGTGATTGTATCTATTCAATACATATTATTTTATTTTTCCAAAAAGCAATTCTACTCACGACATTTCGTTTTAAAAATGTTTTTACAAACAAAAACAGCGAATGAATTCTCTAAATTTATTTGTCAGTGACGAATTTGTGATTGACTGAACATTTTAAAGCTATCAATATTTTCGACAACTAAAACAATACATAGCGGAAAATGACTTGTCCCTATTTAAGTCTCCACAGCTGCGTTTCTTAACGAAGTACCCAATACAGTAATATACAACTTTCGCTCAGAAAAGACATAATATATTTTTTATTACTAAGATATTGTTATTATTTTTATGAATAACATTATATTCTCCTGTTGTTATTATGTTAAATATGTTGAATCGAAGGAAAAAAGTAAAACATTAAATATGTTGTCCTTTCGAGTAAGGATTTAGTACAAGTTCAAAAAACATTCACCTTTTTATGTAGCATAAGTGGCAACACTGCTCATGAAATCGTTTTGTCACAATTCACAAACATCTATTTCATTTTCACAGGCATTTCATGTTCACAGAAGACCATTTTAAAAATGTATTTGATTCTAGAAGGAAATTAAAAATATATAATCAAAAATAATTAACTTAAAACAACACACATGAAAATATAAAAAAAGACAACAAATCTGCAATAAATGCTTACCCATTTGATTGTTTGCTGTTGCTTCTATTTTTTTTTTATCAAGTACTGATGTACAACGAGGGAATATTCTTTTTATTCCACCTGAAAAAGAATGCATTCCATTTATTCCAGAATGAATAAAGAAACACCGAAATGGATTATCCGGAATATTCCATTGAATAAAGAAACGTAAATGGCTCACTCGGAAGATTCCGAATATTCCGAATGAATAAAGAAACACACGGATTATGTTCGCTAGCACTCATAAATAATAACTATTACGTCAACCCCAATTCACCACTACGCATGGCAAAACAAACCTGATAAACATAAACAATCGACTTAGCTCTGTGTCGTCACCCGCTGCGGCGAACACCGACCACACATGAGTAATGCGATTGTTATTATTATCACTAAGGGTAGAATTGCTGTCAATGTCAATGCATTTTTGTATGGAAACGAATCATGAGGTGACGATGGATATAGGTGAGCGATTCATTATGCTGAAAATGCATTTATTGGGTATTGGTACATCTGGCCTAGATCGATGAATAGGGCCAGTGCTTATCGCGCAATATCGATCGCACTAGGGCAATGTGTTAAGTAAAGCCAACACAAAAATCGTATATAAGGGGATCGATGAAGCTAGGAAAGGCAGAGTAAGAGAGTATTCAGAACCTAGTAACACTAATAAACTGATTTGGTCGCAGCCCAGCGAAGACAGCGGGCCAAACTCAGATATAATAAAAGAAAGCTAAATTAAGAAAAATTAATAAATAAATACTGAGTCGCAGCCCAGCGAAGACAGCGGGCTCAGTTAAATAAAAATTAAAAACAAATTCGTTTACTCTCCGCTTCGTACTCTTCCCTTGGAGACAAGGAAGAATGGTACGCGAGCGTCATAATATATGGGAGAAATCAGGACATGTAAAAAGAAGGTGAAGTGTAGTCTCCTCCTCCTCTTTGTCTATGCAGCTTCTGCAGAAGTCGTTTAAATAGGCGCCAATAAGTGCCCTGTAATGACACCTGTAGTGGAGCTAACATGCAGTCGGGTAAATGAGCTTAGACACTTAGAGCGTCGCAGGTCCAGCTCTGCCAGATATGCTTGGTCGCTAGACATGTATTCAGAGTCAGAATTGGTTGAAGAGTGCTGTCATTTACTTTCATGTGGTTTGGCTAAAGAATTTTACAATGTGGAAAATGTGCGGAGTAGATTTTTTTTTTCGTAAAATTAAGGTAAATTAACTCCGATTTGAATAAGGTTCGAAAACTGGGACCAACTCAAAGGAAATATACATAAAAAAATGCTAATTACATTCAAAGTCCCAACAACCGCCTGTAAAAAACGTGAGATCGTGTGGTCCAGAAAAGTGGTGAAGATGTTGGCTATGGGTATTATAGAGTTGTTTATCAAAATATTATGTTTGTTTGTATTTCTCTTATTAGTGCGGTTACTATACTCTATCCAACAAAAATTGTCAGTACAGGGAAGTTATGATGTTTGTCTCTCAGTCTGGTTGCAATGACTTACATAAATCGGTTCCTCTTTAAAGCTCTCACAGGGTTGCCGTGGTGTCTATGATAATTCGCCATAACTCAGAGAGCAATTCTATTAAAATAAAAATATTGCGGAACGAAATAAATTCCGTTTATCTTTTTCCTTTTCTGGTACCTAAGATAATAATAGACGTTTTTTTTTAAAGGTCTCCAGTAGACCAACAAAATATATAAATTTCGTAACACAAAAAAAATCTAAACGAAAAATATATCACTGTAATCCAATTTATTCATTATAAATATTGTAAAACATAAAATACTAATTTCTAATATCACTACTCAACTAATCCGATGAGTAATTACTGCTACTGCTCTCGTTATTTAGGTCTATTATTAACCTTTCGCTTCCTCGGCAAAAACGTCCATTTCCCACACATTTGGCTCAACAACCTGTTCAACGTGTTGGACACATCGATGCCATTTTTCCTTGTCAACCCTTGTAAGTGCTGTCGTTAGTAAGTCTCTTATTTCAGCCATTTTAAATGACTTGTTTTGGCTTGCTACAAACCCTTTCACTAGAGCCCAAACCAATTCTATTGGATTAAGGACACAGTGATAAGGCGGCAAGCGAAGCACTTTATGTCCCGCATTTTGAGCCATTTCATCCACGACGTATGTTTCATACTTGGCTTTGTAACGTTTAACAATTTCCAGCAACCCATTGTATGATTGCATCCCTACCTAACTTCAGATCTTCCTTTTGGGAAATCCCGTACCTATTCATTGGCAAAACAGGCGTTATTCATCGGAAAAACAAAGACATCATACAAACAGGTACATAATGAGATGAAAGGATGTATTTATGTTTATACCCTATTCTAGGGGTATATTAATTTTGACGCATAGTTTGTAACATACCTTAATATTGCCCGTAGACCCCTAAAAGTTACTATATTTATGATCAGCATCGATAGTAATGTCTATCTAGCCATGTCCGTCCGTCCGTCCGTCCGTCGGCAAAAATTAGGCCTTTAAACTGGACCTAGAGAGCTGAAATTTTAACCATATACTCTCTAGGGTCCCGAAATAATCAAGTTTACGAATTTTTGAAATCCGCCCACAGACACGCCCACAAACTCAAAAAAACAAAATTTTGGAAAAAATCGAATTTTGAGCTAGAGCGCTGAAATTTTTTATATATGATCTATGGCCCATAAAACTGATTGGGACATACAATTTTCAAAATCCGCCCACTGACACGCCCACAATTAAATAAAACAGATTTTGGGAAAAATTGAATTTTGAGCTAGAAAGCTGAAATTTTTTATATATGATCTTTGGCCCATAAAACTGTTTGGGACATAAAATTTTCAAAATCCGCCCACTGACACGCCCACAATTAAATAATTTTTTTTTTTTGAAAAACCAAAATTTGAGCTAGGGAGCTGAAATTTTTAATATATACTCTCTAGGGGCCCTTTATGCTCATGTGTAAATATTTTCAAAATCCGCCTACTGACACGCCCACAATTATTTTTTTTTTATTTTTGAAAGTCCAAAGTTTGAGCTAGGGAGCTGAAATTTATAGTATATACTCTCTAGGTGCCCTTTATGCTCATACTTAAATTTTTTTTAAATCCGCCTACTGACACGCCCACAATTAAATAAAACAATTTTATTGAAAAACCAAAGTTTGAGCTAGGTAGCGTTTTTATTTACAAAAGCTTAGTTTTTTCGATAAAATCCTTTAAATTTTTGTCACACCCACTTATGAGATATAGGAATAAGAATAGGGTATCCAACAGTTCGCCCAAGCGGACTGTAGCCCGCCCCTATGTTTTTTTTTTATTTAAACAGTTTGCAACATAAACTCAATCAGCAAGATTTTCTAAAAACATTTCCCAGTCCTTTCCACTATAATGTTTATTGATATTGTGAAAGGTAGACACAATCAGGCAATTAGAATACAAAATTATATAACCACGACGCAATGTCATAGGTATATGACAGATGGTAAAAGAAACTGCACTTGTGCAGCTGTACAATACAAATACAATCAAATTAAAACCGAATGGCAACACCCCACGTAATAATTCGTTCTCAAAAGCACCAAAACCGAAAGTTCTTTGACAAAATCCATGGAAAAACCCTTAATGATGACTCTTCTGATGTGCTTCAGTCACACACACTGCTTATTTTGGTGGATAATAATAGTAAGCGAACACAAGACGATCATGCTCATTCCCACATTCGGCTGTGTGGGAGACTGGTTGTGGTGGGTTGTATGCGAATTTTAGAAAAATAACAACAACAATTCCTTGGTATGACAGTGGTTTGGTTTTTATTTCAGTGGCATGAGTGCCGTGAGAGTATCTACAGGCACCACTTGTAGAAAAAAAAGCTCCTCCATAAGGCCTGTACTGACAATTTTTGTTGGATAGAGTATAGAACAAAATCGGTTTCCTCTGTATATGTTCCCAGAATGTCCATGTCCGTCCGTCCGTCCGTCCGTCGGCAAAAATTAGGCCTTTAAACTGGACCTAGAGAGCTGAAATTTTAACCATATACTCTCTAGGGTCCCGAAATAATCAAGTTTACGAATTTTTGAAATCCGCCCACAGACACGCCCACAAACTCAAAAAAACAAAATTTTGGAAAAAATCGAATTTTGAGCTAGAGCGCTGAAATTTTTTATATATGATCTATGGCCCATAAAACTGATTGGGACATACAATTTTCAAAATCCGCCCACTGACACGCCCACAATTAAATAAAACAGATTTTGGGAAAAATTGAATTTTGAGCTAGAAAGCTGAAATTTTTTATATATGATCTTTGGCCCATAAAACTGTTTGGGACATAAAATTTTCAAAATCCGCCCACTGACACGCCCACAATTAAATAATTTTTTTTTTTTGAAAAACCAAAATTTGAGCTAGGGAGCTGAAATTTTTAATATATACTCTCTAGGGGCCCTTTATGCTCATGTGTAAATATTTTCAAAATCCGCCTACTGACACGCCCACAATTATTTTTTTTTTATTTTTGAAAGTCCAAAGTTTGAGCTAGGGAGCTGAAATTTATAGTATATACTCTCTAGGTGCCCTTTATGCTCATACTTAAATTTTTTTTAAATCCGCCTACTGACACGCCCACAATTAAATAAAACAATTTTATTGAAAAACCAAAGTTTGAGCTAGGTAGCGTTTTTATTTACAAAAGCTTAGTTTTTTCGATAAAATCCTTTAAATTTTTGTCACACCCACTTATGAGATATAGGAATAAGAATAGGGTATCCAACAGTTCGCCCAAGCGGACTGTAGCCCGCCCCTATGTTTTTTTTTTATTTAAACAGTTTGCAACATAAACTCAATCAGCAAGATTTTCTAAAAACATTTCCCAGTCCTTTCCACTATAATGTTTATTGATATTGTGAAAGGTAGACACAATCAGGCAATTAGAATACAAAATTATATAACCACGACGCAATGTCATAGGTATATGACAGATGGTAAAAGAAACTGCACTTGTGCAGCTGTACAATACAAATACAATCAAATTAAAACCGAATGGCAACACCCCACGTAATAATTCGTTCTCAAAAGCACCAAAACCGAAAGTTCTTTGACAAAATCCATGGAAAAACCCTTAATGATGACTCTTCTGATGTGCTTCAGTCACACACACTGCTTATTTTGGTGGATAATAATAGTAAGCGAACACAAGACGATCATGCTCATTCCCACATTCGGCTGTGTGGGAGACTGGTTGTGGTGGGTTGTATGCGAATTTTAGAAAAATAACAACAACAATTCCTTGGTATGACAGTGGTTTGGTTTTTATTTCAGTGGCATGAGTGCCGTGAGAGTATCTACAGGCACCACTTGTAGAAAAAAAAGCTCCTCCATAAGGCCTGTACTGACAATTTTTGTTGGATAGAGTATAGAACAAAATCGGTTTCCTCTGTATATGTTCCCAGAAAAGAGAAATGAGAATGAAAACATTCGTTTGGTTGGATTTGTTCTGATTCTCTTTTCTAAATATTACCAGAGAGAATATAATAATGGGTGATGAAGGTTGGTGGGACTTGCACTTCATTTTTGAATTTAGGATTTAGGTCTAACGTTGAAATCGAAGTTGAGGTCGAAGTGCTAATGTGTTTCATCCCATTAAAAAGCATTGGTTCTAAAACGTGCGACGTGGTAGTCAACGTTGAAGTCCAAGTTGAAGTGTAGATGTGTCTACCATAAGTCTTGAGATAGGTTGTCACATAAAAAAAACAAAACAACGATTTTATATATATATAGTATATTAGATAGGATATTGAGTCCTAGTTTGTAACATTCCTTAATATAGTCATATCCAAGCGATGGATGAGTATGGCGCGGGGAGAAGTAGTACCTGTGTACAAAAACGATGGCCGTTTACGAAAACGTTAATTTGATCACAACACAATTTAAATGGAGTCCTTAAACAATTTAATCCGGAAAATCGTGTTATAAAGAAATATAAAACAATTTAAATATGAAACGACTTAAAACACCATAATATAAATTAGTTACTTGTCGTATTCGTATTCGTATTCATTACTCATTTCGGATGTATCTATTTAACTCGGTTATGGAAAATCTAACGATTTGAAAATAAAACAAACTATATTTAAATTTCAAACCAAATAAAAAAAAACATAGGGCGAACAGTTGGATACCCTATTTTTATTCCTATCCCTCATAAGTGGGCGTGAAAAAAGTCTAAGTATGGTTGAATTGCTAAGAACGCTCTATAACACTTAAAGGATTTAATCGAAAAAAGAAGCTTTTGTAAAAAAAACTTTGGTTTTTCAATAAAATTGTTTTATTTAATTGTGGGCGTGTTAGTAGGCGGATTTAACAAATATTTAAACAAAAGTATAAAGGGTCTAAAGGTATTATAAATTTCAGCTTCCTAGCTCAAACTTTGGCTTTACAAAAAAAAATGTTTAAATTGTGGGCGTGTCAGAGGGCGGATTTTGGAAATTTTATCTCCTGGGCAGTTTTGGCAGTCAAAGATCATATATACGAAATTTCAGCTTTCTAGCTCAAAATTCGATTTTTTCGAAAAATTTCTTTTATTGAGTTTGTGGGCGGATTTCAAAAGTTCTTAAACTTGATTATTTCGGGCCTCTAGAGAGTATACGTTTAAAATTTCAGCTCTCTAGGTTCAGTTTAAAGGCTTAAGTTTTGCCGGCAGACGGATATGGCTAGATCGACCTTACTTTCGATGCTGATCATAAATATAGTAACTTTTAGGGGTCTACGGGTCTAAGGTATTTTAAAAACTTTGCGTCAATATTAATATACCGCTAGAATAGGGTATAATGAATCCACTTTATTATTAAAATTAATGCTTCTCGACATCAGCCATTACATTTTTAGGGCCATCAAAAAATGTTGACACCTGATACCGCAAAACTGCAACCAATGTCTTGCGCAAACTGCATTATCGAACATAATCAGTCAAAATGTAATGCAGTTATTTTACTATTTGCGTTTTCGAACACTTTACTTTTGCATCATGTTGAAAGAGTAATAGGGCAAGAAGTGAAACTACATCCTGTCAAGAAAGAACCGAATCCATCACTCAGTATAGAGGAGGTTGGCTTAGGCATAAAAAAGATTAAGAACAACAAGACCGCCGGGTGTGTACGCTTAGCAACGGAGATCTTCAAATACGGATCTGTTATTTTGGTAGGGCGTATGCACCAAATCTTCGACCAAGCATCCCCGATGACTGGACAAGAAAGGCGATCTTATGTCTGCCAGAACTATACCAGCATTTTTCTTTTGTCGGGGTGCGGGACTTTTTACACTGGAGCACTTAGACTCAATACCGGTCCATTGTACTACCAGGAAGCCACACCTCAATGATAAGGAGCTTAGGCTTACAGCACTCACCACATCAGCACCAAATACCTGCCACCTGATACGAGCAAAAGCAGGACAATCACAGAGAAAATGTTCCGCAATGTCATCGCTTTCTCTTTAGGCTTCGCAGTTTCTGGTATCGATTAGGCCTAGCACCTTAAGATGTTTGGCAGAAGCGTAATGGCCCGTTAGAATGGCAGTAGTCTGTCTGCAGTCTTTTCTGTTGAGAAACAACAAGAATACCGCAGTTTTTTTTACAGACGTGGGCGAGAATTCGTTTCATATGAAACCCAACCCATCAGGCAGACATATCGCCGGTTCAGGTCTTGAGAAGTCCTCCTCTGAGCCCTGTCGAGTAAGTTCGTCGGAGATCTCATTTCCTGTGATCCCGTTATGACCCAGAACCCAGACATGTCTGAGTAAATTTAGCCTGCCTTCCGACCGAATTCAAAGAGATCTTGTATTGACGAACTATTTTGGAGGTGGTTGTTAGATTTTTTGATTATTTTCCGGCGAACTCTGAAATAGAAGATTGAACAAAAAGAGATACGACCGATCGCTTTGGTTTAAAGACAAAAGAAAAAGATTTATTCGCATGAAGAGAAACGTCAAGTTAATACAAAAGAAGAATGTAATAGATTCATTGCTATAGAAGTTACTTTAAGAAATGATTTTAAAAAGCAAATTAATAGATAATAAAGATTATAGATTTTCTTAACATTCCGCCCGCCTCGACGACTGTTTCAGGGCGTCGAAACTTCTGGATCGGGATGTCTGATGCGATTCTCGTCAGTGGTTGAAGATACTGGAAGTAGACACAGCTTGGATATTGGGCGTTTAAAAATGTTAGTCTGCGTTTTCATGGCAACTACGCGTATGAAACCATCCGACCCAGGATGGGTTTCGATGACACGAGCAAGAGGCCACTTCGATGGAGGATAACGTTCGTCCCTAAGAAGAACAAGTGAGCCTACCTTGATATTAGGTGATGCATGATGCCATTTTACCATTGCTTGCAGTCGTTGAATATATTCGATTGACCATCGTTTCCAGAATCCTTCCAGCATTTGACGTATTAGTTGATACCGTGATAGCCTTGATTGTGGTAGATGCGTTAGAGATGGTTCGGGGATTGTATTGAGAGCTTCTCCGATGATAAAATGACCGGGAGTGAGGGCTTCTAGATCGGTCGGGTCTTCAGATAACGGACAGATTGGTCGAGAATTCAGCGCAGCTTCAATTTGAGCCAAGAGTGTGGAGAATTCTTCATAAGTTAGAATAGCTTCACCAACAACTCTCTTAATATGAAACTTAACAGATTTGACGGCTGCCTCCCACTTACCACCAAAGTGAGGCGCTGCTGGTGGGTTAAACGTCCATTTTGTCCCATTGTTTGCGAGCAGGTCACTTAGTGTTTGAAGATCCTTTGAGGCAGCGTCGAATAGTTTTCTCAACTCAGCATCAGCACCTATAAAATTCGATCCACAATCACTTGATAATGTGGCGGAAATACCACGGCGACTCGTGAAACGTTTGTAGGCAGCTGTGAATCCCTCAGTCGTGTAGTCGGTAGATAACTCCAGGTGAACAGCTGATGTAGAGAAGCAAACAAAGACTATAAGGTAACTCTTATACTTTTTTGCTCCCCGTCCTCTCCAAGTGCTGATAGTAAACGGCCCTGCATAGTCAGCTGCTGAATGTAGAAATGGCCGAAATGATTGTGTTCGAAGAGGGGGTAGTTGACCCATGATTTGTTTGGCATTGGTTGCCCGATGACATATGCAGACTACGCAACGATGTATGAAGCACCTTACTGGATTACGGCCGCTCATGATCCAGTATTGTCGTCTTAATGTATTCAGCATAAGTTGAACTCCCCCATGTAATGTGGATTGATGAATGTTGTCTAGAACCAAGGTAGTAAACGGTGAGTTCCTAGGCAGGATTATTGGGTGCTTCATATCTGGATCGATTTTTGCAAGGCGAAGCCGCCCGCCAACTCGCAGTATTCCCTGCGAATCGATGAATGGTGTTAAGCGAAGCAGCGGACTGCTTGACTTTAGCCATAATGAGGCCGAGAGTTGATCGATTTCTGTTGAAAAGTGAAGTGATTGCGTTGACTTAATCCAATAGATTCTAGCTTGATCTAGCTCCTCAGGTGATAACGATTTGGACTTGATTACTGATTCGCCCTTGATATGCTTGAAATTTGATACTGCTCTAATACACCAGGCGGTAATACGTAAAAGCTTCAGAAGCGATGAGTTCTTATGGATGAGATCCCAGGTTTAAAATTGATTCACACTAGTTGTCGATGCAACGATATGAGTACGTTCTTCAAGATCAACATTTTCATTGAGTTTAGCCGTTAGTTGAGGCCAATGGGAAGAAGCAAGACGAAGCCAAGGCGGTCCATTCCACCAAATTTCGCTCTCAGATAGCTGACGTGGTGAGAGTCCTCGAGAGGCATAATCTGCTGGATTGTTTTCGCCAGGTAGATGTTGCCATTGAGCTTCCGGAAGAATCTCTTGGATTTGAGAAACTCGATTACTGATGAAATCCTTCCATCTTGATGGTTTACCTCCAATAAAGCGTCGTACTAGAGTCCGTCCGCAAATTAATCGGGGTTGATTCAAGTTTTAACACATTTCTAACATGATTGACTAGCCTTGTTAGAAGTAATGCAGCCGATAGTTCTAAGCGGGGAATAGTGATTCGAGCAGTTCTTGATCTTTTTGGTAATACAGATTCTCTTCTTATTGGTGTAACTTTTGATTTCGACGCTATGATAGTAACTTGAGTGATATTTGGTGGCTGTACTACTCGAAGATAAACGATAGCTCCAATTGCAGCTTGCGACGCGTCAAAGCCGTGTATCTCGATTGATAGGGACGACGGAGATAGCCCGATCCATCTGGGAACTGAGATGGATGAAAGATCCGCGAGCTGGTTGATATATTTCCTCCAACGAGTCTCCATATTAGAAGGAATAGGTTGATCCCAGCCTAAGTCGGATTGCCACAGCTCTTGAAGAAAGATTTTGGCTTTGATGATAACAGGCGATATCCAACCGAGTGGATCGAAGAGCTGAGCTGTTCGAGATAAAACCATTCTCTTCGTATATGTGGTAACTTCTTTGAACTGGGCAGGAATGAAAACAAATCTGTCTGAATTTGACTGCCAATTAAGACCAAGAGTTCGATGAATAGGATGACCATCTACTATTGTAAGCGATGTTGACGTAGGTGATTTTTCGCTTGTTTGAATTTCTTCTAGCAATGCTTCGTGGTTGGCAGCCCATTTTTGTAGCGGAAAGCATCCTGTTTTGAAGAAATTGATAATTTGTTTGATTTTGTTCTTACCTTCTTCAATGGTTGAAGCACCGGAATAGATGTCATCCACATAGATATTTTGCTCGACCAATTCCTTGGAAAACGGAAAGCGATACCCCTCGTCAGCAGCAAGTTGTCGTATGACACGATTGGCCAGGTAAGGAGCAGGTGAGGTTCCATAGGTTACTGTTGTTAGAACGAACTCGACCAGATCCGTATCTTCAAACCATAATATGTGTTGATAACTCCAATCGTCAGGATGAATTTCGATTTGGCGAAACATCTTCACCACGTCCGACGAAAAGGCAAATTTGTATTGCCGCCAACGAGTGAGCACATCTGGTAGATCCACTTGTAACTTTGCGACTTCGTGTAGATGATTATTTAGAGAAGTCCCTTGATCAGTCTTCAGTGATCTATTGAATACAACTCTAAGTTTTGTAGTTGTACTCGATTCACGAACAACACCATGATGAGGAAGATAGAAGACGTCTGGTGATTAATTGGCTGATGATTCTATAGATGATGTTCTGCGCATGTGTCCGAGATCTTCGTACTCTTGGATGAACTTAGAGTACTCATCGAAGAATGATTTGTTCTGCTTAAAACGATTCTGCATACGTAGAAGTATTTTGAGTGCTGGAGACCGAGAATCACCTAATGTTGATTGATGCGATTTAAAGGGCAGTCGCACAATGTAACGTCCTTCTGAATTTCTGGAATGGGTTGATTTGAAGATTTGTTCGCACTCTGCTTCGTCGGATGTCATTTGATTTGAAGAGGATTGAAAGGGTTCCTCCTGTATCCAAAATCGTGTTAACAATTCGTCGAGCTTAAGATCCAGATGACAATGATAACTATGCGCTCCGATTGATGATGAGATTGATGACACAGCGCCTGATACGATCCAGCCCAGTGAAGTATGTTGTGCTATTGGAGCACCCGCTTCACCCTTTCGTAGACCCTCCCGCAAAATTTGGCCATATAACTGCACTCCTAGTATAAGATCCACACGTCCGGGTTGATAATATTGTGGATCTGCTAGCTTGATTCCGCGTAGATGCGACCAAATTTTCGGAGAAACTTTGGTTGTTGGAAGATGGCTGGTTAGTTTCGGTAGAATGTGTGCCTCGATATTGCAACTGAAGTCAGTAACGCACGACGATAGATTTAGTAAAACTGTACCTTTAGATTGATGAGTTGAAAAAGAATTTGCTCCGATGCCAGTGATTGAAAGTGCTGAATGACGTCTCGTAAGATGAAGAGCCTGAGTTAGATGTTCTGACACTAAATTGATTTCGGAGCCTTGATCCAAAAATGCTCGTACTGTGCAAAATTCTCCTCTACTTGATGGAATTTTCACTAAAGCAGTTGCTAAAAGTACTGATTGTGTACCAGATTTGGTGATACAGGTCACGTGAGATGATGCGGTGTTGCTGGACGATGACGATGGTGTAGCAGTCTCTGTTGATACTTTTGATGTGGATGTGGAACAGGATTGCTGAATTGGATGAATTGAGGTGTGATGACGTTCGTTGCAGAATTGGCACCTCTTGTTGGAAAAGCACTTTGCCAACTGATGATATCCCAGACAATTAAAACATAATTTCAATTGCTTGATTATTTCAAGACGCTGCTCGACACCTTTTGATTTATATATGGGACAAAGAGAGATGTAATGGTCACCTTTGCAGTTTGCGCATGTTTGAGCCGATGATTTAGTTGATATATGATGAGTTTTGGCCTTATTCCCTGCGATTTTATTTGATGTAACAAGAGACTTACTTGGCAAATTGGGCGAAGCACGTTCGTAAGCTTGAAGTGAGCGAATACGAGTGATGAGAAAGTCCTTGAATGATGTCCACGATGGTGAATCTTGAGAAGAACCTAGGGTTTTCTCCCACTCTTTGATTGAGACAGCGTCAAGTTTCCGTGATACGATATGCACAAGAATATCATCCCATTTGTCCACATCACGACCGAGTCCCTCCAACGATCCAAGGGCTTGATTCGTTTCGTTGAATAGAATTTCGAGTTCGGAGGATGACTCGGTAGTAACTGGTCTAGTCGAAAATAGGGAAGTTAGGGCCGCATCGACCAAAACACGTTTATTGTCATAGTACGACACCAATTCATCCCAAGCGATTTTGTAGTTTGCTGCAGTTAACGATAGATTCTGAATGCGTTGTGATGCCTTTCCGATTTAGCATCCCTTTAAATACTGCAGCTTTTCGACACATGTAAGCGATGGATGATTACCGATTACAGCAATGAATGAGTCTTTAAACGGAACCCACTCGGAATATTCTCCATTGAATGATGGCAATCCCATAGTCGGCAATAGCACTAAATGTGATGTAAGCGAAATTTCCGGCTTGTCCTCCGAATGTTCTTTTCCGCGCGATGATGTTGATGACGATGATGGTTGTAGGCTGTCCATGAGGATCGTCATTTCTTCGATGGCTTGAAGATAGTTTTCTTCACATTCGGAGTACATACTCTCCTTAAAGTAAAGCTCTTCAGCAGCTTCGGATTTGACTTCTGATTTTAGAGATGATTTTATTGCTCCTAAGGCGTCGTGATTTTCTTTAAATTTACCCCAGTTTTCGATTAGCGCGGTTTTCCTTGCTTCCACTCTTTGCACGGTAACTGTCGAAGATGATTTGAGTCTCTGCGCACATTTCTCGATAATATTAAATATTTCGTATTGTTGTTCCAAATAAAATTCCAATTGATCGCGCTTCGACATATTTAACACTGTATTTTTAGATGGAAATTGATCAAAATCGATATTAAATACAAAACCATGTGATTGATTGAATTCAATTCAGTTTTTTTTTTTCACTGATTTGCCGTTTGAACAGAATGCATTCACCGGTAAAAACGACCACTGCAACAAGAACACGCCACTGCGACAGTTTTCCTCACACGATTTCGCTTAGCGGCATATATATATATACCTACACAAGAATATATATATACTGTATACGAGCATACACGATTGCAGAGCTGTTCTTGTAAAGGCGATTCGCGTGATGTATGTACGATATGTGATAAACACGATTTGATACGAACTGTATTATAGCGATTGATACGAACTTTATTATTTCAGAGAACAATCCGGCTCAAGAAGGACCAGAATGTTAGATTTTTTGATTATTTTCCGGCGAACTCTGAAATAGAAGATTGAACAAAAAGAGATACGACCGATCGCTTTTGTTTAAAGACAAAAGAAAAAGATTTATTCGCATGAAGAGAAACGTCAAGTTAATACAAAAGAAGAATGTAATAGATTCATTGCTAGAGAAGTTACTTTAAGAAATGATTTTAAAAAAGCAAATTAATAGATAATAAGGATGATAGATTTTCTTAACAGTGGTTGATTATTCACTGCATAATATCGCACATAAGATCCTATTCCACTTCTCAAGCCCTGCACTAATTAGAACGTAGCAGTGTGGCTTCCGGCCCGTCAGATAGACAATAAATCAAATTTGCACACTTAGCCAAATCTTGGAAAAGACCAACGAATTTCAAGTCCAGACTCACCATCTTTTCTTTGACTTTAAAACCGCATGTGATACCATTCATCGTCAGGAGCTCTACATGGTAAAAACGGGATCCTGGCAAACCGATTCAGCTGTATTGCGTGACATTTGAAAACACGCGGTGTAATGTACAGTTTGGAAGCAGCCCGTCCGATTTATTCCAAAGTAGCAGAACATTCCGGCAAGGAGATGCGCTGTCACGCGACTTTTTAAATATTGTTTTGGAGAAGATAGGGCGCAGGGCTGGTATCAACAAAAAGAAAACACTATCTCTAATAGCTTCGTCCAGCTACTGCGGAATGCGGACGATATCGACATCATCTTCGGTTCCCAGCGGGCCCTGGAAAAGGCTTTTACGGCGATTGAAGAACAAGCTTAATTTGTTGGTTTTAAATGTAATGAGGACAAGACCAATTACATGCAATCAACACATAACATACTACTGTCCACCGCCTAGGAGAAAACATCACTGTTGATAGCAATAATTTATAGGTATCTAAAGAGTTCATTTATTTACCTTCGAGTAAACATCAACTCCACAGATAACACCCTTGTAGAGATATGAAAGAGAATTATACAAAGAAATCGCTGCTGCTTCACAAATGGGTTCAAAACTCCTGACTTGAAAGACTAAATACATGCTCTATGAACCTTAATTCTGCCAGTTACACTTTATAGCGCCGAGTGCTGAACAATCCGTGGGAAAGAAGAGCTTATTTTGGGTTCTTTTGAAATAAAAATACTCGGTCGGATATTTGGTCCTGTGTACGAGGAGGGCGAATGGAGGAGAAGATACAACTGCGAACTTTATGAGCTGTACAAAGATGTGGATATAGTAGTTCAAAAAGCTTAACCACGTCAACTACATTGGCTCAGTCACATTAAGCGAATGGACAATAATGCTCCAGCCAAGAAGATCTTTGACTCCCCGCCTCCAGGTTTGCCAACGCGGATGCCGGAGCGCTTGTTCTGGCAGCATGCCCAGATGGAAGGCTGCACTGTCTCAAGGTCGTGAGCCGGGTAAGTACAGAAAGTACCCTGGAAGGCAATTATAAACATTTTTTTACTGAACAACACCATAAGAAACTTCTCAAATTCGTAAAACAATAGGTCCTTGTTATTCGTGCCAATTATATAACTTCGCACACATGAATGTCTGACGAAGTTAGTCCTATGGTAGGTCTCGGTTTAATTTTTGATTGTGGTGAAGCATGCTGTGATTGTTTCTACTATTAAATACTCACCCCAAAAAAGCAATTCAAATTAATTGGGAACAGTGTTAAAGCTGACAAGGTGATTGTTTTTTGTGTTCGTTGCATGAAGAACACTAACATCTTTTTGAATTTCGCTTCCTGTTCCATCCAATTCGAATGAAAGATTGTATAGCCAAACCGATCACTCTCTTCCATTAAACAATTAGCATTGTAGCAGCATGGTAATGTTTGTGAAAGTATCGCAACAATATAGAACAACGAAGCAATGGTCGAAGACATGTCTGCAAAAATCATTATGTTGATTATGGTTATAGCCAAAATTGCGGCAGTAGTCACAAACTGAATGCCGATAGTTGTCGAAATAACCGGGTGTATGGTGTCTAACAGCCTGCAAAATATTATACAAAGTTAATGGTGCCGCTCATTCGTGCATACAAACCAGAACTCACTCAATTATAGTTTTATAATCAATAATGCATTTTATCAGCTCCTGGGTGTTGTCTTCCTTACTCTTCATCGGATCTGAACCAAGCTTTTCAATCCTTCGCAAGAGGATCTTTACATGAAACCTTAGGATGCGAACGAAGATCACTGGGTACGAATCATTGAACACATTTTGCGTGCAAGCTATATTCATTAAAATGTATTCTGTGGCAGCAGCGATTGTAAAATCCTTGGTTGAGTTCCTCCAATGAACATATGGAAGGTATAGAGAGTACGGTGGCGTTCCCGATAGCACTGAAGCTATAAAGGTGCTCGTTGAATAACTGTAGTAAGCCATTCCAATAAGAATCGTAGTGCGTTTACCAGATTTAACTATTTCTCGAATCTGGTGTCGTTCCTCGTCTGTGACACAGCTCGCATCTAGTTTATCCATTATAGGTTCGGTTTTGTGAATTTGCTTCAGCATAAAACCGTTGTAGATAAACTTCATGGAACTCGCGATAACATCGACAGCCGCTTGGAGGGACGTGAGTAGATTTCCTATTTCCATATCGTTGATGGATATTATGTAACTCAAGATGAATGACAGTGGTAAGTAAATGGTCACCAATGCATTAACGATAATTGAATATGTGACGTAAGGGAATTTGTAGGATTTTGGCATTTGTAAGCCCAAGAAGCGAGCAAGATAGAATTCGTAGTCAGCAGCATTTCGAGTAGAAGCTTGGTCTAGGCGCGCATCATTTGCCGGTAGCATTTTTTTAAAGCTTTTGAGATCCATTTTAAAAATTGGTGGTTGAGAATTCTAAACGATATTGTTTGTAATAAAATTGTCTTAATTTGAAATCATTAAAACACAATTCGGCGTATAGTGTGTGGATGGAACTGTCCTGCAAATAAAAAAAACAATTTTATCTAAAGCTACATCCAAGTACATTTAAGTAATTTATCACCAAAACTGTATTGGAACAGTAAAAAAAGTTAGAAAGTTGGGCAACTGACTCAGTATAATAAATTAATAGCTCTACGAATTAGCAGCAAAGGAATTAACTCCAAACGAACAAAATGAAATCAGTCCCAAGGATTTCCATGTAATGTTAGGAGTTAATACCGATGAAAGAACTCCTAAATGTTGGGACCGAACATATAATGGATTCAAGTTTAGGATTGTTACATCTTTTAGTGGTAGGAATTATTTCATAATGAAATAACTCCCAAAGCGATGCAGATGAAATATGTCCAAATTATTACTAATTTTATCAGTACGACTTTGGAAAATATTTCATCTATGTTTTGAGTTGTTTCATTTGCCTAAAAATAGCATTTCGCAATTTGTACAATAATGTTGCCTTCTTAACTGTATTTGATTTTATTAAACCGTTGCACTATAATATTTGTCGTAGTTCGCGTAATTTAAAAGTCGCTTATAAACTCAGTTGATAGTTAAAGCTTTACATTTAATTTTTAGAAAAGGTAACATAACTATAGTAATTCTGAACACTGCTTGTTAACTTCCCAGTGGAAGTTGTAATGAGGCCGATTTTGTGAATCGCGGTTTTTGACATATGTCCACGTTTCAAGGTCACCAGAATCCAAATTCAACGTTTTTATAGAGATGTCTGTCCGTGTGTATGTACGTATGTGCGTATGTACGTATTTTTTTTGTTTTTTGTTAGTAAATAAATAACTAAAATAATTTGCCTTTATTTGTACTATTTATTGTCATTTGTCATTGAGCAAATCATTATTAGATACATTGTGCTCCGTTATTTCGTTACATGTAAATATACAGGACTCCGTGTTCATGAAAATGTTTCACACTTCGCTGTTATTAACAACATTTAATTTCCATGAACAATATCAAAGAGCATTTTTTAATAATAAATAATTCTTAACCATATTTTATGGTTAACCACATTTCAAAATTTCTCACTAATTGCATAAATCATATTGATCCCACTGGGAAATTAGTCGTGTGGACCCAGACCACTTTTTTAAAAAGTAATTTTGAAAACATTTTAAGCCCGACTTATAGAGTCCAATATGCAAATCCACACCTTACTAATGGAATGCTGGATATTTCAATCACATATCAGGAGGTTAAGGAAACCTTAGCTAAGTCAAAAGCCTTTAAAGCTTCCGAATATGATAGAATTCCTGTTGAATTTTATAAATATGCGACAGATGAATTACTGACTACATCATGTGTACTCAACACGACCAATGAATCCGGAAACGTCCCGGAAAGCCTTAAACAAGCAAAAATATTTTAAATTTTTCAAAAAGGTGACTCGTCGGACACATCGAACTATCGCGGAATATCGCCTCTGAATGCTTCAGCAAAAGTATTTATCAGTGTCTTACAATCCCGTTTAATACGCTGGATTCACAAAAACAAACTCCTTAAAGAATTTCAAGCTCTCATCCTAGTTATTCCGCAGGAGATCATATTTTTGTGCTGCGTAATTTTGTAGATTATCAACGACTTTTCTGCAAGCTCTGTCAATATGGAATGTCACAAAAGTTTGGAAAGGTAATAGAGAACTAATACAATGAAACGCAAGCAGCACAGCGGCTTGCAAACCGTTTGCCAGAGTGGTCCACCACAGGAGTTGGATCTAGCCAAGGTTGCGATGCAATCAATATTTGCTCCATTCATCGAAGACAGACCTGAATTCCTTCCAGGAGGTATTTATTTCGCAAATACAGTAAAAGCTTGTTAATTCGGAATGATTGGGGGGAAGGTCAGTCCGAATAAACGAATTTTCCGAATTAATGAGAGATTTTTGTATGCACTAAAACGCGTTCCTATTGATGGAAAAATGCGAACTTAAAACGAAAAATTCTTTTATTAAGACAAAAGATTGCAAATAATAGATACGTAAAATTTATTATAACTCATTTTTGTAACTAAAAACATAAAAAAAATTATATAAACGCATGTATTAAAAAAATGCAAGAAATGAAAAACATAAAATGACATCATATTTAGTACAACATACATTACACATGTATTATTAATTGTTATTACATATTACTGTCAACATCAATATTCATTTCAATTGGTTAAAAAAATGTTTCAATGTGACTTTGTTTAATATTAGTTGTTTGCTCGCGTAAAAGATTAGTTCTTAAGTTTTTAACGGAAGTGTAGTAACCTTGAATTTCCGGTTCACAGAATCTTGTTTCTAAATAACTAATGGTTTTGTCCAAACATTGTAGCACTTCCCCTCGAGTTATCTTGCATGTTTCTGTTTCTACGTCATCTTCAGACTCAGAAAAAATTTCCCTTGAATGTTGATCCAATAATGACGCTGATATTTCCTCCTAATTCAAAACTAAATGGCCCGGGTCACTTTGATCAATATAAGCCCAGTTTTCCAGGTCTTCTTCTGTAAAGTTTTCTGTCTGACGTGCCTGACGAATAATGTTTGCCAAATCTGCCAAATTGATGTCGACTTCACTGTCATAGAGCAACATTTCATCTTGGATGAGTAATTTATTCCAACAATTTTTTGAAGTTGTTGTCTTTAACTCAGCCCAGGAATGGGACAAGTTGTAAATCGCTTTTCGCAAGTTATAGTTTTTTAAATTTTTTAAAGTTTGCTCTCCAACATTTTCACACTCATTCTCAAAAAAAAACAAACAATCTTCCAGCTGTCGACGTCCGTATAATCGTTTAAAAGCCATGATTATACCCTGGTCCATTGGTTGCAGTATGGAGGTTGTGTTTGGTGGAAGAAATTTGCATGTTATGCTTCCATCGGCACTCTGTAGATCGGTGGGATGAGCAGGATCATTGTCTATGTCTACTAGTAATATTGCCTTAACTTCATCTTTTGGTATTTTTAAGACATTTTCCTGGTACCACCTTACTTCACTGATAATTTTTTTTGAGAACCATTCATTAAAAATCCGTTGATCGAACCAAGCTTTCTTCGAGTTGTAATAATGTACCGGTAACTTGTCCATAATATCCTTCAGTACCCTTGGTTTCTTCGATTTTCCTACAACTGCAAGCGTGTTTCTGTGAGAACCATTCGCATTTGTACAACACAAAACCGATAAACGATCTTTTGGCTGCTTATGCCCAGAAACGTTTTTGTTCGGTTCAGCCTGTGTTGTATCTGGCATTGTTTTCCAAAAAATTCCTGTCTCATCTGCGTTATACAGGGTGTCCCTTAATTCGTTGGCAATATTTTAGGGCATGATTTATAGTTATATTCTAAGGAAAAAATTGTTCTACAGTAAGGGCCTATCTCCAATTTTTATATCATTTATTGAGGATTTAAGAAAAGGCTTTGCTTGGGTGTACCCTGCCCCATGTTAACGGTAATTGTGCTGCTAGTACTAATGATAGAAATTTCGTTTAGGCCTCTATTTTTAGAAGAAATATTAGCCTTTGTAATTGCATTTAAATAAAATTTATATCTTAACTCAGTCTTAAGATATCCAATTTTTCCATTTTTCCTACCCATGCTAATTTTTTGACTTTCGGTTCAATTTTCAGCTTACGACAAGTTTGTAGAAAAACCCATGGATTTTATGATACTTTGGAAAACATGGAACAGGTAAAATTTAAAAAAGGGATTTTTTGCACGATTACAGATTTTCTCCATGCAGAACATCAGAAATTTTATGTCTGGAAACATTGAATTCCAAAGCTAAGCATCTGATGATGATTGATGGCTCATTTGTAACAGCTTCCAGTATTCTCTGTTCAATCGAAGTTCTTCTTACATGTGGAGCTCCCGCGTTAGGTCGTGTATTTGAAACTGATCCCGTTTCTCGAAGCCTTCGATATGTATTTCCAAATACATTTCTACTAGGAAGTCGTCGGTTTGGATAAAGTTCATGGTATCTTTGTCGCGCACTATTTGAAATTCCATTACACATCCCAAAAACGTAAATAATGTCTGCGTATTCTTCGTTTGATGAAGACATTTTTTAAAAAAAAAACTTTTTTATCAACTAACGGCTTGCTTTGGCGTTTAATATTAAACTGATGAATTAATTTTGATTTTAAATCTTTTATACCATTTTTTAAGTAAGGTACTCAAATAAACCAACGGAAAACCGCTCTTATTGTCAACTGTTGATAGAAATGTAGGTAGAAAATCAGAAACCCCTTTTTTACCAGATGCAGGATTTCCTAAGTATCATAAAATCTATGGATTTTTCCTGTTAAAGTACACACATTAAAACAAAAATTACCTAAACCGGAAAAAATCGTTTTCATAACTTTTGCAACTTAAAGCAATAAAACTTTTTTTGCCCATTTTTAGCTGTTCCATGTTTTCCCAAGTATCATTAAATCTATGGGTTTTCTACAAACTTGTCGTAAGCTTTTATTTTTATTATTGTTGCCTTCATTCAAAAAAAATATTAAAACGTTATGTTTATTACGCATTTTCTGGAGAAAATTGAACAGAAAGTCAAAAAATTAGCATGGGCAGGAAAAATGGAACAGGTTAAAAATTGGATATCTTAAGACTGAGTTAAGATATAAAATTTATTTAAATGCAATTACAAAGGCTAAAATTTCTTCTAAAAATAGAGGCCTAAACGAAATGTCTATCATTAGTACTAACAGCGCAATTACCGTTAACATGGGTCAGGGTACACCCAAGTAAGCCTTTTCTTAAATGCTCAATAAATGATATAAAAATTGAAGATAGGCCCTTACTGTAGAACAATTTTTTCCTTAGAATATACCCATAAATCATGCCCTAAAATATTGCCAACGAATTAAGGGACACCCTGTATATTTGGAAATCAGAAAGATTTTGCTCCTGAACAATTATTTAAAAATCACTTTTAAATAATTCTGCATTTTCAGTGTCAGCACTTAGGGCTTCTCCAACCACTTTTTTATTTGAAATACCATGCCTGTTTCTAAATCGTGATAACCAACCATCGCTAGCTTTGAAATCGGGTTCTCCAAGTGTCTGTGCGAAACGTATTGCAGCAGAACACCACTGGATCTCTGCGAACAATACCAAGTGTAAACGGCACTGTCAATTTTTTTAAAGTTTGGCTCCCTCAGTCTATGTATATTTTTATTCGATTTTGTTTCAGATTCAAAAAAGCTTTTTAATTTGTCCTTATTTTTCTTTATGTCGTAAAATGTAGATTTAGTTATGTTAAACTTTTCTAAAATTTTCTTGAAATTCATTCCACTTTTTACACATTTAAGAACTTCTAATTTTTGTTTTAAGTTTAATGATTTGTATAAATCTCTACTTGTTGATTGTTTAACTGACATTTTTAACTGAGTTATAATTAATGTTTATTTATGCAGAAATATGTATCAACTTTGTGCTTGAGGACTATGATTTACTTTTATCTCCAACTTAAACTGTACTGGTGTTTTCCCAAACAACATCTATGTAAATGTGGATTACCGGGATTCCCCCAATTCAATTTTTTTTTATGGTTTTTCCCGACTTCTAAATCTGAATTGCGGGGACTCCCCCAAAAAAAGCATTTTGATGATTTGTTCCGACTTCTACATATTTGAGATCTGTTTGCTACCTATACGTGTTCAACTAATAATTAATTACAATTTAATAATTAATTTAATTTAATTCTTACTACTACCATATATCTTACAATCCTTACCACGTGAAGTGGACGGCTGGATTTACAGCGCTGTTTGACGGTTCGCCACAACCGATCAGCCGACTCCTTCTATGGTGCTGGTCTGTCTTTTTCCTTAATTTTATCCCGAAAATCCATCACTTCCACTGGGATTCGAACCTAAACCAGCGTCTACTCAGGCAAGCACTCATGCACTGTGCCAATGCAGCCAAGAGCTTTTGTGTTTTGTCTGTGTTTCTCTAATTTTATTCCACATTTTGACAAGCATAGTTTTACTGAAATGGGTGATAGAGAGGGTGAAAGACTTTTCGACTTTTTTGTCAAGAATATTACAATTAAATTACTTCCAAATTTCATTGAAAATTTCAACAAAAAATTTCGCTGGGATAATCGCGGTTATTATAAGCAAACGCTTAGCCTTCGCAAGAATGTTTTTATGAAAGCCACTAACAACATGATCTTTGGTCCGACAAGCCCAAATTTCAGCTAAAATAACGAGTTTGGTGCAGAACATCCGAAGGACTCATCCAAAGGTGAATACAAAAAAAAGTGACACACGTAGGAGGGTCAGTAATGGTTTGGAAATGTTTCTCCTTTACCGTCGTTAGAAAAATTGTCAAATTTGACACCAAAATGAGTGCACCACCTTATTTTATAAAGGGAAAATTTAAGTTCTTCTGCTTCTAAAAGGTCTTTGACAATTTGTTTTCCAACAATACAACGACTCAAAGTATACGACCAAATAGCTCAGGAGTTGTTTGCCCAAAATAATGTTGATGTATTAGAATGGCCGCCGCAGTCGCCGTACCTTAATCCCATTGAGCCTATTTGGTCCATTTTGGATGAGTGAATTCCGTTAGATAAGCATCGCACCGTGCCATCAGTTAAAAAAAAAAAAAAAAAACCCCAAAATTAAATTGACCAAATTCCAAGCGACATATAAAAGTTCTGGTATGCCCAAGCGTCTTGAAGTAGTTATTCAAAACAGGGGAGGCAGTCGATATAGGTAAGGTTCTTCTGATTTCAATGCAGGATTTCGTGGATTTGGCTAGTTTTGAATTTTCACTTTATTTCGTCTTCTTGTATTAATTTTCTTTTCCTTAAACATTGCAATATCTTTTTATTTTTGATTTGACTTTTGTCAAATTTATGTTTGACAGCGGTGTTATATATTAACACGATGTGAACATTTAAATGAAAGAATACTTTAAATGATATAAGAGAAAATTGTTTAAAAAAATAATAAATATTACCTATATAATTTTGTGTAGCAAAAGCTGTTGCTTGCCTGCAGGATTCTTTGGATGGCTTGAGTCCGAGTTGCAAGAATTTAGTAAATCAGCAGATAGATTATCAAGCGATGCAGATTCAAATCGTTTTTGCAACAATGAACAATGTCAGCAGCTGTGCATACAAATGCCTTGACAGGAATATGCCGCGAATAGATTATACAGCGAGATAAATTACTTGCCAACGACTACAGTACTACTAGAGGTTTAGTTCATAAGTTTCTTAGTTATTTTTAATGTATGTAAGTTACTTTTAGGTGGTAGTTCAAAGGGTTATAAACGCATGTGAGAATTGGATACAGAAGAAATGCATCTTATTACCAACTCTAAGTGAAATTGCCAAATCTCCAAACGTTGTTTATTTCAAAACAGTAAGCTGATATTTACACTTAGCGGGGCAACGAAGTTGCGGGCTCAATCTTGGTCAGAAAAGGGTTAAGTCCTTTTTCCCATGAATCGGCCCACCCAAGCAATAAACTGTATTTTCGATATCTAAACTATTGAAGCACGATGATTTGTGTTCTGGAACAGTGCGCGAATTAGGTGTTTAATCTCTTCAGCCTTGTAGTATGTAGGATTCTAAAAAGTATGGTGACATAAGCGCCTGCCCGACAACGAAACAATGTGCGCCGGGCTCTGCTAGTTATGAATTAAAAAAAACTGGCGTTAAAGGCTTTAAAAACTGAGAAAACTTTACAAGTTAAATTTGCACATTCTTTTGTTTTAAAATTAAATTAAATCAAAACAAAAGCAACTTTCTCCAGAATAACATTTTAATCGCTTTAGTACAGGCTACATTTGTCACTAGCCCGTGGATACAACTTTGCACTTTGGATACGGTTTTGACGGAATCGAAAGACAGCCTAAGGAAGCAGGAGTTGTTGCTGACTTTTACTGTAACTTTAGAGTATCCAGTTTTGAGTTTTAAATAAAGTACTACGTACCTTTCCCTATTCCATTTTAATTGCTTTTGTTTTGAACATCACATGTGTCCTTTATTTAGAAGAGGAGAGGCTAACAACCAGCCAAAAAAAAAATTAAAAAACCTCACTGAAGAGAAGCGCGCCTAAGATATAAGTAGCCGTCTATTAACACTATACAAAGTATTACGGTTATTAACAGCAAAAATCGTGAACCGTTTTAACTGTGGATGATTCATATCTCGCGTTTTTTATAAAAGAAATAACTGGTTTGGCATTTGAACTTATCTTATATTTATATATTATTTTTGTAAATCATTGAGATCGAAAAACAAAAACCGAGAATTCATTGCCCTTTGCCTTGGTATAAACCAAATAGAAATGTTTAATAAATCAATTAAACAGTGTTAAGTTAATGCATGATATATGTTATCATAGTAAATTTAAATATAAACATATTTATTCAACCAAATATTATTATTATTTTTAAGTCGCTTAAATAAAAAAAAAGTCATTATTGAATATCAAAAATAATACAATTTAAACTTGTATAAACATCAATTTTGAAAAACAAAAAGGAATTACACAAAATAAATTGACAATTTGGTCTTACACTATTTCTTTAATGTTTCTTAAGACCAAAATCTTGAACGATACCTTCTAAGGATTTAGGTAGAACAACGGCGACAGCTTTCGAAGAAGAACTAAACTATCAATTGGATGAGATCCTAACCAAAGTCACGAATCAAATACAGTAGGTAGGTACATAATATTGATTAGCCGCACATATAAATATACAGAGTGTGCCAGTTAAAAGGGACTAACGATACGAATGAAGACTACAATAAAGTATCTGTATCCAATTACGTAAATCACCCCTATCAGAGAATCAATCGTATTCGAAATTTCGCCATGAAGGATCGAAAAGCTTGCATTATATATATGAATGTCGAAATTCTGATATACTAGGATTCATATTAACAAGTTTCTTCGAATCTCGAATTCCGTAGCAAAGGTGTACTGCCAATAACGCAAAAACAATACTCCTGCTGTGTTTGACTTAACAAAAAAAAAAAAAAAAACAATAGGAAAATCTAACATGCAACTCTTTCTCACTTAAGATAAGAAAACAAAAACCACCTCCCTTCGAAACCTTCATACTACAAGTAGGTTATTCCTATCTAGTAGTTTAATTTAAACTGTCAAATACGCGTTTGGCAGGCAGCTTCCCAGTGGAGGCACCTCCTAATACCGCCATAAGCGCGCGGTTACATCTTATTGCGCTAATTCAAATGGTTTTATCCTTTGTAATCGGCGCACTAGGTTATCGTCTCGAATTTGTAGCATGGTGTTATTGCAATGACCGTGAAGGCGTGTCTGTTGTTTGCGGGCAAAATGTTTTATTTCATCTTCGACGGTTGCCATACTTAGGTCTCTGTGGATATCAGTGTTTCTGATAAACCATGGTGCATTTACTATTTTTCTTAGCACTTTGTTCTGAAAAATTTGTAGAATGTTGATATTACTGGATTTGGTACAACTCCAAAGTTGTATACCGTATGTCCAAACCGGTTTTAGTACTTGCTTGTATAAAAGTAGCTTGTTCTGCAAAATCTACCAAGGAGCCAGTGCATTTGTTTATATCGAATGGCGAGCTCTTCGCGTTTCTTCGCGGTTTCCATTTTAATTTCGCATCGAGTGTCATTCTCAAATATTTTGCCTCGTTTGCGTACGGAATTCGTACCGAATCAATGAAAATGGATAAGTTGTCTACATTTCTATAAGTAAAATTTACGTGCGTTGATTTGGCCTCGTTGAGAGCAATCCAATCACAAATTTTGTCAATAGAACGTTGGAGTTTATTAGTTGCTGATTCAACGGTATTACTGACTGCTAATATAGCTGTATCGTCTGCAAACGTGGCTACTGTTGTGCCTTCTTCTTGCGGAATATCACTAGTGTATATCAGAAAAAGAATCGGTCCAAGAACGCTTCCTTGGGGAACTCCTGCCGCGATTTCTTTGAAATCAGAGTAATCATTTCCGTGTTTTACAGGAAAGAGTCTGTCTGATAAGTAACAACTAAGCATATCAGATAACTGTTTCGGAAAGCTTGTCTTAGCTTATTATCAAGCCCGTATGCCATTCTTTATCAAAGGCCTGAGAGACTTCGAGAAAAACACTAGAACATATTTTTTCTCCTCTAGTGCTTTTTCAATTACATTGGTTATTCTGTAAACCTGGTCGATTGTAGAATGCTTAGTCCTATATCCGAATTGGTGATCAGGTATTAATCGACGTTCTTCGATAATCGCATATTATATATTATAACTTCAGCTACCTTCCATTGTCGTGGAACGTACAATAACCTGAACGATGCATTTATAAGATAGGCAAACTTGATTAAAGCTTTCGTAGGTAACTCTTTAAGAACCTGTCCTGTGATTAAATCATATCCAGGTGCTTTGCTTAATTTTAGTTTCTCTATTTCGAAGCGTAGTTCGGGTAGCGATACAAATTTTATTTTATAATTGTCAGGTGCCACGGTTAGGACAGGAAGTTCGAACAACGCTAGACCATCAAATGGTTTAAATGTTTCTTCCAGATGTTCGGCAAATATGTCGGCTTTTTCCTTGTCACTCTTCGCCCATTCTCCATTGATTTTCCTGATGGGTGGCGCTTGCGTTTTTGGTTTTTTAATGCCTTTCATGGCTTTCCAGAACGAGTAATTTCTACTTTTATCCGCAGTTAGGCTTCCAAGATATGTAGAAATTTCATGATTTTTAAAGTCTTGAATTTCTCTCTTAAGTTTACTACAAAGGTTAAGAATGGTTTTATCCTGTGGAGCGCGAGATTGTTGCCATCTTTTGCGCGCTCTCCTTTTCTTCTTTAACAATTGAGTGGTTTCCAAGGGATATTTTATTTCGCAATTTGTTTATGGGGAGTATTTTTCCAGGCTGAGCATTGTATGACGTTAATAAATTGATCGACTTCGTCTTCAAGTTCGTGGGGTGTTCGAAGAGACATTTTGAGATCGATTTTACTTTCACAGTATTTTTTAAAGGATTCCCAGTGTGTTTTCATATTAGTTAGTCTGGGCGGACCTTCTTTTTTTCGTAGACAGCCGTTAATTGTCAAAATTACCGGTGAATGATCAGAAGAAAGATCGAAGCATTCCTCAACTACAATGAAGTTTCCCGACAACCCTTTCGGGATGAAGAAATCGATGAGGTCTGGTGTTTTTGCCGTATCCGAGGGCCAGTACGTCGGTTTACCTGAGGAATGAAAGTCTACCCCCAATTCCATACCGGCTTCGTAAAGAACTCTACCTTTTGCTGAAATGCATCTCGAGCCCCAGAAGGTATGTTTTGCATTAAAGTCACCTCCGATGACGAAATTTCGTTTTATGTGTTTGATTTTTACGCTTACCGTGCTTAATTGCAGTTTGTCAAGCTTAATTGTTGCGCTAATTGAGTGTTCAATGGTATTTTTGATCAACAAGGATGCCCCGCCTCTCGCCCTTTCCGAAGGGTGATATGCGTGATAGGCAATGTATCCTTTAATATTTGTGCTGGATTCTTTCGTCAGATGGGTTTCCGAAATCAAACAAATATCAATATCATATTTATGATTGAATATCTCGAGCTCGTTCATCTTATGCAGAAGGCCGTTCGCATTCCATGTCACTAATTTAACTAAGTCTGTCATATTTATATTATTGCACTTGTACTTCGAAATTGATTTTCGAGCTTGTCGAGTTTTTCAAACATACGTTTATTAATTTGGCTCTGTTCTTCTAGCCTGGCAAGAATTGCAGAGAAAACTTGGGAGACTGGATCAGATGTTTTATTTGTTTGTTCGCGTCCTTGCAACGCAGCTTCAGCGTATGTTTGTGGAAGAGCGTTCGTCGACTTTTTTCTAAACAATTTTCCTTCTCTTGGTTGTTGTATTTTGAACATTTCTTTAGCCCTTTTTCGTCCTTCACCGGTTTTATTGTTGCCCTTTTTAGGTTTGTTTTTGGTTTTATTTGCGATTGGTAGCGTAGTTTTCTTTATTTTGTCGCGCCTATTTTGAAGTTCTTTAGCTACTTCGCATCCGCGATAATTTGCCGGGTGTTTTCCATTGTAATTTATGCATGTTGGTAGGTATTGTCTACTTAGAGCGCATTCCTTCGATAAATGTTTACCGGCACATTTTACGCAACGCGGCTCTTTTTGGCAATATGTGTGCGTGTGATTGTAGCCTTGGCAACGCTTACACTGAGCAATCTGACGAGTCCTTTGACGCATCGGTTCAATTTTAACCACTATGTTTAGGATAGTTTTAATGTTGTATATTTTGTCCATGTTTTCAGACTTTTCGAAACTAAGCATTCACAACAATTTCCTCATCTTGTTCCGTTTTTTGCTTTTCTTTTTTAAGTATATTAACCGCGTCGATAATTTTGAAACCTTTAGCTTTAAGATCTTGCAAAACATCTTTCTGCGGCACGAAGAGTGGAACCCTCTGGCTACAACTCGGCGTGGCCTTTCAGACTTGTTTTCATAAGTGTACCATTGTACCTTCTCAGTATTCAGTTTTTGAGAAACTGCGCGATAGCTCTCAGGATCGCTTACATTTATTTTCCACGTATTATTATTCAGAGATGTTACTTTGAATGTGGACTTTGCTATTTCCTCAAGAAGGCTACTTAGCTTGCTGTAGTCTGAAACTCAGACAACGTTAATTGGAGGTGGAAGGTATACCTTATTTTGAGGTTTTTTCCTTAGCGTTTCTATTTCGTTGGCATTTGCCTTTTTGGGTTTCTGGTGAGGAGCCGGCTATCTGTTTTTTGTTCGGTCTCCTCTAAGTGATCCAATCCGTTTCGCCCGCTAGGTCTTCTTCGTCCGTATTATAATCGCGGCTAGCTGAGCGGTATGATTTGGATTCGGGCTGTTTTTTTAAGTTGAGATTCAACAAGTGCTTTGTTCTCAGCTTTCAGCTGATCTAGCTCTTTTTTAGCTCTTGATAAAGCTGTTCAATTTGGTTAAGCTTAGTGCGGAGTTCCTTGTTTTCGTCCTCAAAGCTTTTGCATTTCGTTGAGTCCCGCGAAAGGCGCAGGCGTCCAAAATCTTTTGGCGTCGTAGGACTTCGTTTGGTTTTTGCTTTTGGCACAGATCCTGTTGGTGGAGATCTAGGTACCCTTTTACTATTTTTAAAATGGTCGGATGATTGCAATAAATGGCTCTATCCAGAATCCGTAGAGCCTGCCTCCGAAGAGTGTGGATTTTCCAGTAGAACTGGGCTGCCACCTGGGGTATTATATCTTTTTGTTTTTATCATTTTTTATCATGCATTTTCTGTATACTCTTTGCACTCGGTATACTGAGGGTGGATTTTAGTCGCCTCTTACGACCGGCATGCCTACCTCGGGTAGATTCTGATCCCTATCCCGAAGGGTGGATTTTGATCGACTCCTACGACCGGTATGCCTACCTCGGGTTAATTCTGACCCCTATCCCGAAGGAGCTTTTTTAGTTCCCTTTTAAGTTGGGCTGCATTATCTATTCTTCGAAGTTGCCGCAGCAGATAAGACAAACAAGCAGATTCAGCGAAAAATTGACGTTCGGAAGTCAATGATAAGTGACTGCGGTTAGTCTAGAGTCCGGATCAAATTGACGAAGCAGTCCTAATTCTGTTCAAAAGGTACCTCCACTTATGGGTGAGCAAAATATCGGAGATACGACAAAGGGTTTAAAACGGAAGAAGACTAACAAAAAACATATTATATAACCCAGATGACAAATCAGAGACCCTGTCATATATGAACCTACGCGGGCTTAACACATAACGGCTTATACAGCAGCCTTCCATCCTCTTCGATCCCGGGCACGCTGCTTCCAGTTCTCCAGACCAAGCGCTCTGGCATCCGCGATGGCTTGGTCTTTAAAACGGAGGTTCGGTCTTCTTTGCCTTTTCGAACCAGGGGTCTGGGAGTCAATTCGCTCAATGTGGCCATGCCAAAGTAGTCGAAAGTGATTTAGCTTTTTGGATTACATCCACTTCTTGAAACAGCTCATAGAGTTCGCGGTTGTATCTTCTCCTTAATTCGCCCTCCGCGCACACAGGACCAAATATCCCACGGTGTATTTTTCTTTCAAAATAACCCAATATTAGCTTCCCTTTACTACTTATAGTCCAGCAGTCGGCACCATAAAGCAGGACTGGTAGAATTAAGGTTCGATAGAGCATGCATTCTGTCCTTCGAGTAAGGAGTTTTGAACATTTTTGTTTTTCTGAACCGAAGTAGCAACGGTTTCCTAAGGTAATTCTCCGCCGGATCTAAACTACGGTTTCATTCGTGAAGTCGATTTTTACACCTAGGGAGATGACTCCTTATCTACCTCGAAGTTATTGCTGTCAACAGCGGTGGACAGATGTTTGTTTGTTTGTTGATAGCATGCACTTTGTCTTGACCTCATTTACTTAAAGATCAACCAATTTCGCCTGTTCTTCAATCGCCGTGAAAGCCTCTATTGCGGCCCTAAAATTTTCCAACCAAGCTAAATACGTGGGAATTATCCGAGATAGCAAACTCCGTTGGAAACTGAACATACAAGAACGCATAAGGAAAGCGACGATCGCTATCTACTCCTGTAAAGCGCCCTGGGACGCATGCAGATGTTAGTCTGTATCTGCATAACATTAGCCTTAAGGTTTACACCGACGGCAGCCTTTGGGACTATCCTAAACCGAATACCCATTGACATCTATGGGAAGCTGGTGGCCACTAAGGCAGCCCAACGACCATACCACGTCGAGTTAATCGGTTCTCGTCAGATCACCGTAATTAAACGACGTTGGGCGCGGTTAGTACGTAGATGGGGGACCGTTTGAGAACAACCGCGTGTCGTTGGCCAGTCCCATCTACAGAGTTGAGGTAGATAATATACGTGGTATCACAATGGACCTAAATTGGTCTAAGTGTGTCGGCTTCTGCCGACAGCCACATAAACCTAACCTAACCTAAGGCAGCCCTCAGATTGAGAGAATCGAATTCGTGGCAAAGCTCATACATTATGCACAGGAGCATCCTAATTGCCCACAAGATTCACAATAACACGGACTAATTAGTCTCAAGAATTGATTTCAGCAAAAAATATGAGACAGTCATCCCAGTCATCAGATCGTAAACAATGACGCCCTAGACACCGACGGAACGGGCGGAAGGCACGGCTATCCGCGAAACAGCAGGCAGACTTTCTATGAACCTGAAAGACGGCAGAACTATCGTGATATACACAGGCAGCGATAAAAGCCCTAGAATCACCAACAATAAGATCCAAGTTGGTAAAAGTGGCAGATATAACATTTCTTTTTCACAGTGACATTCCAGGCAAGGCGGACGAGCTAGCCAGGCGGGGTACCACACTAGACCTCTCTAAAAATAGAGAGATACCAGCTGTACCCATTCAGACGTTGACGCTCAATCTATCAGACAACGCATTAATAGAAGCAAACAATTGGTATCAGCACATGTGCGTCCTCAAATCAAATATGGACAAAATACGATGCAAAAAGAACATCCAAACTCCTCTCCATTAGCAGGAAAACTATCAGCTCGGTAGTCGGAGCAATCACTTGTCAATGTCTTTTGGGCAGACACGCCAACAGAATGGGAGTACCCTCAGGAGGAAACCATCACACACCTCCTGTGTAACTGCCCCGCACTAGCCAACTCAAGGCAACAAATTCTTGGCGACTATTTCTTCGAAGATCTAAGCGATCTCAGCAAAGCAGACGTTTTCATAACAAAATCCAAGTGGTTGAACTAATCTTGAGGATGGACACCCTCAGAAATAAGCAGAACTGGGGCAATGAATCTACAGCTTGTGGGCTGAGCAACCACACAAAAAGTGGTAAACGGACGGCTCGAGGACCGAAGAGGGAACTGCTGTTTGGGCCGGGAACCAGGCACTACGAGTTCATGGGCAAATGTACCAGCATCTTCTATAGACAGGTGCGTTCGAATCAACCTCGAGAAAAACTACAGGAATTGCAACATAGCAATAATGTCTGACAGTCAAGCAGCCATAAAGGCTCTGTAATACTCGTATACCCTAACTAATTTATTATTATTATCGCTACCGCGACGATGTGTGCAAACGTTTTTTTTTTCATGTAGCTTCCATTGAACTACCAAGTTTATGAATGATAAATCAAGAACCTGTCTCTCTTGGATGTTAAGTCCCTGAGCCCATAATTACTATGACTATTTTAGAATGATAGATGAGTTTGTGAAAAATTACATTTATATTTCATTGTATTTACACGTTTTCCTAACTGTGCCTATTTTGTCTTCAGTCCTAGGTTTGTTATCTAATTGGTACTAATGGATTGATTGGAAAATATACATAATTTATTTAAAGCAATTGATTCATATATCTGACTATAATTTTCCTTTTCCGATTTTAAAGCAATAGGTACTTAAATTCATATTTGAGATTGGTGGGTATTTCAATCGTAGACATAGAAATTGGGGTTGAAATTTGTGTTCATTAACGTCATGGCTGAAAAGCTGTGAGTGTGTAAAGGCAGTAAAGGAGTTCACACCCAGAGCGGTAAGCATTACCGATAGCGGTAATTCTGTGGCGTTAAATAAAGACGCACACACTGTGGATTTTGATTCTCGTCAATGACAAAAACCCTGTTATTCGCTGATGACTCCATCACATATAACTCATCGCTTAGCCCAGAAATAGCCCTCCGCAGAGTTAGGGCGCACATCCTTAGACTCTGGGAATATTACCTCCAATGGGGAATAAAAATCAATCCCACTAAAACAGAACTCATTTGTTTTAGAAATCCGTCGCATAATGGCCTAGCCACGAAATGCAAGAACCTAACCCTGACGCTCCCTAATAACACAGATCTCACAACCACGCAAAGTGTTAAATATCTCGGAGTTTACTTTTTCGAGAGGTTCAAATTTAACCAACATGCCAAATTCACCATTCGTAAGGCAAATCAGTCCTTATCTCTTCTACGTCCTCTTATGAAAGTAAGAGGCGGTCTCCAAACTAGAACGAAACTTCTGCTTTACAAGCAACTTATTCGTCCAATTTTAACATATTGTTTCCCAATATGGTATACGATAAGCCCCACCTACATGAAAAAAATAAAAAATTTCGAGCGGAAAGCTCTCCGCCATTGCACCTCCCTTCACCGTAAGCCCAACTCCTACCGCTATTATAGCAATGAAAGGCTTTACGAAAAAGCAAGAATTGTCCCGATTGACAAACACATACATTACCTCAGCACCAGGATGTTGAGAAAAACCCCAACCCATCCCAGCCCTCTTATTAATTTAATTACAGGTAATCCAGCCACAGACGATCGATATCTCCAGATGCTCTCCATGACGGACCCAGCATTTGGAGTAGCAGGATCTGACAGCTTTGGGAACTTCTACGATGCTGCAGGAACGCAGCACAACAGAGGTTGAAGCCACTAGACGACTAAGAACCAACAAGGACCACCAGACGACCATACCAACCAACAAACACCAAGGACCAAGACCTAAAACCAATCAATATCCCCATACCAGCCAACGACCGTCAGCAGTACTCAAGCAGACGTTAAAACCCCACATCCTAAACAAACAAAATGTTAGACTTAAGGAACTTTTTAATTAAAAAATGTAAAAATAATCACTACAACGAAGTAGAGCCCCTTCTGTGCTCACAGATAAAAAAAATATTAAACTTAAGACATTATTAATTAATTGTAAATAGCATTAATAGACAATGTAACACAATTTGAGTACAAATAAAAAATATTGTATATATATATTTATTTACATGTTTTTTTTTTTTTTTTTTACAACGTGAACATCTTTCATTC
Source organism: Portevinia maculata (assembly GCA_949715645.1). Lineage (NCBI taxonomy): Eukaryota > Metazoa > Arthropoda > Insecta > Diptera > Syrphidae > Portevinia > Portevinia maculata. The sequence continues at coordinate 194,951,873 of OX454525.1, forward strand.
ATAAAATGATACATAATACAAAATAAACAAATAAGAAAGTATAAGAAAGGTTAGTGACATTCAGTATATATATACAAAGATAAAATAGTGTAGAATGTCACTTCAATTGGATAAATTATACAAACTAAAATTTGGGTGGGGTGACCCAGTAATAAAAACCAAAAAAACTAAAAAAGTAAAGAAAAAAAAACATGTTTAAACAGAAAAAATTATAAATAAAAAAGGAAATTGTAATAACAAAAAAATTGAAATGAAAAAAATCTAAACCAAACTTAAACCATTATATTAGAAGTAAGAGATTCTAAAGCTGCATAGTCAAGACTGAAGAGCCACATTTTAACGCATTTTAAGAACATTCCTGGAATTGTTATTGTTCTGATGGACAGAGAAAGTTCATTAAATAACCGGTAAGACAAAACAGAGAAAAAATTACGATAAGCAGTAGTGCGAAAATTGGGTACAGATAACGTGTTGGAAAGGTTTCCACGAAGATTATAACGAGAAATTAAACGAAAATTAAGATTACCAGACTTCATAAAGAATATTTTTAACACCTTAAAACAATACAAATGACGGACAGGAAGAATTTTCAGGGCACAGAACAAAGGAAAGCTAGAATGCCTACGAGGTTTTCGACAAATGTTCCTTAGAACGTATTTCTGAAGAACCAACAGAGGATGTATTTTATTTCGATATACACCACCCCAACAAGCAATTCCATATTGTAACTTAGAATGAAAGATACCATAATAGATTGTCAGTAAAAGCTTGGTAGAGCAGACATTACGCAAATAAAAAAAATGTCGGAGAGTGCACCGGAAATAATTTTTCAATGTGTTAGTGTGATTCACAAAATTCATTCTAGAGTCAAGAGTAAGCCCCAAATATTTAAATTCATTCACTCTATCAATTAGGAAACATTTATCACTACAGGAAACATTATAACAAAAAGAGGGAAACGAAGAGCCGGAATCACAATAGCAACAAGACAGTTTATATCTAAGGCATTCAGGTGCATGAAAGTACACATTAACATCCAAAGTGTGTATAGAAGATAAGCAGAAGAACATTATCTTTGTTTTTGAGCTTATCACTAACTGATGTTCAGCAAACCAATGTCTCAACAAACTAAGATCCCAATTAATATTAGAAACTAGGTCCAAAGGACTGTTTAAGCCATAAGTGATACCAATGTCATCAGCAAAGGCAGTTGGTTTACCCTTGAAACTAAGAGCAAATAGTGAGTTAATGTAGATCAAAAACAGAATTGGACCTAAAACGGAGCCTTGAGGAACACCCAGGTTAAGTAACAATAATTCGCTCCTTATATCATCCAACTTTACTCTCTGCGATCTATTTGCAAGATATGACGAAAACCACTGGAGCATGAAACCACGAAATCCAGCTTTCTCCAGTTTTCCCAACAGAAGATTGTGGTTAACCATGTCGAAAGCTTTGGTTATATCAATAAACAAACCAGCCGTACATTTTTTCCTATCAAGGTGTGAAATTACAAGGGAACAAAACTGTAGGAGTGCATCTTCCGCTGATTTGCCTAACACAATAGGGGGTGGGGTTGCAATTTATTGCAAATCAACGTTAAATGGTAGATCCGCTGGCAACGGAATTGAATATTTAATGTTAGAGGTGACCGATGGTTGTGTAAAATGTATTGTATCCTGTGTGTATAATCAAAGTCGAAATTTCTTGCAAGATCCGTTTTTCGCTGAGGTAACTAATTATGCCCAAATATGTGAACATTTTATTGTCTGTGGAGATTTCAACTCCGATTTGGGAAGGCGTGATATTTTATCGCGCCGACTCGTTGACTTAGTGCTTTCAAATGGTCTCGTTATAAGCAATTCTTATCCAACTCGATATGCTCCAACTCTAAACCAAGTTTGTTAGACCTGGTTTTAGTCTCTAATGCTTCAAACGTTCTTCTTTTGGATCAACTTGCTCTTGAAGGGATATCTGACCATGACTTGTTATTTTGTTCTTATAATATTGATTTTTCTCATGATCCCATTCCGCATACTTTCTCTTACAGAGATTTTAAGTCTGTTGATGTAAACTCACTACATAGAGAAGCAAGTACAATACCATGGGAACTTTGTTTGTATCTAGAAAATGTCAAACACAAGCTGAACTTTCTTCAGTCGCAGACTGAGGAGCTTTTTAACAAACATGTCCCTCTGCGGACTGTCCAAATAAGAAATTTGAAATGCCCGTGGTTCACCCGAGAAGTATTAGATGCAATAAATAAGCGCAGAAAGTACTATAGTAAATGGAGACGTAGCCCTACTTCAAGGAATTGGGAAGCTTTCTGTGTAGAGCGTAATCAGTCCACCTTTGTTACGCGCCGCGCTAAATATAACTAAAGGGTGATTTTTTTAAGGTTAGGATTTTCATGCATTAGTATTTGACAGATCACGCGGGATTTCAGACATGGTGTCAACGAGAAAGATGCTCAGTATGCTTTGACATTTCATCATGAATAGACTTACTAACGAGCAACGCTTGCAAATCATAGAATTTTATTACCAAAATCAGTGTTCGGTTCGAAATGTGTTTCGCGCTTTACGTCCGATTTATGGTCTACATAATAGACCAAGTGAGCAAACAATTAATGCGATTGTGACCAAGTTTCGCACTCAGTTTACTTTATTGGACATTAAACCAACCACACGAATGCGTACAGTGCGTACAGAAGAGAATATTGCGTCTGTTTCTGAGAGTGTTGCTGAAGACCGTGAAATGTCGATTCGTCGCCGTTCGCAGCAATTGGGTTTGTGTTATTCGACCACATGGAAGATTTTACGCAAAGATCTTGGTGTAAAACCGTATAAAATACAGCTCGTGCAAGAACTGAAGCCGAACGATCTGCCACAACGTCGAATTTTCAGTGAATGGGCCCTAGAAAAGTTGGCAGAAAATCCGCTTTTTTATCGACAAATTTTGTTCAGCGATGAGGCTCATTTCTGGTTGAATGGCTACGTAAATAAGCACAATTGCCGCATTTGGAGTGAAGAGCAACCAGAAGCCGTTCAAGAACTGCCCATGCATCCCAAAAAATGCACTGTTTGGTGTGGTTTGTACGCTGGTGGAATCATTGGACCGTATTTTTTCAAAGATGCTGTTGGACGCAACGTTACGGTGAATGGCGATCGCTATCGTTCAATGCTAACAAACTTTTTGTTGCCAAAAATTGAAGAACTGAACTTGGTTGACATGTGGTTTCAACAAGATGGCGCTACATGCCACACAGCTCGCGATTCTATGGCCATTTTGAGGGAAAACTTCGGAGAACAATTCATCTCAAGGAATGGACCGGTAAGTTGGCCACCAAGATCATGCGATTTGACGCCTTTAGACTATTTTTTGTGGGGCTACGTCAAGTCTAAAGTCTACACAAATAAGCCAACAACTATTCCAGCTTTGGAAGACAACATTTCCGAAGAAATTCGGGCTATTCCGGCCGAAATGCTCGAAAAAGTTACCCAAAATTGGACTTTCCGAATGGACCACCTAAGACGCAGCCGCAGTCAACATTTAAATGAAATTATCTTCAAAAAGTAAATTTCATGGACCAATCTAACGTTTCAAATAAAGAATCGATGAGATTTTGCAAATTTTATGCGTTTTTTTTAAAAAAAAAGTTCTCAAGCTCTTAAAAAATCACCCTTTA